>JASVER010000005.1:15251743-15782944 GCA_030449065.1 Oceanodroma leucorhoa
GGCCGCGGCCCCGGCCCGGCCCGACCAGGGCATCAGGGGCAGCCTGGCGGCTGAAGGCGTTTCACATCGTGCGGGAGAGTAACCGTGGTGCCGCTTCGGGCAGGGCGATAACCGGGGATTTCGTTTCTGTCCCGCTCTTCTGCGTTTTTAGTAACAGATGCACGTCCTGCGATCCAGTTTATTGGTGTCCGGCAGTGTGCGCTGGCTGCCTTCCAAGCCAAGTGTAGAGGTCTACGGGCTTTTCTTTTTTCTTTTTGCATAAAGCAAGCTAGTAATTCACCTTAATAAATTCAAAGCGCCGCTAAGCGCGGAGAAACAGTTCTTGTGTCAAACTTTAATTATTTTTTTTTTTTAATCTGGCTCTGACTCGGTTGTGCTTTATTAAAATGATTTTGGTGGCATTTCTGTTGCATGTTTTCTGATGTGGAAAAACAAATCAAAACCCACTTATCACATGAATCATTGTTAAAGTCAGCAGTAGTCCTCTGTGTAAAATCTGCCAGTAAAAGCCGGGAGGATGGGGATTAAACCTGGAGCACATTAAATTAGTTCCAGTCTATCCCGAGCAGGCTCTGCATTGCTTGCTTAGGCAGGCAAAACGGAAACAGGCAGTTTATAACAAGGCTGGTTTAAAAACTGCGGGGTTCATTTGAAAAAGATTTATATCCCCCACTTATATAAACATTACAAATGTGGGCTGCAAGCAGGAGGCAAATCTTTATCGAAATCTCTTTAAGAGCTTTTTGGTTGTGAATAAAATGGACAGCATGTACTCTTGTTTGAAGATTCGCCAATATTTGTACAATAATCTTTTCTCAATGCTCCGAGTAATTAGAATACGGCGCAGGGTACAGCAGTGAGACCACCAACCGGTAATTTGCTGGAATCTGACAAAAGTGGCGATGACTGAGGTGGTGGAGGGAAATTATTTGATGGCAGGAGAAAAGAYTGTCCTGAGACTGGTTTAGGTTTTTTGTAGTGGTTATTAAAAAAAAAAAGGTGAAATTTTAAAGGGAAAACAACCGTGGCTCGATTTATCTCCACCGACCCCCCTTCCCTGGTGGATGCTGCCGTTCTTCAACAGTAGCACAGAAATTTTGTGGGTTTTGTGATCTGTGCTAGGGCCTGCAGAACTCTCTGCTGGGAAGGTCGGAATGTTTGCTCCAGTAAAACTAAGAAAGTAGTCTGGGACGTGAGGGTCCCAGCCGACGGCTGGAGTAGCTACTCTTATGTAACATTTGGGGGTAACTTAATCGTGATGATGTCATTTTACAAGTTTATTTTTAGAAGGATTAAGCATACATTAGTGCAGTAAAAAATCCATTTTTATTTTTAGTATTAACATACAATTTTATTTCTAGCTGTTGCAATACCATTTTACTTTACTTCGGGTACATGTTATAAGAGTTGTCCAGATCCTGGATTTAACAGAAAGTGCTTTTCGTATTTCATTTTGATGCTAATAAACAGTGTCTAAAAGAGCTTTGTAATACTAGTCCGCCTTCCAAAATGGGATCCAAGTCTCAGATAAATGACTTAAAGTATTTTGTGAGTTGTAACATATACCCAAGATCCTCTGGATTCTCTCGTTCAAACTATGGGTTCTCATACCTCTTCTTTTTTGCTGCCATGGTGTCTCCATATGGAATATCACTTATGCCCCAAACGTCTGATTCTCGTGTCCTGAGAGCGGACTGACAGACGGCTTGTTAGAAAAGCAGGAGCTTTCTGTGCTGTGGAGGGGGTGAAGAATTTTCTAGTAGTTGCCAATAAAGAAAGTAGTATTTTTCTGCTGTTCTAGTGGTATGTGTACGCTGCAATAGAAGCCATGTACGGTAGAGGTTGGAAGCACTCCCACCCTGAGGTGTGGGGAGCCAGATGAGAAGCACAGAAATTATATCGAAGTGCTATATTTTTTCTCTTGCAAGAGTTGTGCAGGAGAGACTGCAAGGTAGACATACCCATCCTGGCTTTTGAAAAAGAAGCCAGTTAATACTGAGCTCCATCCCGTGACAGCTTGATGGCTATTGATACTCAAACTAAATAGGGTACAGCGGCCTCAGTGTGTGCCTCTGCTGTATTGGCGTCAGCGTACCATGACTTGCAGCGTATGTGGGGGCTGCAAAGGGAATTATTTGCTGCACTGAATGTTATTACTTGTACCTGGGACTTGGCATCAGGCTATCAAAGCTCTTGAATTAACTCGTGGTAGCATGAGGAAGCTACTACTGCTTACAGGTGGAGAAAAGCAAAAAGCTCACAGTCGGACATGGAGGTGAGTGTCAGTCTCCGGAGTCCCAGTCTGGTGCCTGACCACTGGGCCATGCCTCCTTTCTCTCCTACCAAAAAGCACAATGGGGAACTAGAAAATATCTTGGTACCTCACCATCTAGCATATACAACTGAATTTGTGGGGGTTTTTTTGTTTGTTGGATTTGTTTGGGGTTTTGGGGGTTTTTTTGTTTTTTTGTTTTTTTTTTAACATTGCGCATGCACCTTTTTTTGCCTGTTACTGAAATCTGAATTGTAAGTGTTATAATTCAGCACATTTTGGTATTCTCCTGGAATAATTTTAAAAAATAGTTAATATAAAGGTAGCTTAAGTCACGTATGGGCTGATCTTTAAGGCTGGGGGTTTCTTTCTAGTTAAAATGGCATGGAATATACATTTTCCCAGATCTTCAGAATGAAACTTGAACGTAAGAAATCCTTTCTGCATGAAGCAACTAGGAAATATATATGAAAGTAACTGAAAACTTCTGAAGTCCTTAAATGTTTGGAATGACATGCATGATTTAAGTGTTTCTAGATATTGGGACCAGATGTCCTGTGCTCCAGTCGGCTCTCTTTGCACAAATGTGATATCAACAGGGATAGTTATGCTGACTCAGGCGTTCGGCTGAGTGGGAGGGAAATCCCAGGGGGACAGAAAGCCGGGATTGTTTTTCTAGTTGCAGCTCGTGCTGGACAAATGGACGGGGAGGAGGTGTGGCAGGAGCAATCCCTGGCAGCTAGGATGCCCTCACATGGCCATTGCAGCTGGCGGTGGGAGAGCAGCCTGATGTCTTCTCCATCCAGAGCAAGGAGCCAGCTGCAAAACCACTGCCAGTGCCACCCAGCGCAGCCCGGCCCCACGGGGGGACGATGGGAGCGCTGAAAGGAGCCGAAAGAGGAGAGGACTTGCTGCATGCCAGTCGTGGGAAGGGCATGTGGGCCAAGGGGCATGGAGCATCATGACTGACAAGCAGGTGTTGGGTATACTTTCTAATAACTGGCATCCTAAAAGGTCGTATACCTACGCACAGGCGTGCCCAACCTGGGGCGTGCAGTCTGTTCACCACCACCTGTGAATAGCAGCGTTGAGGATTCCTGCTCGGTTAAGGAGGAGCTGAAGGAACAGCTCGTAGGCAGTCGAGTTAAACTTTGGTTGAAGAGAGAACTGTTAGCTTCTAGAGCAGGAAAAGATTTCCAGGATGGGATGAGAAGATTAAAAAAAGAATGGGATTTCAGAAGTTTTTCACCGTAGCACCATATCACAGTGGAAAAATAATTGCCATTTTGCTTACGCCTGTATTTCACCTGATGTTTTGTGTTTGTTGTGTGATCAGTAGTTACTGTGGCTGCAGTTCATGCACATTTATAGGGAAAAAACATACATCCTTTACACATCCTTGAAGCGTCACTGTTGTTTGTGCCATCCACTGCTTTCCAAAAGATGATAACCTGATTAGATTTTAATGGCAGTGGAGAACTTGACAGGAAAATTAAGGTTTTAACCTGATACATTTCATAGGATGAAATGAGATATAGTTGTACACTTAAGGTTGTTTTATTCCTCCCAACCTGAAAAAGGGAAGGAAAATGTTCTTCCTTGTGCACATCATGCCACAGCGAGCATCCTCTGGTGAAGATGTCCTGTCAATGGAAGATTCCTTCCACACACAAAAATGGATGAGGGGCTCATAAGTTACAAACTTACTCATGCGTGTGACATCTGCCTTTAATCACCATGAAAGCCTGAATCCTGTTTAAAGCATGGCGAGCCTTGTACAAGGGCTAGAAATGTCAGTACTCTATTGTGATAACATTTACTGTACTGATTAACAGCCGTGGTGCTCTGCAGAGGACTGATAATCTGCCTTTGCATGTCTTTGTGTTGCCGTTCTGTCTCCTTCCTGTGGTTCCAGCTGGGACTGTGGGCAGAGCAGTGGGATCTTCTCCCGTGCAAACCTCCCATGTCCATATATTTTTGCTTTGTGGTTTATGTCATATATTATGTCTTTGTCTATCTGCATACCGAGGTATAAAATATTTTAAAGACAATGTAAAATATTTCAAAGTTAGCTACTGTTTAAATTCGTATCTGTAAAATGCAGTAATGTGATCCAGCATCTAGTCTCATAGGGCCATGTGATGCAAGTTGACGTTTTAAATGGCTTTCAAGTTTCTTGACTCATAGGAATTTCAATTCCTAGTATTTTGGTAAATTCCAACAGGTTTTGGCAGGTATGTTTATCTTAGTGATAGATTTTCACTAAGTTTCCTAGTTTTTTTTAAGAAAAGGGACAGAAGAAAAGGGATGCAGAGAGAGAATGCTGCTTTACTCAGATCTACATCCATTTCCATTGAAATTTTCAACAAAAAGTTGGATCCCAGGGATACTGTGAAATGGAGTATGTTTTAGCCAAATAGTACCCTTATTCAGCATATTTTATGTAATAGTATAATCTCTAAGCATCGCTAAAAGCTTTCAGGTATATGTTTGGCCAATGCTTAGCTGGAAACATGATTCGTACCATGCTTTGGCGCAAACTGGTATTCATGCTTGTGGCAATGTATGATAGATGTCCTGATTGTCTGTTAGTATCAAACTTCTAGGGGCAGAAGTTGACTGGATTTGTTTAAAAAAGTTTGATGGTGAGGTAACACACACACAAAAAAGCTAACAGCAGTAAGAAAACTAATTTCTTTCAAATGAACTCAAACAATTGTGTGGGCTCCAAAATCCTTTTGGTTTTCACCCATTAGGAATAGACTTGTTTTCCCATTTTGCCCTTGTCCCAGGCCATCTCGTTTTTTCATTTCTGGTACCAGTGGCCACCATGGACTGACCCATCACCAGAAGTCTGGAGGTTTCCCTGCAGGAGTTTCTGGGATATCTGCCGTTAGACTGGCGTAGGGGTGAAGGATGATACAAAGGGCTGAGAGAGAAGAGGTGCCTCAGAAGGCAAGGATGTGGAGGAAAAGGCACAAGATGGGGTTATTTTGACTGTCAGTCAGTCTCCTTTTGTAACTTACTGCTGTGTGCCAGTCCTCACAGCATGTCCAGTATTTCAGTATGTATTACCTTTATCCTTTCTGCTATTTCTAAGTTATTTTTCCCTCGCAGGTCACAATTCTTTTCACTGCAATTAAGCACTGTGCCAAAGGGTTTATGGTTTTATTCACCAGATGCATTTTATGCATAGTGTTTTCTTGTGTGAGACCACTGAGTTTGTGCTTTCTGCTTGTTTTCTGTCCTTTCACCCTCCAGACTCTTTCTCAAATACGCATGCTACTGAGAGGATCTCCACTAACTTGAGAATTAGAAAAATCACAGTTTCAGCTTCCCTTGTTTCTCCTATGCCTTTCTTGACTAGATTCAAGAGCTGTCTCGTAATGCAAAATTTTCTTCTGCCTGAAGAGACTTACATAAACTGTTACTCTTCCTTTTGATAAGCCAACTGTCTCTCACTCTGAAGAAATTTACTTTTAGTCGTTTTGTAACTCTCTCCAACATTATCTCTAGTTTTCCACAGCTGATTAGAAATGTGGACACTGGAACTGGGCACGATATATTGGAATTAATCCTCACAGTGCCACATACTGTAACAATCCTGCTCCCCTACTTCTTTCCCGTGGATACTGTATTTTGTAGTTACATTGGTCCTTTTGCCATGGCTTTGAGGTAAATATGTCCATTCTGGATTGGATCAAAAATGTAGCTGAGCTAGTATGTTTTTTCTAACCATACTCAAAAGCAGCTGCCTACAGAAGGTTAAGAGAAGAGGACAAGGTTATATGATACTCTCACAGCTCCGACCATTTTGAGTCCTGGAACAGATGTGGTTTCTGTGTATTTACTAATATGTGATGGAAATTTTTTCCCCTGTGAGTTTTCCCATCATCTTTGTGAACCCAAGTAAGAATTTAGCAGCACAACAACTTTTGGCAAGGAGTTCCACATCTGAGCAAATTGCATGAAGAACTACCTCCATTTAATTTGCTTTTTAAACTGGTTCTTACCAGCTTTGTTTATTGAGCCTTAGTTCTTGTGCTGGGACAGAGATCGAGCAATCGATCCCTACCTGCCTTCTCTAGTCCACTCGTAATTTTTTAGACTTTTTATCCCCTCTGGGTCATCTGTTTTTCAAACCTGAAGGATTATAGCTAGTCATCTAAGCAGGGATTCATGTCCTTTTCTTTGTCCAGAGCATCTCTCAAATCTTTTTCAGTAACCATCTCCCGCGAGAGAATCCCCTCCTTCTGCAGATATGGTCTGCACTATTGAATGACTGATTTGGTTGTACTACATTTTGCTTGATTTATATCCCCTTTATTTGTTTTCTGTCCCTGTGGATTCTTCTCCTTTGTTTTGTAGTGTTGGAACGCTTTCCCATTGCTCTCCTCAAAGCCGATGTGAGTTTTAACCTCCTCAGATATTACATTDTCCCCATGCCCTTTTCTCAGTATTGAACCCCTACCACCTTCTGGCAGTTTCCCAATATTCTGAGGCTTACAAAAACAAACAAACAACCTCAAAAAAACCCAGACAAAATCTTTCTCTGATACATGTTTTATCTTGACTGTGCCCGTACGACTTTTTCATTCTTCTGACACTGTTTTTGCGGTGCTGATTCATGTTTTTACCGAGCAAGTCTGTAGAAGCCATCACAGCTAAAAGCTTTTGACTGAGTAGGTTGGAAGTACTCCCTTTTTAACTTGCTGCTGAGTGAGTCTCTTATGTCAGACATGCGGTGATTTAAGTAAAATTGTCCTTATCCTTGCACAGCTTTGTCTAATAAAATCCAGACTTATTAAATATCCTTTTTTCAGTGTCCTGTTGCTGCTGAGCCCCCATGAACCCATTAAAATATCTTAACACAGCTGTACACTTAGATGGTTTCCAAAGAGAGGGGAAAAACTGGACCGTATGATGTAATGATACATCGCCAGACAGCGTAACTCACTGGGATGAGGTGATTTCTGTACTGTGGAAGAGTAGATATCAGTGGGTTTATTAGAAGCTTTTGTGATGGCATTTAAATTTTCTCAAGATGTGTGTATAAGTCCTGCAGTTCTGACATAGTAACTGAGTCTGCCTCTTGTAACACAAGAAACAAAAATAACTTAAGAAGTTGCAAGATGATTGAAAACGGGGAAATTGCTGTCAAACAACTSTGGTGCTCAGTAAAGACAGGAGAAAGGTGATGAGAGGAAATCTTAATTATGTTGTTCAAAATATAATTTCTTTTTATGTCCTAAGGAAGTTAGGTTAAAGAAAAATACTGGAATATGCTTCTTTGGCTATGGGATATAGGTGGAGTGCAGTTGCTTAGGTCATGGTCATGGGCTAGGGAGTTATTGGCTGAAAGAACTGTCCTGGGCTTTGCTTTTGTTTTGTTTTTTGAAATGATAGGGCTTGAACAGCTTGTTTTAAATATTTTTGTTGTTATCACATAGTAGCTGTTAAGTGTCAGTGATGTGTTTTTGGAATTATGCAAGACACATGTTAAAAAAAAATATCTCTGACCAGAAGAGCTTATAAATGTTGTGCTTTTTAAAAGCTTTCTGTTGTAAGTTAATTTTTCTTGCCTTTGATTCGTCACTGTGTTTTGCAGTAAGTGCTAACACCACGGATAGATATTCAGCAGGTATAAATTGGCAAAGGACTGTTGATGTCTGTAGTGTTGACTAACAGACACCAATTAAGAATCTGGCCACGTGACAGTGTATTGAAGAAGTCATCCAAAGAGCAGGTGATTATTTATATAATTTTCTTTTATATCTCTTGGCAGCTTTAAACTCTAATTCATGTAGGCTTCAAGCCAGTGCTGTTGCATAAGGAAGCAGTCCAGTCCTTGGCCTTCATGGCTAGTGTAAGTGTTTCTGTGGCCAAGCAGTAAACCCAAGCAGAGAACCAGTCTGGGTAAAACAAATTGTTTTAATGCACAGTCACAGAAACACTTCAGCAGGCGCAGAAGGAGGAGGCTGCTGTGGTGGGCAGAAGGCAAGAATGAAGGCCAATTGGGAGAGCACGCACATAGGATGAATGTGAATCTGTGTCTTTGACAGCATGAGCCAAGTTAAAAATAGCTTTTAAAAAGCTTACTCGTTTTCTTTTATTTGCTTTTTATTTGTTTACGGTAGAATTTTAAGACTCTGTACAAGGGCTGCCTGGAAATTGTCTCTGCAGGTTTGAGAATATAGTTCCTGGGGCAATGCTCAGAGTGGGTGATAAATGCAGAAAAGGGGACAGGAGATAGAATTGGCTCTGTAGGGATATTTCATTAAAGACAGAGGAGTCGTTAAGAGTAATGACAGAGGAGAGAGGTCCTAGATGGTTTTACTGTTTCCTGTGTCTCTCACTAGCAGTTTAGTTCTCATCTTTCTCTGCTGTTTTCTTTATATGTTTATTCTTGGTGGATTTCTGCATTGTCTATCAAGTGAATAGATTAAAGAGAGGAAGATGCAAGTCTTTTGGTATTGACAAGGGCGAGTCATAAACCTGATTTGGTCCCCAACAAAAGAGAATGTGATCTTTCTCCTTATCTTTAATGACTTACGTTTTTTTTTTACCCGAAGCGGCCATTTACTGCCAGCGTCTCACACCTCCACTCTCGAGCTGCTGTGAGTTTGCTGCATGCCTCGTCTGCTTTCCCCTAAAGCTACAGTTCGCTCCTTCCCCCTGCAAGGCAAGGCTTTGTCAACCCTCCCCAGTTGGAAGCGTAAGTTTGAGACTAAAACTGTTCTGGCATCCAAACTCACTTCCTGCAAAAGGAAACATACAGATGGTGGATTTCAGTTATCAAAATGATTTCATCCTCTTCTTAAATAGCCTGCCTGAATAACTGGATGCTATGTATTTTGATGCTGACAGGTTGAGGGGTTTCCTAAGGGTGAGAGTGTAGTACTTGGAAGACCACCATTTTTTGTGTTGTGTTTTGTGTTGGTTATTCTTCAATCATACCCTGCAGATACTTAAAGAGAAGATACATTTTTATCAAAACCTTCCTGAGTCAGGAATTGTAACGATTTCTAGAGCTTCATATGGAAAAACATAATTTACATGGTAAGATCATACTTATTTATTGTGTCAAATCGTAGTCGCCCATAGGCCGTTTTATGGAAACAAAATACATGAAATGATTGTTTTGCTGGGAGTAGGGAGTACAGACATCTTCTCACCCATATGGAAATTATGTGCAATCAACCCCAAATCTCAAGTGGCCAAAAAGTGTAAAACAACGAGTAACAGAACTGCAGCATTTGATTTATGGGCAGCTGAGCACTGCAGGCAGCTAAGACTCCTCCTTAGCTTGGCAGCGCCTCTCATTTTTGCTAAGATGATTACTGCTGCAGAGATCTGTTGCTGTCGAAGGATCTGAGCTGGTTTTGCATACCCATGAGGTCCTCCCTTGGTGCTGTTGTCACTTTTAGCAGCTAGAATATTCTGCCTTCATCTGGATAGTGGGGAAGCTAATATGCTGTGTGGCAAAATCATGAAACACAAGATGTCAAACCCGGGTGAAACATGACAAATCAGATAGAACAGCATTGGAAAGCTGCTTATCCCACAACTCATGAACCCTCTTTTCCCACCTAAGTTATCAGTAAAAGGAGCTTCTATTGAACAGGGCGGTCCAGGAGTGCGGGGCWGCAAATGAACCAAGGGCTGGTGAGTTTTCACTGATCCTTCTGCTGGTTTTACTTGCAGCTGGGTTTTGGGGTTGTTTTTTAGTTTTGTTTTTCCCCAGTAAAATTCCTTACTGTTGTAAAGCAGTGTGATTCCCATTCCAAAAAGTTCTGTTAACTCATGCGACCTCTGAAGGAATTAAACATGTTTTGCTTCCTAAACGGAAAGCCGCTAGAATATTTACATAGTGAAGTAGTCTCTTAAGATTTATATCCTCCTTCCTCCTGGATTTTAAAAGAAAATAAATTCCACTTGCTTGAAGTTGATTTTTGCTTTAATATTTTTAATGATGTGTTGAGGACAGTGGGCTGGAAGCGCAGGGATTAGAGTGCTCGGTTCTCTTCTCAGTTTTGTCAGGGACACATGTTAATTCAAGTAAACTCTGACCCTCCTCTTCTCTTCCTCTGCAGCACACTCTGTTTTCTATTGTGTAAAAGATGTCTAATGATACATATGGCTTTAGATTCTTACAGGTTTATTTAATACTGGAAATAATGCCTTTCACAGAAATGCAAAACATTTTTTCTTGGGTTTATTACACTTCCTCTTAATTCCTGTAGAACCTTTAAATCACATTTTAAATGTCATTTTTGAAGCACAATATCATGTTCAGTGTTTAAAAACTGAAAAAATTATTTTTGTRCTTTCTTCACTATCCTCCCATCTGCCAAAACTCGGACCTTTTGCAAAAATCAGCAAATTGACATCAGTTCATTTACCCTTAGGGACAGTAAATTATTACACAGCTTAAGTTATAAAAATAAATAACTAAGGAGAGTGGAGGAAAGAKATGGAAAACAACAAAAATCTATCACAAACTCTCCCTGGATTCTGAAGAATATATGATTATAGCATTAATATGTCCAAACAATGCAACCGAGCAGAAGGCGTTAGAGCTTGGGCCTTAGCTGGCTCTGCATTAAGCAGCGTTAATGTTTTTATACAGCCTTTAGAAAGCTCAGAATTGACCTGTTTTTATTGTTTTTATTGGCTCCCTTGACGATAGACAAATGGGGCTAACCTGAGGCCAACATAACCAGCAGGAAATTTGGGTCATGGGTAGTTATATTTTTAAAACTTGTGTTTTAGGGTTGTTCAATCAGGGTAATTGATTGATTGTTAGGCGGTGCAGGGAGCCGCTAAATCATTGGAGGTGGCCAGATAATGACAATCTGCCAGTGGATTTTGTTTGAGGCAAATTTCCCAGCTCCCTGCGGAGCCGTGCTCTGCAGTGAGGCTGCGAGTCCCTTTTTTTTTCATGCACACCCCAGTCCAACTGGCCTGTTTGGACAAAATAGCCTCTGAAACTTGGCAGTTGCATTTGAAGTCCTCTGTAGTGCCATTTCCCAAGAGATAAGGGAAAAACATTCCAGAGAAGTTCATACCCCAGAAAGACCCTACGTGCGTTCTGAAGTTAACGGTTTATTATAGCTCTTTATTATTTTTTTCTCTTTCATTTTTACTTTGAAGATAAGAGGTGGCAATTGTTGCTTTAAGTTGTTGAGGTTTAGCCCGCCCTTCAGTAAATCATCCTGAAAGTTTAGACCCATTTTTTTTTTTATCATGTATGTTTGAAAGTTTGCCAAAGATGTTGTACACGTGTACTTTCAGGAGCTACTATCCTCAGGCAGGAGCTGTTGACCCTACTCTTATACGACCATGTGCATCCCCAGTGCTCCATGCATTGGGAGAATTTGGGCATGCAAAATAAAGCTTTTTCAAGAACTCAACTTTGGTGTTGTAGGAGCATGCTATGAGATATTTAGAGATGGGGTGAAGTAGAGAGTTTGTGTGGTGGGAGAGGAGGGGCAAATAGATGATGTGCCAGTAGATGATAGATGATGTTCAATGATACATGGCATAGGGCTTGCCTCTTCTTAAAAGTGAATTCAGATTAATATAGACGGAAGTTTGTCATCTGTTCCAGAATAACTCCACATGTAATCTTCAGTTCTTCGGTTTTTAGGAATGATTAGGCTTTTGTTCATTGCCAGTGGCTTCCTCCTGGTAGCTGCATACCTCTGAATTTCTTGAAGTTTTGTCTTTTTCCATTTTAGGATCTGGATTATCTGATATCTATTGTACTGGCATACAGATAAGAATTTGTTTGTGTCACTTTACAAGAAGAGAGCAGGTAATACTGAACTGAGGCAGGGCTCAGTTGAAATTTGGGAACCGACTCCCTTGTCTGAGGGTGGCCCAGCTGCCAGCGTATGCCAGACCAGCACCAAACACCATAGACTTGCTTCCCAGGCGGAGCAGCGCCTGGACTTGCTGTGCATGCGATTTAACGCTCCCTGCCCAAACACACACAGGGTGCCAATCCCTCCCAGATTTCCACATGTTCCTTTTTGGCTCCCAAATGCTTTTGACCACTGTAGTTTTGTAATTTACTGCTTCAAGTCCACAGCGTGCACTTACTGTTAGGTTTAGCGTGTGGGTAGTTAGAAAATTCTTCTCTAAGGTATGTATTCATTTAGGAACATAACATCTGACCACATTAAAGTCCCTTGAAAGATGGGTCGATGGCAAAACTGGTATGTTAGGAGCAGGGCGGGGCCCAAAGTCTGTAGTTGTTTCCTATAGCACAGGCTGGAAAAAAGTTTCTTGAGAGCTTGGGTAATTTGTGCTTGCTTTATGATCGCGATCTGTAGTGGATCAGTGTAGGTGTAAAAATTACAGTTCATGAGATGCTTGTTAGTGTTTCTGAGATTGTTAAAGAACAACCAAAACCAGGACCCCCTGAAGCGTTGTACAGAGTACGCCAGGAGATGAAACTTTCAGTTTCCGTGTTCCTAAAGTTAGACTCTGAAATCCCTGCCCAGGGTTCAGAAAAAACTACTCAGTTGTCAGAAGAGCTCAGAACTGAATTAATGCAGTAAAAAGCAATGATAAACCTAACTGCATGATTTTGTTATTTTATAAACCTGTGTCTCTTTCTGGTTTGTTTTGTATTTTATTTACTTATTGTGAATCTATTTAAAGGGTATATTATTGGCTGTGATGCCTATTTACCATGACTAGTCTGTTTGAAGTTACTGTAGTAACAACCAAGAATAAATGTTTGCACRCTTGACTTACTGGATTATAGGAGATTCAGTGATTCGCTGTACACTATGAACTGACGCACAGGTTTTCACAGGGAGCTGTTTGGCCATCACAGGGCAAGGGGCAGGGTACTGAGGGTGGCGTTGCAGGAGACCTTTTGGATGGATCCGAATGATCACCGCCATCAAGTGGGGAAGGCCGTGCTTCTCTCCTCCCACACCTCCCTCCCCGCGCAGGAGCAGCGTGCTCCTCCTGCTTGCCTTGCRCTGGCCCTGCTTCTTGCCTGATCTCACTGCTGAGCTGCAAACTAACCCGCAGCAGAAAACGAGTGTGTGGAGATTTCATGTGCAGGTGCGTGTGCGCAGCGAGGGTGGCAGTTTGCCACTACGATTAGTCTGGACTCTGCTGTCCTGAGTGGCAGAGACCCGCACGGTAGATCAAAACCCCAGCCCTGGTGTTAACATGATGTGGATGTCAGCGTGGCACTTCAGGGGATTCATGTCTGAAGTCTCCTTTTTACAACCACAGGAAAGCCGTATGGACACCTCTCTCACAGAGATGAGAAGACGCAAGTGCAATTTCAGCTACTGAGGACCTAGGACATCCCAGCATACTCTCAGTTTCCCCCTCCTTTTCTCTGCCAACCTTCCTCTCTTCATATACACATTATGATCACCTTTCAGCCTCATGGTCACATAGTTCTCCCTGCTTCCACATGGCCTGTGCCTTACTCACCTCACAGCATGGATGTGCTGTGGGAATGAGCCTGACCTGCCTAGCAAAGAAGGCTTTTTCGGTGTGGAAGACTCCTGTTACATGGCTTGAGTAGCTGGCGAGTGTGCTGTGAAGGAGGCAGAGGGAGAAGAGGGTCAGGGCACATGCCAGGCAGGTGATTGCTGCCCTGTCCTTGCTCCTGTTGYACAGCTCCTCTAGGAAGCCATGCTGGTCACTTAAACCACACACTTCACAGGTGGTTCCCTCTGTTTCTAATTTTCTGGATTTCTGACCTGAAAGCATAGGGTCAGGTTTGCAGATGTGCTGAGAGCTCACAATAGCAACTGAAGTCAATGGGAGCTGGGCTTTGAACTCCCTGCTCAAGTACAAACTCAGGCCTAAGGAGGAGGACCAGAATTTACAGGAAGCGTTTGACCTTGTGTTTTGTACCATTTTTACCCATACCACAAAGAGTGATGCTCCCGTCCTCTCATCTTACTGGTGCATGGGGAAGATCTAATCATCAGGCTTTTCAAGTGCTAAGAGGCTATCTTGAGTGCCTAGGAAAAAACTTGTAGGAAATAATAAATTTGCTATCTGAACAGCAAATAAGTCACAGGACAATGTGCTGACAAATGAGAGTGCAAATATTGAACAATGTTTCATTAAATGAGCACTGCTATTATGAGAAATAATAACTTGCAGATGCAGGCAGAAGTATGTCTGATAAGCACTTACGTGGTSAATCTGACATTATCTTCCTTCTGTTTTTCAGACTATTGGCGAGTCACAAATGCCCAGTGTTTTGAACCAGTTATTGCCAATGATCAAGTCTTACAACGAGAGGACAAAAGATGATTATACCTGCGAGGACTTCCTTGTCTTGCTGGTATACATGTATTCTGTGGTTGGAGAAATCAAAAGTGGAAAAGAGCTGGACACAGCTGAAGAAGAGGTAAAAAAGGCCCTAGTCAAAGCCATTTGTGATGAGCCAGAGCCATCTCTTGTGTTGCAGAAAATAACAGGTAAGATTCTGCTTGTGTGGTGAGAAATTGGATGGCTGTGAATGCGGGAACTGGGAGAAATATATAAAAGTGGCTTGACTCGTCTGTGGTGCTGAGGGTACGTGAGTAAGCACAAGGATTTCCTGTAGATTTGTTCCATCTCCCATGTTCATATATGCCAAATGCTGACAGGCTGTCCTTGAATAGTGCTGAGTCTGATGAAAGCTCTACAAGTTGTTCTTTTTGTTAAAGGTTGGCTAAGTTTGTGTGTTTTCATAAGGTAATCTTTTCCATAATTTCTTTCATTGATCAGTGTAAAGTTGACCCTGGGAATTCAAAATTAATCCTGGAAACATGTTCAATGAACCACGGTTGCTTTATGAACACGAGGAGCTGGCCTGTCTGGCATAAAAGAAGAAATGTGTCTAAAACCAACATTGAGCTTTTTGCTGAAACGACATTAGCCTTTAAAAATAGCACACTAAGCCTTTTTTTAGTTGAGCACTCATAGAGTAGAAAAGCCCTAACCTCTTGCTGCCGGGGTCCYATTTTAGAAAAAAATAATTATTAAAAAACTTTCATTAAAATGAATGAACTATGGCTCGAGGGTGGCATGTCTGAATGGCAGAAGGGATCTTGCTTCCTGCTGTCACCTTTTCAATATTTACTAMTAGAGAGCAGGTCGTTGACCAGGTCACCTTTGAGGTAGGGAGCATATGAACGTAAATCAAAATGTTGTAAGGACTTTACAGTTGAAAGCCTTTGCCGAGAATGGGCCTAAGTGGGGAGTCTCAGGGGCAGTGGAGCAATTCTGCTGTTGRTTATTCTGGTATTATTCCCTGTGGATGCTCTGTTTCAAAATACCAGTGTATTGGTATGTGTATATGCTAGGTGTGGTCTGACCGGTGTGCTGTTGCTTTGAGTGTAAAATAGTTTAATGGTTAAAAGACTCTTACTGTAAAAATGGGCATGTTCAGTCATATTTACACTGTGYTGTTATTTTAATACTCCTGGCCATGGTGCCCACAGTGTTCCAGGCTTCTTGTAGACTTTTGCTCTCCTGTTTTTCAATGTGTACTGCACATCTTGTCCACTATATGGTGCTTCTTTCACAGCTTCAGTGGTGTCTTCTACTGGATATGGTGCAGTCATTTCTAAACTTCCATTTTCATATTTTGCCTTTTCTCCTATGATTGACAGTGTTTTGGATCATAGTTTTATGAGTTTCCCTTCATTGTGCCTAATATAARTATGGGAAGATTTGAAGTCTGCAAAACTTGTGGAGTACCAAAGAGAAGCTGCATTCCTGTGTACATAGATGCTTCTCTTGTTGCTCTCTATGCTCTCAGGTTATGTAGTTGCAAGCACAGATGGAGATCAAAATAGACATTGTGCTTGTCTTATGTTCCATAACCTGTCTATAATTCCGTAGTTTTTACAAATATACTTGTATGCTTGATTTCCAGTGTGAATGTTCCTTGAGTAAAAGTGAATATCTGGGTGTTTGCTCTCAACTTCTGGGCAGGTGAACAGGTGAATGAGTATTTCAGTACAAAGATTCTTCAGTTTATGAAATAAAATTACATCTGTCTTTTTTCGTAGTGGGCGGACTGCTAGAAGCATGGAGGGTGTCTGAAGTTCACCTCCTTAGGCATAAGTATTCACTGTATTATGTGGGGCATCTGACTATGAAACAGAGAAAGCCTTCACACTGTGCAAGCACTGTTCAGCAACAACCAAAGCATTCGTGTGTTATCAACGCAAGTTTAGCCACAAATCCAAAACACAACACCGTGCAAGCTGCTGTAAAGAAAGTGGTTTATCCACTTTCCAAGACCCAGTACAGGTAGTTTTAGACCAAGCCCGTCATTATTACGTTATGAAGTTAATTGCATAACACAAAGCCAGAGTCCTTGCATCCTTCTATTTCTGTATCTGTGTGTTTAGCACAACCACGTTTGTGCTTTCTGCACAAGTGTGTGATAATATTTCCCCTTGCTTGCATACTTTTTTGGTTCATCAGCATTCTTTGTTTTCACATCTTATTTAGAATGACAGTTCTTTTGACTTATTCRTAGAAGAGGAAAAAAAAATATTAAAACTTGTTGTCATGACCAAAAATAAGGATTGTCTTGGGAGGAAAGTTTAAAACGGAATTTCTAGGAATGCCCCTTAGRTAGTTTTCAAGCCTTTATTCATCCAACAGATTGCTTTCTCAGCATTAGTGGAATTTGCTGAATTTGTAATTTGCTATATTTGCAGTACAGTTGAATTGGGAAGACTGAGAAAACATAAGCAGCCTTAGACCTACTCTTCCTTGACCTGTATTTTGCCAGGCCTGTGTTCTACATCCTGCTTCCCTCTGAATCTTGGGTACCTTGCTCGTTGCTTGGGAGGTAAAGCAGGTCAAAACGGTAAGAGCACCCACAACCTTTCTTTCAAAGGCACAGCAGGAGGACTTTCTTTGTAGCAGGGCTGAAAGTCGGGCAATAGATGGCAGTGCCAGTTTCTCCTTTTGGTACAATAGCGGATACAATGCTGAGACATAGTCTGCTTCCAGCAGAACATGCTGTGAACTACAGACTGGCTATTCCTTTTAGCATGTACAGACTGGCCTTTTTTTACGAGGTCAGCCCAGCTCTGCAAGTTAGCAACAGCCATGGGTCTGGACAGGTTGTGGTCCAGACCTACAGCGTTCTGCCCTCATTTTACTCAAAACAAGAGCAAACCTTTTATGCTCTTAAATGACCACAAAAGTTAATTACACTAAAATAAACTTCAGTAATTCTTGGAATCTCTCATTCATGATCAGAACAAAGCAAAATGTTCCCAGTCTTTTATTTTGAGTTTTCCATCAAGGTAAATGATAGGAAGAATGTTAAATTGGACATGTCAGGAGAGAAAAATAAGCCAGTTACTGGGTAGATTCAAGACACTGCCTGCTGGCTCACTCCTTGCCTCCAGGTTCCCATGTGGGACCCAAGTTCCTGAATATTCAATATCCATTCTGCAGTAAATCTGCTCTTACTAAGGAGCTTAARCTGCAGAGCTGCAAGTTTAGGTTTCAAACCCTGCTAGCGATGCATGATTGGACAGTTTTGGTTATAGCAACAGATAGCAAAATTCATAGTTGCCTTTAAAAAGGCATACAGAAGTAATACTATGTAGGCTGCAAAGCCAAGCACTTCAAAGTTGAGAAATGCCAGTAACTCAGTTTCCCATGCAACCATGATTTGACTCSTGTGTGCATTGTAGCAGTCTTCAATTTTGTGATTATATAGTGTATTTTCTGTGAGCCATGGCTGCATTCACTACATGGACTGAACAGCACACAGAACCAGAAAAACATAGCTTCAGTTATTCTTACACATGATGAATAAGTACTAATGAAGTAAGTGAGACTCTCTATGTGATATTCAGCATGTAACTTTCTCTGGGTCTCAGTTTGCAGTTCATGAAGTGGACTGGCACTCTCAGCTTTGTGTGACTCATTTTGGAACCTGAAGAAGAAAAGCATTAAATTACATTTTCAGGTATTCGTGATTACATTTCTTTGAACAGAGGGCACTTCGTGCTCTGCTTCCCAGTACACCTGCTGCCTGATATTTTGGTTTTAGTTTGGACCCAACACTGTACTAAGGCTGTTTGGTTGATTTAAGCTGAAATTAAAAGCCATATCTCAGCTGTGGCTCTGAACTGCTGCCTAAGCCTTTTGCTTTCCTCTTCTCTGCAAAGCATGGAAGGTGTKCAGTCTTGACAGTTACACATTGTTGTTGGTTTTATTTGTTGTTCCCATGGAGTCACAAGAAATAAAATGCAAAACCCTTGTAAAACTTTGTAAAACTTGACATTKGAGGTCAAGTCATCAGTTGAAGTAATAGCCGGGTTTATAAGAGGTATCTTTTATTCCTATTAAACTTGTTAAATGTAGACTTACTTATGCTTGCCTGAGTCTATGCCTATAGGAAATCTCCAGTGATGTGACTGCCTCGCCGAACTAGTGCAAACCTCCCCCAAAAGATGCAGCTCATCAGTTCACAGGGGGTGTTTATGCTATGTCTGTTTTTTGGTGTTACCTAGTGAAACTGGATTAGTATTTGCAGTAGTGGAAAACAAAGCGATTCTCAGASATGTTAGTCTATCCGCCCAGTTGGCCACACTGGATTTCCCTGGTGTAGCCTAGATGATTACAGCTGTCCGCAGAATACGTTAAGATGCAGCACTTGCATAAGCTTATATTGTGAAAGAAGCGTAAGCACTCATAGTTTCCTGGCTGTTGAGTGTTAGGCTTCTCAACCTTATTGTTGCCTGAACATACGTTTTCCAAAATATTTGTACAATAACATTCTGCATTTATATAACACCTTGTTTCATTGAAGCACTAAAAATATTAATTAAAATGAAAATGCAACACGTTAATCACCCAATGAGATTTAAGAAATAATGATACAATTTTTTTGCATGCATAATAATGTAAAAGTATATTAGTGGTGTTGTGTTTGATKGAACTGTTAAATAATACGTGTTGTGGTAGACTATCTTAATGCCTTGGGTAATAAAACTGAATGTAACAGTTCCAAGATTTCTCCTGGGTGTAATTTACTGCAGACATATGTTCTTCATCATTGTTTCCAGCAGAATGTTACAAATTGGAGGGGAAACAGAATAGACAAAAACATAATGGAAAATGATGCTTTTCAACAGAATGCTGGGTTTGGGGGCATTTGGGGGAGAAAGTCTTATTGGCAGCTGTTTAAAAAAAAAAGCTGTAAAATACCATATTTATTTTATCACCTTATCTGTTCATTTATTTTTGTAAATGTCCGTGTAGAGCTGTGTACAGCTACAAACGTATGCAAAAGTAATGCTAATAGAGCCGCAAAGCAATTAAAAATCTATTTTTTCAGCTGTGCAGTTCTCTTTTTAATCTGCAAATCTCCGTGGGAGTTTTGTAGAGCAGATCTGCCTTTCGTGGTGTGCTCTGGAGGCCAGCCGGGCTGCCGGGCAGCCAGCTACGCTGCCCGCGTGCAGTACCTCTCAGCTGGTAGGGCTGTAGGTATCAGTTGCACCCTCTCAAGCGTAGGTGTAGCAGGAACCCTCTTGTGCCAGGAACTGCTGTTTATCAGCCTCTAAAACCTGAAATTTTTCATCATAAAGTGAATTTCTGGACTTTTTCCTTGCTTTTTCTAAATTCTGTGTGTTGAAGTGTAGGCATTGCCGTATTGGGTTAGACACATGGTGTCTTGGGTGCTTCTGCTTCTRATTGTCCTCAGCACACGATTCTTGGGGGAGATGCTGCACATTAATGAAGTTACACATTAATGAAGGTATCATTACCTTACTGCTAGCGTGGCCTAAGTATCATGAATCCTAAAATCAATCCTGGTTTTGCAATAAGCATTTACATTCCTAGGCAGGGACGGCCAGTTCCTCCACTCACTTTTATTTGGCTGTGGTCTTGGCTTCACTGCTGGTTTGGAGCAACGATTTCCCAAAGCTGGTTATATTTCTGGTAGGTAGGTATGAAATTAGGTCCTTGGCTGAGGTTATAATGTAGACCCTTTAGATTTGATTGAATGTACCACCCGCCTTGTGTAGGAGAGGGCTTCCCCAGCTTCACAGTGGAGGTGGCTCAGGTATCTGCTAGTGATTTCTTTTTTCCCCCCACACATTCATGCAGTTCAGGAAAATGTTGTGAAACTACCATTGTTTAAAACCACAAAATCCAAGAGTAAATTCTGAGTGATTTTAAATTTTCCGTGCTTTTATCAAGAGTATTTTCTGTAAAGTTAATGAAGTTTCCAATAGTTAAGTGAAAGGCTAGCCCTATCCCTCCCTGTATAATAGCTTATTTCCAAGTAATCCATGAGTTTCACAACAGAACTGATGAAAAAAAAAAGTCATGACTCGAAGAAAACATTTTCACTTTTTAAATTTTATTTTGCTGTTGAGTTTAATCCTTATTACAAAGACACTTTTTGCACATGTTCTTAAAATYGAAACACATTATTAATGGCAACATGTAGACAAATTAGAGAAGGGTTAATCTGGTATTTCTATGTAGTGTAGGTATTTATGCTGAGAACTGTAACTGGCTATATTTATCCAAAATAAAATAAAGCTGAAGCCAAATTTTTTCTTGCTATCATTTTGGGAAACAATAGAAAAATCAAAATTAAATATTGTCCCTTYTGAGTTTTCAAAGATTACATAACTCAAGAAATTCAAATTTCTGTCCTTTATTTTGAATATTTAGAGAAGTCTGTGCTGTTAGATTTTGCCCATTCATGCTTCAGGACCTCTGCATTTGCATTGTCTGCACAAAAAATAAGAACAATGTGTTAACAGTGCTGGGTCCTGCTGGGGCAGTCCCGCAGGTCTGGGGCACAGGACTCGGGTTTAAGGATTGCTCCTTGATTCCAGCCGTGCGTGGGAGTCTGGCTGCCAGTAGGTTTAGTAGATAGGGATCAGCTCCCCACCAGAGCGAAGGTTTATAAACTAAACTGTTTATGTTAAAAGTTCATAGAGTGGGTTACGGAGGGTGGGGGAATACCTCAACACATCAAACAGCTAAACATGTTGAATGTCCAGACAGGCTGCTCTCTGAAATACTGATTAGCTGCTGCTTTTCCCTGACACTAAAGGGTCATTTTCATGCCTAATGTTAGCAGGACAGCTTTGCACTCCGGTTTGAATTGGGAAGAAGACCTCCTTCCACCAGGTTAGGCTGTTGTATGTGCATGATTAGAGGCTGTGCTGTTTGGGGAATCTGCTCCATCCTGTAGCCTGCAAGTCATAACTGCTGCTCTGTAATGAAGGCAAGTGCCAGAAATGCTGCTGAGTATGGTCTGTGTGATTTAGAGAGGAGCCGTAAATGCTGGTGTGGCGTGGCTGTGCAAACTTCAGGGCTGCTGCCATCGTCATGGATGCTTTATAAGAAAGAAAAACTTTCTCATAGGATGGTTCCACTCAAATGATAAAAAAGGAAAGCATCTCAGGTTATGACAAAGATTCTTCCTCTTTCTCCCCTGCTCCCTGTGTCTCCCCCAGTACTGAGGAGATGCTCCTTGCCCCGCAGAGCCCTCCTGGGCTGGTAAGGTGCAGTTGGAATGAGTTTTCCCTTTTGCGTTGGACGACAAAATGTAGTCTCTGTTGATAGAGCTAAATAGCTTCATCCTGCCACAGTGCAGACATTATTACTGCAGCCAGGTGAAACCCAGACCATTTTCTGCCCAGTTCTGAAATGGGAGTTTGATGCTCAGGAGGTGTTTTTTTTTCCAGTTGCCCCAGTATAGACACCTAAAATACCCGCCTCTCTGACTGACAGAGGGTGCGTGTTAAGATGACCTCCTGGTATCTGTCTTATTTTCTTGATGCGTTTTGGACACGATACAGCGGAAAGTATTTGTGGTCCAGCAGTCCCAGAGGATGGTGGATTTGACGTCCACCCTACCAGGAGCACCAGGAAGGCATGAGCAAAGCTGCTGCCTGGCTGGGCGAGGGGGGCTGCGTAGGGACTCCTGCAGTTTAATTAACCCTGAGATGCTGCCACTGCTCCAACATTTCAGTCCTTTGCTTCATGGTAACAGMGCTATTGGGAAAAAAGATCACTTCACACGTTCCAAGATATTAATCTGTTTTACACAACAGTCACAAGAGGATTGTTATGACCTCTCTGCAAAAATTGGGAGAAATGGGGTATGCACCGAAGCACTGAGTCTGCAGGCGCAGAGTACATGTGTTAATTTTTGTCAGCTCTGCTTCTTAGGATCCTTGAGCTCTCCAAGACCTCAGTACCTCTCCACTGTGACTTTTCTAAAGGCTTCTTCCCATTTCTGTTCAAAATCCATGGTTGGCAAATGGGAGACGAGCGAGCCATATCAGCGGTCGCTGACTGCAGGCTTTGTATTTTTCCCTGGGTGGATTCTTGGGCTATTTCTTGGCTGGGAAACATGGAGGGTTTTCTAGTGAACTGTTTGGGAGACAAATTGTTTGTGCTAGCATTCTGGATTAATTTATATCTAAATTTGCATATGTATATTTTTTGCATGTCTTTAAAAAATCAGGCATATCTTAAAAATCGGTATTAAGCTATGGTACTAGAGGTGAGAAAATCAGGCCACTTTGTACATATGCAGGGATATTTGTTTGGATTTCATGATGTACGTTAAAATGTATGGTAGAAGACAATCCCGATGGAAGCCCAGTGGTCTTGGGGTTTTTTTAATTTTTTTTTTAAACTGTCATATGTTGTCTGTTTATTTTGTTTTCAGCACCTGGTCTCAGTTGGCTCCAAACTGGATAGTAATTTTCATTGAAGTGTTTATAACATGAAGTCTTTTTTTTTCTTTTTTAACATGAGACATATGCCTGCAGCTCTGCAGGCCGCTGTCTCGTTGCCAGCTTAGGAGGACAGCCAACTGTAACAGGAAACTGATATGGTGCAATTTCCATTAATGATTTGTATTCTTTTTCAGCATGCAAATTCAATAGCATTTAGAAGATGCTCCTAGCATCAAATATCTCTTTGCCTTAAGCATAAAATGAAAAAGGAAGCTGCTTTAGAATAAGTTAACTTTTTAAAAGGTACTTGTATATGTATGTGGCAAGGCTAAATCCTTTTTTTCTTCCCTCCATTCGAGTCACTTCCTTGCAAAACCTTAAAGTTTTGGCATATTGTAAAATTATGAGTAAAKACTTGCTGTTTTGCAGAGCACACCCAGCCTGGCAAGCCAGAAATGGTGAAGTATTAAATAACTGTCAAATTAAGAGGGGGAAAAAAACRAAAGAGGAAAAAAAAGGACTTGTTAGTAGTCACCACCCATATGACAGAAATCTACTGAGATTTTGGGGTTTTGCTTTTCTTTTGCACACAGCCACAAGTGTTAAGGTGCTTGCTGTACATTGTACAATTTTGCTTTGTTACATTTGAGTGCCTTCTTGTAAGGGTTCCAAGTATTCTATTAAAATTCTTGTCAATTTTATATCTGTCTTAAATACCATGCTGTGTGCTGAATCTGATGGCACAAGGACAGACAGCATTGCGTCTGCTGAGGCAAGGAGGAATAACTGCCAGCTTTTCTAGTTGTTTTCTTCAGCTCACTGGTGGTGGTAATTTTCTTGTGCTTACCATGAGATTTTATCAGGGGTGAATTCTATCCTTTGAATTTTGGGCAGTCAACCTGTATCAGACTAGCAATCTCCATGTATTTTAATGATGATGCAATGTGTTGAAATCCAGTATTTCAAGAAGCAGTTCAGCCCAGCCGTAAAATGGAGTCATAAGGCTGTGCATTATTGCAGTGTTAAACCAAAAAAATCTCTTGAATAATTGATTATAACCCATCTTTTATTTTGCAACCAACCTTTGCTGTGTTGGTCATCTTAACATTTCAACAGCAGAACCAGGAATATAAAAATCACACTGAAAATAATTTCTAGAATGTAATAAATAGCTCAGCAATTTATGGCTTAAACATATATCACTTGTCCATGCAGCTCTCTAGTCAGCATGCCCTAATTTTCCCCTCTTCATCCCAAGCTTTGGAGACTCATGGATTTTGGCTCTGGAGGTCTTCTTGTTCAGTCATTCATTATAGTCAAGATAATTTGCTTTCACATATATTACACTTCAAGGGTCAGGTTCTGCTTCTGTATAAATCAGTGTGAAAACATACAGTGCTCCTCCTGCTCGCAGCAGTCCTGAAATCAAGCTTAAGGGATGGAACAAACTATCATGATATGGTCCATGGATCAATTCTGATGTAAGGGGATAATCAGGATTAAATATTTTCATTGATCTGTCAACCTTGCTAGTGCAACTTTTGCTTGATACAACAATTTAAATACCTTCCTTAGAATTGTTGTTAGTGCTATAACTGTTTTGTTTTCAATAACATCTAAATACTGTCATGTACTACAGAAGTTCAAAAGTGCTACCTTATTTAAATTAACACTTTCTCACAAATCTCTTCATGTGTACTCAAGCCCTTACTATAAACCTAAGAGGCAGATCTCTCATGGTCTTGAATTTTAAATCAACATGGAGAAGGTGCTCTCATGGTCCCTTTCTCCCTATTTGTTCTTGTTTAGTTTTAAATTTTATAGTTGAGTAAATGTCACCTCTGGTGGTTAAAGTTCAGGTCAAGTTACATTTTGCTGTGACCCTCCTGCTCTCTTTTGCAGACACTGGGACTGTGGTCTGTCAAGACAGGAAAGTTCACAGATCATAGCCTGAGGATTATTTTTTTTTCCCTCTCTTTCTTGGATATCCTTTCGTCAGGCAGGGAGAGTAATGTTTGTAAAATTGGATTGAGGGAGTTCTGCTAATTGAGAGTTTTGTGTAAATAACAGTGATGTTTGTGCCCTACACAATTTTAGAAAGCATTATGCATCACTGAGGCTGATTTAGAACCAGATGTCTGATTCTCTTTTAATTTCCCACTTTATTCATTAAAGTAAACATTGTTGTGCAAATACTTGCCTGATGAGAGGTGGCAACAGCCAGTCATAGTCAATTAGACACATTTATTTAATGAAAAACAATGCAAATATGTATTTGACTTGTATGGATTTGTGTTAATGTGAGGAATGTGTGGATATAATGTGTGAATGTTCCTGGTTTATTCAAATCTCCTTCTTCAGGCTTTTGTTTCTGGTACTGTCTGTGCATATTTCTTTTACAAATCTGTGTATACCATGTGTATTGATGTAGCCCCAAGACTTTAAAAAAAATAGAGGGAGGGAGAGATTTAGAGTTATAAAACAGTCTTTGGGGAATGCTTATAGCCACGGAGAAGTGCTGCTGCTTGTTCACCAAGCAGAGCTACCCAGATGACAACTTCTTTCCCAGGCTGTTACCAAATATCAGCACGTATATGCCCAGGAGGCTCCCCACAGATATGCCCTGATCCTGGTGGGAATTCTACCTTTCTTCCTTTCTACCTTTCTTCCTTACGCTCTCTTAAAATGTTGAGCGATGAGAATATATAGACATGGCAGAGGCTTGTGATAGCTTAAAGGAGATTTATTAGAATGGAGACTGCAAATGAGAAAAACATAATAAAATAAAAATTTGGAAAGAGCCTTGCTTCCAGTAGCCTTGCCTATTAGCAGATGAGAATTAGGAGTCAGAGAAAGAGAATCTAATTCTTCAGTTTCTTCATCATCTTTTCTGCCCCTTTCTGCCATCTTCTCCATACTCTGCTCACATTAGTGCAAATCCTGTGCGCTAAGTGAGGAAGAAATTGCAGAAGAAATAGTAGGGGCTAATTGATTGCATCCGTATCTTAATGTTCATGCTGGGGAACTGTAATTCTGGCATTTGTTAACTTTTGAGTTCTTGCCTTCACAAACTCACTGTTGTTCCTTTGATGCTTTCAACATAATTTCCCAAGTAAGCAAACAAAACACTTAAAAGCTGAAACAACATTTTGACTGTAGAGAATGATACTTATTTTACTGGCAAAAAGTAATTTGGCTGCACATCATAGCTGTCTGCTGCTTGCACTAGTGAAGCGATCAGTGCAATAGCAGGTTGTCTTCCAAATGGACTAAATGTTTACCAGTGGGTAAACATACCATGTAGGCTTTGCAGGTATTTGACAGCAACAGAGTACTGAGGTTTATGAATAATTGATTCAATTTGAGATTTTCTACCTATATTCCTTTAGCTTCTTTTGTCTCTTCACAGCTCTTTTCCCCCACCATCCATGTAGTATTCCTCCCTGTTCATCTGTTTCTACTTCTGCTCCCATTTCCAGCCTGCTGCCCCAGTTCTTCCCTCTGCCTCTCTGTCACCTACATGGATCCAGTCTGCCCTTAGCTCCTTGCTACGCTTCCTTTTTTTGCTCACCTCCTCCTAAAGTCTTCCTTTGGTCTCCCCAGGCTCCCACCTGTAGGCTGTCTCGCACTTCTGCTGCACTCATAGTTGTGAAGTATCTTCTTACCCTTCATTATTCCTAATCTCACGTCAAGCATTTATGGTGGGGAGACTTCAGTGACCASTTGCTGTATTTTACCTGCCAGAATGTGGCAGGTAAAAATGCCACATTCTTAACTCTTCCACTCATAGATCTCCTCTGTTCCCCAGAACAAGCTATTGTAGGACAGTTCCAGCCACAACTGGTTACCAAATTCACTTTTAAAAAGGAAAAAATAAAAATAAAATTAAACAAAGGCATTACATTTTTTTTTGTATAGCTCCTTAAAACCCCTCTGTTCCTACGTTACTCCCCCAAAACAGTTGCTTGTACCAATCAGGAATGGAAGTGGAGTACGCCGGGTTTGTTCCTACCACCCTACTTTAACCCAGGTTTAAAATAGGAATCTTGTCTGTCTGTCTTTCTGTATTTTTATGGCCAACAGAAAGAGGTTTTTCAAGGGCATGCTTCACCTTGTTTAGTTGGGTGCMTTGAACCAACCTTATGAAGTACCTGTCCCTCCATTCCCAAGGAAGAGGTGGGGGAACCATCCTTCACCAAGTTGGTTATGTAGCTATGGAGCAGGCATACCTGCCTGCCTTGTGACGTGTCTGCAAGGAGCCACAGCGGGATGGGGATGGTCAGTGCCCACGCTGCTCCTGGGGCTTCATCAGTAAAGGTCAGGTTGCAAAGGTTGGTTGCTGCTTTATTTCTGTTCATAATTATTCATTTGTGCTTTTCTGTTTGCTTCACATTCTGCAGATCCCTTCTTTCCTCAGAGACAGTCTTATATTGAAAGTTCATCTCCTTTCACCAGCGCTATCCTTGTCTAAAGATATGGATATTTTACTTCGAGCTCATGGCCCCTAAGTTACGTTCATGGTGGTTCCTTCTCAGTTCTTGTGTCTTAGACAGCATTTCTTTATGCAGCAAATACACGTTTATCTGGCATATATTTTGAGAAACAAGAATATGTATAAGTGATAATATATACTCATTTACAGCTGGTTTTATGAGACAAGAAATTACAATCTTTGTTATTTTTGCTTCCATTTTCCATGCCCATTTACCATCTGCTTCTCCAGCAATACAGTGTTTCTGGCAGATAGATAGGAACTGGGAGTGCATCATGCCAGTATGTGGGGGCTTCTGGACTTTACAGTGCACATGTCCCTTCCTTAACTAACTCCCTCTGGCCCTGGGTTTGAGGTGCCGTCTTGTGTGTTGCCTGTGCACATAACTTCTTCCAGTCTCTTACTTGTAGTGATAGGCAGAGAGGTTTGGTTTGTTTTTCCTTGTAGCAGCTGTGATTGTTGRATTTAATATCTATTGGATTCTAGTGTATTCACTAGTATCTCTTTCCTGGTTTCGAGGAGATAAACTGGGATGAGTCATAGAGCACTTATTCCCAGAGATAGCTTCAGCAATTGAAAAGGGACTGTGAATACTTCAGGCAAAAGTACTAGATATTAGGCATAGATGGTATGAAGGTCACTGGGTTTTGTTATTTTTTCCCCCTTCCTAAGTAGATGAAGTTCTCTTCAAACAGACTGCAGAAATACCAATTAGTGTGCTTCATTCTGAAACGTAATCAAATTTAAAATGTAAAAAATCCCTTTCGGCTACAGTATAATCGGGGCCCCTAATTATGAAAGGCATATGTTCCCCTCCATCTTTCTTCCCTCCACCCATGTAGATAATTGTCCTTCTCGAATGATTTCTTCTTTGTAAAAATCTTTGTGACGTTCTACTCCTGCTTTGCTCAAAGCGATGCTGTTATCTGGTGCATTAGGTTTGCGTTGTTGGATTCTTGCAGGATAATATACAATATAGTTACACTGATTACTTGCTATTTCATGTGTCATCTGTGTTTTGGAATATCTCAAAGCTTGTCAGTCTTCCGCTGGGGATTACATCATTTTGGGGGTCTCAACCGTTCTGAAACAAAAGCATACTTCAGTGGTAAAATATGTATGCCCGGACAGCTGGCAGTCTTTCAAGGCTCCAAACTTGACACAGAGTTAATCTCAGAGAAATGTATTTTCTTCTATTCATAGTACCTAAACAATTATTTCCATGCTTTYCCTCCCCCCCCCTTTTTTTTTTCTTTCTTAATGTAGGGTTTTCTTTACGGATGGTAATTACTGACATAAAATACATTTCTTTGTTCTTTTCCCAGCCACTGCAGGATTTATTCTGGGGTGGTGATTTTGGTTTCTGCATGGTCTTTGAATGTTTTGGCAATGGTCAATTCAAATTAATGTTTGTTTCTTTAGTGGTAAGCCTGATCTTGTTTGAAAAGTGCAAGTGTCTCTGTTATTAGGTTGCCTGTTTTTCAGAGGCAGACCTTTGGGGAGTAAGTTACCTGCACTTGCTAAGCTACCTGGTCCCTTATTGAATTATAACAACAAATTGGTATCACAGACTCTACCACCCCATCACATAAGCACTATTTATGTTGTAAAGGCTTCATAAGGGTTGAATTGAAACACAACTTCTTGCACTAGGATGAATTTCATCCCAATATCCGCCATATAAAAGAATAAAAACAAATGGCTTCAGAGTTGTTATGAGAAGATGCTAGAAAAAATAGCAATGCAAAATTGGACCCAGAATTTGCCATGTACGTACTTAATCTAGATTTTCATGCTATTCTTACTAGTTTGTTAGGTTTAAAATATATATGCTGCATTTAACTTGTTCTGAGGAAAACCTGCCTGCCAGACAGCAGCAGCAGCTTTTATTTAGGCAGCCCACTTCCAGGCTCATGCCCTGGTGAGTCCTGTTTCGGTACCAGCTTCTGAAATCGGGCTCGCTCGTAGATGGACAAAGCCTGCTTTGGGAGCTGCTGCATTCAAACACACTGCATGAATCTCTCTCACAGACCCACGAGGTAAGGATGTAGCCGAAATGAAAACACCTGCAGAATATTCTCAGCTTCAACAGAGTATCTATTGTATTTTCCTAAAATATTACTTCATCAAATATTTTTATCATATCTCCCTAATGTTAAAAATTTGCCTTTGCATTTGAAAGAGGATTTAGGCATAGAGCTCGAGTAACTAATATGAACTAATAGTTACAAATATAAAATGTAAATTAACAAATAATATTAATTTATTTTAATTTGGCATATAGTACCAATAAATAAATTACTATTATTGGGGATATATGTGTGGATCTATTTCTATATTTGATTCACCAGAAAACTTGTGTGAGTTAACTTAATAGCTTGCAGAAGGTAAGGTTTCCTCTTGATTTTTTTGATAGATTTTTCTTTAATTTGCAAAGATTTCATGTTAAAAGAGTTATGGGAGTGGGGAATTTATGCTTTTGTTTCACATAAGATGCAGACATCACTGGTGTGACAGATGAGTTCTTTCTATGTGTAGAGAAGCATTTAAATAAGTGGAAAGTGAATATGAAAAAGTTCTGGGATTTTTTTTTAAGACATCCCTTAAAAAAATTTTCTCTCTCTTTTTAATTTACTGCAGATTAATGAAACCTATGCTCCTCTTAATTTTAGTGGAATTTAATTTTAATTACTTTTTTTTTTCTTGTGTGCAAGAACTTTCCAATAAAGAGATTAGATGGCCTTCATTCATATTTTTTCAAGGCACACCACTGCCAAAAGAGCACTTTGTAAGCAATTAAGCAGAATTGTGCAAGCTCTTATTACTGTTGTTTAAATCTACGGCAAATCTGATTTCCCATTGGTTTGCATGCAAGTCATGCAGTCAAATATCTAAGTATGCAGGTCATGCAAATTACAAGTTTATTGAAGGGTCAGTATAGTTATCAATGGCAGCTGTTCATAGGATCCTTAACACTGAGCTGAAAATTTATCTTTTGATTTGAATGGTTCTCACCCCTAAAACCATTATAACATCTCAAGAGCATTACTATTTTTAACTAAATAGTGGTTATGTCTTTCAGTTTACTTAGGCATCAGACCAAAGATCATTGAAGTCAATATGAATTCTTCCACTTACATCAGCATGCTCTGGGTCATGCCCTTAATAAACTGTTGTGTTTGCTGTCCAAACCAGAAGAGATTACAGAATGAAAACCGGTACGGTACAAGCCAAAATGGGTTCAACAATAGCCTGAAGTACTAATTCTACCTCCAGTCAAGACAGTGGAAGATAAACATCCCACAAGAAAAGTTTGTTGCATTAAAGTTACCTTTCAGCTAACCTAATGGCAGCAAAGACATTTTGGCATGAGCACCTCGCCCACACACCGATGTTAGTGATGAGAGGTTGGGGTGGGCAATAAAACGCCATGTAAGATTTTGGAGTGTGAGTGTTTATCATTAAGCAAACACTGGCTCATCTGTGAAGTAAGAGAAGGGTTTTGATCTTTGTTTTGAAGGTCTTTTAATCATGATAGAACAATTATATTTATACTGCAGAAGTTTTGAAAGACATGGTGAAGATGATAGTAACAATTAAGAAGCCCTATATCAGGAACCCTGAAAATATGCTTGGAATGGRAAGTTTGGTAGTCTAAAAATTAGCAATTCAGGTATTGTACTGTATGAAAGTTTCATAATAAGGAGAAAGAAGGAAATATATGATATTATGCAACATTACTCCACTGGTGTTAAGAGGAAGAAATGGAAGGAAAAAAGCAAACCAAAAGACTATATTTAGCCCTTTCACATCATTACATTATAACCGAGTAATCCAGTGGAATTTAAAAAATATTTTTATAAGTCAAAGAAAGGGAAGGGAAATATCCTAATATTAAAAATATTCCAGACAACCAATGAATTCCGGATAAAAAATGTGCAATAGAAAAAAATAAGTACCTGATTTTGAAGCTTTATTTTAAGGCAAGCATCTTCAGCCTTCTCTCTGGAAAGGCTTAGAAAAGCAGAATTTTCTGCATTAAATGAGGCTAATTTTTGATGGGTGTGTTCAGGCCCTTACTGAACATCAGAGGAGGAGTATTCCTAGAGGTGAAAAACACAGTTAGAAAATTCCATTCTGAACTGARGGATGAGTAAAATGGGAAGTTCTTCACTGGTGGGTCTTGAAGTGCAAAACCTTTTACTTGCTTTTGCTTGGTGGAAGTGTTAAGCTCGTGGGAAACCTTAATGATAGTAAACCTTTTTGTCTGTGTGATGCTGAATTTTAACTTTGCAACAAGAAAAAGCACGAGCTACTCAAATGTGATAATGTTATACATCCTAAAATTTAATTTTGTTTAGTTTAATTTTTAAAGTATAAGCTTTTTTTGCATTATCAAAAGGGAAGTGAAAGAAATGGATATCATTATGCTAAATTGTTGTCTGCTTTCTGGTTTTGTTTCATGCTAAATTATTCCCTTGACAAACAGGACAGAAAGTATTTGTACTTCAGACATCTTATGATTAATCAGCCTCTGTGTTTGTGTCTGGGTTAGTAAAAACAGAACTACTGTTGAAGGGTGGAAATAATCATGCTGGCTTATGCCTGTGGTCAATACTCCTGCCTCTGTTGGGTACATTTTTTCCAACATGTATCAAATACCATATAGAAGGTATAGCAGTGATTGAGGAAACAGCTGCTAAAGGGCTGTTTAGGCAAAGCCTTTTGTTTACACTTTATACGGTTCAGTAGCAGAGGTGCCTTGGTATTTTTAGTGGTTAGTTGTTCATGTTAGGTGCCTGAGATTCATTTCTGATGGTGGCAAATTCTCAAAAGGTGTTTSTTACTACTGGCCCAGGGATGGGGACTGGTTAGGCTGGTGCTCCTCACCCCCAAGAATCAGGTCTGTGTGATTTTTTTAAYTGGCTTTATGGTCCAGATGATGGAGCGGTTTCGCTGAAGAGCTTTTGAACACAGTTCACCAGCTACTTTGAAAAGATTACCATTGAAGGCCCTTCGGTACAATTTTCAGTCACCGTGGGGAAAGTGCTCCCTTGCGGTCTCAGCTTTGGTAAAAATTGCTTCTCTGATATTTTGCAGATGCACTCGGAGGGGATCTCGGCTTGGGTTTCTGGCTGCTTATCGCAAAGCCGTGAGGCCCTCGGGGAGGCACCGTGCATCTGAAGTTCAGAGAAGCTAAGCCATGGGGTCCACACTTTCCCCCCCGTGTCTGGGTTGGGTGGAGAGCGGGGCCAGTGCTTCATGATCAAAGTGGAGAGGTGCACACCATGAATACTGGTTTTGTTTCTCGAACTTGTTTATCAAAGAGGAAGGTACTTATTAGCACAGAAGTGAGAAGGGAATGTTGCTGGTCTGAAAGTCACTGTTATCTGGATTTTTGCATGGGAATAGATGGAGAGAAGAAAATGTTCCTCCAAACAGCCTTATCCACCAGCTTGTTTCATAATTTCCTTCACACAATCAATTTGCATTCTTTACAAGTGGTGTCTTGCTTCTGTTTTTTCTCTACCAAGGGGAAAACGGAAGTAAATGGCTTATTTTCTTGTATGACTTCGGCATCTTCCACACTTCGTAAGAAACAGAAGATTTTCTTCTAAAGATGGTCATGAATACAAGCATTTACATGGTTTAGAACAGGAGGGGCAGATTTTTTTGACTGATACTTGAAATTATGCATGCAGCTTTATAGTGTATGTTCTCACTTATGTGCGCAAGTGATGATTTGTTCAGATAAAGTTGCTCAGTTTACCCAGGCAAATGCTACACCATGAGCAAGTGCCATTGTGTGTGAAGGTCAGCTCAGAAAAACAAAGCAAAAGGTCACCATGAAATAACCATGATGATTTATTCATTATTATAAATATTAACRTAACAATGTAAAATGCTTGCTCAGTTTTCTTGAATACCTGCAAAAAAGGTATTTCCATATGTAGGACAATTCAGCAGAAAAGAGGTTCTTTCTGTCCATTAAGGGCAAGTAATGAAAAACTAACAGTTCCCAGTCACTATAGATCAGCAGAGACTTATAGTGGTTTACAGCATTGTTTTACAGGTTGTTGTTGGTTTTAGCTTGGATTAATTCCCTGACCTGGTTCACAGTGCAGCTTGTCTATCAGCTCATACCAGCGTGGCCGAGAGAGCTGGTTTGCAGCGTGGGAGGGTGCTGGAGGGGCTGAGGAATCCTGCTGTCATCCTGGCTGCTGGGCAGCCTGGGCAACCATTTGTTTCATGAACTTTAATTTCACATGATTAGTGCTTTATCAGCCAAAATCAGGGATTCCATAGCTTTCACCAGGGTATCCTCCTGCTTTTTTTGTTCAGTCTTTCCCCTGGTTGGTGAACTGTTGGTGAAATAAAATAGCAGGCAACCCTCCTGGAGATAGGAGAAGTTGTGTCAGTCCTCCTCCAGCGCCCTTCAGCACGTAGCTGGTGCCATCGTGGTCCTGCAGCTTTTGTCTCCTCCTAATAGCAGAAATGCAGCCTAACGAGCGATCAGCTGTGTTGTTGGACGGGTGCTAAATCCCACTTCCCTTTTCCCTCCCCATCCCCACAGCACTCAACAGCATTCACTCTAAGGGCACTGGTTATATCTTTATATGCTCTCCTTTATTCATTTTAATCTAATCTACCTCTCTTACATCATTCTCCTCTCTTCCTGCCGGGAAGTCGTGCTGAGGGGAGCTCCCCTGGTCCCCCGAGAGTTGTCTCGGTGAGATATCTTGTGCTGTTGAAGGCCCCTGCATTTGTGGAATGCAGATGGTCTAGACACAAATTGCATTTTGTCTTTCAACATAAACCACTGCATTTTTAACACATACCTGCCGTAAATACAGCAAGAGAACCAGTTAGCAATGGTACCTTAAGGCAGGTATTCCAGCTGTCTTGGAGTTTTATACGGCATCAGTATGGCATATTTTATATGTCCAGCTCAGGAACATAGCTTCCAGGATATGGGTTGCTAAAAGCAATACCACAGTACTGTCAGTGTGCTAGCTTAAGTCCTTGCTGTATTTTTTCATACTTTATTCTTTTTAAGTAGCTGTTGGTTATGCTGCTCCACAGGGGACTACTGCTTCAACACAATARTCAGACTTATTGTGTTAATCAGAAAGTTATATCCGGCCACATTTATTTAAGCAACTACATAGCTTAGCCTCCGTTTGCARTTTTTTTGATAGATTGTGTTTTGCCCACAAATCGTACCAATCTCTGACTGGATGAAATGTGAAATTAAATTTTAAAAGTGCAAACAGTATTTATTTTTAGTCAGTTATATAAAGCTTCCTTAAATGTGCTGAAGATTTTTTAAAAAACTGATTTCAAAGACATTTTGACAAATTTAAATGCAGGTTTTTCCAGTGAATAATAGAACTGACAGATCATAATATCATAAAAGCTTCACTTGACTAGACCTCATCCGTTGCTATCTAGTTTTTATCTGTAAATGGGAAATTGGTTCTCTGTATCTAGYAACCAAAGATTTTCTCAGCTTTGAGTGAACTAGCCTTTGAGCTAGATGAATAAACTGAGTTAAAGAAAATGTTCTCCCTGCACCTGCAGAAGAAGCTGCAGCTGCCAAAAGATGAATACTTCAAAAAACTTGGATCCTAGGATTTAGCCAGTGATTTCTGCCAGTTCAGTATTTTGATGTTCTTTAAAAATTCAGCACCAAATGCACAGTAATGGAGGTTATTAAGTAAGTATAGCCCTTTAAAAAAAAACTAACATAATCTTAATTTGGAATCTTAATGAGGGAAAAAATCCAACTTAAATAAAGCTGTTTGTTGGTGGAGGTGGTTTTTAATACCTGCTTTTTATTTAGACTCTTGTCTCTGAAATCAGCAGGGCTTTTCACATGACTCTGTKCAGGTGATGGGGGTCAGCTGCCAGCAGAGAGAGGTATTCGTKTAAAAGAAAAAAAGATAAACCAGGGAGGGAAGCGTAATTTCAGTAAGTCATTTCAGTAAATGGAGGGTGTTCATCCAAGGTTTCTGGAAGAATTTCAGGAGGGAGCAGCTGAGTTACGGTCATATGTAACTCACTGAAAACAATTACATCAGCAAAGAAACAGATGTGGCCGATAGCATACCTAACTTGGGAAAGTGGGTATAATTAYGAACCTTACTCTCCTACCGGCACTAACAATGAAGTGCTGAAGAGAGAAGGATAAAGGCAGGAGGAGGAGGTGGCTGTTGAGCCCTGTAAGCACAGGCAGGACACCTCTGGCATGCAGGGGAGGGCAGTGCCCAGGGCCAGGGATTACAGGAGGCAGCACTGACCCATGCAGGAACTCGCCCTGGTTTTTAACAGCACTGTAGATGAATTCCTGCTCCTCCTGATGGACCAGGGCAGCCATCAGAGACCTGGATCATCAGCAATGGGCTGGTGGGCATTCTGACATCGTGAGGGGAGGAGGAGGGAGCTATTCAATGCATCTTCGCTTTATTCTGCTTGAAAATGCGAAAAGATTGTGATAATTTCCAGAAAAATTGAAGATGGTGATAATTTACAGAAAAATTTTACGCAGTTAGAAAACAGGTTACAGAACTTCACTATAGGCAAATGCAAGGTGGCGAGTGTTGGAAAGAGCACGTAACTGTCTCTTTGTCCTGTATCTAGGGGAAATGATGTCTGGCTAGGTTTTTTGCAAGTAAGAGATTAGCAGTGTGTCTTAAGCCTGGACAACAGTCGTCAGCTAAATTAATTTAATATTAGCATCTTTTTGAGGGTGTTATTTTGCATAAATTGAGGTTGAAATTTGCAAATGAAGTCCTCCTCCTTATTATGTTCAGCTCTTGTCATAAATTAAGAGAAAAGGTAGAGAAATGAAGCAACGGGAAGTGAATAGCTGGAAGATCATATAAGGAGCCAGGGTTAGCTGGAAAAGTTTGGGAGAAGCATGGGAAAAAACAAAGAAGTCTAAACCATGAGGTTTTGTACGAAGAATTTTGTTCAGAGTTCTTATTTGCCTGTAGTATGGGGACACCAAAATTTAAATGCCAGGCATCAATGGATATGTCATTTCGGCTATAGCTGTTGTGTTCATTTTCTAATGTGAACCCAGGAGACAAGCACACACAATCCCATGGGTGCACAATTGCACTTTCACGTACCTCCATGAAGGTACGTGCCCTGGAAAGTCCACCCATGGCTGGAAGATGATTCTAAAAAGGCAAGATCTAAAGCTAAATTCCTTTCTCATGCTCTTACCCGAGCAGACTTTGCAGGATTATATCGCAAGCAGTAACGTTGCAGGGAACACATGCTGGTAGTTCAGCTGGTCAGGTCTCACATTTTTAAAGATAGCGCCCTTTCAGCAGAAAAAAACCTCAAATACCAGAACAAAATAAAAAAATAGAGTTAAATTATATCAGAGATATAGATGAAATATATTCTATTAGTAATGATGATGTGAAATAGAAATAAAAGTGCCATATTTCACAGTTGGACACTTCAAAGGATATTCCTCTCCCAGTAATCCTCTGATCTGCTTCATGTCACAGGTCACCTAAACAGTATTTAYAAAACTCCTGGCTGGAGCACTCGTTCAGGATTTAAGGTGTCGCAACTTTCTTTGACATCAAAAGTTCAAGTGCACTGATATTTCTCTGAGAATGTTACATCAGGGTTAATTTTTATGTAGTCTCATGTTTATGAATATGTCTCCTCAAGACCAGCGTGAAACTTGCCTGGAGAGGGGGAAAAGTTTTCTTCTGACAGCCATGTGATGAGGTTAGGCAGTGTCTGGTAGTTAGCTGGGTGCTACTTTGAACGTGCTCGAAAAAGTGAGGACCAAAGCAGGAGTCAAAAGGCTTGGCTTAACCATTGACCCACGTGTCACTGAGAAATTGGTGTGAACTCTGGGTTCCCATTACATCTGAATGTAAATATTAATGTTCTCCTCCAAAGTGCTTTGCCACCTTGAAGAGTAAAATGCAATGATAGTAATAGCTGCTATCATTTTGATTGTGGACTGGACTTGGATGTAAAGTCTCACTTCTGGCACCAGGCTCATTCTGGGAGCTTGGTGCTTGGTCAGTGATGGATTGTGCTCTCTCAGGCAGGCGTTGTCCGAGGTTGTAGGTGGCCTTTCCGAATCCTCCAAGTCGTGAGGGTTTGGAATTTTATACTAATCAGAGAGTTGCTAGTTGCTTCAATAAGGTGGGTCCTATCTTCCACACTTTCCACAGAGTAAGTTTACTTTTTACTGTCTTATTACTCCAAGAAAATGACGRCATAAGCTGACTACTGCAAGCCCCCATGCAGTTTCTTGCAAACCCTTGCAATAGGAAAGCTGCTCTGTGAAGGCTGGGTGTTAGGCACGTTGGCAGGCATTTGAAGAGACTTTTTTCATGCTTTTCTTCCTGTTTTGTTTTTGCAAGAAAGGAGACCATATTCAGAATATTTCTACAGCACCAAGGTGAAAGGACCAAGTTCCTAGGGTCATAGCTGAAATAAAACTCTGACTATTTTAGTCTTGCTGAAGTAGGAATGCCTGGTTGCTTTGTCCATGAATGATTTGAAGGAAGAAGGATATTTTTTCAAATCTGTTTAATTAAGATGCCTCTTCAGTTCTCCCTGTCCTTCATTTCAATAGGTTTTCAGAGGCTTTCAAACCAGAACTACACAGGGCTCTATTTCAAGTGCGCTGTAAAGAGCTGATAATATAGCCTCTGTGGCTGGGGCACAGAATCTTCCTTATATAGCTTTTCTGAACAGGATACACTTGTTCTTCAACAGATCTTGCGTTGTTTATTCCCGATAACTATTCTCAAGTCAGTATAAATGACACTTCCAGATAACTTTCTTCCTCCCTGATAACAATCTGGTAGTTTATACCACTTCCCAGAAGTGTATATTTCTGTTTAGTTTTTTAGGGTGCATTTAGTATTTAGTATGGCCAAAGTAGTAATTCTTTCAGTATCTGCCAGCTAGATCGGCTTTGAAAAGAGTCTCTTCAAAGCAATGTCTGTTTAGAACTGACTTATTTATGTGCAGTTTCTGTTCCACAACAAAGCAGGCAAAGAAACGGAGCATCAGTTCCTGGTGCCTGAGAAAGAGACCTGAGAAAGGTCTCAGAAAACAGGTATGATTTAGAAAGTCATTTGCAGGAACTCTGTGTTCTGAACAGCTGTGTACTCGTGCACATTTCAGATCTTATTCTTAAGGCTTTGGTTTTTGAACGAAGCGCTGAGGGATGTGGAGGCGACAGTGGGTCGTGCTGAAAGGGAGGTGATTGGGATCCAGGGAAGTTACTAGCAAAGCTCTTCTGGGATGGTGCTCAAGACAGTTGTAGGGTCCCATAAATGGCTTTAGCGTGTTAGGAGTGTGCTCRTATAGGTTGCTGGTGACCCAGACTTGCCAGTGCAGGGGAAGATAGGCTGTCATGCAGAAAGAAACTGGACAACATCAAAGCCTAGTAGAAATGGGGCAGAATTTCATAGGTCAAAATATATGTTGAGGCTAATAATGAGATTTTTTTGGCTGGAAAGAGTCACTGTGGTATATTACCAAGGGATCACAGACAGGTGATCCTGAACTACAGCCTGTTGCTGGTGCATGTTAGGGCAGCAAATTACAGCCGGGCAGATGTGGCATTAACGCTGCTGAATTGGGGCTAGGAGATTTCCTCCAGTTCTGTTTGCCCACATGCAAAAAAGTTGACTGCAGCTCAAACAAGTTAAGAAAAGAGCTTGTTGGATGCTAAAGAGGCATATGCATTTTACAGGATGGAGAATAATGCTTAGTAAGAATAGGGAGTGAAGCAGGAGTATCTCAGGTGGGGACACTAGCTAGTCTGAATTACACAGCATAGCAAAACAAAGGCAAAGAGAGGAGGTGGTTGCTCTCTGTAAATACGCTTGTGAGGCAAAACATCAGCAAACAGCAGTCTTGACTGCATCTACCAGAGGATAATACTGGTGTAAAAACAAATAGCATAAACCTGATCATTAATAATGTAGGAAACCGGTAGCAAGTTTCTAACTGTGGAGTAGCACAATTGTATGAAGGTCAGAGGGAGCAGAAATCCCCCTCTTGCAGCCTGTTCTCCAAACAGAGCTCAGTAAATAGGTAGGACTGTACAATATGATGTCCTACAAAAGCAAGAAACTAATAACAAGGGACTGACAATTGTCAAGACTTTCCCAGTCCTTTTTGTTCCCAAGTTCTAAGTTGTCTAATAGATATTGGAAAGCTAAACACAAAGTATCCAGGGGTTTAGAAGAACTATATCTCTCCTGCCATCTCTTTCAAGCATTTAAAAGTACTTTCTGGTTTGCTTCCTGTTTTGAAATTGCATTTACCAGTAGAAAAAGGAAAAGATTTTGCTATACCTGTAGGGGAAAAGACGTTGTGTTGGATCTGACAGCCTAAGAGAGGTGAGGCTGCTGCAGCCCCATGTCGCCAGGTGCAACCAGCAGCAAGGCTGAAGATGTATTCCCAGCAGCTACATGCACACACAGCATATGTATATATAAATCCCTTCCTCTGAGTCCTCAGTTTGGGTTCCCCACCTGCCATTGTGCCCCTGTGCTCCTCTGGGTTTGTCAGGTGGGCCTTTGATGGGCTGATGGCTCCAGTGATGAGCTTAGGAGTAGCTGTACAGGGTATTGTTTGGGCTCCTCTTCCTGCCATCATCTCTCCATGCTCCTTTGTGGGTGTGCAGACGAGTTTTTATCATGTAACCTCACAGTACCAAACTTGGTTTTGAATGTGGTTCAAAGGGCGAGCAGCTCTAGGAGAGAGAGGGGTCTCAGTTTGGTGGCTGGACACCATAGATCCATTCTTACAGAATAGCAGGACTGCACAGAAATAAAACCTCTAATTGGACAGAGGAGAGCTGGAGAAAGTTAAGACCAAAATATAATATGGATTATGTGATTCAACAAGGAGGAACTGCTTAGTACGAGAGTATGGGAAACATTGAACTTGACTATATTTTCCCAGCAGGCTGGCAAAAAAATAAAAAAGGAGGAATGCAGCATGGAAATTTCTGGGTGATGGCAAATATCTTTGTCAGAAGATATTGGCAAAAAAAATTAAATGCAGACATTCTCATCTGGGTAGGCCTTTATAATATATAGAAATACTTTGTCCATTTTGAGCTTTTAGGTAAATGGTTTAAAATAGTACTTAAAATACAGATATAGAGGTAGGTTTACTTTTTTTTCCATCAGAGTAGATCATTCTCTCATCTCCCATTTTTGCTTATCAAAGCTTTCCATTTAAATCGATGGACACACATGGATAATCCTGGAGGATTTTTCTTTAGATATAACTAGCTCTTCCCTAGGTTGCAGAGGATAGGTCTTCTACATGTGTTTTTTGACATGGAGCCAGTTCTCCGTGAGAACTGTCTACATTAAAAGATTGCCGCCCAGGTACCCGTAATTAAATTTATGCTGAGTTTTTGAATAGCAGTTGTTGATGTGTTCACCAGCAGAGTCTAAACCAGTTTCAAACAGGTAATGGAGAGCTTTCCACATCCCCTTCCCATTCCCTGGAAATTTAGAGACAGCTCCATGCCCTCTGGCAGAGGCACAGAGAAGGAGGACTCCTGGAGTCTTCTCATCACTTCTGGGCTTAGACTCCATCTGAGGAATTCCTGCTTCCCAGCCCTGCTAGCACCAGTCTTGGCACTGGGAAATGCAGCATGACATAAGTTCATGTTTCAGTTGATTCTATCTGATAAGTCCTCCATTCAAATGTTTCTGCTCAACAAAATACTTCTAAACAGCACAGTGTTTGTAATGTAGCTGTCATAAAAACTTATCTAAAATATAGATCCATAACAGGGATGCTGAAGTTAGGGGTAACTATACAGGACAACTTCATTTTCCAAATTGTTCAAGCAAAGCCTGTCCATTTGAGCCCCTCCAGGAAACCTGTGTATACATTCTTCAGTTTGTCTTTCCGTCCAAGTAGAGTGCCTTAGTAAAGTTGCTTGGGTGACATTACTGTCATAGGAGAAGAATTGAGTTGAATCATAGAATAGTTTGGGTTAGAAGGGATCTTCAAAGATCATCTAGTCCACCCCCTGCCATGGGCAGGGACATCTTTCACTAGATCAGGTTGCTCAAAGCCCCAGCCAACCTGACCTTGAACACTTCGGTCAGGGTGCATCCACAGCTTCTCTGGGCAACCTGTTCCAGTGTCTCACCACCCTCATCATAAAGAATTTCTTCCTTAAGTCCAATCTAAACCTACCCTCTTTTAGTTTAAACTGATTAGCAGTGCTCCCAGCTCTTCTGAACACCCCCCCCCCCCTTCCCACAGGAAAAAGGCAGTTGCCTATATTATTTTCATGCATGCTACTTAAGTATTTTGTGTGTGTGAAAATGCCTGCTCAAGGGAGGCTGGTAGGAAGTTACCCCCACCAGCTGCTGGTTCCCTTGGGGCTGGGGTAAGAGAAACGCTTTCATGTCCTGCAATGCAATGTGCACAGCAAGTCTGTAGTGTTTGCCAAAGCAGTGTTGGTCTTCCCACACAGATTTTTGCCACCAGGGTTAAAACGTATGACCCTCAGAGTGCATTGCTGCACTGCAGGAAAAGCATAGTGAATGTAAGTCTGTACCTTGCACTGCGCTGTGGGTTGCAGTACAGTAACAGAGAACCTCTGGAGCAGGAAAATCTACTTCTTACACTAAAATGGCTAAGCAGATTATTTCATAAATGTAAAGAAATGGATTGACCTTACTGTGCTTAACTGTTAATATAAAACTGCATTTCATGTGCATTTACTCTTAGGTCATTTGAAGCACTCAGGTGATGAAAGGATTTCCCTTATGAAGCTCTGCTCCCCTCTCGTGCCCTCAACTATTTATAATTTTATTAAAACCATGCATTTGAACAATTCAAAGCTTTTATTATTTGATGTCTACCAAAAATTGCTGTCAAATATTCTCTTTGAGAAACCATTTTGAATCAAGATGAGAAGGGGCTCCTATTTTGTATCACCAACAAAATTCTTGTATTTTTCAAATGTTCRTTACAAATGCAGTAAAAAAGGTAGTCAGAGCAGGATCCACTTTAATATGGGCACATTCCCTATTGGTGCATATAGATTCTCCTTTTTATGTTTTGCGTTCAAACAAAAAGGCAAATTAAGTCTTTTTAGGCTTTACAACATAATTACATGTCAGGAATATATCGATTGCACCAATGATTGATAGTACTTCAGCAATAGCTAGAAGCCCTCGTTATAATGCACTCCAAAAGTGTTCAGAGTGTTGTTCAGAGTGGTTGTAAAGTGAGATGAACAAAATTAATTAGTCTGCAGAATAGTTGCAAAGTCTGCCAAGCATGCTCTGGCCACTTCCATCTTCAGGGCTCTGGCTCCAGCAAAGATGGTGTGGCTCAGCCTCCCTTTAAGAATGGATGCTTGGAGTCTGCCTGACTGCCAAGATCTGTGTAATTGGGGCCTCCCTTCTTAATGACTTAACAAATTGAAGGCTTAACAACTACAGTGTGGAGTAGACCAAAAGAAGAAGCTGGGGCAATAGGAAAGATTTTCAACACTCCCTGATGCCATCCTCTTTCCCACCGAAGCAGTAGTTGTGCAGCAGTAACTATGCAGTGCATTTATGTTGTGCCTGCAGAATAGGCCTTGCACATCCCCAACACATTGAATTCTCCATGGATGGGCTGCACGGCACGTGTTGCTGTATAGACTGGTGCGTAGCTGAGGTTTCTTTTACTGAAATATGGGAGCCATGTGTGCACATGCCTGGATTACGTGCCATAACTGTGCAACATCATCTGGCCAGGTCTGCTCGAACCATCCATCCAGTGCGATGATCCTGTGCCACACAAAGTGTGTTTGTTACATGTTGGAATAAGAAAAGGGAGTGACTCCCTTCCGCACATCAAAGCAATGAGAGCTGGGAACCCCAAGACTGAAAGATTTAGGAAGTATAAGTCCTTGGCATTTTTTTCCCTCAAACTAATTTTGTTTTGGGTCATAGCTAGGCTTGCCTACGCATCTGTCTTTAAACTTCTGTAAGGAAGCATAGCTGTTGTAAATATAAATGTCCTTGCAACTTCCATTTAATGGATAATTCCACAAATCTACAGTATTTTTAAATCGATCCTTCACATATTTAACTTCTAAGGGTACTGAAATAAAGAAACTTTGCAAAGCGGTGCCTAAAACGTAGCTGTTAGAATTGCGAGCAGCTGTGTATGGGAATCACACAATGCACATAATGTACTGTGACAGCAGGGGAGGTGGTTTTGCAGAGAACTGATGCATTTTTTTAACTTTCAACGTCACTTCAACCATCAGCCCTCAAAATTATAAGACAGAAGAAACTAATAAATATTTTTATGAATACAGAAATTAATAATAAGAGTGGCTGCAGTAACGTGAGCAAGAATTAAAGATCATAAAAGCATTTTTACACAAAAGACAGAAAGTTTCTGAATCATCTGTAGTAGAATTTAAGCCCATTTGAAGCTCAGATTAGGGTTATTTTTGAACTGAAACAATGCATAGCTTTCAGTGTCATTAAAACTTTCGTTGAAATGCAGGTATTTCATTTTTTTGGATTCTATAACCACAGAAAATATTCATCCATTTTCTTTCTGGTTTAAGAAAAGACATATTTCAGCTTCATGAAGTAGGTGTTCTCCACAGAACGGGCGCTGATGAGAACCATGCACAGAACAGGAAGTTCAGAAGACGGGGGATGGCAGCCGAGAGCGGCTCCATCTGCTCTGGAAACGCATTGCTGTGCAGCGGAGGCCAAAACGACTGACAAGGCAAAGTCATTATTTATGGAAAGACTCTGAACTCTGGCCGTTTGTCAAGCTGACTCAAGTAGTCTGCTGCTGGCCCTGATGAGCTAGCAAGTATCTAACATAGATTTGTGCTCTAATAAATGTCAGATACAGAGGCGTTACTGAAACAAATTGCTAAAATATTAGGAGAAAAGGGGAATGTACATCGAACAGCGAAAGACCCTAATGACTAACTTCACTAATAAAGACTGGAGAGCATCAGAACACCTTATTTTCAAAAGAAAAGCGTGGAGGGGAGCAGCGCGATGTCCCAGCCCTGAGGGCAATGGCAGAACTGTCGTTGACTGATACGGARCTAGGGTTTCACCCACTGTGTGTAGTGTTTCAGTGGACTTCTCCATCCATTCGCTTCAGAAGCCGGGATGGTTCATGTGTTTGTGTGAAATAGTTTCCACGTCCACCCATTTAGTAAAAATTCCAGTCCCCGAGCCAATGAAAACATGCCCCGTTCAAAAATCAGCAAGGACAAACAATATCTTTTAGGCTAATAAAAAATGATTGGGATGATGCTGTGCTTTTTTTATGTTAACCTCCATTGAAAGCTGGAAGTTAGAAAAAAATCAGCTGAAATAAGCATGGATAATCTCATAGCCAAGTCAGGTTGGGTGCATTTTTTTGTCTGTTGTTCGTGGGTGTATCAAATCTTGTCATCATTCTCAAATATATGAATTATACCGTGTTAGAAGATTACCAGAAGGAAGACTTCTTTCCATAACTGTATAGTATACATGCTATGTACAGTCAACAACTAGAAATTCATGTGCCTTCCTGCTCGATTGCTCCGCTACCTGACTTCAATAGCAATGAGTAATTTTATGTTGTCTTCAAAGTGTCATGATTCTCCAGTTAGTTACAGGCATTTTCCTATTGCAAAAATATTCTTTAAACATAGGCACCTCTAAAAAAATAATAAACCCAAACCTCCTAGTAGGAAGCCTGTCTAGATTCATTGCTTGGCTGCGTGACACACAGCAAGAAAGGGAGCCACATGTTCCTGTCTGGAAAGTGATCAGTTACATTATTCTAAGCATTAAAATGTGTCCGTATGTGTGCATCTGTACACAAAGAGACACGCATACTTCAGATCGTGCTGATAATGACATTTCCAGTCTCAAAAGAAAAATAGATTGTGTATGAAATCCTTTATTTATCAGACATAGAATTTCATTGTGGTCTACCCTTTCGACTTTAAAAATACTCTTTGTTACGATGGCAAGAGCAGTCTTAGAGCAGTTAGCTGATTCTGTGTATAGCCTCTCATTTAGTCTATTACTGAATGAAAAAAGGAGTACAATGATCTCCTACTTTATTTATCATATTTTATCTAGTGTAAGGGTAGGTTATGTGTATGTGTAGTTCTGTATAAAATAATATATCCGTTATAGTCCTGTACGTTGGATATTCTAGACAGCTGAGAGTCTCATGATGAGTTGTAGTCATGCGACACAGTCATTTATCACATGCCTGTGACAGTCTTACCTGCATGCTGGCCATTAATTTGTTTTCCAAGAACATCTAACATTACTGTCCCCAGGCAATTTTGCAGTTTCCCTGCATAGAAAGGCAAAAAAAAAAAAAACCTGCTACAAAACTTTTCTTTCCATCCTATCAAAGGTAGAACTTCCTCCAAAAGTGCTCTCAGTGAGGTCTAAAATGCGCAAGGTTCAGTCTAGAACTAGTGATGAAGTTGTGGATGCCTCATCAGTGGAAGTGTTCAAGGTCAGGTTGGACGGGGCTTTGAGCAACCTGATCTAGTTAAAGATGTTCCTGCTCATGGTAGGGGGGTTGGACTAGATGATCTTTGAAGGTCCCTTCCAACCCAAACCATTCTATGGTTCTGTGAAGGAGGATATTAATAATGCGGGTGAGTTTGGAGAGCTTCAACCCTCGGCAAGGCGGGGGGCAACCGTATTTCTGCTGACCTAGGAAAGGCATCTATCACAGGCACTTCACACTGTAGAGTGCTTTGGCAAAGGTGGTAGGTTGGAAGGGAATGAAGCCATCATTCAGGCATTGGGATCTGAGGCTATCATCTGCAGTAGGGACTGTAGCTGATGAGGAAGCAGCTGAAATAATACACATCGTCTGCAGCTTGACCCAGCCTATTCAGGAGGAATCGGAACAAGGCTTTGGGACCTCCCAGAGTTTTGCTGGTGACAGCAATAGTGGTTCTAACAGCACCGAACCTACGCGGGGCTTTGTCTCTGAGTCAGAAGGCGGCGTAGAGGGACCCTCCTAGGACAGAGTGCAGAATGGACCGTGAAGTCAAGGTACAAGCACAGACCCATGCTGGATCCTGCCTTCCCTGCACTTTTCCTATGACAATGTTCCTGTCTGCTTAAAAACAGCCCCTCTGGGGGCTCTGAGCATTAGGTCCGATCTGATGGTGAGCCTTCTGCAAATAGCAGAGCCATGCAGCAGTGGCTTTAGTCTGTGTTGTGCCACGCGTTATTGAACAATGTTTATGGTCGTGAAATTGAGCTGCATTTTTCTGTCTCCATTAGGAATTTATTTTGTCAGTAAATTTATTTACCTTTCCTTCACTTAACTGTAATTTTCAGTGCAGAAGATGCGTCTTGGTTTTGGGAAGGGGCGAGGGGTCAGATATTTTACAAATGAGCAGCCAGTTCCTAAGTTCTGCACTACAAAGGTTATTGTGCATTTTTACTGCATTTGATACTCATTATGCTGTACATGATCTGTTCTTTCCATGAGGAATCCTGCAGATGTAAAGGCTCACACTATGGTTAGTTTAATTAGAAATAAAGTGTCAAGAAATTTGGCACCTTTTTTATTCTTTGTTCAAATAACAAATGTTAAACATATGGACACCAATTAATTCCTGGAGCAGTTTAACTGATTTGAGTGGCATTACAGCAGGGGTCATTTAGTCTATGACATAATTTCAAATGATTTTTTTATTAACTTCTCTAATTAGTGTTGCCATCTAAAAATCTGTGGTGAAAGAGGAATAGCCTGAGATCTGGGAAAAGCGTCGTCAGCCATACTTCCACTTGGCAAGTCATTTGCTAGGCGATTTTCTAAATGTTATTTTGCTAAGGGCTAGCATTGCAGAGAAGAGAGAGTATTTTTATTAATCCCTCTTTTTTGGTTTTGGGAGAGTGATGACTTTGCAGATTACTGAAGATCCTCTTCTGCAACTAGAGTTCAGTTGTATTCTTGCAAATTGTCAACTGAAGTAGCTTGCTGCTGCGAGTTACTGGCAGTAATGATTGCAGAATTGGGCTCTTAAGTTACAATATTGTCAAAGAAGCTGTTACAAATAGTAATAAGATCATTAAAATGTTTTCATTGGGATTTGCTTTGAGAAATAGCCATTTCACATGCCTTTGCTGCAAATGTTGGTTTGTATGTGTGTCTATACTCATTTCCAAGGTGCAAAATTAGCAAATGACTTGTGGAGTGAATCAGTAAAACTATTGTGCTCTGTGAAGAAGTGAATAAACCAGCTATTTTAACCCCAGCCTAGGCTTCCCCTCTCCTGGGCTTCCTAGCGGATCCTTTTGAGATATATCTGTTCGCAAAATAAAGCCACTTTTTATGCTTTTTAGTACTTGCTGACTATTTGCCAAGGATTTCTATGAAGTATCTGTGAATATAGCCTGAGACAGCATGACACTGCTTCCCCTGTTTCCTGTGCTGAATGGCCAGCCCCAATGATAAACTGTAACACTACTCAAGGTAGGAAGGGTGAGCTGCCAGAAACTATTTATCACTTCACTGGCTTTGTACCATGCACATCCGTCTGAAGTTAAATTGAGGTTATAAGAGTTTTCTTTTTGCTCCGGCTTTCCCAGCGATAGTATCTTGCATAAAGATGAACATAGAAGTTCAGTGTTTAGCCCTTAGATGTTCCCATGCCATGAAAAGAAGATGGAAGTGATATAAAATTTGACTCAAAAACCTTCAGTTTCTGACAGCTAGTGCTATATATAATGTTAATCTGCCATTGACTTCGATAAGGTGAATACCTCTTTCTAATGGCAGATTTCAGGATGATGCTTTATGTACCAATATATAAGGTCAGGTTTCAGCTCAAATTTTCATCCTCTTTGGATATTTTAGGAGTTTTTAAAATATTACTATCTCCTGTCCTTTCATTCTATTTGATGTTGCTGTTATGGATAAAAAAGTGACTTCTCTTTTGTCTGTACAACCTCATTTTAGAGATGGTAGATATTCTAAGTTAAAAGTAAAACATGCATGATATCCTAAGCAAAGCTTTGGGTAATTCTGTGCAGTTCAACTCTTTATAAACCCATAAATCCATGTGAAGTTAATCTGAAATGTTTCCTACAGTAGGATGAGAGTTTAACTTTTTGTGACGTTTCTCTCTTATTCAGTGTCAAGTACCATGAATCCCATGATACATAAGCTAACTGTGTTGTAAAATGGAAACATCATCAAAAAACTCAGCACACATTGGGCAACCTAGCACTTCTCATTTTAGTGCATCCAAAGCAGGCATGCATCTTCATTTTCAATGCTGGTTGTGGTTTGATGTTAATGGTTGTGCCAGGTGTTGCTTCACCTGAGAAAAAACTGAACCAAACAAACAACAGACTTGACTTGTAAAAAGACGGTACTTGAGGTGCGGTCACCGTGATAGCAGGTGGCTGATGATACACGCCATGCTCTTACGCATCTTCACATAATTCACTAATTGTAGTTGTTGCAAAATGTGTCTTTGCTAAGAGATATTCTTGGTGTCTGTATCATAGCTTTACAGCTTCCATTTCTACTGACTGCAGTTTGCTAAGTTTAAGCTGTTATTTTTGAACAGTTGGCTCATGCTGATAGGAATATTGGCTGCCTGTCTCATCAGCTCGAGTGGGACAGGGTGCTCAAGTCGACCACCCCGCTGTCTGAAGACAAGGAGCCTGAGAGCAGAGCACACCGCTCGGGAGCAATTACGTGCTGGGTGACCTCCCAGCCGCTCCACACAAAGCATCTCCTTTCCCATGCTTTCTCCAGACCTTGGCAATGGCAGAGAACTAAATGGATGAGAGGGTGTGGTGGGAGAGGCTGTTGGGGGATGAAGGGAGGCGAGGAAGGCTTTATTTCTAGACCTTGGGAAGAGTGTGTATGTAAGAAGCCTTTACGAATATTTCACATATGAGCCCAGAGCTTTAAGTGGGACATATTTAAAATTAATCAAAATATATTGTTGAAACAAACTTACTTGTATAACCAAAATTCCATCATGCAATCAAAATTCACTTACTTTTTCTTTAAATTTATGGCAACAGCAAACTTACTTATGTTCATGCTTTTCTGAGCATGTAAAAAATACTTAATATATCGCTTGAAAAATGTTAGTGCAATAACTATGTTTTCTTTTTATACCAAAATACAAAAATGCGTGGTAAAAATGCCACGGAGGGAAATAATTGATTGCTAGTCCATGCCGTAGAGACTGACTGACTACACAACACCCTTAAGTAATTAAATTGCTTTAACCACAGATAGCTAGGCCAGATTCCTTTACGTGATTCCCACCCCCCACCCAGGATTCATCATTTCATTTCACTTGATGTTGACCTTGCTGTAAGCTAAAAGCACACAGATAATGTGTCAAACCCAACTCATGGTCTTGTTTTTGCTTTATGAAAGAGTTGGTTTTACTCCGTTATTTTAATGTTTGTGCTTAAAGAACTTCAGAAAGGTCAGTTACTTTCAGTACTTTGATGTGTTTGGGGTTTTCTTTCATAAAGAAATGGTGGTATAAAAGCTACTCAAGTAAGGGAGATGTTTTCTGATAAAAATCCAGTTCTCATGATTTGCTGCCTGGTTTTACCATGCATTCCCTTTTCCTTTTGAATTTTGCTCTTACAAGGAAGGGTAGCTAAATAAATACAGTAGCACAGAAGCAAATGGAAAACATCTGTTGTTCTTCTTCAGGAATTTAGTGAGTCAGGTTTCATGAACATCTGAACTCAGCACTTTTACATATTTGTAGAATTTTCTGTAGTTTATTGTTGTAAAACATATACTTAATACTGTAAGAAGTGTTCAGAGTGTGTTTGCGCTTTGGAAATGCCAAAGCTGAACAGGAATGAAGGGAAGGTGGTTTTTTGGTTTTGTTTTCTTTTTAATGGAAACGATTCAGAACCCCAAGGAAATAAGAAGAGCATACTGAACCAAAGCGTGGCTTAGCCTGGTGCCTGTGTCTGGTAGTGGCCAGTACAAGGAAATGAAAGACCTGCTCTTTTCAGAGTGATCCTTCCCTGGTACGCCATCCTGTCCTCCAGCAATCGGAGCTGTAAAAGATTTGCAGAGCTAGTGGTGGATCTTGTAATGACAATAGCAGTGTAATGGAGATGGATATTCTGTGATTTATAATTGGCAAGGCTAAAGGATATTTGAAATAGATGGGAGCACAGATTTTTTACAGGAAATGGGTAAGTATTGTGGCTTAAAGAGAAGGTCACTATAATATAGCAACTTTTAAAACTATGATGTTCTGATAGTGAAGAGAAGTGATTTTACCTAAAATATTAAGAATGCCTTTCTCCATATTTCATCAAGTTGAAGTTAGGAAAGGGCTCTGAATGCAGAGAAGGAGAAAGCTGTAGAAACAAAGAAGATGAGCTCATGGTCTGAGGGAGTGAAAGACAGCAAAAGAACTTTCACCATGACATCACTGATACAAAAAGTAGGCCATATTAGCATAAAAAATCATTCTGTACAAGTCTGGTATTTGAGACATATATAAGTATCACCACATTACCAGAGCTGGATGTCATTACTTTCATAAGTCACCTAATGTTCCCACATTTGTATCTCCCCTTCTTGAGAACTACTGCAAATGTTCATTAATTCAGTACCTGTTATGTCATCTTTATTTTGGCAGCCTTAAAGACCTTTACTCCCACCTGTCTTCCTCACCTGTAAATTGCTAAAAGTGGGAATAAATAAATTCATTCATGTACCAAAATGCAACTCTTCATAGAGCTTATTTAAATCTTCTTTCTTGAAAGCTAAGCAGCTCTTTCCCACCAAATGCCAATGTGCATTTTCTTGCAGTCACAGCAGCGATTATGTGATGTCAAAGTACTGTTCTGGTAGTCTGTAGCGGAGGAAAAGACCCTATAACTTCTGCGTCTTGAGCTAGTAAAGTTTGCAAACTGTGTGAAAATCCAGTGCCTCCAAAGATATCTTTTTGGCTCCAAGTGGTGGACRTCCAGACTGTATTAAAACACTACATGCTGGGCACCAAAAACTTAAAACAAAATTCAAGTTAGTCATTCCTCCCACCTTTAAAGTGTATGTTAAAAAAAGTTGAGACTAAAAACAGGATCACCTATCAGAAAATCTTTTGTGCTAACAAAAATAAAAAATAAGCATATTAAAACATGCAGATATTTCAGTCTGAATTGTTGAAAAAGGCAGTGTGGGCAATGAGGTTAACAACGGATAATTATGGCAGAAAGCACCTTCTTCTTGTTTGTTGGCAGATGTTAGGTTCCAGCCGTTCCTCTCCCCTGGAGAGGTTTAGTGGCCTGGAAGGTCTTGTGTAGTTTGCAACATGGAAAACTAGGTATACCCAATCCACTGTGTTGTTTTGAGCCCTGGAATACTAACATCTGCTGATACAGTGAATGGCAGCGCTGTTTTCTGTATCTGATTAACTACAYGGGGAGCAGCACCTGTTCAGTCAGGGCCACCCGTAAAAAGGACGCATGCTTTCTGTGATTTTGCTTGTATGTGCTAATTACTGGCTTTGGCATGCATGTTATTCATTATTGTTTGGCAAGAATATTAAAAAGGCATTTTGTTCTGAAAATAGCTAAAAGAAAGAGGTGGGAGGAAGAAAAAGTGCTTTTGTAATTGGTCCAGAGTGAATTGGGAATCCATCCCTCTCCATGTCCCACTTGTGCAATTTCAAATCCTCTGCCCTTCAAGGTCAGTTGAGCCAGGTCAGAGCAATTCAAAGGAGCTGTGTGCTTTGTAGTTTGAACATCCTATTGGCTTCAGCTTTTTCTGTTAGATCTTCAGTATCTTGTTTTATGCCTCTACCATGGTTCTGGCAATTTGTATCACCTGAAAAGTCTTGCTTACGATAGGGTTGGCAGCTGTGCTCCAAGCAGCTAGGTTCGTTTGTCCATGGAGACTGTATTCTCTGTTATGTGCTTTCTCAAACTTCCAGCCTGGTCCCAGTTTAAGATTTATAGATACTGAAAATGTTTGTTTTCCCTTCAGGATACTTACATTTCCAAAAACATTTCTGTATTGTTTTCATTTCATTACATAGAAAGCTGGGCACAAAGCCTGCCATTAGAAATGGTCTTATGCTACTCTATGCTCTATGTTTACAGATGTAATTAAACTGAAAAGGGAGAGGCTACAGCTTTGCTCACCTACTAGAATGACAGCAGCAATAGGTAGTTTCTGATCTCGAGGCTTGACTTCTGGACGGTTTTTGTTAAGTCCCAAAGTACATGCTATTGATGCTGCATAAGTAGTAAGTAATGATGATGAGCTTTCAAGTAGAGGGCACAATTTTCATTTGTCTTTGGAGCTGTCAGCACGGTATCTGAATGTCTTGATGATGTTAACCTCTCAGGTGGATGGATACATCAATCTGGAGCAACTGGCAATTTCTTAACAGGAATAAACTGGTGTAGCTCCATATAACTATCGAGCATCTGTGTTGTTTTAATCCAGCTGAGAATTTGTCCCATAATTTCGGTTACCTCTGTGGGTGTGTGTATGGTCATCATCCTTAGAGAATGCTGCCATCTACCATGAGCTAAAAAACATATTCAGCTCCTTCTTGTCTTAGTTTAGGGCTCCATTTTTGTTGTTTTTTAAAGAATTAGTGAGATTGAGGATTCTCCTGAGAATCGTCTCCCCCTCCTAATGAGAAAACCAAAGCTCTTTCCCCCTACCGTAAGAGTTTCTCTAGCAGGAGATGGCTACCTCTGGCTTGAAATGAAGGGTTTCAGATATCCCACCTGTGTCAGACACGCATCCTTTTGTTCATCCCGCTCCCTGTTGTTATATTTATTGGCAAAAAGGAAAGACTAGCTACTTTGTAGGAATTTTCCATCCTTCACGTCCATAATTTTGTGCTTCTACCTTACATACATATATATGTATGAAAATCAGTGTCTGTCTGTGTTTTTTTCTTTCCCTGACCAAAGCTTTTCATACAACAAGAAAAAAAAGTCTGTCTTTATCACAAAATTCCCAAAAAGGGGAATGGAAATACACTGGATGCAATTTTGGGCTGTAGCTCTTAAGAAGTAGAGACAAAGGCAAAACATGATGAGGAATGACTCAGTTGAATTTAAGTGACTTTTGCATCATCTTTCGCCTTCCTAGTTGATGGACTGCTCTGGAGATGGGAGAGTCTACTGCCATAAGAGAAACAAGCTTGGGCATACCTAATTTAATGCAGCACCCAGAAGCTGCTAAAGGGGACATAAAGTTGTTTAGCGTTTGTATGTCAGCTTCTTYTTCTGCCACCATTTTCTATATGCCAACAATTGTGAAGAGGTTCTTTGGAGGGCTGTCTTATAGTAATCTGCCACAGTTTTGTACCAGCAAGTCTGCCTTGAAAATGTGAGGAATCCTTGTTGGATTCCTTTGTGCCACATTAGCCCATTGCATGATGCCACTGTCGGGAGGAAGATCTCATCCTCTTCTTCATGCCTTTATTTAAGATGCTGGTCCTATTCAGATAATCAGTAATACCTTTGGATAAACGCATTCATGATTTCTAGATGCAGGACTTTGACTCTACTTTCCAACCTTGCATCTCAAAATTCTGTAAAAATATTGATGGGTGCTTTCATCCCTGTCATATACCTGTGGATGCGAAGACAGAGACTGTGACGCATTCACAATAACAAAGACAATGGTCACAAAACCCCGGGTTAGAAACGGTTTCCTGACTCCTGGTCTAATTTCTTCAGCAATGATTGTTTTCTTCCATTCCAGAACCATCTTACACCATCATATCTCCTACCCCATTCTCTTAGTATATGAAGCAAAAGTTTGAGTCCTTTAAATGATTTTCTAAGCTGAAGTGGGTCCTCGTTGTGTGCAACCAAACTTGAAACAGGCGGGACAAGCGTTCTTGCTGTACCCCGTGCTTATCAGCGTGTCAGGTTGGACCAAGAACATTCTGCAAAAGTTATTCCTCATTATGACAAATCCCCTAGCTAGATTACAGCATCGACAAATTTTTACCAGATTTTTACTGCCAAGTTCACTGAGAGCACATCTGGAACTATTAGACATCGCCGCGTCTGGCATATCATGTTCCTTTTCCATTTAGGGCAGGTTGGTCATTGTTGGGAGAAATCCTAGCTGCAATCTGATGTCCTTTCCCACCGATAACATAAAGGAATGGCCCGAGTTCCTTGTTCTCCTCTGTTTGACATAGTTAAGGTCTAGAAACTGAATTAAGGAGGCATAGAAGAGAGCTGCGTTTGCATACTGATACATCTGTTAGRGAGTTTATTGGGTAAGACATTTATATGTATGTATGTGTCCAGAGGGAGAGGGAATCGTGCCCCCAAGTGGTCTTGTGCACTGCAGGAGAAGGAGTCTGACAGGACCCTGAAACATCCCTCAGTGCATCCCCCGACCCCAGGCAGGATTAGTTCTACCTAAGCCCTTCCTACCAGATGTTGGTCTGCCCAGTTCTTAAAAACTGCCCGTGAACTCCCCTAAAACTTCCAGAACTCCCCTAGAGAATCAAGTGATTAAATCCCCTTACTGCAAAAGTTTCTCCTAACATCCAGTACCTTAAACCTTCCTGCAACTTAACCCCAGCCTCAGTGGCCATAGAAAAGTCTGTTAGGTAAAGCGTGACTGAGAAGAGTATTTGAAGAATGCTCCCCTGTTCCTTCCTGTCTTCTCTGCCCCAGACTAAACAAACCAAGGCTTTTGGTTTTGCTAGCGCTGTGATGATTTTGGGTGCTTTGCTCTACGCTCTCCCCAAGTTTTCCATGTGTTTCCTCAAGTGCAGTGGTCACATCGAGGAGCAATACTGCAATGAAGTCATCCCTGCAGAGCAGAGGACTGGATTATTTCATGTTTCTCCCACGTGATGCTTCTGTCTGTAATTCCCAGCGTGAGGCTTGCTTCTTCTGCRGTGGTACAGCACAGTTTGTAAGTCTGGCCTGCTCCTGCGCTCCCCTTCCTAAAGACAGGTGCTATGCTTGCCTCCTTCTGGCCTTTTAAAACTTCAGCCATTGCCTGTGCCTCCTCAAAGAAAGCCTGTAATGGGTGTGAGATTAGTTCACTGACTTCTCTAAATTCTCTCAGGTGCAATTCATCTGGCCCAGCTGACATGAAAACATCTCAACTTATCTAGTCTGGTTTTCCTCTAGTCTGTCTGTGATCATTTTAACCATCTGATTACGTTATCTTTCCTAGCACAGGCTGCAGCAAAAAAGGCATCATACCCATTAACCTTCTCAGTAATACCTGTGGATAGATTTACCTTGCATTTAATAACAATATCTTTAATTTTTGTTGTCATCTCCCTGAGATTCCTTACTTCCTTTCCTCTTTCCCTTTTCCCTCCTTCAAATGTTTTCTTGCTATCCCTCTCAGGGGACATCAAAAGCACCTTCGTGCGTTCTGATTTTGCCCCTGTGTGCCTGCATTTCATCTGTAGTGATCTGAGCTGAGTTGCACTTCCCATGACTTCTGGTTTCTGAAGTCAGTGAAGACCTCATGATTTAGCCAAGTGGACCTCCTTCTGTTCTTCCAGGTTTTCTGCTTTGTAGGGGAAATTTATGCTTGTGTCTTGTTTTGTGTCTTTTAGGAAACAGTAACTTTCCTGAGGTCTTTTTACCTTGTAGTTCTGATTTGGGTGTAGTCTTGTATACAAAGTTGCTTAGCTTTTTGAGTCTGTTTTCTTAAATATAGTTCCTTTCTGTGTTCCTGTTCTTCCTCTTCCCTTGCTGAAACAGCTGAACTCAGTCATTTCAAGTTTTTTGTTAATGTAATTGCCCTCTACAATCTCAGTAAGTTCCCTGATGTTCGTAAAAATTAAATCTCAAAAAGCCCTGCCTCTAATGATTTTTTCTATCACCTGTATAAAAAAAAATTATCAGCAGTACATTTCAGGAATTTACTGAGTGTAATACAGGAGCTAAAGGTGACTTAGGTAACTAAAAATTAGCAACTTAAACCTGAAAAATTATTTTTATATGTTGTGCGATCTGTGGAAAACACTACTACAAAATCTCTCAGGGCAAGTTTGTACTGTATTTTTAGTGCAACCTCAAATGCACATTTGATTACGAGATAGCTGAGCGTCCCAACTGCCGGTGGTAAAGGCTGCCTGTGTCTGCATGGAGTGACACAAGTTTCTGAGATGGGAGGGGAAAGTGCAGGGGAAAGCTTTAGGCTGCACAAACCCCTTCCACAAGTCCAGCTACTTAACCTGCCTTGTGGAGGAGCCAGCCTCAGCAATAGCCAGGTCTACCTGGCCAAGTCCTTTGTGTCATAGCCTGTAATGTCTTGCTGTGATATCGTGTGGCTGACATTCGGCAGACAAGGTGCCTGTGCACCTTCCTGCAAGGGCCTGACATCTATTGCAGCAAATCAGCCTGGGATGCAAAAGAATTACAGATGTTTGCCAGGAATGCAGACTTTTGGATCTGGGAGTATTGGCAGATCTGTTCTTTATAGGAAGGCGTGCTCATAACCACAGGTAATCAACAACTTGCTAGTAGCAGGGAGCCAGTAGCAGTAGTTCTATAAAAAAGTCTATTGCAATAGGCTATATAAAAATGCTCAGTGTAGAGTATCCTCCTAATAGAGGATACAGACTGTTACAACATTTTGAATGCTGTATTTTAGGTAAGCTTTCTTTGTGTAGACTTTACACCATCAAGATGAAAGATGACAGAAAATAAGCTGTTGGATTTATAGTTTTGTTTTGCATTAGAAGATTATGCTACGTTGCCTTGTTTGCACGGGAGATAGGTAATAGGGTTATTTTTAACAATGCTGATAAATGGATGGTGAGTGGTGACTGGTTGTTCCTGGGATGCCGTCTCTTTCACTTTCTGTATTGCCTGTTCTGTAAATCATTAATGTCTTTATTTGCACTATATGTAAGGCTAAGGTGGCTAACATCCACGCGAACATGAAGGCCAACTTGCACATAGGTACAGGCTTTAGACAAGCACTGGGGTGTGCCAACAGAGGAAGCTTTGGTCTGTATTGCCCTTAGGTGCAATGTAGTAGCATCTTACGGACGAGCTTGAATTGCCCCAGATGTTTTTTTCTAGAACAGTGGAAATGCAGCCACAAAATCACCTGGGATCTGGAGGTGGCCTGAGATTGACCTTCCCTGTGTGACCACGGGGCTGAGCTCAGAGGGGTCCTGGAGACAGCAGCAGGAGTGCAGAGAGCGCAGGTAGGGAGCATGGTGTGTACGAGCCTGTTCCCTTCAAGAGCTCACACTGCCAGGACAGACAGCTCCACCTCAACACCAGCTTGCTCAACAGCGGCCCTGGATGTCCAGGCTTCTTTCAATTTTGACAGATCAAATATCTACAAATCTGTCACTCCTTTTTTGTGTAACATTACGGGTCTTGTCATGTTTGTGCTTTTGCACCTTGTGCGCCTGAAGTTGCTAACTCTTTGGAGGTATGCACTCTGCAAATGCTTTGGTATCAAGTCTTGGACACATGGAGCTGTATTGTTCAGATACAATAATGAAAATATTCCTTCTCCATCCATAAAGAAAAATTTTGCCATTTTTGTTTAAACTTTGTCCCCGCATAGTGAACTACTGAACTAAGAGAAAATGAAATAACCATTCCCCACTGTGTCTTTGCCATGTATGCGCTGGGATACTTACTGCCTGGGACAACTGCTTCTTTCCTTTACCACAAAGTAAAAATCAACAGGGAAATTTTTCAAATTGCTCTGGCATACATCTTCCAGAGATGAAAAAGAGCTGTAGGTTTATTTCTTCTTTGCATCGTCCAGACACAGCAGCAATTTTCTGACCGCAAAAAGGGTGTATTCTGGTATCTACCCAATTTTAGAAAGAATGGCACTTCTGCCAGTTGCGTCTGTAAAAGTTTCAAACATCTGAGCACCAGAAGAAACTGCAGCTGAGAGTCAATGTTGCATGAGAATGCTGGAAATGCTCTTCTGAGTTCAGCGAAAGTGTTTGTTCCTGTTCTGAAAATTCTGAAATGAATTAGCAAAAACTTGCAAAATGAGGGATAAGTCTTCGCATGCATATCTGAAGCTATGATGATGTGCAAGTTCGAAAAAAGGAAAGTTTAATCACTGAAAAAACTTACGTCATGGTTACCATGTGGTATTTCATTATGGTGGCCTTTTTTTCTTCTTTTTCTGTGCTTTGAAGAGAAGTTGGGGGGAAAGAAGCAAATATCTGACAAGCAGCGTATGCAAACTGTAAGGTGGGAGTGGTAAATGAATAAGACCACATTTGGAAGAGACAGATGGTACTTTTCTTGATCATATGGTAGCACTGGCAATAGAAGTGTTTTGGAGTTAGGGAAGCGAGGAGGCCAGACACATTTCCTAAATGCAGGATGATTTATTTGTAGAACATGCAGAAATGCAGGGAACAAAAACATTCAACAGCCCTTGGAGACATGCATGAACATGATACAGTTACATGTGGTTTACTCTGAACTGGCCATTCACATGGCATCTTTGATGATGTATTCTTGCTTTGGCTGGTGACATTTCCCAGCATCTCTTCTCCCCATTGCCAGTTTGTCCTTCTCTGGTATCTGTTTAGCTCTTGCTGTGATGCATCTTCTTCCAGATCCCATATCAGCCAAAATTGTCTTATCTCTGCCCATGGTTATTTCTATTCTGGTTGTTTGTAGATTAACCTTCAGTCAGCCAGACATTTGTTCTTGATTGACAGGTGCAGCCATAGGCCTGATTTGGCAAAAGCCTGGATATTGGGCTGGTTTATCATAATGCTAGAAGGCATTAAGACATCCTCCGTCAGGAGGAATGGTGTAGTACAGGCGTATAAAATGGATAAAATCTCATTGTTTGCTCAGGAGGAATTTTTTTGTGTGTGTGTGTATATATATATATATATAATGAAAAGGGTGATTTCTAAAAATCAGTTGCTGGAAGAAATAACTTTCTGTAATTTCGTGGGTTTATAATTACTTAAGCAGCAATTCATGTCTGTTACTACTGATAATATGTAATCACAAAGACTTTCTGAAGAATAGTGTAGCAAGAGAATAATTAAACCTTTTAATTATCATTTGTTTGACTGTTCTGTGGTTTCTAGGAAACTTGTTTTATTTTTTATTGTAGCTTGAACAATAAATCTTAAACCCTTTTAACTACTGAGCATCTGAGTACATAAAACAAAATTTTCATAGCAATATATGGAAGATATACACTGTGCAAAACCCTTTCTAGAATATGGGAAACAAATGCTTAAATATAGTTTAAGAGTAAAAAAAAAAAAAAGAAAAAAGAAAAGACAGTTTGCAAGCAAAACCTTTACAAAAATATAAGAAGGTGCTTTTGAAAATCCACTTGTCATCTTTTTTGTCCTGCAAAGATGATAAAACTAATGACATTTCACACACTCATGGAAGGAAACAAAGGAGATCTTTCAGCTGACAGGGTGAGAAGAATTTTGCTAAAGCTACAGTCAGAAGAGCAGGATCTACCGGCCTGCCAGGCTCAGGAGTTTAAACCAAATCTGTTTGAAAATAGTCTAGTCCTGCTCACAGATACCTTAAATCTTAACGGAAGATTGAATAGTCAGTGGTTTTGACTTTCACAGCATTAAAAAAATCATCCCCTGAGATTCACTGTTTTGTTGACTGAGGAAGAATATGTTTGTTTGCAGTAAATATGAATCATTGGGAGTTTTGAGAGAAGAATTATGAAGACAAAATGCTTTTGAAAACTTCCTCACATCATGAACATTGTAAAGGATCAGATGCTGATTAAATGCTCCTCTAGGTTGCGATTGTATTCATACAGAAGATGTTGTAAAGATTGATTTTGACATCTTTTGCATCATTCTGCCTGGGTTGTGCTCCAGTATACCACCACGGCGGGACGCGCTCAGCTGTGGAGAGGCACACCGTGGTAGTATGAATGATGTTGAAGGGCACGGCTGGTTGAAAGGAACTTCTCAGTGTCCACAAATTCTTTGCATGGGATGTACTGTGATATGAAGTCACACATCTCCTGTCGAGATGTGACGTATTTGGAAAAGATCACCTGATGTTGAAGTTTGTGAAGATGGCTCCACACCTCGCTATTAGTGCTGTTTAAACTTATGTTTCTTGTACATTTGTAATTATGTTAAACTTTATTTTCAGATGGGCATGAGAGCTGTTGGTATGGTCAGATGTCTTCCGAGTCCCTTGTTTAAGTCTAGGCTTGTCCTTAACTAAGAGTTAACTTCAGTTGAGCTTCAGTAATTTTAAATACTAAGAACCCATCCACTTGCAGATTCCCTGTGGCGATGCCCATCCCTGTCCCCATCCCTAACGCACCCCAGACCTGTCTCATGACTCAGCCCCGCTCTCAAGGCAATTCAGCATCGTGTTGGCTCGTCCTTACTCCTCAACGGTACAAAACGCATTTCCCTTTTTCCTAGACTTCCTGCGGCTGGCAGGCCTTCCCTTCATTTTGCAGCCCCAGCTTGAACTGATTTTACATTCAGCAGTGAATTGGCAGCGCTGTTGGCTGGACAAAGTTGCTGTAATCTTCCTTCCAGTGCCGTGCTGGATGAATGCTGAAAAGTTAATCCGCTTACCTGAACTGGAAATGCTGAGTTTCATTGACCTGCTCCATATTACTTGTAGAGCAATAAGTTAGAAAGTTACGTTTAAATGCTAGAAAGTAAGCTTAAGAGCTGCTGCTGCATGTAGCAGGCTTTATTCAAAGAGGACTGTGTAATTTTGATCCTACTGTGAAACTGTGCGATAGCTAGCCAAGCAGGCGTGGACAGCAGTGATGGTGGGGATCAAGAAGCTTACCAGTATTCATCGCTGAGGCTGTGCCAAGTATAATTTTGGTGAGACTGGTAGGAAGAGCGGATTGCATGAGGCAATGAAGTATCAACTGATTCCTCTTTATTCCAGGAGCAGGGAGTGTTTCAGACAAGCATTTTGCTTTATCAAAGTAAAAATGCCCGGCAGGCTGCACRGTACCCTGCTGCCTTCAACTCGGGTACTCAAGTTTCTTTGCGTTGGAGACTTTTCAGGATATGTTACTTATCAGCTGAAATCATGGAGATTTCAGTTGACTAAGTGGTACAGATTCAGACTCTTAGTTTGCAGAGGATTGACCTAAAAGATACCTTGAAATGGGTCCTTGGAGCTCTGAAGTTTATTTTTGTTTCTGCGCAGCTGGTGTACATGTGTTTCCTTAAGACCACATGTTAAACGTCTTATGAAACACTAGAAAATGCACTGTACATGTTATGGAGTTGCTTAGCGAGTCTTAGTATCTTTATTCTTTCAGACATGAAAAATTATTATTTTACCTAATGTGTTATAATAGGTTAGCCCGTATTTACTTTTTCTTTTAATGAAAGGCAGTTAAGTAACCTCAAAAAAGATTTGATATTTACTAGATTACAATTTGTATCCTTTCAAGGTTTAGAACAATGAGATTGTGTGTTGTGGAATTTATTTTGGTTTGGTTTGTTTTTCTGGAAGGCCTGGAAGCAGTAATTGAAATCCTGAATCCACTGAAGCTGATGGCAAATTCTTGGGAACCAAATTTCTTGGGACCAAAATTTATTTCTTTATTCCTGGCCTGTATGATATGCTGCTAATCATCAGCCTTGACTGACTGCAGCAAGTTGGAAAAGCATTCCTAGTGAAAACTTTGGTAGCCAGTAAACTACAGAAGCAGTCTTATGGTAGGTCATGAAGACTGAAATCCGAAAAGGAATGATAAAAATCAGTGAACTGAAGATGTAAATAGTTACTAGCAAAGATTCTTGGCACAGGCTTAAGCATGCATAACTACCTGGGTATTTCCCAACAGTGCACCTGTTACCTTTACCGTAACTGCCTTCAACTAAGTTTTGTCTGAAGCTGTTAGATGGTGACTTTGGCCCATGCATCTTCTGCTGTATGAATAAAGACATTTTTGTGTGCGTTTCAAAATGTTTGAGATGAGATTTGCCCTACTTCTGCAGCTGTTCATTAGCTACTTCTCATGATAGATTAACCAGTTCTGATATCTCAGAGATAAGACCTCAGAGACATACAGAGGTCTTTTCCAGAAAAATGTATTTCTTTAAATGCAGAACTGTGTGGGTTGGTAATGCTAAATTAAGCACTCCATGATCTGCTGCAAGTCTCAGTCTTCTACTTATATGACCTTCTGAGCCCTCGAACTAAGCAAACTACTAAGTTTCCTGATGTCCTTAAGAGAAAAAAATGCATTAAGAGTGAATAAATATGAAGGTAAGTCAASTTCTGTGTTAAGGTGAGCCTCTTCATTTCGCAAGTGCAGTAAATGTTGTGCCCCCTCCACAATTCTGCCCATTTGAACTACTTCTCTGATAATACTGGTCAAATTCTGCAATTAGCTTATAAATTAAAATGTGCATTTCAGTTTCTTGTAGTTAAACATAAGCCAAATCTTGAAGAAAGGCTGTTTTTAGAGAAATCAGGAATAATTTGGAATAATTAATATCAAGAGTTGTCTTTCACTAATTAAGCAACTTGATCGCTGTTGCTCTGATGTGTTGCACACCAGCTTACCCATCAGGGCTTGAAAGGTTCCCCATAGCATCGTTGGCTTTTGCTTCACTGCTCATTAAGGCACCATTTCTGGGGGAGCTCAGGCAGTCACAAACTCCTAAAGCCCCAAGACATTGTGTGAAGGGGACTCTCTCTGTCTTCCCTCTCAGTAAATGCCAATCTTGCACAGCTATTGCAATCAAATTCCAGCTGACATACCAGGGGCCAGATTTGCTCATTGATCTCAGCTGTCTTGCACTGCTCCAGAGGTCCCCTGATGGTTTGCTAGCTGTATGCTTTTCTTAGCTGGGGGACGCACGCCGTCTGCTTTGATATAGCAGTGAATATGCACATAAAAATATACGTATAAGGCTATTACTGCATATCTTCAAACCGTGGAAATACCACGTAGGACATTTCTAATCATGTATAAAATTAGGAATGTTTACAGAATATTAAAAAATGAAAGACTTAAGGATAAAAAAATAACAGGGATGCTGCAGTTATCCTCAAATCAAGGATCATAAACTATATTAAACCTTAAATTCAGAGTTACACCTACCCTTGAAAGTAATCTGAACATTTGAACCGAAGCAGTCTTAACTCCTTTTGGTAATGGCATGAAATGAGGATGGGGGAAAAAGTCCTTAAAAATAGGTTTAAATTCACCTGGGATTGCAAATACTTTAAGTGCAATCAATAAGACAGCACAGAATAAGAGTACGACTGAGTTACAGTTGTTTGTATGCTTAACCGTGCAAGTGTTACCTGGTATGTCTGGATTTCTTGTAAGTATAACCTTACAGTATAGCCTATGTATATTTATAACCTTAAGTATAACTCTGATTTAATTCTACTCCCGATCTGTTCTCTTTTGCCAAGTTTGTAAAATGTCTATTAACAGATCATATGAGATCTCAAACGGGGAGTGTGAAGCTTTAGTACAAAGTTAGGGCTGGAGGGAAAGTCATCCCAATGTCTTTTTGTAATTTGTAAGGGAAATATTACAGCTGTGTGGCCAAATTCGCAGAAAGAATTGAGCACTCAGAAGCTTCTGCCATTTCTTTGCATCCCAAGGCAACCATTTATGAGCCAGCTATCGTAATCAAATGGACAAAAAGCATATAGGATACACTAACAGCTTTCCCAGTATTTTTTTTTTTTGTTACTTCTAAATTTCAGAGACTTTTTTCATGTTTGAAGAATATATAAAGGAAATCTGCAGGAACGGAGTAGAATTTGGTCAGTGTAGCTTGCACACAAGGCTTTCAGAAAGGAGGAGAGTATTTTCAGATTTAGCCTGCAGGTTTATTTTACAAAAGAGATTGAATTTCTAGAAAATCCCTTCCATGAAAACTCTGCAAAAACTCTTCAGTGCAATCAAATAAAATATTTTTGTTTGGGGAAAAAAAAAAGAAAATGAAACAAAAACCCAAACTATTTTACTATGTGTATTTGACATCCCCTGTGTAAACTGATCTGGTTCTGATCATGGTCATGAAATGTGAGGTCTGATTGCAACAGTTCTTGACCCAGACACAAACAAACAGTGCTTCTCGCTTTAATTTAATTTTGGTCTATGGTTGGAGCACCACCTCCACCAGGGAATATAACTCCTGGCTTGTTACAAACATGCAAAGTAAAACAGCATGACGCAGAGCCACCGAAGGCATGGACCATGCTGAGTCTCTGACTGCCTTTGTCCTTATTACCTTAAACCTACAATAGACAAGGCCGGTAGTTGGTTACTTAGTGTCACGCTCAGTCTCACCAAACTGAAAGTATATATGTGTATAGTGTAAATCTTAAAATCAAGATTTTTGTAAATCGTAGTCTTATAAAGTGAATTCTTTAAGCTGATTGGACACAAGAGCATACATAAAAGTTCCCTCGTGAAAAAGGGAACAGCAGCATCTGAAGAGTGAAAACTATTGTACATCCATGTCAAGCACCATAAATTGCTGGTGGAATRTGATAGTCTGGACCTGCTCCTGATCCCATTCTGTCCCGTGCGAGGAGTGGTTTTCTCCTTACTTCTCTGAGAGCCAAATTTGTCCCTAAGGAGAATCCAAGCAGTCATCACATGTCTTAGCTGCTCCAGACTTGGCCCTTATGCAATGATTAAAGCCAGAAATTGTTGATACCACCATTTTCCTCCTTTGCCTGTTTCTCATGTTGAGTTTCATATTTGATTCCCCAATACCCCTGCGTCCCAAAGTGTGATCCTCAGACTTGTTTTGTACACAGGCATTAGCTCATGGAAGTCCAAGCTTTTTTTTCCTGTGTTTGTATTGTTTCTATACCCAGAAACTCGAGAATCTGGCTGCTGCCAGAGGCTGGACAAATGTCATTTTGGGCTCCTTTCTGGGCCCCTGAATCATTTTCCGTTTCTAATTTCTCAGTCTTTTCTGGCCACAGAGGCAGCAGGCTCAGACACTTAAGGCTGTTCTCAGCATCTTTGCCTGGGCAGCCTCCCTTGTGCCATGCAACCCTTCTCGTGCCTGCAAGCTTTGTCTGCCGCAGAGAAGGTCATTAAGAAGCTCTTCTGTGATGATTTTAATCTCTCTCCTCTCACACCACCTGAATTCAGGCTTGAACTAGAGAGTTGTCCCGTCATCATCCTCCGTGGGAGGAGAAGCCTGTTCGTAGCCCCAGAGTGGCCGGATCTGGGCTCCACAGCCAGCCCAAAGGCACAGCCAGGGCAGCAGTGTCCCCTGCTCCCCACTGGGGGACGGCTGGGCTTTTCCTCCTCTCCATCCTGAACTCCATCCTGCCGGTGGGGAGGTGCTGGCAGCTCTCCAGCTCTTCCACCGGCCACCGGCATGGCGTTTCACAGCTGCGGGCGGCTGCTTGTCCTTCTTGCAGGCTTCCACCACTCCTGGTGAGGGCTAATCAAGTGATTTCTCAGCAGCTCTTTGGGACCACTAAAAGGAAGTATGTTGCAGAAGAAAACCAGCGTCTTGGACTTGTGTAGGAAGAGACAGACTGCTGCGTTTTGAGCCAACTGGTGCTCTTTCCTTATTTCAGAGGAGCTCCTGCTCAACTCCCACATCCTAATGGAAGTCTTCCTATTCCAAACCATCCTTCAATAAGTTTTGAATTGCTTTCCAGCATTAGTTGGTCATCTACACATTTCCTATCTTCCAGCTTGCTTAAATGTTTGGAGTGAGACCTTGCCATAAAGTGATTATCTTCAAAAGGTTCCTCTGAGCAGAATTACTTATCTTTAGTCTCGCTGAAATCTAAGTTATAGTTATTGAAAACGATTGCAAATCCATCATGTCACAACAGAGATGCACAACAGTTTTATCTTGGGGTAAAATTTCTGTTTCCTGAGTGGTGTTAGGAGATTTTTACTAGCTCTGGGATGAAAATGACTCTCACTTGCTTTGTCGTTTTAATTCCCCATCCTTGGTAACCCATGGAATAGGTTAGTGCTTCTCAGCTGGACCTGTTTGTGTTCAGAAAAAGGGAAGTGTATTCAATTACAGTGCAGGCAACCTATAGAATTCATCAATCTTAACTCTCTCTTGCACTAATAGACAAAAGGAGGGGAAAATGATTATCTGAAACCTGGGTCTGCCCAGCAGTTAGAGAAATAAATTGAGAAAAGCCATCAGGTTCTTCAGAGTAAAAAACGTTCTTGCTTGACACTGAAATCTATGACAGCGCGTGGCAAAAATTGAGTATCTCCCTGGGTTATTATGGCTTTAAAATGATCCTTTTTGCTTCTTTTATTGTGAAGCACTTTCAGTCTACTTTTTTTTTTTTTCTCCCCAGAAGACCATTCACAGTCCAGAGCCAAGTTACCAAGGGAATATCTCTTTTCACATTAATGTCAAAAGAGCTAAATGATAGGAATGCTTCCAATAGCCGGCAAAACTTCTTTTAAACCAAAAAACCCAAACTCACATGAAGATCGATGTTTTTATATGGCACTGTCCTGTAAGCCTCCTTTATTTCGTACCCTGGGATCCTGGCATTCAGTTGTTTGGACAGGGTTCTCCCGCTCCGTAATGGGTTCCAGCTGCTGTCTTGGCACCGTTGTTCAGGAGGTGTCGCTTGGTTCCTATCTAGGTCTCTCTTGCGCCAAGACGTCTTGCAGGAGAGCAGGCTATCCACTGCGTCTCTTGGCAATGTCTTTCTTTTAGCAAAAAAAGATTGTGATGATTTACATAAATGGAAAGAAACTGCAGTTTTGAAGGGACCAAACTCCATGTGTGAGGTTTCTTCTACGGAAGGAGCAAAATATTATGCAATAAACATTYTTTTATTGTTTTTCCGTAAGAAACGAGAAACAAATTATGCAGCTTTTTTTTTTTTTCAGATGTGCTGAGCACAAATTGAACCGAAAGCCCGGTTTTGCTTTCCTGAGAGCTTCAGGGCACAGCTGTCCTCCTCAGAACAAGTCGCTGTAGATGCACCCTCAGAGCTTTGTGCTGACAACATCATATTTGCGCGCACACCTCAGTTTGCCATATGTTCCTAACGTAATAGCAAGTGATTAAAACAACATCCTTATCACAACGTTCACGCAGTGATGCATTGCTTTGGAAAGAAACTCCTATGCTATTCCCCAACACATGTCAAAAAGGTAAAAAACATTATTTGAAAGGGAAATAGTTTGGGGTTTGTTTTTTTTTTTTTAATTTGCTCTCTCCTTGCACAGATATTTTAAAGTTAAATACTGAACTTGGTTATGGATGATTGTTTTGTTTTAACAGTATCACAGTGTTTATATTAAGGTAATTTCTAAGTTAATTACAGCAAACTAATGGGGTATTCTTAAATGTAGAATTAACTGTAATAAAATAGTGGGTTTATTTTGTAAAGCAGAAGATTTTCTTTTCCCTGTCAGTCAATACAGCATGTGTCAAAGGAAGACCAGCTCAGCATTTGTGAAAGCTGAGAACAAACAGCATTCACAGTTGTTGTTCCATTACCTCTTATCATTTCTTCATCAACAAAGAGGCATTTGGCTTTTTTTGATGTTGGAATTGAGATTCACTGGTCACAGAGGAGAAGGGGACTTCATACGGAGGGAGGTGGTTATTTACACACCCTGAGAACCCACCAGAAAATGGAAACAGTGCCATACGAGGGTTGTCACACCCATCTACAGGGCCTGCCGAAAGTCTGTGCAATGTCTGTTGCCCTGTGGATTTGGGGAAACCTGAGGTCAGCACAGATCCCGCTTGTTAGTTTAACGTGTAGGCATCATCGGAGGAGATGGCAGCTCAAAGCAAACAGGTGAGCTGGGAACAACTACCGTGTCTCCTCGTATTAGACGTGCTGTCAGTGCTCACGTACCGTAGGGAAGGCTCTTGTCGAGTCCCGTCGTGGTGGGTGTGGGTCGGATGGAGGGGGGTCGCTCCTKCCTGGCCTGACAAGCATACTCCATCATCCCTCATCGGGGGTGTGGGAAGAGCGGCTCTCCTACTTGCTCAGCAAGATAGTGTCAGTCGGGGGAGGCTTCGGAGACTGACCTCTTTAGCCTCTGCGCAGCACGTCGCATTCAAGCAGTAATTAGCAATGGGGTGGAACTAACTCGGGGGACGCAGGAACAATGCCGTGGCCCAGCTACTAAAAAAAAGCTACTACCCTTTTAAATTAAATCAGTGTCTGAGGAAAGTTACTGACTTGTCTCTTCCTCCCCTGTCTTTGCTGCTTCTTCCCTTCCCCCCCATTCAAATATTTCTAGGCTGTGTTTCAGCAAAGGCTGCAAATAAGAGCATTTTTCTCTGATGCAGACACAACTGATTATGGGTATACAATGATACTTAATTGTATTTCTGTAGTGGAAGTGAAACATTCTGCTCCGTTATCAGCTTTGTTATCAGTCCTTATGATTTTTATGGGATAGTATTTCTGTACTATTAGCAGCACTGTATATGCAATTGAAAACTAGATGCAGTAAATTATGGCCAAACACCAGCAGTCCAAAGGTTAATTTGATTGTACAAGTACAATCCCGGAGTTATGTATAAACATATGCTCTACATACTTAYTAATGAGTAAGGTCAGACTGGCATGAGCTGTGTTATATTTCCTGAATATTCTTCAAGAGTTTACATATGATCTTCAGTGCAGATAACGCAGAGATCTGTTTTCAGGAAACGCCTATTTAACCATAAAGAAAATAGTAGGATGCAAATTTTTAGCTGTGAGGTTGACTGTTTTTCAGTTAACGGAGGGGTTGAGTGGGATCTGAAAGGGTGCCAGTAACTTGTGGTTGGCATCACCCTCGGGGCTCTGTGCATTTGGGAAAGGCACAAAGAAGGAAACCCATGAACCCTAAAGCATTTGCGAGTTATAGTCAGCTGTGCTGTTGCAAGGGAGTACTTCAGAGAACCTTCTCTGTACATTTTTATTTCAGTCCAACTGGCTACAGCTTGAGAAAAGGCTCTTTCACAGCACCTAGCTTTCCAAAATCCTGCTGCTCGGATCATCTCTCTCTTTGTGCCAAAGGATCTGGGCAGCTAATGCAGGGTGAAGTGAAGCTCCTCAGTTATATTTCTTTTACTGATTTAGGGCATTTCCCTCTGATCGCTTGCTGTAGAATAACCTTACTGGATGAAAGGGTAACCTTGCTGGGTGAAAGAATCCAGCCTCACATTTCTCGTTGTGGAGTTTCAGGCTGATTACTCATGTTACTACATTATTATAGCTTGGCATACTTAAATCCAGTTTAGTGTTCACATAGTTCATTCAGTCGAGGTGTCTCATTGTGGGCTTAAAATTTGGTGGTTTTGTTTAGCATCCATGTTATGGCGGAGTCCAGGAGCCCTGGCGGTTAATTTTGATGAGCTAACACAGAAACTCATCAAAGTGAAGATAAATGATACTCTTTCTGCCTAGGAGTAGTAGCTTGGCAAATTAAAGCTACACAGATTTTACAAGCTGTGGCCCTGCTCTAGCGTTGAGTCCAGATGCGAGATGGGTGCCCAAGTGGTAAAAGTAAACTTGCTGAGCCAGTTCTCCTTGAAAGTGTTTGTCTTCAAGTGTTTGAACTGCGAATGCTTCAGGGGAATATTGGCTTTCAGATACCTGTGCTCCACAAACTTTCTAATATAACCTGAAATACTAATGAAAAAGAATTTAATCGGACGTGTTCTAGAATATCTGAGGAATATTTTTTAATAAATCTAGACTTCTTTTCCTTGAGAGAAAAGGGTCRGCTGGTGGTTATCACTGAGACTGGCTTCCTGTATTGCAGAGGGACACTTGCCCTGTTGTTCTCTCTGTACATTGGGTAGGTTATGGGATTACTGTGGGATTTAGTGGAGCCTAAGGTTGACAATTTCACCCAAGCTCTTCTTCATTTTTAACATTTTGAGATGCACATCAGTGTGATGCTTGTAAGAGGAGAGAATTTGGGTGTTGCAATGGTTGGCAAAGGTCGTTTTGAAAACCCCTTGAAAGGGTGTGAATATACTCACTATAAACTGCATCTCCATGTTATCTTTTCTGAGCAGAGAGCGCTGGCATCGCTTGTGCTTTGTGATACAAGCCTGCTCAGGTGGGTGTGAGAAACATGGCAGGGAGAAAATCGGGTCCCTTCCGTGCCTGAAAGTCAAGGGCAGGCGGTATGTGTGAGCTGTGGGCAGGCAGCTTTCTGCTGGGGCAGAGGAGTGGCTAATTTAATTTGGGAGAGGAGGCAGCAGCTAGAAAGCAAGTGGTTCCATATACTATCTCAGTTGTTATTGCCAGTTCAACTTAATTCAATTCTGATAATGTCGACAGATCTCTCTGTACAACATCTTTCGGCCGTATGGAGCTAGTCTGGCAGCTCCCCCAACCCAAATGGGCGTCTGGCACTATCCATCATCTTGTTCATGAGGCTCAGACAGTGTTTTATCCAGAATCATGTAGGAGCCTCAGTATATACACTACCCGAAAGTAGATCTTGCAAGTCTGCAGTGACCCCATTGGTACCATGTCTCCGTGCTTGCCTTTAGCTGTGTCATCAGGGAGAATTTTGTCCCATGCCAGGCTCTTTCCAACAATTTGAGGTATATAGACATCACAGAGAACAGCATCACTTATTTCTTCAGTGCAGCTGCTCCTGCTTTTCTGTGTTCAAGGGGGGAATAAAATATGGCTGTAGAAAAGCACTGTTGAGATTGTCCACTCCCTTGCTCATCTCTGTCAGCAAATAGATCATTTGTCAAGGGAAGAGGAGAGTCTCAATTCTGCTCTCCTAGCCGACAAGTTCAAATCTAGACAAAGAGATTGAGCAATCTTCTGTGCAAATGAAAGGCTGCGTATGATTCAAAGAACGACTTGCCTGTTGGGAGGAATGTTCAAACATTTTAGACTGAGACAAGGCTTCATTTTTTTTTACCTGCTTTAAAAGTTTTATATTCTTCCAAAATATCTTTTTCTGATGCACTCAATGTATACCAAGCAATTTCTAAAAGACATGCTCAATCTATGTCTTTTCATATGTGATCCAAAAATGTTCATACCTCTAAATTTGTGAAATCATATTAATTTCCATGACAACTGACTAATGTTGCAAACAAAGGATTAATTGTTTTGTTGTGGGATGAAGCAGAAGGGGAATTTAGATCACGTGAGGAAAAAGTGAAGTGCCCATACAAATGCAAACATACTGTAATTGCAAAAGGAATATAGCAAGGGAAGAGCTAAATATGTTTTTCTTTAGCTAAATCTTCAAAATCGTCAAGCTTGTTTTAGTGTTAAAAGTCGCTTTCTGGGGTAAAATGTACAAGAATATCAGTTAATTCCTTGTCCAAGGCTGAAGAGCTTATCTCGCTCACTGGTCAAGCATCCAAACTGCAACTGGCCAAACATCTGGCAGACAAAGGCAGCTGTCCTTCATGACGCTGGAGAAACCCACACATCTTGTGCTGGGCCCTTAGCAAAAGCCAGCAAGAATGAAAAAAACAGCAATTCCCTCCAAAAATATCACCACGCTCCTATTTGTTAACATGCAGTGCCTTCTTGTGGGCAAAAGGTCTTACTGCTGGATGGAAGCCTTGGCACAGCTGCTGCTTCCCCTTCCTTCCCTTTTTTAACTCAAGACAACTCGGGGAAGAAACCCAAGGAATGTAAAACATGTGGGTTTAGATATAGAAATTGCAAACGCATGTGGAGCCATCCAGTTTGCCGTACATCACAACTTTCCATTAATGAAAGCTCTCTTTTGAAGTCTATAGAAATGAGATGAACGTAGGGTTTGACTTTCACAGCGCTAAGAAATGGTTTTGCTTTTTGATTTGATTTTGCTCAAGAAAAAGATGCAATCTCACACAGAAATAGATGTAGCGATAACTTGTCAGGCATTGTATCATCACCTCCCCTCTTTGCAAGGAGGTTTTTCTCTTACTTTCAAATTCGAACACACATGCATACAAGCACACGGATGCCAGATACTCAGGCGTGTACACATACAGGGCTGGGTGGATGGGACAGTAAATCCTTTTTTGTCGTTTCTGATTTTCCTTTTCTGCTTAGGGAATTACCCGGCTGTGCAGGGTACTGCATACGCCTCTGGGCATCGAGCCCTTGAGCAGGCTGAGGTCCCAGCCCTGAAGCGCCTGTCCTTCCCTGCATGTCCCAGCCCTCTGCCTCCACCACTCCTCAGCCCCAAGGATTCTCCAGGCGGGGGTCTCCTCCCCACAGCCAAATGCATGTAAACTTGGGTATTTCAGTTACAGCAATAATGCTGTTAAACCCAATGCAAAGTGCCAGATCTGATAAGCAAGCAGGCTGGCTGTGGCTGTAGGTGCACGCCGCGGTGGATGCTGACCGAGGAGCAGGGGGAGGCTCATTTCTAGGTGGAAGGAAGGAACCCCGAATGAGAGGCTATATCTCTACTTTTCATGTAATTGCTGCATTCTTTTTGTAACATGTTTATAGTAAATACAATAGCTGGATACTTCCTCTTCAGCAGATTTTGAATGTTTGCGAGACTAAACTGCAAATGTGTTTATTGCTGAGATGAGGCTTACATTTGAAACCGGTTCCTGAATTTGCAGCTTCTTTCATGCAGCCAGTATCAGTCCAAGTGTGGTGGAGTTGAGTCTAGTGAAGGCCTCTTCCTGTCATAAATAAGATTACTTTCATTTCACTTGTGGAGTGTGTTATTCCTCAGAGTAATGAATTTCCTCTGTGCCTTTGAGCACATAAACATGGTTTTCATTAGGTTCCTATTAAAAAAAAAGTAGAGTAAAATTAATAAGACGACTATTAACTCTATAAATGCAGATGTGTTTTCACTGTATAACTGTGTTGGACGTAAACAGCTTCTTCGCTGAAGACTGCAAATTGCAGAAAATGAAATGATTCTGCAAACCTGATTCTGCTATCAGAGAACAAAAGTAGGTGGAAAATCTGACTGTTCACAAACTAGTTTCTTAGGAGGAAAAATAGACTATCAGATTAAATGTAGACAGACAAATAGCCTCAGGCTTTCTACTTAATACGTAACGTATGTGATAATAATAGTTTTAAGCCATATATTTAGAATTAGCATTACAGCTAAGAATTTGAACGTTGCTTTTTTTTTTTTGTCCTTTACCAGATATGTCCCTGCAGTTGCAGAATAAGAAATAGCGACATTGGCAAATATTTCACTGATAGACCCTGTAACTCATAAAATTTTCATGTGCCGTTTGTATTTGCGGCTTGAGATCTCTGTCAAGTGGTGAATCCCTACAGCATCACTGCGGTTTTCTTTTTTTCATAGCTACCAGCATTTTAAGCAGAAACCCAAAAATCACCATGCATGCGAAGTCAGGCGTTTGCAGAAATGCAGACCCTTAAACTGCTGGTGTCTCTTTGCACTCTCCCAGTCAAAATTATATCATAAAATGATAGAAATTAGCGGTTAGAATACATGCTTTTTACACTCCTCTAATTTAATATTTTATTGAAGAAAACTGAGGTCACTTTCTCACTACTCAAATCTTATAAAGTAGTTTTAACTTTCTCAAAATGAAGTTGCTATACTTCAGCAAAAACTCAGTGCCAAAAACTACAGCTTGGCAACTAACTGAATTTCAAAACGTTACCAGCCTGCTATGTGTCATTTTATATTGTCCTATAGACTACTTTAAGATTTGTTTTCCCAGAAAATAAAAATTCTGAAATTTTTTATACATAGTTCCCACTTTCATTCTGCTTAGGCAAATTCAATGTGAACAACAAGGCATCACGTAATAGCTGTTATTCTTGACGCTAATAAAAACATGTAGTCTACCACGACTTTTTGCTTGAACACAGAAATGTAAATGTTCCTTTTGTATATCAAATCACTGTTTTTAAAATAAATTACCATCTTTTTAATTTTTCTTCTCAGTATTTATTTCCTAGTAATTCTCTAAAGAAAACTCTGCCAGTTTTACCTGGAAGCCATCTTTAGTCTGATGCTAAACCTTATAATTATTGTTCCTTGTTACCGTGCAAGTTTTGCAGTGCTGTTACTGTACAGTGCAGATGGTTTTTATTTAAAATGGTAAGGATAAAGTTGTTTAAAGAGCCAGTCTCAGTTATGGGTGAACATTGCTAGTCGAAACCTCAACAACAGAGGAAGAGAAATCTTAAATACCAGCTCCTATTTCCCTTAGCTTTTGGGTAGGAAATTGTTTTTGAATATTTTTTTTATTTATTTTTGGGGGTGAAGATAGAAAGCCCTGCACATTGAAAATTCTGTACGGTTGTTTAATATTTGCTCAGTAGTGTGCTATTCCCTAATCAAGCCCCTGCAAGCTGTAAATCACAGCCACTATGTCACTGTTTTGATTGGAAGCAAGAGCTGTGCCATGGCAAATCTCTAGGGACAGCAAACTTCTGCAGCTGTGGAAAGCTGGAACTATTTGCTATTATTATTAAAGGAATCTGAGAATTTTTTTTTAATGTGAAGTTGTAGTGAAATTCATAAGGTGCACAGAGATGTCATATGAAGGTTTTACAGCAAGCATGGCCTGTAACAATAGTGCTCTGGTAATAGAAACTGAGTTGTTCTAAGYGTCAAAACAGCAAATGTGAAATTATAGCCCCTTTCTCACCTCTTCCCTTGTCCATCTTAGGAAAAAATATATGCAAATAATCATAAATTATTTCTAAATGTAAAATACCAGTCAAGCATTTGGGGCTTCAGTAAAATGTCTTCCTGTTGAATGAATGGAGAGGTTTTCCTTCTAGAAACATCCTGGTAACTTTTACCATAGTTTTGTTTTCATGAAGGTGTTTTGAGGTTTTCTTGGGCTTTGACTTCTGAACTACAGCCAGTATAAATGGAGCCTAAGGACAGAAATGTTAACTTCTCCAGAAGTGCAATGTAAATACTTGAGTTAATTTATATACTGTTTTTCACAGAGAGGTCTAGAGCTAGATGATAACTTCCCATTAGAACATTCTCTTGAAGATACTCTAAGTGCTTCCCCGAGATTAAATTGAATGACTGCAGAGGAAATTAATTTTTGACATATGCAAATCCTCCATCCTATATGCATGGGCTTCTTGCAGGATTGATTGTAATATTATTCCCAGATGCCCTAATCATATGTTAGGCCTTGATTAATTAAAGTAATAATGTAGTCATGCTGGGATTTTTCTAACAGTAAATCTGGCACGCTGGTATATTCAGTTCGAAAGAGGGGGAAAGTGGAGGAATTTGAAAGATAGCGTGCCTATTGACATGTGGCTTAAACTAGCGGTTATGAAACAAAATGAAATATGGATGTGGAAAAAATAATTCCTGTTGGACAAAAAGATGGCCCGATCATATTTTGACATCTGAAATCAGCCTTTGCATTTACTGCTACAGCATCCTTTACAGTAGCATGTCTCAAATTCCTGGTGATATACAACTGGTTATAATATAATATATAATATGTAATATATAATATAAACTATATAATATACAATATAATATATAATATATATCATATAATATATCTATAATATATATGGGTTGTTTGGAGAAGGGCTTTGCCCTTTGATTTCAAATTTTCTCTTCACCTTTGAAGAGAAATGGGTAAACGCTGAATAAGCAAGCAGAGAAATAAGCTTCATTGCTGTAGTCTTTTTAGTAAGTGAATAGTTACTCAGCATAAATAGAAGTGCTGGGTTTCCACAGGGCTGATGCTTCTTGCCATTGCTGTTTTGGAAGTCCTATAGCTACAGCCTGCAATCCGCCTGGCTTCATTCAGGGTTATTCATAGCTCAGCTTTCACAGTTATTAAATGAGCCAAATTTACATACCTCCTTATCCAGATACAAATCTATTTTAAAACTGCTGCGGAAAGAAATGCTTTCTGGTAAAAAAACCCACCTCATTATTCCTAAGCCTTGATAAGAAGCAGTAAAAGGTGGTGGTATGGTTGGTAAATGTGCCTTGGAGGATCACGCGTTGAATGTGACTCTCATGTTTTCTTCCCATGTCGGTCCCTTTACACCGCTCTGACTAGTTTAAAGTGGCCATGAATGAGCAGAGATGGTACTTTGGGCCTTTTTTTCTTAAACTTATATGAAAGAGATCTGGCAGAAGGCAAATCAGGTGCATGATATTTTAAAATGTGCTGTAAAAGCACACAGTGCCTCCGTGAAGCAGTCTTTTTTTCCCCCAGATATGGAAATTCGGAGACGAGCCGATAGACTTGCCTGAGGCCACCCAGTGTGTTAACAGCRCTACTGGGATTAGAGCTCAGGAGCTGGTTTCGTGCAACCCCATAGCTAATCCGCTGTTTCACGTGACTCCCTTTGCGTGCAAAGCGTGCAGGCACAAACCCGGATTGCTCCGGCTGCGCCCAGGCGGACGAATAAATCCACCCTTCCTGGCTGCCCGTGGTCGCAAGCCCTGTTCCACCGCCAGATCCACAGTGTTGGCACGCAACTGCTCTGAGCATGAAGTGTGGGGTCATCTTCAGATAGTCCGTCCTGGAGCCTTTCCTGCACTGATACATATTTTAGTCCAGCGTAGAAACCCCATCTGAGGTGTGTTGCAGTGTCGCCGGGTGACTGGAGGTAGGCAGGAGTTACTGCTGCTCTTTGGGCACTCATAGTCTTCTCCAGACACATCAAACAAGTCAGCTTGCACACATTCATGTTTACCACTCCCCATCTTTGTAGCAACTATTAGGGAGACCAATGATCTAAAAATCCCCTCAATGGCTGTTTCAGTGAATGTCAACCAGGAAAAGAAGGCTCCCACAACCTTGCTGAGGAGTTACTTAAAAAACAGTTGTTTTTATAGGGTAGCAAAGTGAATGTTGAAAAAAAAAAAAAAAATCCCAAATCCAGCTCCTGGATGTCCTTGTGAAGCCTCCGCCATCTCTGTGTAAAGTTATTTTCTCTCAAGGTCATTTTTAGAGCCTGGATTGCTTGGTTTTTCTTTACATCCTCCCCTTCCAATCCTGCATATCACAGTGAAATCTTACAACAGAGTCAGGCTGGATGTGCTGGTGGCTTTCCTAAAACATTCGTACAATGTGGAAGTTGAATCCCAAACTTTGTTTGCCATGTAGAAATATAACCTGCTGGTCCTTCTTCATTTTGAAGTTGCTGTTGTTCTTTGCCAACTAGCTTAATGGGTACCTTACCACCTTTTTCACTGTAGTATGTTGTGAAATGTTACCAAATGCTACCATTCTAGCACTGTGGCATATATTTAGTAAGACCTGCATGCTTTTTCACCATGAAATAATTAAGAGTATTTCTACATTGTTCGCTCATGATCTCATAGCAGCCCAAATATCAGATCATGTCCAAAATTCTTCAACAAAATATTAGTGCCCCAAATCAATGTTGATTATTTCATAGTCTTATATGTCACCCTAAGAATATCTAATAGGAGAAGGCTGATAAAATCTGATGTGTTGCAGTACCTAGCCTAGAGCCACTTTTTAATTCAAGCAGACTACCCGGCAATATTATTTGCATATTTTATATTGAATTTATTTGTTAATTTATTTTATATTGAATGTATTTGTTCATTTATTCACCTGCTGTTTGGTGGAAGAGTAAAATACAGTGCCACTTTCTGATAGCACTTTTTCTTCTCTTGTAATGCCTAGTCTTTTGGGCAGTTGTGTATTGCTTAGCATGGCTGTCACATCATCTTCACTGCATGCACATTTTGCAAAACCAAGAAGAAATTCTCATCTGTCCTATGTGGACGGTGAATATAGTTCACCTTAAGTAGGCGGAAATCTGCTGTATGTCCGATTTGTGGTAAAGGTCCTCAGCTATGCAGCAGAGTTGTTTTTCCCTGTGTTTTTATAAATAATACTAACTTCAGTGCCAAATTGCTCCAGTCTCAAGGACGTTATTTGCAGGACACAATTTGGACAGAGTCCTGTTTTGGTCTTCTGAGTCAGACTGATTGACTCCTGTAGCCATTTCATCCTTTACCAAGTGGCATCTGTAAGGCATAACCATACACAGTGGTGTGGTGTTGCCCTCTGTGGCTGAAAACTAAGTATCTAGTGTGGCTTCTCTTTATGGAAGAGTATAACTATCAGAGTCTCTAATTAAAGGGGAACACAATTACCGTTTAGAAGTCTAGGAAGATGCTCAGAATCAATTGAAGCTATTTTGGACTTGTTAAACTGTGCAGTTACCTAAATAAATAGGATTCCCCTTTCTTCTTATTTACTGCCCTCTATTGCAAACCCCCTTGAAAATCTAACCTGGTTTACTCTTGTGGCTTGTATCATGCTTGCATCCAATATAATTTTTAAAGTTAGCATTTTCAGTGTGAGCAGGGTTTTTTTTTTCTCCTGGTGAATTTGATTATAGGTACATTAGTTCTCAGATGTCAGAAACTATCTTTTTGTGGGATTGGGATTTTTTGTTTTAGCTTCTCTTTAAACCTGTGTCACTTCCTTTTCATTTTTCCCCATCTCGTTCCCAAAGGAATTAGCAACAAACTCCCTTTGAGAAAAAACATGGCTGGGGAAGAAAAGTACTTTTGATGATTAAGGCCCTTCTGTTCAAACAGTTCCTGCCTACACTATGGAATCCATAGATACTGGAGATATAAAGGAGAGGGTTAGAAGATAACTAAGACCCCTCAGGCTTGATATGTAATCAAAGAAGTCTTGTTTGGGAATGACTTAAGGGGAAGCGGAGAGGCTAACATTTTGGCCCCGATCCAGCTACCGCTGGAATTGATGGCAGAGTTCCCACTGACTTCAGGAGAAATGAGAGCAGACCTTTTGTCTGGTGAGGACAAGCGTATGAAAACACAATGAGAAAGATGACAACCATGCAAATTGGGAAAGACAACTGCCTACAGATTCCTTATGTAGAGGACGTCTCTGCCGGGGTAAGCGAGCTTGACGGGAGAGGCGCGTTTCATCTCCGGTTCCTGGGCAGTGCCCAGCTCAGTCAGCGGCACCTTTTGGCAGGGGCAGGATCCCACTGCCCAGATAACAGCAGCTCYAGGAGTACAGCTCTGCATCTTGCCAGCTGAAGTCGTCAGGGCAACTGAAAATTAACTAACAACGTAAGCACAGTTGTACTGGGTGGGAACAAAGACTTAGCTAGCCTGGCAGTCTGTTTTCTGTAGAGGATTAATTCTGCTATTTCTGTTAATAGCAGAACAGGGCATATAAAGCACAGTGCATCCCTTGGTACACCATCCCAACTTCCCATAGTCAATAATTTAGAGCTGTTTGGGTATAATCTACATTTCAGAACATTGTGTTCCATTAGTGGACCTGTGTGCAAACAGTTGAAGTCTGAACTCCAGGCATAGCATCTTCCATTATATTTATGTTAACAGGTCTGCAAGTTAGTAGATGTACTTTAGTAGATGTACTGTAGGGCATCTCTTTCAAGGTCAGCCTCTGAAAAAGGTGCTCTCCACCTCTTTCCTGCTGTCGCTGTCATGTGACTGATGGGAGGCACATCTCTCAGGGCTAGTGGCTAGTTTCCAGCACATTTGCAGCTCGGGCGTTACAAAGCCAGTGCTGGGCTCTGGCTTCTAGTTGGGATTAGGCCCCCCCTGCAAGGTGCAGTTTCCCTAATGAGCAACGACAGCTGTGACTGGAAGTCCTTGAAGTGGAAGAGTGCAGATACCTTAATCTTGATTAGGAACCAGCACTGGGAGAACTGGCAAAATCCTCAGAGAGAAAAGTACACCTTTAGGAAAGGCTGAGAAGGAAAATAAATATGCAAGGTACAGAAACCAGGAGGGAACAAGGACAGAATAAAAGAGAGATTTGACAACTGTGCTGGGGCCTACAAAAGGGGCCACATCTGTTCTGGCAATATCCCAAGCCATGAACAGGTCTGACATTCACAGAAGAAGCTTTCCCCATGCAAAGATTGGAGAGGTGTTTGGTGGAAAGGCTGCAGTGTAAACTAGCTGCACTTTCCCTCGCCTTATGGTCATATGGTTCCCATTTATGGGGTGGAATTGAATAGCTGCAGACTTGCTGCTCTCAGAGGAAAGAGATCGTCTTACTTACTGTAAAAGTCTTGGGGGCTTTTTCCCTTGAATGTATGAGAAGGACGCTTTGGCCGTGACCTGTGAAACCTTGCACAGTGCACAGCAGGAACTGCAAGGTGGTTTTGCTTCAGCGCAAGTGTGAAKGAAGGGCATGTGTGGACACAAATAACATTCAGCTGCTGGGGCAGTCTTCACTGAGCAGAAGCAGCCCTGGTGCTCTGACATCCACTCCATACCTTTTGCAAAATAGGGTCAGAAAGAGGAAGAAATAAAAGGGGTGTGTGGGAAGAATTCATTTTGTTGAGGAAGATCCTGGGCATGAAAGTAAGACTTTTTTCTATCCGCCTTCCTCAGGTCCTAGCTGTTGGGAGAAACGAGCCTGGTGCCCACTCAGTGCTGGTGCAGGCAGGGTCGGGGTCCTTTGTGATTCTTCCCTTGTTCATTGCTCTTGCACTCGCCCCATGTCCAGGTCTGGCAGGTTTTGGTCTTTCTCTTTAAACTCCAGCTGCTGGGTTTGGGCTATTACCTGAGAATCTCATTTGGAAGAAAAATAAGTTGCTATCCCTTGAGGCTGCAGGGGAGAGGCTGAAAACGTGAACCCAAGATGTGCCCAGGCCAATGAAAAGAATCAACATTTAAAACTGCTCATGGAATTTTGAAGCGTTTTTCTTAATTTCTGAATGCTAATTCAGAAATAACTGAATAATTCAGACTAATAAAATCGTGCAGGCAATTCTCCATACCAGCATTAAGCAAAGTAAAGCCCTAATGTTATTTATTTAATTACAGAGAGTTTGGAGGAACGCGCAGTTAATTGAAGGCTACCATTTAGCTGTAGTCAATGACTGCCTGTTTCAGGGGTAAAATGGGAGGCTTAAAAAAAGGAATATCCTTTATATGTCAGGTAGAAGTAAGTCCTTCCCCCAAGCTTATTTCTCACTGTTCTAAGTAATCCAATCATTTTCGTGTTCCTCAGATTAATCAGAACTGTCAGATTTAGTAAATTATTTTTGCATATTCCATTTTTGACAAAGTTACTCTTTAACTGAGCATTTCCCCAAAGCACACTATTTTTTTWATAAATTATTATCTCATAAGCAAAATCTCTTCAAAATTTTTCCTCATTAGATGTTAAAACATAAATAATGATCAAAGAGAATTCTGATTGTATTTAAACCTGAACAGTTTCTACGCTTCAGAGGTGTAATGCTCTGTAATAGACAAGGCAACTAGTGAACCGGTGGCTGCAACAATCACGCTGGAGAGAAGAGTCGATGTGGCTTTTGCAGAATTAACTGACGCAGAAATGCTTGGCGATTAGAGTAAGGAAGGAGCCAGCAATCAACTATCTATGGTTGAGACCCTCTGGATAATATACTCGCATTTCATCAGCAACCCTCACCCAAGGCTTTCACATAAGCTAAATGGTCATGGGTCAATATGGAAAATTCACTTATAGATTACTAACTGGTTACAAATTAAGAAATTAAAAAAAACCATGAGCAGGATACCAAAAATAGCTGCAGACATTCAATGTGAATGTGCCTCAATTTCTCCAGACATGCTGAAGTGTGATGTTACTGATTGCCTTTGCCATTTCTCTCCCATTTGGACTGCAGAGCAAAGGGTTTACACCGAGTAGCTACTCGATTACTGTCCCAGGGGTGAATGAAACATGAGTGAGGAAGATAATATTGGGAAATTGCACCACTGCTCTCGGATTTCTTTGGCTGTATTTTGACAGCTGAATTAACTTGAGTTATCTGTGCTCAAGTGAACTTCCCCCAGCATAGCACAGCTTACTCAAGAACTGCCATCCTGCAAAATTATACCGGAGCTGCAGAAATGAATTAGAGGATCAACAATATGACTGTAGAGCAGCACAGAGAGATTAAGTTGGGCAAACCAAATATTTTGCCTCTTCATTATAGCTTGAGGCAAATCATACAAGTTAAAAGCGCCATCACTTTTGAACTGTTTTTCTTTATGGATGGAAGTCTGGTTAGGGCTGAAATTTTGGTTTTGGCTCAGATTAATTCTACACTAAAGATAAGTGCTTTGATTAGCGCTTTACAGAAAAGTATATTCTTGAAAAACTTGCTTCATCCCCCTTCTAAAGGATGTCGAAGCAGCTCTGGGAGAAATGGGTTCTGGGACTTAATATTTTGCCTCTGATTCATTCTGCTGAAGAACTGCTTTTGGAAAGAAAACTCGCATCCCACATTCTCTGTTTACATGTATCTCATTTTGCCCTGGAAAGAGAAAGGAAAGTTGTATCTGGCAGACAAAATGAGACTGGAAAATTAGCAGGATACTTGAGAGTGACATTAAAATTGCTTTCTTCAGCCAGAGCCCACCTGGGTGCAGCGGCGGTAGGAGCTCCTCTTGTTTTAAAGCCTTATGGAGCCCCCAGGAGCATGTGTTTGACACGCAGCGATGGAAATGTAAAGCCATGAACTCAGTGGAAGTTCAATGTGTTATTTTTGTTGTGTAGTTACTTTAACAAAAAAAAAAAAAAAAAAAAGTTATATCTTCATTCTGATAAAGCCTTGAATTTTCCAAATGAGACTTTTGGGAGGGAGTCTTTATCTGTGTCTTCTCCAGCATTGGCAAAGCTGCTTGTTTCTTATGTCTAGAAAAAAGGCTTTTTTTCTGGGGAGAAGTCCCAACTGCAGACAGCCTAATTTGTTCTTGGCACATCCTAGGATTTGCATTGCTGTGGGGGTCAGAAATGTAATAATTCACGAATCTATCTGCTGAGCTGGGCTCAATTAGTCAGTCTTCTTTTTTTTTCACTTTTCCAGTTGCCTTTTGGGAAGGGTAGAGCCTTCCCTGAGCAGAGCAGAGGGTCTTGGAGCGTGTCATGGCACTATGCCTAGCAATGCCGCTGGGAAGAGCAGAGACAGCGCGACACTGTTGCTGCTTTCGGTGGGGATGGAAATGGAGCCTGGCACGAGAAGCCGCTCATCTCCTCTGGACCCTTGTTGGTGCAGGCAGAAATTGCACTCTCCTCGCTGACGTTTAAGATGCTTTCTTCCATTCTTTACAAAATCTGCAGAAATGGAACCGTTCTCATGGTGGGGCTTCATGCCCTCATGTGCTATCAGAGTTCACTTCTCTGCCCATGCTTTCTCCTTGCTAGACGCTGGCAGAAGGCAGGCACAGGAATATAAATTCCTCCTGTCCAAGGACAGTCGCATCCGTGTCTGGGCGAGCCGGGTGCCAGGCTGGCGCTGCTGCCCCGGGGCCGGGAAGCGGAGGAGCCATCAGCCTGCAGCCGGACTGCAGCATGGACACGAGAGCTGCATCTTCTCAGAGGGCTGCTGTGGATTTTCTGTGAGGTCCGGAGCAGGTCACGTCATTGCTACCTGCCTTGGATTACCTGGTCTGTGTACAAACAGTAGAAATAACCTCAGGTAGGAGCTAGATGCAGTGATCCAGGTTTCACACAGTTCTTGGATCTCAGAGGTGCTCTTAAATGTTCAAGGTGCCATTATTCACAAGCTGCAGCTGTATGTTTTAAACACACTTAAGACTGGGACATATCAAAATGGATGTTGACCAGATACAGTAAAATATATACCTACCTAATCTCAAATCCAGATTTAAGCTTCCCAGCTACCTGTAGGTGTTAGAGCAAAGACAAGCAAGAGAACTGCTGAAAATATTTAAAATGGTGAGGAATTTCTCTTCCCTTTGTTCCCAGAAGCAGCTGAACTATTTTTACTCCTTCCTTCTAAGCACATCCACTTTCTAAGGAGAAATTGGATAAAGAAGATACTGTTTTGACAGAATTACAAGAAACTGAAGGATTTTTGCATGTAACCAGCAACCTTCAGCTACAGCTGTCACTGGCGGCTCCAGCCATAATGAGACGCCATGTTTCATACAAGTAAAGGTTCGTTACATGGTAAAACTTTTTAACGTCCAGACTCTAGTGTTGTCGAAAGCACGATGTGCTGACTTGCACTAGGACCTGATATGGGAAACATGGTTACTGGTTAGCTCAGGTATCCAAATAGTGTCTTACTAAAGGCAGTAGGATTGAGGTATGCCTTTCCTACCCCTTTCTGCATTGTGGGTTGGGGTCTTAGTCTGTTTGGGCTTTTTAGTAAACAATGCATAGTTGTGGAAGTGTTAAAAGAAATTATCTTTAAGATGCTTCACTGCTATTACACTCATCGTGGGAAAAGCCCACAAAATGCCAACACATCTTCTTTGCTGCCATTAATGGCACAGCCATTAAAATCTTAAGTCATTCATATATTATATATTATATGTTATATGTTATATATTATATGTTATATATTAATATTAATAAATACCAGGTGAATAACATTAGATGAAACCTCTTCATTCGGTAATAATTCCGTTTCTCAATATTATTTATCTGTATGCATGCATTGCAGACATTAGAATAGTAAGAAATCAAAGTTCAGAAGTTATGATATGAAACCTGTTTGGTATGTGTATATATATATACATACATAAAAAGTACTAGGCAAGCAGAAATACTGTTTCAGGGTGTGTGTTAACAGCTATTGAAAATACATGGCTAAAGGGTTGGAAAATATCCTTTATTCAGAGTTCTGATAATTGTTTCCACCTAATGAGATGCCTTAGATCAGCAGTTGGAGAGCCCTAAATATTGTGTGCCAAGCAAGAATTGCCTACTGTGTCAATTAAAGTTCAGCAATGGAATAAACTTTGAAGTATATCTCAGGGGCAGAGCCAATAGGAGTGGAGGCTAGAGAATTGGGATTTAACAGAGAAATGACAGTCATTCAGAATGATATAGGTGAAGGTATAAAATGTGCTTGGTAGGGACATTGTCTTGTAGTAGTAATAAACACCAGCTAGTTGTAAACGGTCTGGGAAAACAGCAAATTTAGAATATTTAACTCATCAATTTTAATGCAATAGAGCATTCATGTTATAGATGAAGGCGCTTAGACAAGAAAACAGATGGGAGGGAATACGTACTTATTCAGTGCAGAGCAGAACTGCTGAATTTGTATTTCCTACAGATTTGTGTCTCAAGTGTACTAAAATCTTCCCCCTCCTTGCACTTTTGGAGTTCAAATCTAGTAAAATGATGGGAAGCATTCTTGTATTATTATCTAAGAGGTATTTTTATTCAGGTAGAAGCTGTGAATTTGGTATAACTCAGCGTAGGGAACAATAGCCAATACATCAAAAATGCATCCATACAGCGCACAGCAAAAGTAGCAAAGCTGGGTTCAAAATTCATGGCTATTTTCATTTCCCATTTATTTAGGCATCTTGGCAGACACAGCACAATCTTCTCAAATTGTTTCTGGTTAGTTCAGCACATCTCTGTCTTAAATCCTCTCCTGGAGCGCAAGTCACACTGCCTGCAAAAGCTCTGTGAAGGAGAACTAATCAACTGTGAGCTCCCCTGTGGATGTGACCTCTGTCAACAAGCTGTTTATGATTCCCAGAATGGATTTAAATGGATACCAGTTCTTCCTCCGCTGTGAGAAGCTGTTGACATGGTTGCAGTTGATTAAAAAAAAATCACTATATCTTATAAGAGAGTGAATCATTGCTTTATTTAGGGAGCCTTCAGATCAACACCTCGCTCTTTGAACATAACCACCTCTGGGACGTGCTGGTGATACCCACCCAGATCAGAGTTTCCAGTAGATTTTCTGCAGCTGGGACAGACAGACATCCGGAAGGATTTCCCTCTTTCTTTTAACATAAAGAGCAGTAAGATAAATGTATACTGCTTTTTTCACCGAGTAAGGAGGGGATGAAGCAGGAGAAGGCTGGGGAGTTGTTCTTGCTGCGTTTCCGCGCAGGCTGTCTTTCCCAGGACAGCAGAGGTCACTGTGCTCATTAGGAAAGAAGTGGGGAAATCGGGAGGCACTCAGGATATTTTAGTCCTCAGTTGATAAAATCAGTGTCTGTTTTCCTCCAGAAAGGAATTGCTAATTCAGATTAGTTTCCCCGTAGTAAAAAAACAGCATCTTTTGCCCAGTGATAAATACAAAATCTGCGTTTAGGAAGAATCCTCTGAATTCTCACTGCCATTAACCTGAAGAAGTTATTAAAAAGGATTTGGGGTTGGAGACCCCACAAATTAATTTCTGTGGCTTGGAGGACAAGGCTTCTGTGCAACGACAGACCCTGTTTGGACAGGTTTCGGTCTTCTCCCTAGAATACCAAAACCCTTTTTAATGACAATTGTCATTTGCAAGAACAGCCCAAGAGCGTTTATTATCGTGTGTATTTCTCACTAGAGAGCTGCAGTTTTGAGCATGACAAATTGGACAGCATTCCCTGAGATGTCAGGAAAAGTGTGTTGGTGCCCGTGTAGCCCTCGTGCAGCACCTTTCCGCTGACCCTGGTTAAGTCGAGGGCAGCGTAACACAGGAGAGAGGGAAGACTGGGGAACGAATAGAAATGGCAATAAGCTTTTTTGCCAGTCAAGCAGTTTCCGTTCAGTCTTTGGTACGGTCAGTGCTGCATTACCTACCATGCACATTTTAAGTTTCTATCCTTTCTTATCATCGTAAAATCAAATCTAGGTTCATTCTGACAACTGACATTAAAATTTAACTTTTTGCTACCTTATAGAAAAAAAAATAACAAGCTGTCGCTTGCTTGGTTGTTTGGCTGCTAATTTTCTGTCCAAAACCAGCAGGCTGAGGCTGGAACAGGAGAGGGCAGTACAGGAGTGTCTGAGCACCCCAACTGTCGGAGCAAAATAGGGTGAGCAGGGATACGGCATTTAGGAAGCATGTTTTGTTTCCATCGGCGACAAGACAGAAGCTCTTAAAACTCCGTTTGCTTTCTTCATATAAATGTTTTTGTTTCATAGACACGCTGTAAATGAAATTCCAAATTGCTTAGTGGCTAAAACTAGAGAATGCTATTACTTATGTTGACATGTTGGTTTTATTAATTGTGATAAAGAGAGGACCATTTCTTGTGGGGACTGAAAAAAGCAAGGCAGCAACTTTTGTTTCAGCTAAGGATAATCTGGGATGTTAGGCACATGTATTCAGGTACCTTTCCTGAGCTGCAATAAAATCAGTGTTTCATGGGATTGCATCCCTGCACCCAGCTGCGTGTGTTGGGATTTGCGGTGTGGCTGAGCAGGAGGAATGTGCTGCGGCATCGCTTAATCCAGAGGCACTCAAAGCATGTACCATGAAGTGAGGAGAGCCAGTTGTGCCCTCTGACACAGGGCAGCACTTGAGCCCTTTAATGCCACTTTCACAGAACGGTGGTGCTGTAATGGCTCTGTAATCATGTACAGCTCAACGAGCACATGAACGAGCACCCAGTGTTGCTGTGCATCCTGCCATCCTAATTCCCCCGCATCTCCTGGAAGGAGGTTCCCCCGCTGAGCTTTGCCTTTCTCTGCCTCCCCACCAAAACAAGCTCTTACAGGGTGACTCGAGTGATTGTAGGCAGAGGAAGAAGAGGGTGATCCTCCAGACAGGAGGAAATCCCTCCCTCCTCTCTACGAAAGCATGAAAACACAACTTAAAAAGCACAAGGCCAGTTCACCGGTGGGAGTGGGAATTTGGCAGTCTGGTCTTTTGGCACAGAAGACATACTGGACCCAAGTAAGGCAAATTGGTCAGCTGAGCTAAGGCATCCGTACTATGGCCTTTTGTCAGTCCTCGGAGATTGACTTGGATGATGTAGTCTTCCTAGAAATCCCTTTATTTCTTGGACTATGGAAGCACTACATTAGCACAACACAGAAAGATGCAATTATCTCCTTACTACCTGGTTTGAAGAACCTGTTAGAAAAGACCTGATCATCATTTATGGTAACACAGATCTCTTAGGGCACTGTGCCACCCGATGCTGTCCAAGCAGTTGTCAGTACAAGCAGGAGAAACTTCTGCTCCTTAAATCCCTCCTAACATCTGTGTGACAAGCACTGGTATAGAAGGCAGCATGAGGGTTCATCGTAGCTTTGCATGCCTCAACCCAGTTGTACTCTATGGAGTTTGGAGACCCAAAGCCACAGACACAGCACAGAGAAGGACTGTACTGAACCAGCGTACGTTAGCTGCTGCGTTTGTTTTGCAGCCTGGGGTACGATGAACTGATGTGGGTCTTCTCCATTCACGTAGCTGAATGAAACTCTCACATGCGGTAAGTGCATGGAAATAACAAGCCGGCAAAAGAATTTGTCGTGGGTTTTTTGTTGTTTTTTTTTTTTTTAAAGGGGAGTTAAAGGAACTCAATCAAAAAGAAAAAAAATAGGGTCTGTTTAAAGGCTGACCTTCATGACATTAGTGATTCCTTGAGTACAAGTCTGCTTTGCTTTGTGCATCCTTATGGAAAAAGGGTGACCTAGTCTCACTCACAGATTTTTTTCTTTCGTTCTTTCTTTTTCCTTTTCAGAGCCATCCTCTTAGAATCACCTCCCTTTCTTATCCTAACAATTCTGAAATGTTTACTTCCACCCCATTATCTTTTATGGTACTTAGCAGCACTGTCATTTGTTATTTTTAGAGCTTTTCAAACAGCAGAAGGTTTCATTGCAGTTTTGCATGTCTTTGCTGCCTACCAATGGTACTTTACTTTTTTAAAATCACATAGCGCTGTGTGTGTATCATAATGTTTTCTGACTGAGGGAAGTAACTTTCTGTTTCCCTTCTGCTTATTCTCCATACACACTGTCCCAGCTGATGCTGAGGATCCAGGGTCCACCCTTGATGAGTTGGAGGCTCGTTCTCGTCTGGTCCTGTGATCTGAATTAGTCGTTGGCAGGCATTTTTGGTTTAGTTTCAGTGGGAAGGAATTAAGTTTGTGCACTCCAAGGTTACTCTGTAATGCAAATCGAAGCACAGCAAGTGGGAACTAGGAGAAGATTCTCATCAAAACTCCCAATCCAAACTAAAATCTAACATAGATGCAACTAATGGGATTTAATGCCTACACCATAAAGGTACTTTTGAAAGTGAGTCAGAATTACTTCACAGCTTCTCTACAGGCATTTTTGAATGGAACACACGGAGTAATTGGCTTAAAGCATGGTCGTGCGTGGATAACTGGAGTGACAACACCACCAAATGTCTGTTCTAGCTCAGTTAGTTGGTTGTGTGATTTTTTTAAACAATCTTTAAATCTATTTGAATAGCATAAGTTTTTTGGTATAGAATTTGTTCTGCATACAGTATTGTCTTTTTAAGATGATAGAGCTGGTAGACATAGCTATAGATATATTAGAAATAAATGTTGTCTCTGTGTGTGTGTGTGTATGTAGGAACATGCCAAAAGCTGTATCTTCATTTGATTTCTAAAACGTTCAGGCTCAAGCATTGGTAATCAACAATCAGATCCCAAACTCTCTTCCCAGGTAGATTTATAAGCATAAAAAATCTGCTTGCATACCGCTTACCTCTTTTCAGCCTACATAGATTTACTCCTAGATATACTGCATCAGTAAACTTGACCTCAAGTGAAAAAGAGCTCTCTTGAAGTGATGCAACACAGTTTCACAAATTAAGTTCTTGATTTGAGAAATCCCTTTAACTTGTTAAAAGCACAAATGAGTATATGCTGAAACACTACCAACTAACAGATAATTGCCTGCACTCAGTGTGTTCACCAGCTTTCTGCAAGATATCTCTTCTAGCACACATTTTTCTACATTACTAAACACACAGTTCTTGACTCTTTTTAATTTTTTTTCAKTTAGTTAGCCTCTTGGCTGCAAAACCTCTTTGTAAGTAACAAATAGAAGTTGATGAGACTCGCACTATTACCCAAACGAGGACGACAGGGTAGACAGCAGCTACCTTTAAAAAGCCTGCCACTCCTTTCTAAGTTTTCCTGTTTTCCCTAAGGCCATGCCTTCAACATCAGAGGCCAGAAAGCAGTATTAAGGCCAGGAGTGGTTGTATACAATGGCATGCCCCCTTTCAGTCTAATGAATGTGTAGAGGGATCATTTCAAGTAGTTTATTGAATTGTGGGTTGTATCGCTGTTTCTTTGAAGTAGCTTTTTCACACTGACTTGTGCTAAAATTCATGCTTTCGTCCTTAGGGTGGGGAATCTCCTAGATGTCTGTCAGAGCAATTGGCTTAACTCCTTTGATTTGAAAGATATTGCAGTATTGAATTACCAAAGGGGTTTCTCTGAAGAAAGGAGAGAAGGGGACTTGGGGAAGGCTTGGGCTCCCTGTACCGAAGCAGTGACCAAACAGCCTGTGCTTGTACTTTGCCAAGAGCTGTCTGATCACACCGCACAAATACCCCTTTCTTACTTGTAGCTGCTAGCTTCCCTGAAAAGATGATTAAAATGTGTTCAGTGTTTTCTTAAGTCATTTAATAGCTGAGCGGTTGTTGCAGTTACTGGAGGGTTAAGATGCAATCTGGAGGTGGAGATATAAAGGCCATCACTGTTGAGAAGTGATTCAACAGTGATTTGTGTTCTCACAACAGAGAAGTGATTTGTTTTAACAGTGAGGGAAGTGTGAGCCTCCATGTTGAGCTTGGGAGTTTGGTGGCAATTTAGACTTCAGGCTCTGTTTCAGGGTGGTTTAGAGTATCTTATGTGTATAACTTAGAACTGAAATCATGCCTTAAAACAGTGATTTTACATACCTTAATACAGTGTGGAGAGCTTCAATACCACTGCAATTCATTGGCCTGTCTTTCTTTTCTCTTGGTTACATTATAATAGACTAACCAAAGCAGAAATAATCCACCCATCATTTTATAATGGAGGGATCTTAAAGCAAAAAGAGGAAATCTTGCCTTTAAAAAAAACCCAAAGTTTATTATAACAATGGCTCCTATGTATTATCACTTGCATTATCACTCCTGAATGATCCAGGGGGATGCAGGTGTACTCTTCAGAAGAACTTGACCCACCACCTATTTTAGTGTGTGTCTATCACTCTGATCTGATATTAAGTGTATGGTCCATACATCTGTCTACCTGTCTAGGTAGGCCAGGCTGTAGCCATTGCTACAAAGAGGCTTAATCAGCTATTCACAGTGCAGCACCGAGTGATCAGGTCTGGCATGCTCTGTGCATTCAGGTTCTCCACTCATACAGCAGTTTGGCATGCTGGTTCTTCTCGTAAGAAAAATAAGCTAGATTTAGTGCTTAGAGATGGAAAGATTTAATTAATCTGGACACCTATCTTGCTGACATCTAACAAAACATTTTTGATTGCTAGTTGAGAATATGCTGGGTGTAAAATGCACTTCCAACATCTCTGATTTGTTTTAACACAGCTATAATGGGATTTTCAGTAGAGCTCAATTTTGGTTCAGTGTTGCTCCCTGTGAAGCAAGGGACGAAATGTGTTTTCACTGAAAGTAGAGTGCAGCCCATCCAGTTCACTTCTTAAATATTTTCAATAATTCCTAGAGGTTTCAGTGGTGAAAATCCTATTGTAACAAGTATGTGGTGTTTGCAGATGGTCTTCCCAATTTGTGAAGTAAATGTGGTGGCTGTGGAAGCTACACATTGACAGTCAGGGAAACAGTAATTGCTGGTTTTAACACGAAGCAGAGGAACCTAAGGCAGTAGCAGTACAAGCTTCGTTATGCTGCCCAGCATCCCTGGAAGATCCAGGCTATTCTGTGTGCCAGTTCAGTCTTTGGCTTTTATTCTGATCAAGCTGGCTTTGGTGGTCTATCTTGCAGGTATCCATAAAAGCAAAAAGGGTTTATCAACTCAGGTCACTTGAATCATGGTTCTTCCGTGAATAGGCACGCGTTAAGACCAGTGATTACCTGAAAAAAGGCACTTGTGTCACACAAGTCTCCAGAGATACGTCTGGTCTAGAAGTCAAGTCCCTCATCTCCTACCTCTCCATTAGCCAAAGGAGCCTTTCTGAAACAGTTTTAAAGCCCATATTTGCAGGACAGATTAGTGCAATATTTTGAGCCTAATTAACTTGTGTTTAAACTTTGACTCTAATACTCCTGGAGCCTCTGGTTCTTAAAACTTCTGCCCAGGTTTACTGCTAATCTCCTTGTAACATAGCCCCGATGATTTCACTTTCAAATACTGCTTTTTCAGTAACTTGGTGTGGATTTTTTTTCTCGTAAAGATGTAAAAATAACACTCTCACTTTAACTTACAAGCTCGTAAAAAGATTGTCAGCTAAACCAGATTAATATTCTCCAACGAGAAACTGAGTTCATGATGTCCCACAGCTGCTAAGTCTTCCGAGGTTTCATCTGATAGTGTTCAATGCATTTGTGGCTTACACAGTATTTTTGATTCTGATCGCTCCTGCATCCTCCATCCTGAGGGCAGCAGAGCAGCTACTCTCACCGGGGAACTTCTCATGTTGAGCAAGATCTCCAAGCAGCAAAAGATGCCCAGTCACATCCTGATCTTCTTCCCGGTGCTTACTGCCAGGTACACTTAGGTACGCTACCTCTGATTCTTCTGCTATGCTTCATAATAAACCTTGGCCGTATTAGGTCTCATAGTCCTAGTAATTTCCATGTTTTATGGGTCTGTGATCATCTGTGATTTTTTAATTGCTTTTTGTGATTTTTTTTTGCCCATTATGGTATTTTAATGCTCCCTAAAAATGGAACCTAATAAAATTCCTTCCTTGCATGTGACACACAGACTGTTGCTTCCTGACATCTGATTATATATTCTTGCAGCAGCTGCTCTTAAAACTTCATCAAGAACATAAGAAACATTTGCCCAAAGAAAAGAGTACTCTTCCTCACACTTGACCCATTTTTCTATGCTTACCTACTTTTTCCCCTTTTCATATGTAATTTTATACAAACCATTTCTCTGATGAACTAGTCTTCTTTACTGCCTCCCTTTCTGTAATTCCTTCCATATGTTTATTGTCCTTTGTAAAAAGTATGGAGTAAATGATTCCTACTGAGGTCATGTCATTTTGTTTACATTTTTGGTAAATATGAAGAGCTTGATTGGAGCCCGTTAGGCATCTCAAGTATGAATGTCTTTTTCCTGAGTCTTCTATAAAAACAGGATGCCGAGTTTTGTGGAGCTAACCTGGCAAGGAATAGGTTTAATAAAATAAATAGATAATAAATAGTCAGCATCATAAATTTATTTATAAGTATAGTTGTTTTCTATTAAATTCCTGTAGTTTAACAGCTTACTAAACATTAAAAAAAAAAAAAGTAGAAATGAGGTTTCTACAACTCTTTTTCAATATGGAGTTTATCTTTTGACAGAGCCTCGTCATTGCCTGGGTGCCATTGGTAGCCTGCTCCTTGCTGCAGCCGTGGGTCTCACCCAATGGCACCAGCACGGTGGCTGAGCAGCCTTGGCCTGGGTAGAGCCCAGGAAATGGGACAGGCTCACGGTTTTGTGAAAATGGCACATTTTTTGCTGTCTGATCACAGCTAGGAGCTGCAAAGTAACAGATCACAGCTTGCTGCTCTTTAGCGATGATGGATGGACTGCTCTGTTAGCACTATGTCCTGTGAAAGACTGGAGTATGTTTGGCAAGAGCATCCTTAGACGTCTTAATGGTGAAAATCCAGCAAGGCTTAACTGAGCATGTGTGAGCGATGATCTTTCAGAGGTTTACAGCTCGCCCAGATGGGAGCAGACTTTCAGAGGAGCAAGGAAATGCATGTCCCTGGCTATAGGACCAGGCGACTGCTATATGCCACCTCCTTGTTCTCTGGAGTACAGGCAGCAGAAGGTGTTTGAAATATGCTTTTTAACGGATATATCCTCTGCTTCATCCTTCCCTCCATTCACCTAAGCTTTCTAAATAGTGAGGCGGTGAGTCTGCCTTTCCATGCTACCCAGAAGTACATTGTGCRAGTCCTTCCCTGTGAGAGCGAATTGCAGATCCTACAGAATCTCATTTGGTAGCCCATGTACACCACAAAACCTCTTGTTTCTCCTGCCTTTTAGAAACATAACACGTACAACTAGTGTCAAGCCTTCTGCTTTCCTTTCAGCCTTGGCTTTTTCATTACTTTGCCTCTCTGATGACCTTTCCACACTTCTTCAATGCCAAAGTAGTTTGGCTTATTAGGGAAGTGAAGGACCTCCACATCTGGTCTCTGATGGCTTTACTATTCCTACCACTCTCTTCCGACAGCTAGGCAACTTACTCAACATTTATGTTTTGAGAGAAGGAAGGAGAATTGTAATAACTTTCTGGGGAGAAAAATATTTTCATTTCTACTAGAGACCGATTCCCGGCTTTGAGCACTTTGTCATTAGCGGGTTGTAAACCTCTCAGACAGGCTGTCCCATAGCTATCCACTGAGCCATTTGTCAGGGCAGAAAAATGTGCATGGTGAAATTGGTCACCGACAGCCTGCAGCTAGACTGAACCAGGCTTTTAAAAAGGCTGCCAGACATTTCTACACTTTTAATAGTCAAAATCCTACATTAGCATTTATGAGAACATTTATAGAGAGTTTAAGCAATTGCATGGTTTTTCTCCTAGATGTAATATTAAATCTCTGAAATACAAAAATTGTTTGAAATGATCAAGGGTCTACGTGGAAAAACAGAAGCAGGGAGGTGCTTCCCTCACCACCAAACCAGGCCCCCTGCTCCTTTTGAGGCAAACATATCATATAATCTCGTTTATAAACTTATCAGAATCCATCTTGAAACTGTTCTTATTTCCAGCCGCATCCAACTCCTCTCACACAAAGGCTGTTTCAGGACCTTGTTCCTTTGATGGTTGGATACATTATTCTACTTTCCAGTTTACGTATCTTCAATTTTCCTGTTGCTGAGCTGAACAAGCCCCATTTTTTTCAGATAAAAATGGTTTCTCATTTCTGTAGTCATGCTCACAGATCTTCTGTTCCAGTTTGAATTCAAGTATCTCAAGCACCAGTGGCCAAAATTGTTTCTGTTGCAGAAGCGATTTTTAGGATGGAACTAGCATGTCTGTGTATCTACAGGAAGTATCTTATCTGATGAGTTTTGCATGCCTCACGCGGTGCTGGTAGCCCAGGGTCATTCGCGGATCAACTAATACCACCCGGATTCTTCTCTTCCTGTTGTTTTCCATCACAGAGTCCCAGCTGATGGAGGGATTTCTTATTATTGCCCACTAAGTTGATGACCTTGGTGAGGTTTATCTCATTTTGTATTGCTGTACTGGTCTGCTTTGTCTCATCTGTGCCGTAAGAAGAGCTGGCAGGGAAGACGACCGGCCTGGCTGAACAGGGAGCTTTTGCTGGGACTCAGGGAAAGAAGGAGAGTCTACCACTGTTGGAAGAAGGGGCAGGCAACTCAAGAAGAGTACAGGGTTAGGTCATGCAGAGAGAAAATTAGGATGGCAAAAGCCCAGCTAGAACTCAATCTGGCCACTGTCGTGGGAGGTAACAAAAAATATTTTTACAATTATATTAACGACAAAAAGAGAGCCAAGGAGAATCTCCATCCTCTACTGGATGCTGGGGGAAACATTGCCACCAAGGATGAGGAAAAGGCTGAGGTACTTAATGCCTTCTTTGCCTCAGTCTTTAATAGTCAGACCGGTTATCCTCAGGGTATTCAGTCCCCTGAGCTGGAAGACAGGGATGGAGAGCGGAATACACCCCCCATAATCCAAGAGGAAGCGGTTAACAACCTGCTGTGCCACCTGGACACTCACAAGTCTATGGGGCCGGATGGGATCCACCCGAGAGTACTGAGGGAGCTGTCGGAGGAGCTTGCCAAGCCACTCTCCATCATTTATCAGTGGTCCTGGCTAACAGGGGAGGTCCTGGACAACTGGAGGCTTGCAAACAACTCTGTGGGAGTTGCATGTTTACAGCCACTGTGACTCATATCAAATTTGCTGAACTTACAACTGCAAATACGTTTTTATAGCTGCTAGCTCTGCAAAAACACTCTTAGATTTGAAAGCCAACCTGCGTCCATTTTGGCTCACACATTGGAGCTTTGGATTCTGCTGCTTTTCTGCTCAGTCAGGATTTTAGTTAGAGACAGCTTCATTTTGCTTTCGTTTGGCTCCCTTTGTCTACAAGAGTTGGTCGAGGCAATCTTTGTGAAGGCAAGACCCTGAATTTTGACTTTGGTACAGCACTCTGGAGAAGCGATGAAAAAGACTGTGTAAAAAAACCCCAAATAAATAAAGCAAGTATTATATATATTAAAGACTCCTCACAAATGGATCCCATTCCATTTATCATTCTCAGGATAAGGTATAATCTAGCTGATATCTCTGTACTTTTTCCCTGCTGTAGTGTTGGCATAAGCAGAAAGTAGGACAGTTTATTTATATCTGCAGAGTAAGCGTTTCTGACTTTGAATGTGCTGGGGGCTGACGGTAGCATCTATTCATAGYTGGTTTTTAGAAGAACAACACATGCCTTATTATGCTTGTCATAGTTGTTCTGGTCTACACGTTAATCCTTTTTCTTATCTCAGATTTATATTACTTTAGCTTATTCCATGTTAATGACTTAGGCCTTTAGTTGGAAGTGGGAATTATTTCACAGAGTTTGATGTTAGCAGGTGAAGCGTTCTAGAGTCTACCTATAGTCACTGCAGACAGATTGGCCTTTCCAGGACATCCCCTGGGATGAGATAACAAGTGTGGACTAGATTTGTGGTTTTCAGATGGCTAACTCTATTAGAGATGAATCCCACTTCAGAATATTTTTAAATGGCCAATAATCAACATAAAACAAGTGCGGTTCTGCAAGGGCAACAGAAGGTTTAACTAAACTGGGAATGCAGAGAGTTATAATAAGCTGTGACAGGACAATTCAAGACCGGGGGATCACTGTAGAAGCTTAAACTTGATATTCCACCTAGTGCAGGGAGATAGTTGCTTGCTGTGTGCTCTGCTCAGGAACAACTGGATGTGTCCCGTCAGCTCTGGAACCAGAAGCAGAACAGCTGTGCCCAGAAAATGCAGCACTCCAGCCTTGCCATGGGCAGACCTGGTCATTCTGGATGAAGCATCATCTTTGTGAGATGGTGCTTTTCCTGGGAGCTGAATGGCGTGGCGCCGCACTGCAGCACAATCTGAGCTCGGTCCGGGAGCCTGAGCATGGTGCTGCCTTCTGCCATCTTCCTATAGCATAAAGATTGCCATTAACTAATTTCCAGGCTCTACCCTCAGGTTTTATTCAGTTACTGGGGCTGTTCTGCCCCACTGAAGTTAGGAAATACTCGTGCAAGAAAACTGTATTTTCCAGGTTCCATACAGAATAACTTAATAAAATATTTCTAGTCCTTTGGTGTAAAAATAAAAATACATCTTTTTTTTTTTTTTAAATAAAAGTCCCAAACATGGGGAAAAGAAGACATTATTACATCCCAGATAATGGAGGTAGTCATAATTTTACATCTAAGGATGGTAAAAATTTCTTGAATAAAATGGCGGAGAAAGTCACCGTGACGTTGGCCGAGACTGTAATGGTGATGTTGCACAGAATCTACAGTAAACAACATTTTACTTATCTGAGAAAAAGTAGTAATAAAGTATATGGGGAAGCTTTGTCCTTTAATATTTTTCATTGCTTGGAAATATAAACGTTTTCTTACTCCATGATGATTCACTTCTGAGGTGACGTTTGCTGCTGCTGAGCCCCATGGCTCGCAAGTAGTGCCACAGCTTGCTGTCGGGAGGGTGGAGGTGATGCACGTTGAGGCTGCTCTGGTGGGAACGCTGAGTAGGACTGAGCCGCCCTAGCGTGCATGTCCTCTGCAGCCCCCTCCGCATGCGGTGTGTCTTCTCAAGGCAGGAGGAAGGAGAAGGAATGAGTGAAGGGTGTCCACCAAGCAGCGATGGCACAGGGAAAGGTTTTTGGGAGCGGCCTTCTGTTATTCAGTAGCATGCTTCCATGCAAACTCTATGGGAAAGTAAGGCTTAGACCTAGCAGTCTACCCAGTCATCAATCATTTCGTTCACATTATGACTAAGATGCTTGAAATTCAGGGAGGGAGGTATGTATCAACCACAGCACTTCGGAAGGAACAGTCTCTGGCCTATTAATTATCTCTAATTATACATGTTGTCATGCATTTTGCTGCTCAGCCTGAAAGTGCTGAGATTCATGATTTTAGAAGAAGGGCCGGTTGCTTAGAGACACGTGTTTTGGCAATGAAGCACACAGCGTTGCCAGCACAGAGGTGCCACCATAGTCACCAAGGAGCCAGCAGAGAGTGCAGGCAGTACGGGGGTGTATTTCCAAGCAGCTAGGGGATAGCAAGAGCTTTATAAAAAATGGCAGTTTTGTGTTAACTCTGAGGAACAGAAAGACCAGATCTGGACACCAACATGTGGGGTTTCTTGTTGTACAGGCTGAATATTAATAGAGAAAGGTTTCACCGCTGTTTTCCACCAAAGCAGATGGGGACATTCAATAATTAGGGCTACTTCCATGATCCAAATCAGGTAAGAAAAAATGAACAAGCAGATTCTGCTAATAATGAAGTGAAACCCAGTGCCCAGGAGGTGACAAGAGGGCTGGTTGTTTGAATCAGTACCTCCTCTGCCATTCCCTGGTTTGTCTTCCTCCAGGTATCTGCAGTTTATTGACTGACCTGGTTGGGAGCAGGCGAGGTAGCTGTGGCCTGAGGCTAAGACATTGGGTACTTTTATGGCCAATCTCCTCACAGGAGCCCTGCACCTGTGCTCTAGGTGGTTGTTAGTGTCACATCTATACCTCGGCGTATGACGATATTCTGCATTTTTAATTTGGTGTTGCCTAACTGTGGGAGCTGACATTAAAACTTAGGCCACCTGTGGCCTAACTCACCACAACCACCATCCTTCTGCAGTGAAAGGGGAAACTTGTTCGCATTCCGCATGTCAGACGCTGAGCGGTGTGATCACGCAACAGAAACACAGGAGCAACTACCGCCAGACGGCCCTTGCTGATGCTTCTCCTGCCGAGTTGTTTCAGTGCCCCACGTACCTCTCTCGGAGGGCAGCATAAAACGCAGCGTGTGCCTGAAGCTCAGTCGCAAATGTGCAGAGCCACTCTTTGTCCATGCACCATGTCAAGTAACATTTTCAGGTGAGACAACAGGATGAAATAATCTAAAGAAGTGAGGTGTTTGCCTTATTTCCATTTCTCTTGTGAAAATATGGTACAGTTTTTCAATGACAGGCAGCAGAAGATAGCTGATGACGAAGTCCTTTGTTCCCAAAGCTGCCAGAAGTTAGCGAAGAGAAGGCAGGCGAGCTGGCAGGGGTTGGTTTTTAGACATCCTTGTTGCACAGAGACAAAGCTTTGGAGAAAATGGATGTATATTCAACGGGAGGAGAGGAGCATGACTGGGAGTGGTGCGGTTGGTGCTGGTTTGTTTTCAAAATTCTCCATTTCTGCAGCTTAAAAATTAGGTGAAGCAAAAGGGAGGTGAAGTAGCAATCAGAAATTAGCTACAGAGGGCAGCATTTATGTCTCCAAATGTGCCCCCAGCTTATCAGGGAAAGCCGAGGACCAAGTTGGTCAGTAGCAAATGCATCAAGGAAGCAGATAACTCACAGTTTCTCTGACATGTTGGGGTTTTTTTACAATTTCTTGGCTTATTCCTAAACTTTTCTTTCACCATTTTCACCAGTCCTTTGGCTAAAAGATTAAAAGTGGGGAAAATGAGACCATTATTCTGGTTTTAAGATCTGCATGGAAGTGTGAGTTGTCTTTCCTTCTCTGAGTGGTTTTGTACAAGAAAGAACCATACAAGGAAAATTAACAAACCATTATGAACGCAGTCCCAATTAATTATAATTAGTAGTGAATGAGGGAGTGTAACACTGTGAAAGGTTCAGTCAGGTTTGATGTTGAATCTGAATGTGGGAGAAAAAGCTGTAGATGTGATTTTTCACAGTGTTTACATTCACAACTGCATCCTCGTATAATTCTTCCCTGTGCAGGAATTATTCCTTGAGATTAGCTGTCACAAAGTGGTATAAGGACTTCAGGATCAAAATTAGTCAATATTTTCCCCTTCTGAAATGAAACGTGGTTATGGTAGGAGTCCCAGGAGTCTCCTCCTCTCCTACACAGGCTTCATTACATGTGGTACATATCCATGGAAGTGCATCTCTGTCTACTGAACATTTGAGAGCCTATTAGCTTAGATATATTATTATAAATATTTCTATTGCAGTTATAGGATTGCCATTGTACGAGCACCCTGCAAATGACAGTCTTTGGTGGTCTGGACCCAGGGCGCCTCTGAGCTGCCCTTGCCCAGTCCCCCGGTAGCGAACAGCATTGGGCTGCCACAGATCAGCCTGGTGGCGAAATTGCTGCTGTCAGTCCCTCAGGCTTGACTGGTTGCTTGCATTTCCTAATGTCTTTGTTTCCTAAACAAAACAAAACAAAAAATCCAGTTAATTTTGAAATTACATGTCCTCTTTCATTCTTAGGCGGGCACAATTTAATGAAAAAAATCCCTATGCTTCTGCCATATGTTTGAAGCATAAATCATGTTATCCTCGTTCTTTTGGCCACAATAAATAAGCAGGTGTTGAAACTTGACTACAAGATTATGAGTGTTTTTCATTATTTTTTTTTCCTGGAAACCTTAACAATTTATTCTAAATGGAAATGACTACAGATCCCAGGCATTTTCTAGCAGTTGTTGTTTCTTCAAGCCTGTGTTAAAAGCTGTGTTTTCACCAATGCATACAATGTTTTCAATTTGTTTTAAAGACAAAAAATGTTAATTCTTAAGTGCTTAAGAAACATTCTAGACCAACTCCACAAGCCGTTCAATTGTTTGCTAATTAAAATAGCACAATTATTTCTGAATTTAAACCGGAGAGTTTTACCCTAATTCAACAAGGCACTTAAGCACTGGCCTAACTTCATCCCATCACACCTTTTAAGTTGAATGTGTGTTTAAGTTTTCAGCTAAACTGAGGCCTCTGCCAGCATCTTTTTTTTATCTATTGCACATATTACGAATTACTGTCTGTTTTATGAATACAAGTTTATTCCGCTTAACACTGTAGGATATTTCCTCCTTCTATACATGCGCTTGCGGCTTGTACTGCTGATCATTTTCTTCATTGACTGATCCCTGCTGTCTGCACTACAGTGTGCTTTCTTGTTAATAGACAAGAAAAAGAATAAAAGTGAGCATTAATTGTATAATTTTGTGTTATTTGTAGTCAGGGATCTGCTGTGTCTCAGTAGTGGCCAGCTGCAACCCCCATGTACTCAGAGGAAGGGGTGGCTTGGCATATGGTGTCGTTGTTCATCCTTTGCAAACAAATAGTGCCACGTTGGTCTATCTTCCCCTAGCAGGGTTCCTTCTCCTCTTTCAGAACCTTTCCGCAGCCTCACTTCTTTTCTTTTGCTTTTCACCCAAAGTATGCTTTATGCAGTYTGTGTCTTGTCTCTTGTATAACAGGAATTTCAGTTTAAAAATTAACATAAAGTGGGATAATTCATGCAGTGCTTTCTTTCTAACTTGCATTTTTTATGGCTTTATTATTGTTCTTTCTGCCCATGCTTTTTACTTGGTTGCCTTTTCTTGTTTATCTGCAGATTGTTAGATGTTTGGACTGTGCTGTATTCTTATGATCTCTGCAAAGTGCTGTGCACAGTTTCAATGGATTATAAGAGTAGGTGAACGTAGGAAGACTTTTAAATCATTTAGATGAGTCAGTGTTATCTGCTTTCGTAAAGAAAAAAATCTTCTCTGAAGTTACATTTTATAGGATGTTATTCTTACTGAGATGTGAAATATTCCCAAAACAAGAAGAGTTATCTTTTGAGACAGTACTCCAGCGATGATTTCAAATGAAATAGTTTTACAGCAGTTGATGAAAAATATAACCAACCACTTAAACCAAAGCTGAAGAGAGAAATTTGCCAAGACCTCTCCTGTTTTATTTCTGACTCCAGATGTAATACTGGTTTTGCATAGTTATTTCCATGAGATTCATGAAGAGCAAATGCCTCTGCAAAATACGGTTTTCCTCATCTTATCACAGACAATAATGCTTGTTCCAAATAACATAATCACCCATGCTGTAGGTTAAACTATCATCTACCTTTTTATCTAGATACAAAGCATTCTAATATCAAACTCTGGTAAGGTGATAGACAATACAGCTTGCTTTTATACTAGAATTAAATTGTTCATGATTCATAGCTTCAAAAATTGACTCAGGCATCCCAAGCCCACGTGTACAACATTGTGTTTTACAGTTAGGCGGTTAATTGTACAAACGGTGGCAGTTTTTCTCTGTGTATTCTGCAGAGGAAGATCTGAATCACAGTAACATCACATCAGGTCGTTTGTTCAGTAGATCAATACAGTGATTCACCAGAGACAGGGGTTTGTTTCCAGAGGGTCTGCTGTATGCACAGCATGCAATACAATTGAACTGCTAACACAAAGTGGATGCTGTGCATGGATTAAACCACACATGCTCCTTGCCGTGATCACCGTTGGTTGTGATGGAAGGGCTTGAGAGGGCTGTGCTTTGGCATAACTTGTCGTCTGCCTGCAGAATATGGACATCTGTGCCCTATATACAGCCCTTGCCTAGGTAACACACATGTGACCAGCTGAGGGATGCACGCATGGCTTATTTACCACCCATTCACTGCCTGCTACCCATTTCCCTCCCTGGTGTGCAATGGGATGCTAAGCCTCTTAGACTGGGAGAGCCCAAGTCTGCAGCAGCTTTCCTGCAGCAGCTTTCCTGCAGCCCCAGCCAGCCCCTTGCCGGAGGTGTCCCCTGGTGAGGCCAGGACGCCAGGGAGATGTAACCCTTCATTTACGTACATGGTACCACTGATGGTAGCAGGGCAGAACAGCTCCAGTGAGGGCCAGGAGTTATCATGGTAAAATGCAGAAATTTTCAGCCTTCCGGTTTCTAGTCCTTTTACCCTTGGTCATGTATGACTTGCAATGTGGTAGGTTGCCATTAAAGTAGAATTCCTGATTTCAGTGTGGGGAATTGTGGCTGTGGCTTTCAACATTATGTGTTTAAAAGTTTTTCTTTATGTTACGCAGTGAAGCCCTTTACCATAAATATTTCTATTCTTTTTCTCTGGAAATTGTTATACTTCACTTATACTCATTTGCAGGATAGAAGAACAGCTGTTCTGCCCTTACCCTCTTTTATCCCCATATTCCACCTCAAGTGTCCAAGTGTCAGTGTCCGTTTTCAGGAGAAGCGGCATCAGGAATAAAAAAAAAGTATAATATGGCCCTTGCCCAGTAGAACCCCTGGTCTCCAGCAGAGCATCACAAGCCACGTTTCTCTGGTTTTCAGCATCATTACCATTTTCACACACCATARGCAGCTTTGTGCTATGTTTGGGGAAGCAGAGCATGTCGCACTTCTTGCACTACTGATGGAAGAAGAAAGTCAGTCTTGTGCGATCTGCCAGGTAGGAAGTTGTTCTCTCTAATGTGCTGGCAGGTGCTTGATAGTATAGAAAACGGGGAACCCTTCCTTCCCCCTCCTAACACCTGTAGCCCCTGGGAGATGTGCCACTTGACTTTCTCTTCTGATCAGCTTGTGCCTGGCAGGCCACAGTAAGTCATCCTTGTCATTCCCTCAGCAAACCTGCTCTGAACTGAGCCTGGAATTAGGTTTTTATTTAAGCAGTAGCAGCATCTGATGTAGCTGGCTAAGTCAGAGGTCCTGTGGGTATGCAGTACCAGGCAGCTCCTGTCCAAAGGGACTGAGACTTGGAAAAGATGACCAAGTAGGTGAAAGCAAGTATTACTATTTCCAGTGTAAACACAGGCATAAATGTTACAGCCTGTTGGCAGTTAGATGCGTGCAGGCAAGTGCCGTCGCTCAGAGGCTGCACTGAGCTGAGTAGGACTCCGTGCAAAGGTGGTGCCGTCCCCCCAAACGCTTGGTGCCGGTGTGAAGGGCCCAGCTTCCTCAATTCAGGGCTGAGCTTTTGCCTGAGCTGCTGGGTGGTGAGTTACAAGATCATCCATCTACCAGTTCATAGCCACAAACTTTCCAAATTGTTTAAAATTTAGCCACAAAATGGGAATATTCACCTTTGGTGTCATTAACATATACCGTGAATATACATATCATTGACAGCATCAGCAAAATGCGTTTTGAAAAAGGCAGCCCTGTAAGATACTAAATTGAAATTTGAATTAAAAATCACCAGAGGAATTACCATGAACTGTCCACTTATGCTGGACATTACTTTTGGTTACAATCACTTTGCGTATTTTATTTAAAAATTAAAGATTTTCCTGTAGACACAGCAGTGTAGTAGGATTTCTTTTTCCTGGGGAGTTGGGATGCAAAAATAGGGTTGAGGGTATTCTGGCTGGATTTCAGTGGAACTTCACACCTGAGTGCTCTCTGTAATCAGGATTTCAGAAGTGAGCATGGTGCAGCTCGAACAATATATTTTTCTTCTAAAATTGCAGTTAAGCTATAAACTCTAATGTCATAGATTAACTTCAGAGAGTTTATTGTTATACATTTTGTGTTCTGCCATAATTACACTGAGCATGGCATTTAGTCTTTCTTTCATTTCTTTTCCAGTTGGGTAGTGTGGCGCTAGCTGAATAGTACATAAAGGATGTCAAGATTGGTGTCTCATTTGTCAGATTTTCATGCTTGAATTTCAAATATGACAAGAACTGGAAATCTGTGATATTTGTGTTTGTCTGACAGCTCCATTTCTTACTACCATGAACTTTGTAAACTTGTTACAGTGTATTTCTACCTACTGTTAGCATCAAAACTGTCATAACAGTGTAGATTAATACAGGATTGGCATTTAGCTTTTAGCTTTTTCATCCAATCTCTCCTGGAAAACAACCTTCTAGTGTTTTGGCTAACACTTAATCTTTTTATAGTTTAATTTTACTTTCAGAAGGTAAGCTTTGTCATTTTTTTAAGGGAAACTATTCTGAGCATAGTTGTGAATTTAAAGCAAAAGGTACTTAAGGGATGTACCATAATTCTGTTAATTTAAATAAGGGGGAAAATTAAAACCGCAATTATTCTAATCTATCATCATTATTATTATCTGTCATTAAATAGAGCCCACTGAAGGCAGCCTAAGTGCCTATTATCCTTATCAGTTTTCAGACGGCTTTTCACGTGTTGTATAGCATACTGGGTGAAGAGGCCTTTTTGAACAGATGATTATACATAGCATTAAAATGTCATTACTTTTGTGTTCCTGTTAAAAATATTGTTTTGCTTTAGTAGCTGATAAGCAGATTACAACTATTCGTTTTAATTGTCATCTTATGTTTCTATGCATTTATGTTATTGTATAAAGCTGCCTTCACTAGTTTAAGGATACCATGAGTTCTGGTTGGCTCAGAACTTAAACTGGGAAAGAAAATATCTCTTGGACATTTCTCCATTACCATCGTTCTTAGATCCATGAATTGAAACGGTTCCATGCATTTTTAAAAATTCTAGGTAGGACAGTTGTTTTCAGAAGGAAGCATTTTCCAGTCATGTCTGCAAGCCTGACTTGGCAGTACGAGGAACAGACAATCAAATTGGACTGTGAATGCAAAACACATTGATGGTATTCATTTCCATTGTCCAAACTAAAAAAAAAATATGGAAAAATCAAACAAAATTACTTTGTTGTTGTTTTAAAAGTATGATTCCTGGTAATCAACATAAAGAATAGAAGTTTTATAAAAATAAGGATATTTACAGATCTTGCCATGTTTTCCTGAGGTTCTTCTCTGAGGCTGAGTGGGTAAAGCATCTAGACTCCCATGGGTAGAGCATCTAGACTCCCAGTGGACTCCTACATGAGCTTCCTCCCTGCTCTCCTCCGTCACAGCGCAGAGACAAAACAGGCCTTCAGGGTGTTTCTTTATGAAGGGCTTTAAACACAGTTGCTTAGGAACCCTTTTCTTTGCGTATGATTTTCCTCAGCCCAGGTAGTGTGAAGTGCCGCATTAACAGCGCTGTCTGAGCGTAAGCAAGACCGTAGCCTAAAAAAGGCTCGTCCGGCTTCAGGTGGTCTCTCACTCAAGAGTGGCTGGAGAAAGGAAGGAAGGAACAGGGCTATTAGGTCCTGAGTAGGTAAGTTAGAAAGGCAATGGCAGGGTCCCATCCATGTCCCACCGTGCCGGCTGTTCTGAAGGAGAACATCCATACCATTTCACACATGCAGCGTGTCCTCTGTTCTGGTGCACGCTGGCCAAGGAGGCTTTGCCGTACTGGTAGTACTTGCTGCCTCACCTGCCGCTACCTGGGCACGAACCTCGTCTCTCTTCCCCACGCATTGTTTGTCCTTCACGTACGTGGTGCCTCTTGGAGTACCTTGCGGAGTAGGTGAGAGGCAACAGATCCAAGGGTGAAACTTCTTAGCATCACTGGGAGGTGTTGGCTGGTGCAAACAGTCCTTGATGGGGGCAAAAAATCTGTCCTTGCCAAACAAAGTACAGCCACCAGTCTGAAGACAAAAGGAGGGTAGCTGAGAATAACTTGCAAAAGACTGAGGGCATTTGGTCATATAGGTCTTCAGGTGGTATGAGCTTTAGTATCGTTTAATAAAACCTGGAGTTTTACCAAGTTCTTTCAAGAACATTATTGGGAGGCCTTATTAGGCTCACAGAGCATTTACCATAGCTTTATTAACATGTGTGGTTTTTTAATTAAGATATGGACTACTTGAGGGAGCAACTGAATGGTTCCCTAATGAATTTGTTACATTAATTTCCTTCAGAAAGCACATCTGAGCCTAACTTAAATTCCTCCTGCAATTAATTTATGTAATTTATTCTAGTAAGTGCTGTAGTTTTTCCCTGTAATTGTTCACTGAATTGACAGGTTTAATTTCATGTAACATGAGAGCCTGCAGTACTGAGTTTGCAGTGCTTCATAAAAGTTGATATTACATGTTGTGCTGTTGGATTTTGGCAACAAGAAGGCAATAAAATATTCCCTTAAAATAGAAATGTCCAAGTGACAGATATTGAGGCCAAAATTAAAAAAAAAAAAAATTACTCTCCAAAGGTAGGTCTTAAATCCATATTTAATCACGTAGGTAAGTAAGTGGCCAGATTTTTATGCATGCAGCTTCAAGAGCTTGAGATCCAGCGAAGTACTTAGCCATGTGGGCTGTGCGTGCCTTGCACGCCAAAGAGCAGTTTCCAGAAGAGGTTCCTACACTTGAGGCCAGCAAGAAGGTTTCCAAGCACACCGCTGGCTCTTGCCATCCCTCCGTGGTGAGCTCCAGAGATCACAGGACGTGTCCCTACATAATAAACGTCAGATTTGTGCTGAACTGCCCATGGAGACATACATGTGCAATCCCTGGATGTTTAGCACTGCTAAAGTTTGGACACTTATTTAAAAGCTGAAGTGGAGATTTAGGGTTCTAAATTTAGTTACTCTTTAAGAAAACATCCTTGGCTTTTCTCTCAAATGGGAGATGTTTGTCGTGATTAAAATAAACTACAAATTGTACCTTTGCCGGTCGCAATACTAGCTTCCATGGTTTCCTTGGTGGTGGATCAGACCCCCTCTCCTCCCATCACAGACACCACATCCATACGTTCACTTGCGCTGCGTGGTGCTGGTGACTGCCCCGCACACCGCTGTGTTTTCATTCTCCATGTGCCTATCAGATCATAAATGACATTTATAGAAACACAGAGCTGACCTTCTCTGTTGTGTGGCTTTTCAGATAATCCCTTTGATTTATTCTGCAGTTTCAGGCTTCAGCTGGAGCCCTACAGCGACCCTCCATGCGAACCTTGGGTTTCAGATAGGTTCAAATCAGATGTTGCTAATAATTGAGGGAGAAAAACATTCTGCTTTGATTTTTAACATCGTATACATTTTCCCTCCCTTTTCTAATGTTTTTCCCATATGCTGCTATTCTTTGCTTTCCTCCTCCCCTCTGTTTATCTTTCTGCCTGCTATTGTTTGCAGTCTGTTACTCACTGCTGTGTGGACTGGCAGAAGGGCTGATCAAATCCCGAGTTCCCACTCTGGCTGTGCTGCTAACCTCTTGGATTCCTTGGAGGACTTTTGGCCTCTTTGCCTCTGGTGCACAAATAACTTGCCTGTCCCCAAGGAGGRCCGTGGGGTGGGGTGGTTTCGCAGCAGTGTGGTCCAAGCTGAGTTCAGCCTCCTCAGAAGGGCTGGGGCATGACTGGGGCAAGGGGCCATCACAGGAAGGGGGGAAGGAAGAGGGAGGGTGAGAAAAGGGGTTGAATCGGGACGACAGCTTAGAAATCTGCTGTGGTTGCTAGTAGGGGATGGGGCAAGAGCGTCTCGAGGCTGTGGGTAGGGACAGGTTATCTCTGCACCTCTGCCCTTCCTCAGCTGAGGAGCTCCTGCCCCTCTGTGCCAGCAGCACCGACACGCTGCTTTGCCAGGGCTTCAGCAAAACGGACCTGTTATTTTTTTTATAACTTCCATCTATTTTTCACTAAGTGCCTGTTTTCTTGGGATTTTAATTCACCTTTGAATTCCCAATACCATTTTGAAAAAGCTTTCAGCTTCTTCCCTGGTTCTTTTTACCCTTCTTTTCCTCTAATCCAGTCAGTAGCACCTGAATCACTTGCTAATGTCAGAAAAGCCAGCCCTGTTTTGAACTCAGCCCGCTGTAGTATTGACTTGGCCTTCAGCATTTCAAGGTTGCCCGGAGGCTTGCTCCTCGCTGGGAGCTGCCAGCAGCACACGCGGCTGACCCAGCGGCGCCGCGCACGCGGGCGCTGGGGCTGCGGAGSACCAAGCAAGCACAGAGTGGGATCCTCTCCATCCCCAGCAGTAGAGACGTGCCGTGTGCTGCCGGGAAGCTGTCACAGGCACCCCTGTGTCTGTCCCCTCTGGACGCTCTCTTCGTGAGGGTGGGGGAACGCACCTCTCTTCCGTAATCTCCCAAACTAAAATGGAGTCATTTCTGGTTTTTCACCTTCTRCTGATGTTGCTGTTGGGCAATGGCCAAGATGCCTTGTATTCTGGCCCGTCCTTCCTTGTCCCACCGTGTCACACTCGCTTACCAGCTTCCCTTTTAGATGCAGCAGAGAGCATGATTTAATACAAATCAGATTTAAGAATAAAGATTCAAATGCATGGCAGAGTCCATCGGGAAGAAAGGTGAGAGGAGAATCACACAAATTTCATCCTAGTTTTGGTTTTTACACATTTTTTTTCCCTTGCAGAAACCAGCCGTGGTCTGTGTAACCATATGCATTCGTACCTACTTTTTCATAACAATCTTAATGCATGAATAATCAAATCTATTATAAAACATATGGCTGAGGTTATACAGGTACATGCTTTGAGATTTCTCTGCTAGAAAAAGAAGGACCCCCATTGCTATGCTATCATCTAAAGTATAAAAATAGAAGATTTTCATTAGTTTAATATCATAGTGCTGTATTTTGAGTTCTGACCCTCAAGGCACCGTGTATCTCTGTTCTTTCTCTGTCTTTCGCTGACAAGCAAATTAACTCTGCATATCTAGAAAATAGTTTGCATAATGCAATCCTGATGCTGGATTTTCTCTTCTTTGAAGTACCAGTTTTCTGCTTTAGCCTGTGCTTCAGTGTGTGCTTCTAAAACAGCTTGGCTACTCTGCCAGCTCCATTCTAGGGTTTGCAGGGTTTGTATCGTTTTTTTTCTGTAAATGGGCTATAGAAAGACTAAGGTAGAGAGAGCCTAAGTTAATACCAATAAAACAGAGTAAAGTGGTAAACTTTCAGCTTTCCTAAATTTTCAACTTCGCAAGAATTGTAGCCTTTCACTGATGTCTCGGAAGTATCAAAGACCTTCACAAAGTGTTAATAGTTATCATACTGCTTTAGAGAAAGAACAAGTTTGTTTATAGCACCTGGACCACATACCAAAAGAGACAAAGCACAGTGAAGKGTTTTCTGAAACACAGGTCTGAAATTCTAATTTGTTGCATTCAGGGAGGGAGTAATCAATCACATGCCACTGTATAATTATAGATCTCGTGGGTTCACAATGTCTGTGTCCTTTTCTTAAAGTATCTTCCTTCTGATTTCAGACATCAGTAGAAAAACTGGTCCAGTTTGGTTTCTGGGTCACCCCAGACTGTAGAGAAGAGCATCTCCATTCTCCTCTTTTCAAGCTTCCTATGAAAATGKATTCGTTCTGGTACTAATGGTTATGCAGATGCATAGCTTAAGAGGAGATGTGTTCTCTCTGATGAAAAAGTTCAAAAGTAGGTCAAAGATAAGGGCCGGCAGTCTCATCCTGTTTGGCGCTGGATGCAGCTCCTGACACTCTGACTCCCCTCAAACTCGGCGCAAGTGGATGGAAGCAGAACAGAAGCAATGTCGGTGAGGTCGGGCACCGCTTACCACAGAATCAGGTTGTGTTCTTTTTGGAATATCATCAAAATCTTGGATATGTGCTTTAAAATCTTTAGTCCCATGCTGGTTAATGGTGCTTCACTTTTTTCCACAGCCGGGCTTCTTCAAGTCTGACAGGAAAGCAATATCCCCAAATTTCATTTAAATGCTTTTCCCATATATAATAGGGTTTGAGATTCAAAGGAATTCATTCAGCATGCTTTCCTAATGCCATTTAACTTCCTGTGAAACAACAGTAACAGGAAGAGTTGTTTTAATTAGCACATGAGCTGTGCAGCAGCTAATGTGTTCCACCTCTTCATTGTTGTAAAAGGAGCAGATTTCTTGGTAGCATGAAGCGGGCAGAGAAGAGGGATTGTGTTCTGCTCTCCATATGCGCACACAGCCCCATTCACAAGGAAGGTGTGAACAGGAGGTGATTTGTAGCCGCCTGCCATTTGTACAACACAAGCTTCTGTTGTTCTCCAGGCTGGAGAGAAACTGTCTCCCCTCTTTGACCCTACYGCAGTGTGACAGGTAGGCAGCAGCCTTCGGATAACCTGAGATTTTTTTTATTAATCTCAACAATAAGATGGCAAAGAAAACTTATATTTTAATACACATTTAAAGAAAGAAGAACTGGATGTCAGGCTGGAAAAAGAGAGCCATGACTTCCCCAGACATGTGATATTTCTTGATCAGAAAGAAGTCCCAAGGAAGCCACATTTTAGAAAAACGTTTGAAAGTATGGCTCTTTTCCCTCCGTCTGTCAGCCTTAAACTGGCACCGGCCCGGAGCTTCAACTCCCAGTGCCCTCCTGTTCCAAACTGGGTCCAGCACCACACTTTGCCGTGGAGACTGGAAGCACCACTGACGCCCTGCTCCAGTGCTCCTCGCGATACGCTCCGGTCTGCACGGTCGAACACAGAGGGTGAGGAGCGGCTGGCGCGCTGCACGGCACACCAGGGCTCTGGTTTTGGTCAGGGCGATGGTGATGAAGCGATGTGGCCTGTTCAACAGATGGTGAGGGTGAATGATTTCATGGCCTCCTCCAGCCCACAGCACAAGCTGTAAAGCAAAGCCCAAGCTCCAGACAGCATTTCCCTGGCAATGAGGTTCGAGCGGTGAGTGATGTTACAGAGGCTCCGCTTCGCCGAGAAATTGCTCAAGAGAAGATTGAGCCAGTAATAAAAAGTGAAGTGGGATGTGCTGGGCCAGGCAAGGTGAGGAGCATCACAGGGGCTTCCAGCCATGAAGCCAGACCACGTCCACTGGAAACTGCCCTGCAGTTCCAGAAATGGGAAGTGACAAGCTGGTTTGAAACTTCTTGGTCAAAAGGCTCTTGTTAAAATAAAAAGAGAGAAAGAGAAGTGGTGCCAACAGGAGAAGGAAATAAGTATTTCTTTTCATGAGAAAAATAACTGTAGGGCCAAAACAAAAGGATTTTAAATTGTCCAAGAAAATAAACAATTAAGAAAAAAAGAAGAGTGTGCAAAGCAAAGCAAACTTGATGGGATTTTTACCTTGTCTGAACTTGTTCAACGTGGGGGACTTGCATTCGCTAGCAAACGGAAACATTCCAGAGGTGACTTGGCCAAAAGCAATGGCTTTTGCTGATAAAGGATTAAAGAGAGGACAAAGAAAATATAAATACTTACATTAGCTAGGAGCTGCTTATCTCTAATGCGGCTAAAAGAGGGAAAGCTTATCTCTCGGAGAGAAGAAGAGTCTAGTAATACCATAATGAGATATGGCTCTTCATTTTAATTTTTATTTGCAAAATGCTTCATAAATGTTAGCTATTAAATATGCCCAGCCTCTGAGTTGGGAGCTAACAGGGACTGCCCTGTTTTCTCATTCCTGTGTTTTCCCATGGGCAGGCTAAAAGCACACTGACAATACAAGATCTCCTCTGTGTATTTTGCCTGTGATAGTGATAAATATAAACCAGAATTTATCACCTCAGACTTTCTTTATTGACCTCATCTGTCCGGGAGGTGTTTAGTTTCACTTTTTTCAGCTGTTGGACACCATTCCCTTGCACATAAACCAGCATAAGATCACTTGCAGGAGCCATCTGTCTGATTTCAAGAGCACCAGTGGAGTGGAGTAATGACCTGGACAGGCTGGATCGATGGGCCGAGGCCAATTGCATGAGGTTCARCAAGGCCAAGTGCCGGGTCCTGCACTTGGGTCACAACAACCCCAGGCAACGCTACAGGCTTGGGGAAGAGTGGCTGGAAAGCTGCCCGGCGGAAAAGGACCTGGGGGTGCTGGTCAACAGCCGGCTGAACATGAGCCGGCAGTGTGCCSAGGTGGCCAAGAAGGCCAACGGCATCCTGGCCTGTGTCAGGAATAGTGTGGCCAGCAGGAGTAGGGAGGTGATTGTGTCCCTGTACTCGACACTGGTGAGGCCGCACCTCGAATACTGTGTTCAGTTTTGGGCCCCTCACTACGGGAAGGACATTGAGGTGCTGGAGCGTGTCCAGAGAAGGGCGACGAGGCTGGTGAAGGGTCTGGAGAACAAGTCTTATGAGGAGCGGCTGAGGGAGCTGGGGTTGTTTAGCCTGGAGAAGAGGAGGCTGAGGGGAGACCTTATCACTCTCTACAACTACCTGAAAGGAGGCTGTAGAGAGGTGGGTGTTGGTCTCTTCTCCCAAGTAACAAGTGATAGGACGAGAGGAAATGGCCTCAAGTTGCGCCAGGGGAAGTTTAGATTGGATATTAGGAAAAATTTCTTTACTGAAAGGGTAGTCAGGCATTGGAACAGGCTGCCCAGGGAAGTGGTGGAGTCACCATCCCTGGAGGTGTTCAAAAAACGTGTGGATGAGGTGCTTCGGGACTTGGTTTAGTGGGCATGGGTACTGGGTTGATGGTTGGACTCGATGATCTTAGAGGTCTTTTCCAACCTTAAGGATTCTATGATTCTGTGATTCTATGACCTGCAGAGTGGGATTTGCATTCAGGGCTTTCACTGACAACACACAGGCTCCTCGGTCAAATGAAAAACTAAGCTTTGGTCAATCAGAGTATCAGAGCACGCAGATCTTGCACATACATAACAACAAAAGTATTTCTGTAGGTTATTTTGCACTCATTAAAAAAAAAAAAAAAATTCAAGAGCTCTATCCAAAAATATATGAGTGACTGCCTTAGAATTACAACAGGGAGTCACCGAGGCCCAGTTTGTGTTTGCTTCATTGCTTTGTGGGTTATAATGGCATAAATCCTCAGCAGCTTGGTTTGATGTAGGCCTGCAGAAGTACAGTCATTTTATCTGTTCTGCTGCACCAGCTGGGGATCCGGCTTGGAACCTTTCAASAAATAATATTCAGACAAATGAAAGCTCAGTGTCTGATCAGCATCTTGTAGGAATAGTTTCAGACCTCTATAAGTGTGTGTATGTGTATATATTATATATATATATATATTCTGATGTACAGAATGCAAAGATGTGAAAGAGTGATCCAGATTAGCTATTACAAATTCCCTGTAAATTTTGAAAGTACTGCCTTTTTTGTTGTTTCCTTAGTGCGTAAGAATTCTGTCCTCTGTCAGTTGTAGAGGAAAGTTTGTTCAGAATCCCCTCACCCAAAAATCCAGGCTCCTTCCCGACAGGTTTTGGTGTCTGTTTTCAGTGCCGGGCTCCGCTGGTGCAGCACGACGTGAGCCGGCAGGTGCTGGGACCCGCGGGGAGACCCCGTCCTCGCAGCAGGATTCCACACAGGCATAAAGGTTTGCCGGTGCAGGACCAATTGCGGGACCGGGGATGGACACACAAACCACTACAGTAGCATCCGCCAGAGAAGACACTGGCAATAAGCAGGAGTGAGTGTGTGTTTGTGTGTGCGTGTGGCAAGAAGGGTTATTTTGTGCTGGATCTTCCGCCACAGGGATGAAGAGTCAAGCGAGAAGAGAGGCAGGCAGAGATGTCTGTCAAAAGGTGCAGAGTTGTGTTGACAGGGCAATACAAACACCAGGCAACCCAGTTATCTCTGACTTGGATAATTCTCATCAGCGGGTCAGCTGAGAAAGCATTTTTTCTATGCCTCTGTGCAATATAGGTTCTGTGGTAAGAGGGATGGAGCCAATTTCTCTTTGCCGAGGCATTGCCTGGCCACCCGGAGGGACCTTTTACATGGTCCTCTAAATGGAGTTTGGCCTCAGTGGAAGATAAGCATTATATCTTAGCAGAAGTGCTTTGGAAAAATACATTAAAAGTAATAACTTTGCCACTTGGAGGGATAAGGACTTTTTTGTGATAATACGGCTCTTCCCAATGTGTAGCTATCATTTCCGCTGTATTTAGCACGGACTTTTCCCATTTTTCTTGTCGCAAAGGTAGGAAATGCATTTGGAGTCAGCAGGCTGCCAGCTGGGGCCTGAATACAATGCCTGAGGAGCAATTCCCCTCTTCCTGGCTGTTTCACCCTGAGGAGACCAGCAAACCAGCTGGCTCCTTTCCATGTGGGGCTCTTCTTCGGGGCCTGCTAGCATTGGCTCTTCTGTTTGCTGTGGAGAGCAAAACATACCCTGCGCCAGTTAAATTGCTGTATGATCTRGGTTACAAATGTGGTTAGAGAGGTGCTGTTCACTTTGCTTGCTGACTAGGATTTACGGCTTCTTGCTTAGCTACAGAGACTCATGCCGTGCTGAGGACATGCTGTCTAACAAGCCCCYGAGTTTCTAGAATATAACATGATGAAACTAATTTAAAATTTCCTCCCAGTTATCCCTTTGCTACTGCTTATTATCAAAACACTTGAAAGTTTTTCACTCGCTCAGCTCTGTGTTTCTTTATTTCTTTAGGCTGTGACTCGTCGCTGAACCTGACAGCTCAGAAAGCCACAGATGCAGTGGACGATATCTTTCGGTCCCTCAGGGATATTGCAAGAGCTCGAGTGCACATGAAACAGTTTCATTCCATACATAATCCAGGCAGCAACACCCACCAGGCAAGTGGGTCTTTCTTTTCCCTGTGTATGTTATTCCTCTAGCATGCTGTGAAAATTACAGCACTAAATTTGCTGATGTGCTAATCCTATATGTACTCTGCCCATGTGGAAGATATTTCAGTATAGATTTTATAATTGACCAAATCATCAAGAACTTCCTCAAGTTCTTCATCCAAACTCAGGCGTATCCATGTCAATGTCAACAAAGAATTGTCTGAGGAAGAAATGAGGGATTTGCTCTGCAGCACTGTGATGCGACATAAATGCCTGTGAAAGGCAGGGCTAGGTCAAGATGGTCCTTGACTAAGACCTTTCATGGCATAGCAAAGCAGGATGCCCGCATCCATACAGCAGCTGTATTCCCCTGTATTTTCTCTCCCATCTCCATAAGTGTGAGAGGCACTCCCGTTTGTAAATAGGTGAAAAATGCAGCTTTTGTTTCTAAAATATGAACACTTGGACTACGATATTACTATAGGTCATCAGGACTAATATACAGTGGTTTTCTCTCTCTCCATCTCCCCCAGTGTTTTAACTTTTTCAGTTAAAAATAAAGTTTTACAATGGAAAGCACATACAGTGATTTAGAGAGAGACTGTAAAACTTGATTCCAGCCCTGAGCTGGAAAAAAATCCTTCCAAACTCACAAGTATGCAGTGGACCAGCAAAGGGATATAGTTCAAATTAAGCAATGCTTTGTAACAACAGGAATCAGGAGTGTTGCAAAATGTCCCTGGAAAGCTAAGGTGGAGAAAACCTGTTACTGAAGTCTTCTGGCACTTAGGACCAGTCTGGTGTCTGAAATGGGGAAAATTGTTAAACATTTAATACAGTTCAGTTGGGGGGCAGTCGGATGATAAGAAAATACCCTCTAAAAGTTTACTGGAAGTGTAATTAGCATCAGTATGTTCTTTGGATGTAACCCAGGTTGTTTGCTTAGGGCTAAGTGCTGGAACGCAGCAAGGGATGTATTAACACCTTGCAGTCCCCTAATCTGGCTATGCAATGGATTTAATTGCTTGAATAGGACCAATAGGACCTTCTGCTGAGGGCAGTTCAGGAGGTTTAGAGCAGCAAAAATAAGCAGACAGTATGGCGTTTTTTCCATCATACATACAGCTCTCTACAAATGGACCTCTCTTTTGACTGGCAGGTGTTAATACATGGGTTGCGTGCACTTAGTTTTGCTCCTCTGAAGAAGTAGTGCCCTTCCCGTGGCCGTACACATTCCCTGCCCAGCTTAGTGCTATGGGAATAGGTTTAGCCTATAGGTGCTTTTCTGCTTTATCTGTTAGGAGCTGGGAAGCCTCCATTTCTTGTTAAAACTCAAAAAAGGTTTCTGTAAATAAGTGGGAACTGGATAGCTTCTTAGAAGGACTTTTTGTAGCATTAAAGTTCATATGTCTTACATAAAATGATGAATGAATGTTTTCATCAGGTTACCAAACAGCTTTGTGTAGCGACCATGCAAGAGGAGAGTATTTATTTTGCCTAATATTGTAACTACTGTTCTTTTCCCTTCATCTTGATAGTATATTCCTCCCTTCCTCCGTCTCTCTCTTCCCCCATCCCTCCTTCCATCCCTCCCTCTCCTTTTCTCGTTCTCTTTCTTTCTTTCTTTTTCTCCTTAGAATCTTGTCTGAGGTATGTTCCATAGCCATTGAGGTTTTTAACAACTGTTTTAAACACARTTTGTGCCCTGCCAAAATTTAAAGTTGATAAAAGTTTCATAATATGAGTTAGAAATCAATGCAGCTATTGGGGGTTGTATAAAAAAGAAAGTAAAAACTACCTAAAAATACAATAGATGAATTTCAAGTCTTAAAAGATTTTGAAAATATTTGAAACTATCATAGCTAAAAAAAGGTAAGTGATCATAGTATCTGCCTTTTAGTATCTCTGTAGCTGAATTGGATCATTTTGAAGGGCACTGAGTTTTGATGCTGAAAATTTAGACATGCAAACTAATAGCACATTTTTAACATCTTTTGAGTACATAGTTTTGTCTGAATTTCCTTTAATTTCGTGCAGTAAGCCTCTCTGTTTAACTGTGTTTTGATCTCTACTCCAAAAATATTTCATTCCTAATGTCTTTCTGTTCCTCATCTATGAAGATATTAAACAGATTTTTATACATAGGACTTCATGCCTGCATGTGTATTTTCAAGCGGTTGTTTATTGCGTGACTAGATTTGACACGAATCTTGGCATGTTCTCTTAAAAGATCCTGCAGCTCATGTCTGCTGTAATTTGCTTTGTTGGCTCAATTAAAAATTATGCACGTGTTGTGAGAAGAACTAGATGGGTTGTATAAATCTTTGTTGACAGGATTGTATTCAAAAACTGTAAGTTATGTTTCTCACTGTAAAGTGGTGGATGAAAAACATTAATTACTCCAGAAAATTTTAGTTTCAAGCCAAGTGGCTTGCTTTTTATTTTCCATCCATTTTTATGTTTATCTTGCATGATGTCTCTTGTAGATATCATCTTTACAAAATGAATGATGTTACRCTTGATTCCCTTAAGAAATCTAGGGGATGATGTATACCTGGGATAGTCCCAAAGGAAAACAAATGTGCTAATTTGAAAGCTGCTAATTTTCTAAGACTGTTGTGCTTCCTGAAATTATTGTGGTTGCATTGCAGTTTGGGCAAAGTTGAAAGCAGCAAAACAAAACTCCATCTGTAAACCGAGTAAGGTCAAATTTTCATTAAAGAGCATCTTTCCGCAAGTCCCTGAAATTTTTTATCTTAGAAACTTTTTCAGGATGGCAGAGTTGTTTAAACCTTGGTGAGGGAATGTGGAAAYTTCTAAGCTACTAATTCGTACTCAGCACATTGTGGACCCTGAAGAGGATGCAGGGTGGATGCTTTGGAAGTGGCTCTTCCAGGATGCTGACCATTTGTACCTTTACATGTTCCACTTTTCCTGGTCCCTAACTTCTCTGAAGCTCTGACATGCATGGTATCGGTGGGGTTGTTTGGCCTATTTTTCTCAAGATTTCCACAGGTGGAAGTATTATGTAGAGTGCCCTGGCCACAGAAGCTGAAGGACTAACAGGGACTCCTTAGCTCTGCTCTCCCATGAGGGACAAACAGGCAGGTTGGCCTCTTCCCAGCCCTGCTGATGTCCAGGCTTCAGTGCTGACTTGGCACCTGTGGGAAGGCAGGAGTGGTCAGTAAGCAACCCCTCCTAAAAATCCCTGTTTAAGTGTTTGTAAAATCATTACAAAGGGAATGAGCTCTTCTGGGTGCATGATGGGCAACAGATTGTCATCCCTATTGCTATCCCTTTCTGTACTACCTCCAAAAAGATTCCAGAGGAACTAGAAGCCCCCTTTCTTCCTTGCCTCCATTTACTCATATAATTCACGTGGGGTAGAGTAAATGTGTGGCCGTCTTCCTGTCTCTTCAGTTTGATGCTGTGCTGGTGCACACCATTTGCAGTCAASGTCAGAAAGACCACTGCTGCTTTGATAATTTTTTAACTCGCTGAATGGTTTCCTTTCTAGGATAATTATTTTTGTTACCTTTAATGGAAATAAAACGTTTAGAAGAGCAGTTGCACCAAGTCTAAGCAGCTTTACTCACAGTGCGATATTCTTTTTGTGCAGGCTTCTTACAAACCGCTGCTGAAACAGGTAGTGGAAGAGATCTGTAATCCTGATCGACCTGATCCTGTTGATATTGAGCACATGTCATCAGGCCTCACCGATCTCCTTAAAACTGGATTCAGCATGTTCATGAAGGTAAACCAGGCTTCCCAAGCTCATCTGTAAGATTTTCCTGAGGTCAYAGCATCATATGGCAGTAGCTGATTTTATGTATTTGAGTTGATGTTGTTCAGCAGAACTTAAGGGGCAGTTAGGAGAGTTAAATCCTTCCAGGGGGGCTGGGAATAGCTTGAGGCACCACATTGCAGGTACAGTACAGGTGGGTAGCACCTGCTGAACAAAACAAGAGGAATGGAGCAGACTGGACACCTAAATAAGCGTGATGCGGGACAGCTAAATAAGGATGATATGTCTGGGAGGAGGCAGTGTGGCTTTGCTAAAGGGAAGTCTTATCTCACATAGCTTTCGGAGCTCTTCAGAGACACCCAACAAGCAAATTGATAAGCGAGTACCAGTTCATATAACCTACCTGGATTTCCAAAAGGCATTCCGCAAGGCACCTCATCAAAGGATTTTAAGGACACCAAGCAGCCTTGAGATAGGAGAGAATTAAGTATGAACAGTCAGGTCTCACAGGGGAGGAAGGTCATCAGAGGAGCGCCATATTCAGTGCCTTTTCTATAACTTGATAAGGTTCAACTTGCAGTGGGGAGGAAGGAAGCCTATTAGTCGGAAATTGCCTTGTGGCTGCTCTTAGCATGTTTGAAGACAGTTTTTCTAAAAGCTTACTCTGCTTTACAAATTAGCCTATGCTAAGTGTTCGTTAAAAGTCTACAGAGAYGAAGTGTGGAGTAGCTAGCATGCTGTACCTTCAGCTCTGTCTTACTGCATATCCTGAGTTCTCCACTGAAGAGTGTTGTGTAAGAGTATGAAGTGTATTATGGCAATATGTACCTGTAAGCACCTGCATCTCTGCTAGGAAGAAAAATATCCTACTGGAAGGAATATATAACAGATGAGCAAGTGAACCTTATGTAGGAGGAATATTTCATAGTCATCATCACATACCTCACAAATGTGTCCGTGCTTGCTCATTTAGTTCGTAGCCTGGCTTGTTGGCAAGTGCTTGATTACTATGTGAATGAGTTTCTGACCAGCCTGTATTTGTCACACAAGAGGATCTTCTCCACTTACTGCACTATCAGCACTGTAATTATTTCATGAGCTTCTTTATATTTTTATTTCTTCCCGAATGCCTGAATATAAATGCCAACTCACATAAACATGCTTTGGTAAGTGATGGACTCAGACATGTTCATCCAGGACAGACTTTTAAAGATACCTCTCGTCCAGAAGTTGTTTCTCTGGTGGATGTGTTTGTTTTGAAGCTTAGGGAGGGTGAAGGGAAAGGGCTCCCTGCCACAAGGATTCCTCGTTTGACTGCTGCTCTAGAACACACATGGTGTATGATGAGCTGAGCTTGGTATCACTGATACCAAGTGCCTTGCATGGCAGTCTAGCTTCTGGTGATTGATGTGCTTTCCTTTTTCCAGTTATTCAGCTAAATTAATTGTTTTCTGATTCGTCACAAATACCAGATGCATTGGTGCTGGTGTCCTGGTTGGCAGAGATAGCCCTCRTGGGGCAGTAGAAGTTGTTTCTGCTGACTTTCCTCGGAGCAAAAGGCTGTGTTTTGTGATGTGCCATGAGAACAAACCTATCCCCTAATGTCTTCCTGCCTCGGTTTCAGAGTTTTATTGACCACTGTCACCCTGCTTTCCCATCTCCCCCCTCTCCCTCTCCTCCACACAGACACATGTGCCAACAAAGAGCCCTCTAACCATTAGCATCCTGAGAAACTGCAGTAGTGGTGGGCTCGGAGCTGGAGAGAAGGCTGATGTCCAGCTGGGATGCTCTGCTATCTCAGGCAACCATTCCCCCTTCTTCCCTCAGGCTCCTTTGTTCGATGTAATGGTTTTGCTTTTTTCTTGGTTATTCTTTCTAATTGCCTGCGATAACTGTCCCTATTTTTTTAACGCATAGCATTTTGAACTGAAAGTGAATTTCACTTGGGGATTTTTGCAAAATTCAGATTTCACAGTAAATGCAATTCAGAGGCCTCAGAAATGTCCCAAAACAACTTAACTTTAGAATGATCCCAGAAAATACATGTTGCTTTTGTTGCCGTCCATTTCGGTTCTTCTTCTTCTGTATCACAGAAATGAGCTGTGTTTAGCTACACGCAGCCAGTTCCTTCGAAAGAGAGAGCCTTGGGTGGCTGTATTATCAAACAAAAAATCTTGGCAGAAACTTGCATTCTTAACACAGCCAAATATTTTGTACCCAAAGTATTGTCCTCCTTCAAAACAGTTGTGCATAGCATAACAAAATTACAGATTCCAAGACCCTTTTCATTGCAAATTTAATTTAATTTAGAGTTTGCATGCCTAATAGTATTTTTAATATGCATTTCTGGAATTTGTGGTTTGAACTTTAGTCTTCTGAAAAATAATAAGTTTTATATAGGCACCATGTGTTTGGATCTAGGTTTATTTTGACTGAAGGAAATGATTTGTCAAGACATTTTCTATTCAGTATTGCCATGAAAGCTTGTGTTTTCTGATTAATGCTCTTATATTGGGTGTCCTTTCAGTGTGTCCAATGTTCTGTGTGCATGTTTATGATGAGTTTGCTGTCACTAGGAAAGATACTAGGAAAAGAAGCTTTATTCAATAGCAAGCTTCTGATGTTCGAGCTTTTTGCATGTGTCTTGGGTCATTCAGAAGCTTCGCGAGACGGAGTGGAGCTGTTTGCTCTGGCGACAGAGTTAAGAAGAGCAAAGATCCATGAAAAGGAATAAAACAGTAATTCCTGTATTACCTTGAAGTGCCGTAGCAGAACGTTTTGTCAACTTTTATCTTCACCATCTTTGCGAGCAGTTATTTCTTTAACCTTCTGTCACTGCTTACAGCAATTATGGCATGAAATACTCTACTATTTTAGCAAGTAATAGCTCTATCTGACCTGCTTTGTAAGTAAATATTTAGGTCTTACTTAAACTCCTCATGGTGTTTGTAATAGGAATGGACTTTTTTTCATTTGAGGTTGACACTATGTTATATGCAGATAGTAAGAAGTGAGTAGTCTGATGTGGGAAAGTGCATAAAGAAAGTCTCTGTAAGCTCTGGTGTATCCATTTAATTGGTCTGTTGGTGTAAATGGAAAATTGCTCAATTGCTCACCAGAATTACAGGACACCCTGAATTGTAGTATATATGCTATATCTGTGCCATCAGTTCAGTGAAGATGGCTGGCAAAGTGGTGGCGATTAAGAGAATAAACACCCAGTACACAAATACTCAGCTCACTCATACATCTGTCTAAGGCTTTTTGTACTGGTTTCCAGCTCCCGGGGAGTTGAAGAGCTCCCTGCCTGGGGAGCAGCATTGGACAGGGAGCCCTGTGTAATCAAAGGCCAGCTAGCCTGGAGAGAGAGCACGCCATCCCCCCCGTGCTTGCTTCAAAGGGAAGAGTCTCTTCTGAAGGTTGCCAGTCAGAAAGCCTGACGGAGCTGCAGGATGAAAAACTTCCTGAAGACTAAATATAGGGCAGCCACCACAAGGAAGAGAAGAAGAGCTGTACCCTCAGGAGCTGGAGCCATAGGGATCAAAGATAGCTGCCGTGGTGGTGAAAGCGAAGGAACAGCGCTCTGCCCAAACACGGGTTGATGACCACTTTCATTCTGTTGAGTGAATGCTGTCAAAAACCTACGCTTGTGGAAGGAGAGGGGGCGGAGAGTCTAAAAAGGAGCAAATTAAACTGTTCTCACCATCACTTTTCAGAGCCAAACATTTGGAGTGTTTCATACTCAAAGGTGGTGTGACAAGAGCAATTGCACGGGTGCCATTGACATCACTCCCAAAGACTGGAGCAAGGCGTTGTCAGGGGAGTGTGTTTTATCAAGAAAAAAAGAGTTTGCTAGGAAACAGCAAAGTAATCAAACTTCTAGGAGTGGTTAAGAGGAAACTGATGTAAAGCATCACCTTCACATTTAAAATTAAAACACAGTTTTATAAAGTCTTAACTGAAGTGGAATGTTTGTGCCATTTTAATGATAATTGGGGAAAAATGAAACAAGTATTTTGTTTGAGCTAAAGTTTCTCTATATTAATTACAACCCAGTCATAGAAGTATTGAAAACTCTAAAATGAAACAAGCTAGAAACTGATTTTATACTATAATGAACCTGATTTGTTTTCATTGGATGAATAGTAAAGGATTATTTGCTGGACAGATGAAAACATATTACTTACGATTCTTTCCATTGCTGACCTCGGGCAGGGGTTCTAGCATGTTTAGGCTGGACTCCTTGCTTCTACTGGATAGTAATTTACCCCTCATTCCTTAAAGCCCCATGTGTATGTGTATCCAAACTGTGCATCCACCCAAGTACTCTCAGGGAAGAAATGAAGAAGGAATGGAGGGAGAAGTCCTCATACCGCATGAGAAACTCCTCTAGCATTCAGTGGAAGCCATGAAGACCCTATTTCCCTGGAAACAGTTCATTAGTTTTAACTGGGTGTCATCCCCATTGATTTTCCTCTCAGCTGCTACAGAAACGAGGATTCCATGAATATTTCTTTCTGAGCTTCCTCATTAGTCTTCCTCCAGCAGCTCAGGGAGACGATCACTGCTAGTCCATAGGTTTGGAGTTGGACTGAGCAACTAYAAATAATGCTTTCCTTCATTTTACAGGTGAATCGCCCTCACCCTGGTGATCATCCTCTTCTGATCATCTTTATGGTTGGTGGAGTGACAGTCTCCGAGGTCAAAATGGTGAAGGATCTGGTAGCAACACGCAAACCTGGTACCCAGGTAAAAACAGCTCTAAATGTACAGTTCCTATCTGAACAAAGACTAAGAACGTTCATCAGATAATGTTCCCTATAGCACTGGTACCAAACCTACACGAAGCCACAGCCACATGGACAGGAATGGTGTTAGGATTTTGCTGTGAAACATCTGTAGGCAGCAAGTGTTCATGCACCAAGGGTCTGGTTTTTACATGTTAGAGTCAGCAATAAAAGTTCAAACTCAGGTTGGAGAGTTTAGAACAGACTGGCATTATTCTGAAGGAGCTTTCATCATGTCTTGAAGGATTAATTTCTTAGTATTCTTTATAAACAGAAACATTTGCTGTCCGAAAGGCTACAGGCTCCTTGGCAGTGCATCTGCAGGACATAGTGCAGGGATGCTCAGAAGGAGCCTGCCAAGGGTCTGGGTACCATCTAGTGACATATCAGTGGTGATTCTGCAGACAAGTCAATTGGCATTGCTGAGGAGCAAGATAAATTAGCCTGGATACAGCTGTACTGGTTTCTGGTCCAGGCCAGGTATCTCTGATAGATAGCTGACCACTAGATGCCTTAAGTAGCCTGAAGCAGGTGATGTGGAGAAAGCCCTAAGTCTCTGCGGCCCTTGGATGTGCTGTCAGACTCCTGGAAGGAGGATGGCTGCTGCAGTGAAGCTTCAATAGCGTCTGTGCAGCTGGTCTTTGCCTCTTCCACTCTCTGGCAGCAGAACTCTACTACAGCAGCTGTCATCTGAATGGAGTGGGGAGGGAGAGGAAGAGGATGGATGGGGCTGTGGTGGCATCTGAGATGTTAAAAATCATTGTTAACTGTGGAGGAGCAATCAGGTATCTGCTGAGTAGTGCAGATATACAGGGTAATCTAAAAACTGCAAAGAAGTGCTGTGTAACCAGCTGCATAATAAACATAGGTCTAGTTTCCAGAGTGGCTTGTAAGCATCTTGTTTTCAATTCCTATGGAATGCAGTTTTGATTAGTGAGAAATCGTTAGCAAAATGGAGCCAACCAATGGCTGAGCAGCTCCTGGGTTTGACATGTGTTTTCCACGTTTTAGTTGTCTTTGCAAGGCAGTCTCAAGCAGTATTTTGTAAGAAGGAGTGCCATTTTTAGTGATGTKTTTTTGATCTGTTTCTCCCCAATTAGCCTATTGCTAATCTCCTCAAAACAGCGAATAAAATTCTTCCCCAACTTGAAGGGGGATTGAGGCGTGACACACTGATGGACAAGTTAATCCACACCCAAAATGCATTAATACACCCTGAAAGATAAGCAGAGGGTTAACACGTGAGTTGGTTGAGAACTATGCAGGGAGGCTTTCGACTGGCTTTCTAGAGGGACTTGAGGCTTGACAGTGGTGACATGGGATCTGGTGTTGCTTTGCTTTGGCTTAACCCCGGCAGCAGGTCACCCTCTGAGGCAGATTCCTAAAGAATTTTAAGCTTTTAGTGCATCTTGCCCTTTGTCCAAATGTGCGGTGTTAGAGGTGAAGGTACTTGGGGGGAGAGGCGGGAGAAGGAAGAGAAAGAAGAAAAGAAGCAGTTGTGCAAGTCTCTCATGTAAAAAAAGTTTATGAGTTTGTTGGATTTACCTGGATTTCTGCACTATAGCTGTGAATATGTGCCACCTGTTTGGGATTATTCTCTTTTCAGAAAGCCAGGCATTTGTCTAACTCGAGCCAGCGTTTAACAGAGCTTTTTTGTGGTGTTCAGGCAATCAGGTTCAGGCATCAGGGGAACACTGGCCTCCCAAGTCCCTTCCAGTCAAACAAAGCACTGACATTTATACTAATTATTGGCTCTTGGAGAAATGGAGAGACATGTGGGTGCAAAAATAAAGAGTTGAGGAAAGTAACAGAAAAACTGCCAGGACGCACTGATTACTTCAGCAGTTGTTTGGAGTTGAGGCAAATGACATTTAAATGTGGAGTAGGAGACGCATGTTTCTATCCACAGAACTGCTCTGCATCTGAATATGAATGACAAATTTATTTCTCATGGGGGAGCACAAAGGAATACAGCGATTCCTACGCATCATTTGTTTTTGGATGGTGGTAAATAGCTCCCCTAACCTAGTGAGAAGTATCCTATTTTCAAAGGAAGAAATTACCTTTTTTTCCACTTTAATCAGGAGAGTAAAAAAAGGGGAAAGAGCATGAGTGGATGTTTCACTCTCCCAACATGCACAACCATCTATGTGGTTGTGGCTGAGGCATGCATACAGATAAACCCCTCCAGATGCACCATCAGATGTTAGCTGCATCCTTCCCCGCCCTGTGCTGAGGTGGAACTTTTGCAGCACAGTGGGTCGTTGGTGAGCTCCTGGCTCCTCGGCTGCCATCAGGAAGGGTAGCCCTTCAGGTGAAGCATCAAAGACAGGTGGGCTGTACTGAACAAGGAGAAGGTCTGCAAGGGAGGTACACTGTCCTGAAGAGACCTGCCTGGAGAAGAGATGGACATTACTTATCTGGGCAATTTCCCCCTTTTCTGTAAAAATAAAGGAACAAATATTCACATTTATCCCCTTCAATGAGCCCTCAGAGACATTGGGACTGTATTTCACCGCATCCTTTCTCAGACGTTGAAGTTGCAGCTCTCATTTTTCTCTCTGGGCTTGCTATTAGTTGCACAAATCCCCTCAGGGTTCAGTGATGGGACTCCAAGAAGAAATTGATTTTATCTGGCAGTGGCTATTGTTGATGTTTGGCTTGTACACCCAAAAAACTTTGGTAACGTGTCCCCTCGTGTTTTTCAGAGCTAAGCTGCATGATAACAAGATGAGCACGTACTGTGCTATAGTCTGATTCTCACGTAACATAAGTAAGACAGYGTCAGCCTTTGGCATCTGCAAATTACAGAGAGTTTTTCATCCATAGGAAGGAGAAGAGATAATCAGTGTCAGTTTGCCGCAGATTGTGTGGGAGGACAAGGGAAGGGGAGAAGTGAGGGGGAGACTATCATCAATACAGAAGGGATCTGTAGTAACTTAACTCCAGATTCCTTTCATTATTTGAAGTGAAAAGATGAAAGAAAGAACAACAAAAAAAGTTGAAATGCAGCACTACCACACATTTAAGCCGTGCGATGAAGAGCACAAGCGGTTTGATAGCTACTGTAGGAAACAGACACACAGACATACTCCGTTGTTGATGCTTGTGCTGCTTCTCCTCGGATTTGCACTGAAGAAGCAAATTCATGTTCAAGTGGGCTAGTAAGATAAATCTGCCCCCAGCTCCCTGCCTGCAGTCCTGACCCTACAATCACTACTGAACTTGGGGCTTTGTAAGAGCGGTGTCCCACAGCTTTGACCCTGAGTTGGCTCCACGCAGCAAGAGCGTATGTGCTTGCTCCTTGCTGATAGCTTTGCCCTGCAGAGAAGCCTTCACGCTAGGCACCTGCATACTGGTTTTCACTTAAGAAAAACAGATACCTGCATCTAGCAGGGTGTGTATCATGGCTGTAGTGAGTGACGGCTTCATTCATCAGACCTGTCTTGGATTAAAAATTTGAACAAACAAAAGCGATAGCATCCTGACAGTGCTCGAGGTGGAGCCTTGGTCCTGATGTGCAGAACAGCCTGTGCCCGGCCTGAAGAGACGTTTCTGAACAGGGACTGTGGCTCCCCACAGCAGGCCGGCAGCACTTCTGTGGTGCTCACCTTTCCTCTCTGTTTCTGAGAGGAAACAGCCATCACTCAAAACTGCGCTATGGGAGAGGAAACCCCTGCTTCATCAGCTGGTGCCTCGCAGTAAACACAATGGCAGTCACAACAAATCACCGGGTAAGATGTGGGTAGAAATGAGTCAAAGCACACATTCATTAAGAGTACAATGCTACCAGTCATTATGCTCCTTAAAGTGATTTAACTACAGTTATTAGCGAGCAGACAGTTTCACTGGGCAAGTTGTATTGCCCTGTCAGTAAACACCAGAAACACACAGCCTGTCTTGTGCTGGGTGAAGCAAACAGTTCATAACCATCGCTCATTAGTACTGTGGTCAGTCTTGGTCCCCTTCATTTTGACTTGTTGTTTCTTCTCCCCCGTCTTTCAGGTAATTGTGCTTTCCTCTGCACTCCTGACACCACGTAGTGCTATTGAGTTGTTGTTTGCAACAGACCATCTGCAGCCTGACACCGATATCTGATGAGGGAGGATCTGTGGAGAAGATGAGTGGGTGCTTTGGCTGGAAACATCAAATCCCTGGTCTGTCACTCTTCCCAATAGCCTTCCAAAAAATGACATATCCCCTGCTGCAGTTATGGCTCCAGCTGAAACGGGGTGAAGCAGCTGGGTATCTGGCTGCAGGGGAACATGTGCAGCTCACAGGCAGCTCTTCAAAATGGTCCAGTTGTCCAGCAACAACCCCCCCTCCGTAACGGTAACACCATGCACTGCTGAATCACCCCAGCCCCGCTCTGCGCGGCAAGGAGATCGCTTGTAATAATTCCCTAGAAAAGGAGAAGATAAGGACCAGGTGATGCTGAATTTGCACTCCCCAAGCAGTACTTTTTTCTCTCTGTATTCCTGATGGTTTCGCTGGGGTTGCTTCTGGTGGGAAATACTGCTGAGGGAGTGAAAGGCTAGCAAAATGCACCCTCTCTGTCATGTTACCTTGCGAAACACGTGTGCCTTATACAGCATTAACCGCCTCTGCTCTTACTTCATCCCTCATCCCAGAGAGGTGATGGAGCACAGCCCCGATTTGGCCAACAGAGCAGCTCCCAGTCCGGTGATGCTCTCCCAGCCGGACTGGTAGAGGCAGAGAAGCAGAGAGCCAGACTCAAGGGCTGGGTTACGTGGTTGCTTCTCTCTCAGCTTCCCGCTTCCTGCTCTAGTTTCTCCACCCACGGTCCCGGGAGAAAGGACTGTTTCTGATAGCACACTTCTCTGTAGGTTTGTGCAGGAGGCCATATGGGCTGTGATGGTTTGATGATAATCCTGGAAGAATCCTCCCCTCACATGCATTTAAAAAAGAAAAAGAGGGGAAAAAAAAAAAGCATGATCCCATTTTCAAGAGGCTGCAGCAACAGATTCTTTCTTGAGAGATTTCTGAACAGCATGATTAGAGAACAGCTTTTATTTTTAATTTATGATCATGAAAGAGCCGCTATCAAATTCAGTTATGTAATTTTCTTTATAAAACTTTGATACAATCTTTGATAAAAAAGCAGCAACCAATAGAGATTGTGATTGCCTATAGCACCAAGACTTCCAAATTGTAGCATATAATGGTGGAGCTCTTGCTTCATCCAAGGGATGCTAAGACTACAGCTTACACTGAGATGAGAATGTGAAATTATAAGTGACATTCACTCTATCATAGTATTCTTTATTATGTCAAAGGAATAATTTAAATGGGAAGTAGCTTTCTAACCTTTGTTCACTAGCTAGCGTAAGTTCTCTTAAATGTTTATAATGGTCTTCAGAAAAGGGTGCATTTTGATTTAAATTAACTTTTGAGTGGCTGGCAGGAAACAATGGACTGATTATAAAGCATGGACAATGTTGCCTCTATGGAAGAGAGATTTATAAGAATGACTATAGAATAGAACTTTGTGCTATAAAAAATGAGAAATATTATGAGATTGCAATGTTAAAAGCTCAAGAAATAGTCTGAACAGAGCAACTGGAAATCAAATAGCCAGTCTCTTGGTTTCTTTTCTGTCCTTCTGTTCTGTTTAATCTTAGAATATGGATGTTTTGTAAATTCTGTAATCAATAAAGCAATGCTCTTACAATGCCAAACCTCATCCCCCTTCTCCTTCTCTCCTAGTGCACAGGGCTACGCATGCCAGGACTGCGTATTCCTGAGACCCCTTTTTCTTTTGCACTAGTTGTTGCCCCTAAGAACCTAGACCTTTTGTCCTGGGAGGTGTCTTAGAGGGGTTTCCACGCTCTGCTGATAGCAGAAAGGCTGTCTTGCATCCAGTGGCCAATGCTGACCAGTGAGTTCAGGTACTCACACCTCTGAGATGCTGCCGCTTTCCTGAGCTGATGGAGACTGGCAGTTGTGGGTCTTCCCTCCCTCACCTGTCTTTCATCAGATGCTCTCGGGTCTGTGACTTGGCTATCTAAGGACATATTATATAGGATAATGAGAAGGGGGTGAGTTTAAGCAGACACTGGTGCTCTTGCACTTCCTATGGGTCAAGCAGCTCCTCTTACTGAGGCAGAGACTAGTTTTCCAAGTCATCGTCCTCCCCCTGACACACACACACACTTTGGAGGAATCTTCTCAGCCAGTGGGGCCACAGCTGTGGCAACGGATGCTGGGACTCAGCCACCATCTCATGCTCAGTAGCTGAAGAGATGAAAGCAGATGGTCACAAGAGCCTGCTCCCCTTCTAGACCAAGACTGGAGTGGAGCCTTTTCAGTGACCCTAGTGTAATAGTTAGCTCCTCATTTGTAGGAAGTAGTTTTAGTAGCTACACATAGCCTGTGCTCAGGGAAAAGGCCAGGGGGAATGAGAGGTTCCTTGTGAGCAAGAGCAGCAAAGACTTTGCTTGGGCAGGTGCAAGACCACAGCAAGGAGTGTCTAAGACCTCTGTGTGTGACACTAAGCAACACTCAGAAAGTATGAGGAAGAGAAAAACCAAGGCCACCCTTGGCAAATGGGTTTGCTACTATAAGGTAAGCAGTATTTGGTAATAAGCTCAGACTGGAAGGCCAAGCTCAATTTTGTTCATAAGTGTAGTCCTAAGTCACTTGGCTAGTAGCTCATGGTCAAAAAGGTTATCATCAGCAGGACCTTGTCAGGGTTCCCCTACACCAGGTATTACTGCTGCATGCTAACCAGGTGAGCCTGTGCAGCAGTCACCCTCCTCCCAGCACAAACGTCCTCCTCAGGAAGGCTCTCAGGAAAGCTACTTTAAGCGTGAATAAAATGATTGAAGACTTATAGTAATTTAATTAAGTTCTTCATTGTCACATAGCTCAACATATAAAGCTGCTCTTTTTTTTTTTCCCCCTGAAAAGAAGAAACTGGAAGTCACTTAAAAGACTCGGCATTCTTCCAGATTGTGACCCACCTTACATCATTCTTACTGGAGTTTTTTTGACAAGGGGAGATAAAGAAACCCATTTTAATTTGAAAGGTCTCTGCCTTATTCAGCTCCTCTCCTAAAAGAAGGAAGTTGTAAAGCAGTTGTGAGAGCTCCCCCCCTGTGGTTTATGCTAATAAAGCAACAGTATAGGCAGGAAAGGCCTTCTAACTGCTTTTGCAATGTATGTTAACTACCTTGAGAAAACTATTACTTTGTCTCAACATTTCACTGGGTATTGCCCATTGTTTCTCACCCACGAAGAACACACAAGAAAACATGCAACTCAAAAATTTAATGTTGAACCAGGCCGTAAGAATGAAAAGTCCACTCCCTATGAGGAGCAACTGTACACAAAATAAATAAGTTACAGTTTAAACAAAAGCACAACTGGCTTTTTAAAGTGCATGTGTATATAAGGCCTTTAGCCCGTGAACTCCATTGGCTCAATGTAAAAAAAAAAAATAAAAATTATTTATATATATAAAAAGTCTGCCACATGTGTTTAAGGATGAACAGGGACTGGCTCAGCTCAGAACAAACCACCAGCTTCATTGCCTGGAGCCAGCCATGCTTCACACCAAGCTGAGTCACAGCCACATTCCTTCTGTGCCTATTGCACGCATAGGCTGGCAGCTGTAACGGACTGTCACTCCAACTCCACACTCATTCCTCAAAAGCTCRATGTTGGGTCATTTAGTCTGGACAGTATTTTTTTTCATACAGTAAAAACCCCACAAGTTATTTGTAATTAGACATGTTTACACCCTGTGGACAACAGTTTCACATACAAGGAGTCTGGTCAAGTTGTCAGCAATAACATAGCTAGTAAAAAAATAAAGGACCATTGTTTACAGTCTTCATACCCAGTCATGTCCACTTATTTTACACTTGTTTTTACATAACAATTTCATGTTTCCTTATTTGTTTTGAAATACATGGGAAATAAACAGTTCTACTGTGCAATAAAATTAAACAGATACATCATGCTGTCCTTCATCCAAGTGAAAACAAGACTCAAGTGGTTACTTCTGAACAGTGAACTGCAGTTCAGGGTGTTTCCCCGCTCAAGTACAAGAAATTGAGAGTTACAGCTAAAAGCGTTAAGTCAAATCTGTCCCATTGGAGAAAAGGCAAACTGAAGGCTTGTTTTAGTTACTGGAAAGTTCCTTTTCCAAAGAAAATACTTGTTCTACAAGTCACATCCTAAAACCATTTCAAGAGTTTTCGGGTTTTTTCCTTTTCCAATCTGCCACTGTCCCCTTTTTTAAGCAACTGCTTGTTTCTACAGCCATGCAAAAGGCTACCTGAACCATCCTTCCTTCACAATGCGTTGGACTCTAGATGTGCCAGTGTTAAACACCCCAGGTTTCAATCTCAGGCTAAACGTTGGGAAGACCAACAGCTCTGCTGTCAAACAGAAGTGACAGTCCTCACTTTGGCAGACAAAGCTTGCTTAAACCTTCTCTTCAGGTCCTGCATGTTGGGCGATTTTGGCCGTGGAATAAGAGAGGTTCTCCTTCTCTCGGGAGTGCTGGTTGTTTGCTGTTTACTGACTTCTTTACAGAGGAGGTGGAAGGCATTGAAGACATCATTATAGTTTTCACTGACAGATACTTCGTAGAAAGTACAGCCCAGCATGTTGGCCAGCTGAAGTCCATGCTGAGGCTCCACCTCTTTGACATGCAAGAGATCAGCTTTGTTTGCTACAATGACAACAGGGACTGTGTTTCCTGGATGTAACTGTCGAACGTGATGGTAAAGGTGACTGAGTAGTTCATAGCTCTTATAGTCTGTGATGGAGAAGACAATCACCAGGGCATCTGCCCAGCGAATGCATCTGTTCAGCTGCTCATTACAATCCAGATTATGTTCATGGATCTGAAAAACGGATGGTCTCAAATTAGATAGCTGAAGTCATAAAAGATTAAAGGAACCTGTCTTTAAGAGTCTGTAAAGCCAAATAGCATTTTACAGCTTCAGACATATATATTTTCATTTCACATTGTAAGTACAAACTTAATCTGAGCGTGGTGAATAAATGCGTGTTGATTCAGCTGCAAAAAGCTGGAATTTAACACTGGAGTTTGCTATACTCAAATGGAAAATTGACCTGAGTAGTTCTGCATGCAGAGAGAGACTTTGTAGTTCCACAGAATGGGAAATTAACTGGCTAGACACTAAGTCTGGGGAAGCAAAGATATGAGCTGGAAGCATTTAGACCTGGAGTGTTGCCCAGTTCAAAAAGGCAACAATCCAGCATTACTCAGGTCTATACATTCAAAACTTTAACTTGTGACACGCTAATGAGCACAGCCACAATACAGCAGACTTTGCTTTCTATCATACACACTTATGAAGCTTGTTGGGTAGTGGTCATGACATTTTCTTCCACAGGTATGTTATCTGCACAGAATTGTTTCTGGGTTTGTGTCTAATGTTCCCAATATGCAGGAACAAGACACTTGAGTAATTCAGCCACTCGGAAGTAACGGGCCTCCAATGTACAAATGATTCATCAAAACAGTGAGTTGTTTTCTTTTACTATCAGCRTACTACAGGCACGCAACACATCTGGGTTCACTGGTTATAACAGAATTGACCACCTCTCTCACACAGAACACCAAACTCTGAAATGGCCCGCAACATGATGCTGCAGAGGGACACACGCACACACAAATTTAGAGCTGCTTTGATGAACTGCATGGCTGCATCTAGCTCACCTGAACTCCTGGAGTATCTTGCACTTGAATAGCCAACATCTCTCCATCTATCTGGATGTGCCTGCTGTAGAGATTACCTGACAAGAACACCAACAGGTTCACAAGTACAGCCACCACTCTACACACAGACAAATGTTGCTCCTGCTGCCCATTAGTTGTGCAAGAAAAGGTGTGTCACTGTTTATGAACTGAGGGACCAGTGTTATAAGCTTTTTGTGTGTAACAACCCATAAATTTATGACCTTACTAGAAGCCTGGGATTTAATCTTGCATTGACTTGTTTCGAAGCTTGGCATTTAATATTGTGCAACTTGGAACTTAATCACTTCTTAAAGACTGTCTTAACTTAGACGATAAAGGTAAGTGTGCAAAATAACCAGCTATTATAGAAAGGCAGTTTGCTTGTCATTCAGTATTTCTGCACTTTAACAAACCATTTCTCTAAAAAGCGCTCTGCTAGCTGACCTGTTTGTTGTTTTTTTTCATTTGTTTGGCTTTTTCAAGTCATTTCCTCAACAGAATGCTGTATATTTTACATTCACATTAATTTAGACTTCCCACTGTACTACACTCCAGTAAATACCTAACATCACCTCTTTGCTTTCCCCATTAAGCTGGCGCTGTCTAGATCAGATTTAGCTGCTGGCATTCAGTTTGCAAATGATAATGTAACATTAGGTTTACAGAATGTTTTCTTGGTTTAGCTAAAAGACTTCTCCAAAGAGGGACATTTTCACCATATAAAGTAAATTCTGTCAGAGAACAGAGGTGCAGCGAAACGGCGCTAGTGAAGCTATGCGTGCCCGTGAGCTGCGCATTTGCTGGGGCTGTACCCACCTTTCCGAGGGCTGCCGGAGCTGCACGGGGAACAAGTTTTAAGTGAGCTGCCAGCCCTGTAACATCCTGGTGGGTCTGATTTGGTAAAAATCCCTGTTAGATGCACCTATAGCCCCGGGTGTAAGTGCTTTCTTTTACACTGGGGACCTGGGTTTTGCACCCTTCCTTCCAGGGCCGGCACACCTCGCTCCCCGGCCCGAGCACCCCCGGGAAGAAAGCCGCCGGGGCCCCGCTCTCCCCCCTCCCCGCGGCCGCGGAGCTCCCGATCTCCAAGCCCGGCGAGAACAAAGCCGCGCCGCCGCTCGCCTACCTGCGTTCCTCTCGTAGTCGCCGATGAACCGCCGGGTGAGGAACCGCACCACCAGCGCTGCGGGCAGGCACAGACAGGCAACCGTTAGCCGCGCTCCCCGGCCCCGCGCCGCCCCGCGCCGCCCCGCGCGCCCCCCTCACCTGTCTTGCCCACGCCGCTGCCCCCCACCACCGCGATCTTGACGAGGCGGGGCCGGGCGGCGGCGGCGGGGCAGGCCTCCCCGCCGGGCGCGCACTCGGCGATGGTGCACATGCTCTGCGTCAGGCGCATCGCCGCTCCGCCGCCCCGCGCGCCCGCAGACGCCGCCGCCGCCGCTCCCCCGGCGCTTTTCTCGCCCACGCCCACGCCCCAAGCCCCGCCCGCGCCCCCGGCGGCCACTCAGCGCGCCCGGCCGCCGCCACGCCACGCCCCAAGCCCCGCCCCTCCGGGCAGAAGCGAGAGGCTGCGCGGGGCGCGAGAGCGGGGCGGGGGCGGCGGCGGGCGAGCGGCCCCGTCAGGGCCCGGGCGGGACGGAGCCGTGCGCAGGGCGGTGAGGGCTGTCAGAGATGAGGCGCTTCTGGGCAYGACGAGGAGCCTGGAAATAGGCGCGCGTGTGTGCGTGTGCGTGTGCGTGTGTGTGTGTGAGAGACTTCCACTGTCCTCGGGTGTCGAACACCTTCGGCACTAACGGCCACCGACCGGGCGTCTTGGAAGGCCTCAGCGCTGGGGTTATGGCTCAGAGTCCCGCCAGGCTGATGCAGACAGACAGAACGTGGTGCGAAGGCTCAGACACCCCTCTGGTTTTTGCCCTGCCGGGGGTACGTCAGCCCTGCTTCCACGCAGGGGCGGGTGTCGGCCTGCGCRCGCCTGCGGTCGCACACCTCCATCCACCGCCAGAAAGCTTCCCCTTCCCTCCCAGCCCTGCCCCGCACGAGCACTTCGAAATAACCGCTCAGAGTAGGAGCTGACTGAAATCAGAATGGTGGGAACTGCGGAGAAAAGAATTGAAACCAAGGGACGAGGCTGGGAGAGGTCTGTGCCCTCTCAGTTTGGTTGTAATACACACAAATAGGGAAAAAATTGAGTAAAACATGGATATGGCAACGATTAAAGAAACAACAGAAGATGATGGCAAGGGAGGAGAAATATAAATGGGCGGTGGGTGGGAAACAGAGGACTGTATCGGCCTGGGAGCCYGGAGTGGTCGATGTGAAGCACTCAAAACCCTTGCCGGTATAAGGAAGGAGCATGAGCAGCAAAATGGAGGAATAAAACCTGCCCACGCATGAAACAAAGCTTGGTGAGAGAGAGGTGACASAGCAGGATAAAATCACTCTCCTGTATCCAGGAAAGACAGACCTCATAGTAAAGGCCACTGGATAACACTGAATGCTGATGACACAAAAAGAATGAATAGACCCAAAGTGTCTGGCTCAAAACCACAGCAGCAGAAGCATTAAAAGAGAGTCAGGGGTAGAACTGGGAGCCTGATGGTGACATTGGCCAAAGACAGTCACCACTGCAGCAAACACACGTTTGTGCAGACCTTTCTATAAGCTGCAAAGCTACATTTGCATATGGAAAAAGGTATCTGGAATAAAATGAAACAAATTGCTGCTCCCGCAGTAGCTGCTGGTTTCCCAGATATAAAGGTGCGAGGGGACGCTATGTGATGCCTGCGGCTGAGCAGTGCTGGGTACAGTAGAGGAACAGCTCTCTTTGCCAGCCACCAGACCAACAGGAGGTGATTGTGATTTAGCTTTGTAAATAGTGAGTATATTGTAAGGCTACTAAGGTCATCGGGGAAAAAAAATTGATAGATGCAGTTTAAAATAAATAGATGGTTAAAACATAGGTTTATAAAAATGCATTCTAAGACAAAAGGAGAAAGACTAAGAGACCTAATTAGAAAAAAGCCAACAAGACTGAAGGACTCAAGGACTTGAATACAAAGGAAAGACTGGATTTCTTTACACCAGAGCAGCAGAAATGATCTGGACATTCTATTTTGAGCAAACGGGAAGGGTTTCACAGAAGATCTCCTGGCAGCTTGGAAACTAAGGTCACTGGAAATAGAAAACCTACAGGTAACAGTGAGGAGGATCACTCTTCTAAGAAAGTTTTATCTTCAAGATGAGGACATACAGAAGATAAATAATGGCAGCTAGAAGCAGTTACTTCAACCAGGGAGAAAGAAACGGGTCTGTCATGAAGTGAGAGGGGCATACAGGTTGAAGGAAGTCTGGCAATATTTCCAAAACCAACCAGCATTTTGCCTCTATTTTTATTAAAGATGATTATGTGAAAGATAGGAGCAGAAGGAGGATGAGTAACAGGAAGAAAGTCATGGGTAATTACTGCAGTGGGCAAAAACAAATGCTCTCGTCCAGAGCGCAGACAGGCCACGTGTGTGAAGATAAGGGTGGAAGGAGCAAGAAGGTTTACTGTAGCGCTCAAATAATTCTGGAATACTTGCATTAAGTAAAGGGAAGGAAATAATTCACAATAATTTGGACAGATTTTGAAGGAAAGAATAATTAAAGATATGGGGATAAATGRGGTAAAATCAAGCATGGGATTACATGAAATGTTGCTTCAGCATGATATCTTTCCCTGATACAACTTTGTTTCCCTTTTCCTTAAAGAAAGGAAATGTGGTAGATGTAATCTATTTGGGGTCAATAATACCTGRTACTGTCGAGGCAGGAAACAACCATTTAAGCAGAAGAATGTGGGGGTCAGGAGACAACGGCAGAAGGGTGTTTTATATGGGAAGCGTCAGACTGAAGGAAAGCTGCTCTGTGGGGTTCATCAAGGCTCCTGTCATCCTTCATATTTTCATTATGGTGGTGTCATTGAGAATACGATCACGCTAATGAAATCTGCTGTTGGCAGAGCTAGGAGACATCACCAGTTCAAACAGGGATGGGAATAGTATATTGGAGAAACTGCATGCCTCTTAGAACTGGATTAATGAAAATATAATTAAATTTGATAATACTAATGACATGCAGAGATTAATCACAAAAATTTCTTCCATTGACTATGAGATCAGAACTTGGAAAAGAAGGACTAGTTAATCACAAGATGAGTAGGAGCTATGTAAAAAGGGAAACATAAACCCAGCTATGTCAGACAAGCAATTTCAGAAAAGATCTGCAGTACGATGTGTGATTCTGTCAGCCAGTCAAGAGTAAATTGAAGTGGAACAAGTATGGACAAAACCCACTATGATGATCAGGGACTGGACAGCCCATTTCAGAGTATGTATTCAGTTTGGCAAAACAAAGAAAGTGGGGCTTGGGAAAAGGGGGAGCCAGGAAAGTTTAGTTAAAACTAAGGGCCAATGTCAGCATGAGAACAAGTGGGTATAAGCTCATCTCTGCAGTCGGAGCAGCAAAACACCGGAACAGCCCTCACAACAGTGGCTGGAGCAAAATCAAGTCTGAATTCTTTTAAATGGAGCTGGAGGAGTTTATAGAAGGGATTACATGGTGTGGTTGACTGCAGCAGCAATGAGTTTGGATGACCCAGAGATCCCTTCTAGAGGCCTGCAGACAATATTCTAAAACCATTACATAAATACGTATTTAGGCCTAACATACAACAATGCGTGCAGCAGTGGTGTCTCCAACATGTAAAGGGGTATGGTAGGAAAGGGGAAATGGGAAAAGGTGATGAAAATGAGACGACGTCTCAGTAAACCGGTTTTATGAAGGCGATGATTAATTAGGGACTGGATGAAAGTGCTAAAATAACCAGAGAATGGAATCTTCTCCCTCTGTCTCAGAACACCAAAAGCAAAACAATCAGCCAAGTGGAACTTCTGGAAAAACTGAGATACAAAATATGTTCTTGTAAAATACGTAATTGAGCCACTGAGTCAATTGTTGTAGGAAGGCACTGGGACAAAAATTAAATTATCACTCTACAAAGAAGGAGTATACATTTATAAACAACTCTGAGAAAATGCAGTTTTACAGTACTTTATGCTAGCATAAAATTCATAAGAAGCAGTAAATTTAATCTCAGATTTTGAACCAGTCTCTCAAGTATTATGGACCAGAAAGAACTTTAACACAGTGTGGACAGGCTTCCTCATCTATCAGTCTTTTTAATACAAAATTTCTTACATCTTCCTCTCAGTTATGCAGAAGTGACTGCTGTCAGAGACAAGGTCTTAGCCCGGATGGTCGTGGGTCAGAGCTGGTGTGAATACACACTTCCACACTTCAGTGACACATTTCTATAGTTTATTTTGTGCCACTGTTCAGAGGGTAAGCTTGCACGCAGCTTACTCCTTCCATAAAGACACTTCCATTGGCAGCCAGGGAATGAACCTTACTTTGTCATCCAGTGCTTTGGTAATTAACTTCTAATGCATGTCTTCAGAGAAGACAGTGTTCAGAAACGCAGCCAACGTCTGCTCATTCAAGATAYGTATTTACTTTCCAAAGCACCATGAATTCTCTCTTTGGCTTTATAGGAGTAAATACAAGAAAGCTCTCTGTTCATGGCACAGTACATACGTCCCATGCTCCCAACATATAAAGCCAAGTTGACCAACCCCTGTGAAAAGCCCGAGAAGACCAGAATTTACCTCTCCCCTGGCACAGCCCTGCATCACCTTCCAAGAGCAGAACAAAAGAGGGAGGGAACAGAGATATTAAAAGAAACTATATAAACAGGAAAACAACTTCTGTCTGTACTGGGAGAGATCTCCTGGCCAGCGAAGGCCAAGCTTACTGAGCAAGATAGGATCTTCATTCCAGGGCAGAGGAAGGAGGGGGAAGGAAGGAGGGAGGGAGGGATACGCTCCAGGCACCCTCACCTACCCACAGACTCTACGTGGTTTCTATAGCAGCACAATAGCAGACATTTTTCTCTCTCCACAAGAAAGCCTGAGTAATGTTCTGCAATTATATTAGTCTGCATTTTAATCAGATTTTATCTTCTTTTAAGCTTGCATTTTTTTTCCCCATTTCCTCCTTATGTAACGCTCCCAAACTCTCATCCAAGAAGTGGAAAGCTCAGGGTTTTCTTTTCCATTCAGGGCTGCCCATCTGCTGCCAGTATTTTTTTGTGCTGGTTTGTGCCCCCACAGTACAAGCAGTTGTCCTGCATGCAGAATGCCAGTTTGATCCGAAAAAGGGGGGAAGAAAGCCCTGATGACAGATTCTCTTGAATTAATACAAGCTCGAATGTTTCATTCAAAAATGTATATGAGAGCGCTTAGCAGAATTTTTGTTTTCCATTTTAGGAATGCCTCAGGATCTATATTAAGCCCTCTAAAAACTGTGGCATTGAAGTGCCATTGCCAGCCTCTCTAAATCTCATCTTGTGTTACACCAGAGTTAGTCTGTCAAGAGGCTAACGCCTGGGTTACGTCAGGAAAGGTCCCTGACAAGTCCTGCTGCGCCAGGCAAACTCTAGGACGATGCTTACAGCGGTAGCGGAGTGCTGGGGCTGGTACAGCTTCTCTCAGTTGCTAAGCAAATGAAGAGCTTTCTGCATCTGCAAGTCTAAGCTCTGCAGATCCTTTAGCTGGAGTCATCACGCAGAAGTCACACCCTGAAACTACAGAGAGGGAAGGCAGCATTTCGGTTACCACCTCTCCAGGTTTCGGCTGTCACCTCTGGGTGGGCAGCGACTGGCCCTGCAGCTCTGCTGGTGGGAGGCCCTGGGTGCACGTGTCCTGCCCTGCTCAGGGGGGTCAGCCAGCATGGCACAAGGTGTCATTGGGCATGGCTTGAGCTGACCTTGTTCTGAAATGGAAAGATACTGAAAGCTTTACATTTCTAATACAACTTCTTTAGCAAGAAGGATGTAAATTCAAGTCATGCCTACATACTACAACAGAAAGTTATGATGAGTCAATGTGTAGGTTGCAAAGTCAAATGCAGAAAATATAGGAAATGCCAGAAATAAGATTGCCTGGGCAACTTTATCTCATCCTCCCACATGCATATGCATATTGTTACAGCCTTAATTGCATAATGTCATACCATTACACTGTCTCCTGTCATACTGGCAGTCTGTCTTCTATTTGCGCATGGGAACAGAGCACCTAAATATACTTGAAGATCTGGATGTTATTCAGCATTTCTTTTAAATCCTCAATTAACCAGCCCATGGTGGGAAGTATTCCCTTAGTGCAGGAATTAGTAACTCCTTCGTAGGCTTGTCATGKTGTATAGCAAAGAAATGTGAGAAAAGCTCAAACTGTAAGTGGACTAGGCTGCATAAGTCCGTATGTACATGCCACTTAAACCCCTTTCAGTTGCTAGCTCATCTTGAAACACCTCAATGCTCTATACCCCCAAATATTCTGTAACAAAGTCCCGTAGACACACTGCATCGAAGCAGGGACTGTAGCCCTGAAGTTTCTGGGACGAGCAGTTGAACCACCAGGAACGAGTCCTTCTCTCTCTTTGCCTGAATGAACATCACATCCCTCAGGGCAGTGGAACAACTTTGATGGGAAGGCTGAGAGAGCCACATCTCAGGCTACATGCTAGCCAGGTGTCTGAGCTTGCTTCTGTAAATGTCACAGACCTGGGGCCAAGGGCTTCCTTGAAACTGGGGAGAAAAGAAGYAACCTGAATATATGGGAAGCAAGCGTGAAGGTAGAGCATGTTAAGCCAGGTACCTGGCAGGGAAGGGTGGTGGGATGGGTGAGAGCTCCCTGGGAATACCAGGCACAGGTCTTCCCACCCATGCTCCAGGGGCAACTGGTGCAGCGAGGGGCTGTGAGGGCAATCAGGGGAAGAAATGCCTATTTTACAAGAAGAGAGGAGCAAAGACAGGCTTGCTTAGCCTAGCAAATGGTGCCTGTGAGGGGAGATGATAATTACCTGTTGCCAGTTCACATAAGAAGGATCATGGAGGAGAGGAGAGCTCCTTGGAGCAAGGAGCAGCTCGTCAGAGGGTTTGCCTTATGAGTGGGTTTTGCAGACCTTAAATGCCTAAAGGAATTAGGCACTCCACTCCTACTGCCTTTCGGTAGGAACTGGATCCACATACCATTTTAAAAATGGAATATTGTTAACAATTTGTAAGTAACAGTTTAGAAAAAAAGCCTGCAACTATAGAGATTTCCATAAGAAACCAGGTAATCCAAAATGTGTTGTCAATAATCCAAACTAGATAAACAAAGAAAAAGGTAATGGGGCAGGTCGGGAAGTAAAAGATTCCCACTTGGGAAACACTACCAGTAAGCTACATAGATATGGAGGGTACAAGAAGCTGGTTACATTTTGCTTCACTGTATTTCTATATCATAAATTTCTATATCCTGTTTTGTCTGAGGCTAAAGCCCATCAGTGATGCTTTGTGAAGGATGTGTTTAAGGTATTTAAATGAGTGAGCACTGCTGCCTATGAGGCAGCCTTAACAGCCTTAAAAAAAATTTATTCATCGAAGTTTCAGGATAGTCATTAGCATTCACACAATTATTAGACGGACAAAYGACTATAAATAGGCAGCTGAAAATTGTCAGAGGGATGGCATTCATTTTTATTAGAAAAAAAATGAGACTTTGGAGCTACTGCAACACCCAACATTTTAATAACAATCCATTTTTCAACAATACACTGTTCAGCTGGCTAAACATGCACAAGGATTAAACACAGGAAGCTTAAAAGCAGAATCTGTCAGCTATGTTTGTTTTCTGTAAATCCCTTTGTGATTATGATGAACTGCACCATAACAGAGAAGGATAGTTTAGTGTTATTGTATAGATGACTCATATACTCTCTATGGTTTGACAAGAGCACGGGGTTTTGTCTAAATAAAGCAAGTAGTCAGTCCAAAAATAGAAGTCACACTTAGAAGAATGCAGCTCCTGGAGGAATTACAAATTCCATCTACCAAAAACACAGAGGTTGGTATGCTGGGGCATCTCTGCCGAGGATATTGTGTGAAAGCCATTAATTCTTCATCTGGAATGTAAATCTATGCCGTCCAAATGGGATTTAAGTATTTCAAGGTAGGACTTCAGTTCCTGGCTAGAACCAGTTTTAACCGGTTGGGCAATTTTCATGGTCATTTTTATATTTGCTTTCTTGCTCAGAGCCCRGAGTTATTTGCCCTGTGCTACCTGCAGCGCTGCGGCATGGTATGGCTGGAATGGGTCCCCAGGCGAGGAAGGAAATGGGGCCCTGGTCCCGCCGCCGCCAGCTTTCCTCCTCCCTTCAGCCCCGGCCGGGCCCCCCCCAGCAGGCTGCGGGGTAAGCGCACGGCTTGCGAAGCCGAAGGGGACGCTGCCGCTGCAGTGTATTCGAGTGCACATGTAAGGTTTAATGCCATCTTGTTAATAGGAAGAAAAGGAGAGCATCAGTTCCAGATAGAAAGAAAGCATTTCCACTCATTTCTTATGCTACACCAGAGCACTTTTCCCTTCTCCCTAAAATATTCAGGAACTTTGGAAACAAATACTCTCATTTGCCTGAAATGTCCTGGAGGTGAGTTTCTGTGGCTGAATGACAACTGACCTTTAACACAGTCTCACTGAATTCTCAAAAACAAACAAAAAACCAAACAAACAAAATCTCAATTTATGAATCCATTAGTGATGGTTTTTACAGAATGAATGACAGAAATCTCCACCAAATGAGAAAGGAAAATACTAACAGAGAACAACTTATTTCCTAGCTTCTAGCAAGAAGTTGTAGGGGTAAGAGCCTAGGACAGGCTGTGCCTGAGTGCCCGGTGCACTGATGCACCGTAGCTTGGGGTGAGTTTTATCCAGCTGCCTAGAAATCATTTGTAATTCAAGCTGGGTTGAAACTACATCCTGAGAAGAAGTTTCTGTTCACCCTTTCCAAAATAAAGCCCATCACTACTAATGCTTGTCGGACACAGGTGAAGATGTGAAAGAAAACCTGTGCTTAAACTACTTCCACTGAGAAAGGTCCCTCTCTTGGGTGCAGGCTGGGGTGGCAGGTTTGCTGAGAGGGACAAGTGTGAGGACAAGGGAGCAAGCCAGCTGGCTAAAGGCAGAAGGACTTCCCATCTGGCTTCGTTGCGAGCAGGTTTAACATGGGCTTTCCCTCATTCCTGATGTCCAGGGAGTTGGACTGTTACAGGACGGCTGCGGAAGGGATGCAAGTACAGCGCGGCAATTGCCCCCTGTCCGGATGGGATGGACAGCTTGGACTGGAGGCAGCCTTACACCTACCAGCCGGGGACTGGGCTCTTCCAAGGCTCTCATCAGTGGACAAGCCACCATTTAGRAAGCAGGACTGGGCTTGGTTTTGCTGTTACAAAACATAAAAACCTCTGTACTATAACCTAAACGACCAAGACAGCCAGTGGCTCATCCTCATTTCAGTATTGCTGCTGCTTAGACCTAATGACAGCTCTATGCTTTTTGCGTCAGGGACGCTTTGCTGAGCTCGGAGCAGGTTGCAGAGCAATGGCATGTTTCAGTGCCACTTAACTACCAGTGGGCTCCCTCTGACCTTAGGACTTCTCTGCCTCTTATATTAACTGGCAAAGGGAGGACCGGAGCTACAGTCTCCATTAAATGTCAACTTGAAATACACTGCACTTTAAGATTATAGGGCATTTAAATGCAAAATACTAGCCTTTATTCATTAAAGTATGTTAGAAAATGCTCCATTATATGCTGCTGTACTACTGATGCAGTGTGTATTTTGCTACAGGTTTGGTTCTACCTGTTGATATTAGTAACAAAGTTTACATTAATTTGCATGGTATAGGAATAGAATTATTCACTACAAAATGCATTCCCATAGTCTGAAGTTGGGCAAAAACGCGGTATCTAGAAAGTCTGGGAAAAATTATGTTTTTTCACAGTTGCATTTGTAAAACAGATTTTTCCTTTTCATTTGAAAAAGAATTCTGACCAAGACTGACTTGTAACACAAAATATGATTTCAAATTGCTGAAATGAATACTAAGAATCAGCATTAAGCTTGCTATAAAGCAAGCTATATGCTTGCTAAGAGCATATAAGAAAAAATTGTGTAATAAGTCAGGCTTAAGAGCAATTCCAGCTACAGTCAACTACTGGAAGATTAGACAATGTTGAAATTTAGTATGTATTGGGTTTTTACTGCATTCTAGACAAAGAATCACTGTATCTGCAGGTCTAACTACAAATAATAGTAATTCTCCCCGGTAGTTATTGTCAGCATCTCTCCTGAATTCCCGTGGGCATGAAAGGGAATAGGTTTTGCACAAAAATAATTAGGAGAACCAGTCAAATGAGGTGTTATTCTGGCCATACTACTTAGCTGTAGATGTAGACAACAGCTGACTCACTGCTTAGAATCACACATTCTCTCACGTCTTGGCATCTGAAATAGCTGAAACATCACAAACTGATAATAGGATTTCTAACTGAGAAGTAGAAGTATTTGGCATTAATATCACATGCAGCCATGAATAAAACATTAACATGTAACTACAATGTTTTTCACTTGTATCTGAGCAGTAACTGCAATCTCAGCTGTTTCAAAATATGTATTCTTTCAAAATACCAGGAGGCAGTTGTACATAAAAGATTCATTCTCTTCTGGTGTATGAATCAGCTATGAAAGAACTGGAGTTGCAATTCATTCTCCTGTTCGCTCAGCAAGCAGTACAACTACATTATTACTGATTTGGGACAGATTGTAATGTTATAATTAACTCTGAGATAAAAACTCCTGAAAAAAAAGGAGTGCTCAGTAAAAGTATTTCTGGGGGAAAAAAACCAACTGGCTGAGACTACAACAGAGCATAATTTTCTCTAACTCTACTCATACAGTATTTTCTAAACCAACATTTACATTTATTAATGAATGTCCCACTTTCTTTGACTAGCAAATCATTTGCAGAAGTAGAAACCTTTGTTCAGAGTTATAATRAGAGATTGCATTTACAGAAAGAAACATTTTTTTTAAGACTCTCTGGAAGCTGTACAGCAGCTCATCTATGTCAATTTAGCTTACAATTTTTCCTAACAGTAGGACAGACTGTCCTTCAGCTGGCAAAGTAGTACTAAGCAAGGGTATTTTATTTATCATGTCTTATTGTTTTAAATAAAATACAAAGGCAAATTATGTGGGTCTTGGTTTGTGTTTCAGGCTTGTAGTTCCACTTGAACTTGAAAAAGTGCCCAAYGTATTTTCAGGGAAAAGCTTTTCAAATATGAGAAAAGAAGCATGCAACAAGTAGAGAATGGAAAACAAATTCTGCAAAAGAAGCGGAAGTGAATTGCAGCCAGCACTTGGGATGGGGGGAGAGACAGACACCGCGGGCAGGCTGGGTACAGAGCCTGTGGTAGTAGTATGGAAAGTGAGGGGTCTGGGAAGAATGCGTTCACTCTATAATGTTTTCCAGTCCGTAATGCGCAGGTTTCTTAAATGGTGCCGTACCGCTGTGTTCTGCAGGTAGTTGCTTCAATCATTACATCCTTAGAGTTTTGTCAGTCACCAAGAGCTACAGCAACAATATGCAGCAATATTCACGTGCTGAGAGGTGAGCCCTGCTGCCAGCCCCACCTCCCGGCTCTGCTGGTGGCTGCTGACTCCTGTGGTCCAAGCAGCAGAAGGAAATGCAGACAGAATTCATCTGCCTCAGAAAACAGATCAGCTGTTGCTCTGAGCAGAGACGTGTATGAGCAGCTGTAGGTGGAACAGGGAGATCAGAAGAGGTCAGAAACCCTTCTCTTTGCTCAGTTCAGCCCAGTCCCAGCGCACAGCCAGATCCGAAGCTTACTGACATCACTAGGGTTTGTGGAGATCGGTGGCTTTGGCTCAGGGCCTCCAGGAGGTGAGTGTCTCCCTAGATCTGAGGTGCCCAAAGGTAACTTGTTTGAGTGCCACCACTGACAGCAGTAGGTACCAAGGTGTAGAGAGATAGCGGACACCTCAAACAGCAGTGATCATGGGCCTGCTTCTGGTCACACCTCAGGACGAACCATGTCCTGATCCCCTCGCTCCATACTTGTGCCACATACCCTAGCACCTAGCCAAGTCCAACCAGACTCCATGCCTCCCACCACCGCCACCTTCCTATCCCATACAAACTCATATGCTGAGCCCAGCCCTTGCACGTGTCTGCCCACCCCTGCCCCATGCCTTGAGCTGTCTTTTGTCATCCTGAGCCAAAAGCGTGGCTCACACGTCGGCGGCACTCCTGCAGGCTTCCGTGCCAAGCCTCCCCCGCATCTGAGGGCTTGCCRGGCAAGAAGCCAGAGCCTCCCCTGTCCCCTGCCAGTGCTGACGGGACACCCGAGACAGCTGCTGGCTGCCTCCCCAGAGGTGCTGAGAGGGGAGCAGAGCCAGCTCCAGGCTTGGGTGTGCACGGGCTCACGGTCTSACCGGTGGTAAGGGCACTGGCACACAGCGGTGGTGCTGTGCGAGAGATGATGTGGCCCAGGTCTGAGGTCAGGAAGCCCTGGCTCTCGGGACAAGTTAGTCTGTTCACTCTCACAAGGGTTTTTTCTGTTTTGTTTTTTTTATTCCTTCAACGTCTTTTCACATATTTTCCCCTGGCTAATTGCCATAAAGGTCTGTCATCATGCAAGAAACTGCTGGTTGCTTGTAGGTGAAATTTGTGGCTTCAAGCATGGCTTTGTCGGGGGATGTATGAGAAAACATAAGCATCGCGGGTGTGCGKGGCTGTTGAGGCTCCCAGGGAGAGACTGCCGGCGTGGGCGACAAGGCTGGATACTGAACACGTACCATTTACATTTCATCATATATTACTGGAGGACATATATTTCACATCTAGAAAATGAAGCTGTTATTACAAGATGAAAATTCATACGCTACAAGGCTTGTTTTTGGCCTGGCTGCAAGGCTGTGCTCTCAGGAGCGGAGCTGTTGTGAAGCAGTAAGGGACGCGCTCTGATTCACCGTGCAATCCAGCAACAGCTTCCAAACCGTGGAGCAGCTGTTTTTCTTACAGTCGCTGAACAGCTTTTGTTCACCTGCCAAATTCAGCTGACTTGTCCTGCCTTGCAGCCCTTTGGGAAGAAAGAGCAGACCCAACTGGCATACGATGTAGTCACAACTAAGGCAAGCTCCTCCAAGCTCAGACATACTTCAGCCCACGGAGAAGACAAACTGCAGGTAAAGATACACAATATCTTTCAAAGAGACAAATGGAAGCAATATGCGCTGTATCAAGTACTAGCAGGCTATGTTTTTGTGATACATACTGGTTTTTTTGAGAGAACCAGAGTAAGATTAGCAGGACTCTGCAAGAGACCCCAAACAAGAACACTGATATAAGAACCACATGAGTTCTTGGATCAGCCCCATTGCCCTGGGAGGTTTCTTCGGCCTCCTCCTAATGCCTTTCTACATACTTGCTTCTTGGAGTCCCCAGTATTCAGTCAGTTTTACGAAGAGGAAACATGCTGTACACAAAAAAGTTATTAGGGAAAAAAAAAAATGGTACAGGTACAGGTATCTGATTCTTAATTGCAGGAAAATCAAGAAAGCACTTTATGCACAGTTCAAGAAGCTGCTTTGCTATTTTCCTTCCCTTCTCTTCTCCTTTCCCACCCTCCAAATCTGCTGATAGATATTTTGGGGTGTATAAATTGTGGCCACAGAGTGTGCATTTCTAAAATATGCTCTGCTGTTCACCTAGCTATAAAACATGTTAGTTAGCCCTCTCCAACGGACCGTAAATGTTGAAACATTCACCTAGCTGTTTGCTGTAATGCTGTATTACTTTCAGTTCTGAATTATACCAAATGCAAGCTGAATTGCCTGGTTCCTCATTTTCCCYATCTCTGGAATGAGGCAATAATGTTTCCCATCATCATCAAGTACTCTAAGGTGGGTGGATGAAGAGCACTATCAAGGTGTGATGCATTGTTAGTAAAATGGTGGCTTGCAAAAAAATGTGCAGGTGCTTTCGGTATGCAAGTTGTGCTGGCAAAGGATGAAAGTTGGGGGAGCTGTCTGGGAGTGAAGTCCCCTGATTCCCTAGCAGGGATTAACTTCTATCAACTTGGCAAGATGGCAGAGCCACCCATCAACTGCTGAATCAAGGATGAGGTAAAAAGCCAGGAGGCCCTGCCCCCGCTGTTGTGTCAGTGGTGCTCCTGTCATGGGGGATGGCCAAAGCAGCTTCAGAAGGACCTCCATAGGACTGTGTGTGGTCCACAGAGCTTCACAGGGACTTTGCTATCAGCCAGAGTCAGTAGGAAGGATGATGCTTTTATACCCAACCGGTCCATTTGTCATGTCCAAAAAGACGTAGGGTCACATGATGATCTTGGTTTCATGATCACTGATGCTGTGAAGTTTCTTAGACCCAGCTTTACTAAGACACTTAGGGGTGGTGATGCTCAGAGACACAGGTCGATTCTCTGGGTGCAGATGTTCAGCTCATTTTTTTCTTTTCGGAGGGCAGAGTGATGGAGACTGCCTATGACTGCCCATGGCTGCCTAGAGGTTGAAGTGCTCATTAGAAAGCAGGAGACCTACATTCAGTGCTCCYCTCAGCCTAAGATGATTCAAAGACATATCTTACCCCCTCCAGGAGTCTCCTCCAGCCACTGGACTGCATACYTCTATGGAGTCCAGTTTGGGCATTCCCTGCCTCTTCTCTCAAAGCAGAGTGATAGAACAGAAAACAAACAAGTTTCAGAGGGCCGGAGAGAGAGAGAACAAGCAAGGAAGCACCTCTTTATGTCTTCCACTAATGTGGGCATTCAGCTGAAGGAAGGAGGCTTTGGCTCCAGTCTGCTTCCAGAAGAGCTTACATATTTTATTCCCATCCTTTACAGCACTATATACTTGGGGGGGGGGGGAGGAAACAACTGTACTTGTTATTTTTATGAAGTACAGAGGTCTTCAATCTAAATTTCCTTGATAACTATTGGCATTTGCTAACTCTGAATTGTAGGAGGAATTTAAGTGCTGTATACTTCCATCCCAGCTGTGAGAATAATTAACATGAACAGACCCCCCTCTTGAAAAATMAAAGGTTTCTTGAGTAAACCGATCCAATGACTGTGCTAGAATGCCATATTCCATATGAGCAGAGACAAACCAATGATTCGTTAATAGTTCTAGCTGGAAAGCTAGGGGCTGCTATCCTGTTGATGAATGTAACCTCCTATCTCTCATTAGAGCACAGACTGGAAGCAAGCCCGAGTCAACCTTTATTGTTATAATGAGTCACAGGCACTGTGGCAACTGCTCAGACCTCCCCTGGAGCCCTCTTGTGCTAGGTGAAATACRGGGCAGTCCAAAAACCAGACAGCTTCACAGACCAGCCCCGTTCTCTAACCACGACAGTCACAGGTAAGTGCTGCAGTCTTCTAAACTGGGGCTCAAAAATTGCTGACTCAGCAGCGGGGCAGCCTGACCATCACCGGCTTGGGGGGGGGTGAATGCATTTGTTAAGGTCATGGGCAAGTGCATGCATTTCGTGGCRTTCATTTTCTCCCCCCTGCTGGCTCTGCTTTTGAGAACAGCAGGGGATAGAGACTGACAATGATCCAGAACTCTGAAATGCTCAGAGAGGGAGTGAAGGTCAAGTTCAATTACCTCTTAATTGGTAAGCAGGGAGCCAGTAGCCAGGATATGGGGACACGGCAACATGCTCTGCACCCCAGGCTTGCTGCTAATGCTGGTCTGTCTGCCAGAGATGTTTAATGCTATTCCAGCCCATTTTTGTAGGCCGACGCTTTCTTATTTATTATCAGATTTCTCATTAAAAGGACAGCATCAGGTTTTACTCTTGAATCCACTTTCTGGGTACCCAGAGATGTCTCTAGACATTAACGCCATAGGAACCATGACACTTGTACCCTACGGTCTGCCTTGTACCCAAAACCTGAGAAAGGCCATCGTAAAAATAGTTCGGTTAAACAAGATAAAAGTTATACAGAATAAAAGGTGTTTGTACTTCTTCCCAAATATCAGTGCATACTCAGCATATTAGAACCCTGCACAAAGATTAAGGTTTATATCAGATCTTGAACGGAAATAAAAATGTTTTAAAAAGCTGTGTCCAGTGGAAAGGAAGATTACTCTCCAGTAAAACTAAAAGTAAACATTTTGCAAGGGCAGGCAACAATAAGATAGCTGATCTTTTCGAACTAACTTTTTGTCCTCTAAGGTAGACAGCTTAGTGTCATGGGAATACAGAGGCAAAGAAAAGCATGGAATAGTGAAAATCAATGAAAATTTTATCACTTAGTAGTTGCTGAGTTGGACCAATGTCGCACATTTAGAAAATATCTTCAGAAACTTATTGCTTAATCAAAAGCAATAAAGCAGGTTCAAAATCCCAACAACCCAACAATGTCTGAAAACCACATTACAGAAATTAATGTGTTAACTCTGGAAGCTGTTGAGGTTGAACTTGCAGGGCATGAAGTAGCCACAAAGCCCTTTGAGATTACCATCTTTTTAGGTTAGACCCATTATTGGTAGTAATTCCTACTGTGTTTATAAGTTGGTTAATCACTGCAAGACAGCTTCAATGCAAAGGAGAACTAGGAGCTGGGGGAACTTGTAAGACAAATTCCTGGCTGACAGCAGATTTTAAAATGAGCAAGCAGCAAAAGCAGGGAATGAGGTCAGACTGCCCAGTCCCACTACGGTACTGGCTTGTTGGGATGGGCAGAGGAACAAACACTGGTRAAGATAAGAAATACTTGTAACTTGGTAGTAAAGTGTTTGGTAGCTGCTCTACCAACTTGGATGTAATACTGAAGTTTTAAAGCATAAAAAGAAAGACTTCCTGGTGAAATGTGATCCCAAAGCCTCAGAAACTGCTCCCACATAAAAGAGAAGGGTAAAATAACATGGTAATACTCCAGTTACAAAATGCTAGGAGGAAAATTACAGGCAATTTCAGTCCCATTGCTATTTTCTTTACTGCTTTGAAGGAATGCAGTAGATTACCTGCATTAGACAGGCAGGCTTAGAAAATGGTTCTCTTTTACAGGTTGCTATAGTCTCAAAGGCTTTAATGCCTTTGGAAGTGTCTATACAGCAAAAGAAAGGACACAAAATAGCTTGGTAAACCTCAACAAGCTTTTATCTTGCTAATACAGATAACAATAGCAGCAAAAACATAGCAGGTAGAAAGGGCTTTCCACACCAGCATGTGTCTTTAACATCCGTATAGAGCCCCAGGGTGGTTTATATTTGGGTTGCTACTTTGTGCTCCAGTCTCTGTCAGTCCATCCTGTCTTGTGTGGGCACGCTTTCTTTCTTACAGGCAGTAGACACAAATGATAACTATGCCTAATTCATGGAGCTCCCCCTCACCCGGCTGAAATCTGAACAGGCTGGGGACAAAACTGCTTGCGAACATCAAACGGTACCACAGTCAGCAGAAGATTCATTTTGCATATCACGTCCATTTTAACTGTGATACCAAGAGAACAGGATCTGTTAAGAAAGATCTGCAGGGAGGAAAGTTTTTCAGAATACAAAGCCCCATCTAGGTCCCTGACTAATATTTGTTATTGGATATTTGGCAGCTTGTGTCTCTATGGGTGATGTCTGAATACCAAACCATGTGGGGAATGACTGGATACAACAAGACAAGAAATGGTCAGTGAAACCGTTTGTCTTTAGACTATCTCAAATCCAGCTTAGTAAGTAGTGACCAGAAGGTCCGGTTAATATCTCTTGCCTATTGTTTAACTTATTTTTAAACAATCATCATTAAGACTATTATTTGCACTGTGGCAGACGCTGTACAAATAGGGCAAAGCAATAGGAGAGCTTAGTCTAAGGGGAGGAGTGAGGTGAACACCGCTAATTTGCGTTAACAGGCACCCGAACAGGCTCTGGACAAGAAAACGAGGCACAAAATGGTGCATCAGGAGCACCAGAAGCAGCAGCTTGCTGTGCCCATGCTTTGCCAGTTCAGTGGCTATCACTTCCCTGCCAATTATACAAGATCCAACCCAAGTTTATCATTGTCAACATAACTCACTGCAACACTGAATCATTGCACTCCTTGCCCCTCTCCACACCAMCACCAGTCACCTGCCTGTTAATTCCCTTCAGAAGCTGCACTTTTCTACACCACTGAATAGAGCTAGTTGGAAAAAAATTTTTTTTGTCCACTGAAGAATGAACTGTTTCCATCAAAAACCTAACCTACATATCTTTCTTCCATTTCTGAGATACAGCTTGTCCAAAGAAAAATAAAAAAATGTTGAAGGAAATGTTAAACTGATTTCTTTCTGCTCTATTTAGTTGAAAATGATCTGATCAGGAAAAAGATCCTGGTCTGCTAGTAAGGCCATGTATGCATTGACTGGTGTAAGCCAAATTTCCAATCCAGTTGAGGGACACAAGAGGCTTACCTTATCCCACTTGTTCCAGCTGTTTTCCATTGCAATGGCATGTTTAGCCTGCAGTCATCTCAGTGCAGAAAAAACATACCAAGCTAACCTGCATACTAGAAATGTGCCGAGCCCAAACTCGGGGTAGGTTAGTTTATCCAAGAGATAAGGTGCGTGCCCGTGACTGTGACAGACACACCTTTAAGCCGTGTCTGTGTAAGTCACTTTACACAGATGCAACACATCTATATTAATGGCTTTCTGTTGATAACCTCACTGGTGTACGTTTTTGTAAAGCAGATAATGAAATAACATGCAACCTTTCCAGCTGAGGAATATTCTCATTTTTTCCTTTTACAACAGCAGTAAAAGCSACCCAACAAGGTCACATAGTCCAGCCCCACCACCCCCACCCCAGGCAGGAACAACTAAATCTAAACCATCTATCTATCACAGGAACTGCTTGCTATACTTTTCTTGTCTGGTCACACATTCTTTTTAAACCAACCTTAACCTTTCTCTTTCAATTAAAAGAGGATGGATGACATCTTTCTTGCGCAATAGAYTTCCTGCTGTTTCTCTCTTTCTATGTGTTGTTTTTGCCGGATATTTTTCAAAGTCAAATGCCCTCCCTAGAAACCTGGGCACCTTGTTGGAGCTAAAACTGCTGTCGGAGTTTGCTGTTGACTAATGTGTGTAGACTKGGATTGATGTCATTTTTATAAGAAAAGCAAATGCTTGCAGGAAAAGAATGGGAATATATATTATTGTGGGCATTGAGGTATGCATTATGGAGACAGTATGTCTTCTTGTTTCTTATCTGATAATTTCCTTGATTTTCTGGGACAGCTTCTCAGCTTGTATAAACACGATTTCAAGTAGGACTGACCCGTGCCAGTTTACGCTAAGCAGTAAGCTGCCTCTCGGTCTTGACAGGCAGTGTACTTGAGCAACCTTAAATAAGAATTCACAATATTTCTCTGTGGCTCCAGCTGCACTGTACATGATGGTGTTTACCAAGAAAAAATATAAACCTGTAGGAAAACACAGATTTGTTTGCAATATGCACTACTGAGAAAACAGCAAAGACCCCTTTTTTGAAATAGAGATTTTACTTACAAGATGCTATGGCTCAAAGGTGTATTTTAGCCAAAATGCGATGCTCTGATGGAACACAGAAAAGTACAGGCCACAAGAAATCAGCTTTGATCAACAAATGTAGCATAAACACAGTTATCACATAATTACATCTCTGCCATTCTCTGCTGCAAAGACTGTAGAGTTGTGGAAAGCACTGGAATAGCAAGGGCATGAATACAAAATAGCCATTTTGTCATATTTCAAGTGATGCAGAAAGAAGTAACACTCTATCCATTTTCGCTGTGCAGTTTTTTAGTGTTCCTGAACAGGACCTGGATGGTAAACACTTAATAAAAGGGGGAAGGGGGGGGGAAGGAAGTCTCCTGCCTGTTTTCTCCTCGTATGTTTTAAACTAATTACTCTGCTTTAACAAGGGGAACTTTGTTCTCATAATTTCCAAGTTTCATTCCAACCCCTGCAGCTAATCATGACCACGGTTGCTGATAATGAGTAGTAAATTGTTATAGTCCTCAGAGCCTGATAGGTACATTCCAGCCTGCATCATGTAGCCCCGCTTCTCTATACATTATTGTTCACAGATGGTAGCTGTCAAACTCTGTCAACTTCATATACACAGTCAGAGAGTCACATCCGCATTCCTGGAATTTATGACTGCACAGCCCTCACCTTCTAAGGCCCTTAATTCAATAACATGTCACGTCCCTTCAGTCTCACCCTGCTTTAAAATACTTTCACCCACTTACAGGCCTTCCATTTAGAAAAAAAAAACCTACTGAGTTATTACAATGTAAATATTTTAATAGAATAGGGGGGAAAAGCCTATCTGGCTTTAAACAGCCCCATTATTACATTAAGATTGATGGTCAGGAGCTAATGGAGCATTTGCTTTAAAAGTTTATTTAACTACAGGGAAAGTGGATATAGATATGTATATCTATTGACTGCCACATCACTGAGTCTTTGGGTAACAGTACATAATCTAGAGAGATATTTGCAGGGGCTTCATTGTCTAAAGGGTATTATTTAGTCCAACTTTGTCTAATATTTAAACTCCAAGCAAAATAAAAATAGGTATGAATAATTTCCATTTCGTTTTAAAAGTACTTATTTTTCAATGAATAAATATTGCACTTTGAAGATGGATGTCTGTCACTAATACCATGAATGAAAAAGGAGAAATTCCTTCCTTTGCCCAGGCTGAGAAAATGAAGTGCAAATAAGTAAACAAGGCAAGTAAAGCATAACAAATACATTAAAAGACATTTTATTTTTTCTGCCTAACAATGCAAAGATGTTACTAGGAACTCAGAGATTACACTTGCTGCATGCATCCCCCCTTCCTCGCAGGGCTCTTCTAGCCCCTGTTGGCTCAGGAAAGGGAATCTGTARAAGCACCTTTCCAGAGCTTCTGCATTTTCAAATTGGCCTTGTCTCTAGTTCACCCAGGGCCATCTTCCAGAGCGGACTCAAGTAAAGCAAGCTGCAGCGGCGGTCTGTAAGCTGACTGCGTCGCAGGGCTGGACACAAATCAGACAGAGCTCTGAGCTGGATCTTTGCATTTCCCATTTCTGAGCCTCTCAGAAAGACAGCAAGTCTTTAAAACTGAGGGAAGCTGGATTTTACTAGGATGTCCACTATAAATACTTCTTAAAGACAGAAAACTCAAACTGCCCACATGGCAGATGTCAGAAATTAAAATGATTGGTACACAACTCTCCCCTGTCCCACTGTGTCCTTAAAGACAGGCCCTTACTTAAAGGCTTGTTGGGTTTTTTTTTTTATTTCACCTCTTCCACAAATGAAGAACACCCAAGCGTCGCCCTGCTGACACCCGTGTGAGTCTCCTGGCAGGAGTGCCTGCCCTGTGAACGGCACATGGCCYTTCACCCCTAACTCAGCAGTCACACTGGCTGTGTTAGAAATCAAGGTAGTCTCATGCCATGAACAAACTGAACCAAGTTTTCCTCCTACATGTCTTTCAGGCTGAAGTAAGCCAGTCTGCATGCATGAATAATGCAGTAGGACATCGCTGGTCTTGGAGAAACACTTCAATTTTACACCCCCACACCCCCAGTAAGAGGAGAACTATGAGTAATCTGATGGGGGTTACTCTGGCATTCAGTTGCAATGCTGGAGTCTCCCTTCCCTCATTAACCCTTTTAAAAGAACCCTAAGACTCTCACCAGCATCCCTGGTGGGAACTGGTGCCACCATTAAGGGCATGTAGCATACACGCTATGTCACATTTATGGCCACCTCCTCCGCTGCTAATATCACTGTGAACCCATTGTTGCAGCAGTGATGTATATGCCAGATGAAAGGTTTGTGAGGCTATAATTTATCCAGAGCTAGATGTTCTGAGACCGCAGCGGTGGTGACCTCGAGATCATGTCACAGTGGGACTCCTTTATAGGTTCCCCCACGCAAGAGTGCATCCTGCCAAGGTGGAGACGCAGCCTGAGTCAGAGGCTGGCTCTTGCGAAATCTTGGGAATAACATTCTGAAGACAGCATGTTCYGTTTTCTTCCTTCACCTTGTGCGAAAGGGTAACAATTAAACTGTTGCAAAATGATACTTCAATACTAGCAACAAGCAAGCTAAAAATGGCCAGGGATTTAACTTGAGTTGTGATTTTAAGTCTACACATTCTCAAAGACACTGTGATAGACCAAGACACCTGGGAATGTAAGCAAAACAACAAAAACAACAACAACAAAAAAAAGCAGCAAAAATGCATCCACCCCATYAGTAAAACATTAACAAGGTGAGGAATGTTTTGATAGTCTGTGATTTCTGAGATTCTAGTCTGATTCCCTCACTGCCACAGCTCTTCTRTGTTACTGGGTAAATTGTGTGAAGCCTTGCTCTGTCACAGAGGAGATAAACAGATTCAAGACTCCAAAACTACTCAGATATCACAGTAAAAGTGGCTGCAAAAGAGGCTGTATTATCACATGTCTGGAYTTGAGTCAGGAAAACATCTTTAGTCAGGAAAGCTCTTCAAGTCACCGGGAGATATGGTCTATTCACAGTGACACTGCCCTAGTGCTCTGTTGTTTGTCTCTTTGGAGACCAGAAGCACAAGGTTATATGAAAGCTATTCAGTGAGAGCTTATCTGTTTTTAAGATATTGGAAGGGGGAAAAAGCAATTTATAGGCTGTGATTTTAAAAAGGTTCCTATGTATGGTTTTTGCCATAACAAGACAATGTTTCGGTCTGTTCTGCATATTGTCTAGTGCTGCAGGGCATAAAAGAAAGGAGCATTACACGGCACACAACCTGCTAACAGAGCCACACCATCCGTCAGCTGTGCAATCAGTCAGCCGGGCCCATTCTGGCTCTTACTCTGTTCTGATTTCTTGCTAACCGTTCAGCTAGAAGTATATGGGATGTCTGAGAAAAATAACCTCAAGGAATAATCTAGCCTTCCTAGGAATATCTGTCTTGATCAGCCAGTTGTCTAAATGAAGAGCACCATGGATACCAACTACCCTTCTAGGTGCTGGTCTATCACCTGTAACATTTGATGAAGATCCATGGTCCATGGTATAACAAGGAGCATGAAGAGCAGCAGTCAGTACAGATGGTGATTCAGTCCCACTGAATCGTACGGGCCAAACTACTGGTCCATGTGATTCTGCAGTGACCTGTATTTGGGTAAGAAAAGTACTTCTCTTCTCCTATTAGTATATTTTATTTGAATAGCTTACCAAAATGCAGACTGCACGACCACAACAAAATTCAGCAGAATGTGGCTTGGATCTTAGCTGATTACTGAAGTGTTAATATAGGACAAGTAATTGCAACCCATACTCAAAAGAAAGTGCTAGGAAAAGATACATGGCTTTTGAAAGAATGGCTATAGTTGTTTCCTAAATTTAAAAAAGGGGGAAACTATTAATTTGGTCTTACCTATGAGAAGAATTGCAGGTTATAGAGGAAAAAAAATCTAATAATTGTAAGATTGCCTGGATTTAGGTTTGCAAACTTTCTCCACCATTGTAGGATCTGAACCAAATCCAAGTGTTTGAAAGCCACTGAAATCTGCCTTTTACAAAATAAAAATCTAATCCACTCTAACTCTATGCACTGCTTGTTACAAACAAAAAGTTGGCTTTTTTTCCTGTTTATAGATCGGTTACAGCTTAACTGGGGATACAGTGGAGCCACTGTACTGGCGACTTGCTGCTGATCTACACCACATTCCTTCAGGTGCCGATTAGAGCAGCCTTATCAGACAGCTTTGTGCAGGTGCACCGGGGCGCAGGCTGCTCGGGCAGCAGGCTGGGGAGCATTCTTCTACCGAAACATCAGGGCCTAATTGCATAGCAGTCACCAGGGAACACATACAACGCAGAGGATTTCTGATCCAAAGTCCACAAATAATAGTAAAAAGCATTTCCTAATGTGAACAGCAGTGATTTTTGCAAGCCAGGTTTTCGCTTCACCTTGCCAAGAGGCTTAAATAGAAACATTCCTTTGCTGAGCGAGCCTGTGTGAAAAATACACAATTGATCAGTAAACAAAGAAACAATTTACAACCAGCTTGTAAAAAGTGCAATAGATACATGTTTTTAAAAATATGTATAGGTCTGTACTACACTGCTTATTTTCAAAGTGCTCTGTACCTTGAGCAGCAAGCAGGATTATGGATTCCCAGGGGGGAAGAGGTGAAGAGGAGGGATGAAGGTGAGTAGGAGGAAGAAGACTTGACAGGGGCATAAAACATTAAGATTTTGGAGGGGAAGGAAGGGAATTTAACCCAATCATCTGCTACTCACCTTCCCTTCTCTGCTGGAGCCTTGCTGGAGAAGATGATGATGAAGGTGAAGTATCATGTTAAAAGGCCATGTCTGGGGGGCCACCCCCAGAGGCAGCTCTGGGAGGGGGTGGGGGGAGGCACAAGGGCTTACTTGCCAGCTAAGGAAGAGCTGCACGAAGAACCGGATTCATGTGAGGAGGCGCAAGAAGCCTGTTTCCTTACTGTGACAAACAGTGGTTTAGAGTAGAATTAGACTAATTATCTCAGCAGCAGTTGCCAAATCCACTCCCTCTTCAAACTGGTGCTCAGTGTGATTTTTATCCAAGCAGACTGTATTTAGCACTACAGCCAGAAGTTTTCAAGAGCCTCAATGCAACAACACGTCCAGTGTGCTGAAACCATCACACTGACAACCAGACACCCCCTTCACATGCTTCCTGGGCACTATGGCCACCCAGCTGTTTGGGGCACTTTTGGGAGAGTGCTTTTCCCAGTTGGCATATCAGAAGCAGAACTAGGTTTGGGTTTCTCTTTACTCAAAGAATAAGGCATTTTATTGACTAGCAAGGTAGCAAGGTTTTGCAATGTGATAATTTGTAGGACCGAAATGTTTCTAGGTAAGTAAGACAAAGAAACCTTGATAACAAATGTATGGAATTTGATTGCTCTAACAGCAAGAACTTCAGAACATACTTGTTTGGCCGCTCCGATCTTGATTACGTTATTGATGTGAAGATGATTCAAGTATAAGCGAATTACTCTTTAACAGTTGAATAAGGTACTCCAGATGTACTGTGGGATATATTACTTTCCTTATTTTTAATAAATATATAAATTAGATTGCTTGGTTCATAAAAAGGCACACGAGTACAGGAAGACACATGTGGTGTTACTACCTCCTCTAGGGAGCACAGGGTCAAGAATTATCTACCTATAATCAAGCAAGGTGAACACTGTGTATTGATCTTTACTCTGTGGTAGAAGGGGTTTTGTTACTGTGCACTGTCCGCACAGCAAAAAATTGAGAGATTACCAGCATAAACTGGTATTCATAGGATTCAGCAGCAACTCCTCTGTTAAGTTTAGTGCTGAGTAATAAAATCAGTTGCCCTTTGTGGCTCTTGCATTAGATGAAGGATGGGAACCTTTCCCTCCTCTTCATCCCAGTCATCCTGTGCCGCCGGATGAGAAAGCTCACACTGTACTAGTCCTGGGAACAAAAGGAATGGTTCTTTTCTCTAGTACTGACAACCTGATACCATTCACAAGCACTGCCAATTTAAATCAGGAACGTGGAAAAGGTACAGGAAGTTTAGGCAGCTTAACTGAATTGTCATGCTTATTGAAAAGGGCCTCCGGTACYCTGAATTTGTATGCAGCCGGCAGAGCCGCTAAGCCAGAACAATCATCACCAGGAACACAAATGCGGACCAGACATGTTTCGTTCAATTAAGTGTTCAGTAAAATTTTTGTCCTCCATCTATGCATTCTAACAGCAAATGTACCCAGGTGTTATTTTTTAAATAGTATTGTAATTTGAATATCGCCAAGCCAATGAGGTCGTTACCAGAAAGGTCACAAGCATCCTTAAAAATAGCACGAATTGACCTATTTTCTAGTTGCAAAAGGCCTTGAAGGTATGATTTTTGACACCTTATATTCAGTTATTTTTGTCTCTCAGTGTTTCAACATCAGCTGAAAATCATCTTAAGTGTTACAGTATGGTGGCGTTACGTTCCCTGCTCTCATGCTGGAACAAGAAGGAAAGCTCAGTGATGTTCTTTCCATTTCCTTGCTAAATCTTGTATACATAGACAAGAATAACTAAGAGGGTAGACCAGTACAGTCTTGAATACCAGTGGTGAAAGATTATAGCCCAATAATGTCAAAACCTGTTTAAAAATTATTCTGAGAACAAAGCGTAGCTGTATGCTTTTCCCCAGTATGCTGAGAGATTAGATGAGTACAAAACAGTGCAGGGGCTGCCTGTCTCCATAATAAAAGAATCACCAGGCTCTGCCATAAATCTGCAGTAATTCTAAGATGAGATTGATATGGTTATTAGTAGCAACAATTTAGCAAATATCTCAGTTATCAGGCTTTTTAAGTTACAAAATAAAGGCAAAGAGGAGAAAGCCACTAGTCTTTTCTCCACTCCCATCTTACCAACTCCACATCATTTCAGTGCTGATTATTAACCCTCAGTTGTTTTTAATGGTGAGTTTGGATGCTACACAGACTCATGGAGACCTTGGTGCAACCCTCTGGATAATTTTCTTCTCTTGTCCTCTTGCTTTGTGTAAGTTTGCGATTTTCAAAACTGAAAAAAACGAAGCCTAGGTTTCAAAAAGAAATTTTATAATAATTTAGAGTAATTTGGGGTTTTTTCCCCTTAACTGATGATACAATGCAGTGTTCCAGCATTTTGCCTCTTGTTCTGTTTTAGCTTTTTCTCCTTTCAAGCCAACCGATGATTTAAGTGTTGCAACTTGAAGAAGCCAAGGTCTCTGCATTATACAAAATATCCTGGATTTGATACACTAACGTTTCCTTCACAAGACAAAAAGCCTTTTTGTTACTATTCACTAGGTGTCAAAAACCTATATATGACACTTCACTAGAATTTTATCATTTCTGGGACTTACGGAAGTCTCTTTCATGTATCTGTCATTACCCTGTGAATCAGGGTAAACCTGCTATAAGCTGTCACTTGGTAAAAAGCAGCTCTGTTAGCATATGCAGAGAATCTAACAATTAAGATGCCCTGAATAAATGGGGCACAAGTACATCTTTAAGCAAAATGACACTTTTGTCCTTGGGTAGCCAAGGTGTTTGGCTGTTGTACAGTGGGTACGATGAGGTAATGGATAAGACAAGAAGGAGCTCATCTTCTCAATACAGTAAAATCTGTTATTTATAGAAGTATGATTATAAGGAGACATATTTGCTCCTATTGCTTTACACACAATTCCAGCTATTCAAAACAGTTGCAGAAGATCAAAATTACTGTTGTATAAAATCATTAATGCTATATAGCCTGCACTGCTGCTGGATGCCCAACACTATAGAGAACCACTATAGGTCCCTTAGGATATATCCAGACTCCATGGCACAAACTCCCCCACAGAATTAGGTCTAAGCAGATTAACTTGCATGCTGCAAGAAGTCTAAATGCAATTTTGTGGTGTTCCCTATAGGCTTATTTGCCATGCTCCTCTCTGCTACCACAACAAGGACTGATTCTATATAAATTACAATGGGCTTTTTTATACCGCACTGATCACATCCCTTTAGGCTCACTTGTAGATTTGCAGCTTCAGGGAGAGAACAGAAAATGGACTCCTGAATGAGGGAACTGTACCCTTCTCTTGCCCTACAAATGTCTGAGAGCATACTGTCACAGGTATGCAAATTGTAATGGGTCCCCATCCATTTCCATTACCTCCCTCCTCACTCCCTAACTTTCCTGAATTCAGAACGCCCCGCAGAAGCTGGGCCTGCTGGGACCTACGTTCTTGACGAGCCCTCTATCTTTGTTCTGATTAGTCTTGGGTAACCATCCACCCCCGGTGCCCATCGTCTCCGTATGCATGTTTACATAAGCAGATCTGCTCCAAACAGCTTGGGATGAAAAGCAGCAAGCAAATGTGGTCAGACCCCCAGCACTGCATTCAGCGGAGCTATAGCTGAAGAAGGAGCAAAGAGCCACAGCCTGTGATCTCAGCTGGTTCTGTTTCTAGTCAGACAAGGACCAAAACCATGCAGCCAATAAAACCAACTGCATTTGAAAACTCAAAGATGTTCTTGCCGAATTTGAGCACTGCTTTTCTAACAAGCAGAGGTGATATTACCCTTGTTTTTTTTCAGCTGAATTAACAGCAATTACCTAAATGAACAATCACTTTTCTGGACAAGCTGCCTGCATACAATTTATTGGGGGAAAAATTATCCAAGGTTAAAAAGATAAGTGAACTTTTAGAGCAACATTACTGAGTTGTTACGTAATATACTTAATCATACGGCTTGTGTTTTAGACATCTTTTTGGTAGATTATGATTGTGAACAAAGTACATTTCAGAATCCTAAACTATCCATCTACAGACACTAACAACCAATGACTTGTACTGAATATCCCACCTCTTGCTAAATTATAGATCAGAAATGTGAGAGGTGTGTGAAATGCTTCTGGTTTTGATATATAAACTACCAAACAAGAAGAAAGACTAGTTTAGCTTTGATGTGGACTAGACATACTGAATTTTACAAAACGTCTACATTTTCTTCTATATTTTGTTCTGTTCTTGACAATTTTATATCAGCTCTGGATAAGTTTTGATCACCAACTAATTCTCATGTTGACTTTGATTTTGTGATTCATCATACATCATACATTGATGTATGATGAACAGTGGAACAGACTACTGAGCTTATGCTGTCACAAACAATATTTAACATCTCTCTAGCATGGGGCTTTGATTTTTTTACCCTCAGCTAATGTTTTTAGGGGATTGAAGAAATGGACTTCTCACAATAGGTAGCATTTAGTCTGCAGTGGTTATTGAACTGTTAGAAACCAGAGCAACCAAACCCAGCTCTCAAGGTTCCTGAACAATGTGTGAAACACAAACCACTGCCTCTTAACTTTCTGCTTTCATTCTTCAGAAGCATTCACACAACCTTATCTATACTTTTCTTCAGTCCATGCCAAAAAATTAAAATCAAATTAGTGGTAGCTTTCCAGTTTCAAAATAAAATTGGAATTGCAACACCCCTGTATGTGATGGCTATTTTTCTTCTCTTTTTCAGTCATCTCATGGTGCTCCCTGAAGCTACCACTCTCTAAGCAGATTTGTTTCATTATTTTAACTCTATGTTCTATCTGCTTTTTAATTACAATTAATTACCTATTGTTTAAATAGGATTTTCTTTTACCCCGGTGATACTACCACAATGACACTAAAGCGTGCACACAAAAATCTGAGGCTGACCTTGTATTCTAGATCAAGTCTTCCATACCATCCTCTGTATGAAACTCATCTTTTCCTAAAGGTCTCTTCCTCGATGATTGCTTTGATTTATAGGTTTGCCCTATGACTATGAGTATGAACTGTAAGTAGTAACTCTATCTCTAGAGCTGTATTTTAGGAAACAAAATTCAAGGAAGTTAAGTATTACACAGGACTAGCTCAGGCTCTTAAAAGAACTGCATTGTGAGTAACAAAAACAATTTCCTCAAATCAAGCTCCTGCCTACTAAAATAGTTCATACTTGCAAGACTGCTTATATCATGCAATGCCTCTATTTGATGATACGTAGGGCACGAACTAAGGCTTCTTGAAAGCCACTCTACAACTACATCTGTGTGTTTTATATTTCATTCAGTGCCTACAGGATAATAAATTAATTTTTCCTCTTGGCTTTGTGATATAAGTATGGAATTACATTATCAACAGTTTCAGCGTGGCCAATCCAAATGACTTGGCTGAACAAAACACTCCCTGCCACCTGAAGAGATTAAGGAATACCAATGATTTTGCTTTTAGTAACCAGCAGTGGGATTTTCAAACTATTCAGCACTGGCCAAATTTTTCTCTATTGACATCAACAGTAAACCTCTAATTTCAGAAAGACTGGAAAGAATCCAGTTCTGAATATTTCTGAAAAACCCTACCCTAAAAAACCCTTATTTTAAATTACTTCATAACATGCAATTTATAGAATCTAGCACGCGAAATTCTGCCAGAGTAGATGTGAAAGGCAGCTGGGAATATAAGCAAACAGATGATCCATGTGATATTCTTACCTGGAGCTTTGAAATCTGACAACTGAAAATAATTTACTTGGAAGGAAAAACAGTTCCTCTCCAACCCCTTTTCAATACATGAAATATTCACCTCTAATTTATTTTTCCACAAGAAAATGGCAACAGCCTTTTGCACTACTGAATTTTATGCAAGACCCTCTCAAGCAGTCTAACCTGTACTCAAATCTCAAGACAATAAAAACATATGTAAACTATGTAAAAGTCTAACAGAATAAAAACAAAGGCAGTTAAATCACAGTCTATAACTACTTTAAAGATTCTGATTACAAATTGCAAGGGACTTTTTCTCTCTGCCATCACACAAACATACACAAAATATTGGGAAGATATTAAATAACTTTCTCAAGGCAGAGTCAGTAATAACACAATTACTCTGAATAAAAACAAAAGTGGTGAAATGGAAATAATTCACAATTAAACTGCAGAAGCCACAATGGAAGGACAGATCACTTACATGGAAGAATAAAGATTATTATTCTTAAAGCAAAAAACAAAGGTAGTACATGAGAAAATGGATGAGTCAAGCTAGGAACTCATGTCACCCTGCTGAACAAGATCAAAGATGAGTTCAGGTTAACAGCATGAGGATTAGTGAGAAATGGTGTAAATAACCTAACTTTATATAACCCCAAACCTTCAGACTGCGCCAGGGCACCTGGTAGCACAGCACAGAGCAGGAATGGTGAGGTGAGCTACCGAGATAAGAAAGAGGCAAGTCTGAGGACAGGACCTCAAATCATTTTAGACATTAGGTTATGAATAGCAACCTCAGAAAGATAACCAGGGTTTGTAGAGAGGAGGGGGGGGGCTGACTCTCTGCTGAAGTAAACAAGCACAGTTTCACTGAATTTCGGTGAAACTGTCTGAAGACCTGCCCTACATTTGTGCTAGCATGCTTGTCATCCACCACACTGATTTACAGGCGCTAGTGACCTCCAACTAAGTTTGCATACCTCATTTTTGGAAGTTTTAAAGCTACCTAGACTTGAGCAGCCTTTTCAAATTCTAATTGATTGGTCTCAAGCCAGAGAAAGCTGAGCGCGCAGCTCTTCTATCATGCTACAGTTTACATGGAATGACATCTCCACTCCATAAAAAATGCAACAATTTTCTAAAAAAGAAATTCAACAATGGTAGTACTCTATCTATATTTTCTTCCTCATAAATCAAGTTCTCTCCAAGGGTCACATGGGAGCTGTTACTAACTACATAACAAATGCTGTAGATGCTTACAGTTCCTGAAGTGACAGCAGCACTGTAACTCATAGCATTGTGAAGCAGTTTGGGATACATGGGATATTTAATAGGGTATATAATATATTTACTATTATTCTTTGTCTTTTTATTTCATATCCGGATCCTGTATCTAAATATGGAGAGAGAGCACTCATCCGCTAGCTGAAGCTGTATTCAGTTAACAGTCATAATTCTAGTCAAAAAGGAAAACCATCAGCCCCTATCTAATGGCATAAATACAGACACTCAAGTTCTCAATGTTTTATGATGAATTCTTAGCACACTTTCTTTTTCCTAGAAATTTCCAAAGAAAGTGAGAAAATAGTTGAAGGAAAGAGTTTATAAAAATTATGGACTACACAGTATATAGTGCATAAGCCAGGTGGTGCTAACTTCATTACGGAATTACGACAACAGCAGTAATTTTTCTTTTCCTGCTCACTGCCAAAATACGCTGCCTGGAGGCATGCGAGGAAGAAAAATAAAATTTTTTGTAATTTTTAAATATCAGCTTAATAGTTTGAAATTGTAAGTATTAATCAGAGTTACACAAATGGCTACAAGGCAGAACTAATATTTTTCTATATCTTAAACTTGTGTGTGTTTTGCTTAGCCTGTCTAATTTTGTAATTCTTTCAAATCACACACACATATCCCATAGTGTTTGTTAAAAGCAGTTGTGTCTCCATATTCTGTCAGTTTAAAATGCTTTTTGTTTAGCATTTCTGAGGCAACAAAACTCAAATACTATAATAAATCTATTGAGTGTTTATAAATTGGTTGAAGGGAGGAAGCCCCACGAGGAGTGAAAATCATGGCTACTGCAGAGGAAGATTGCAGCCTGAGGAGCCCGGGAAGAACGTGGCAACCTGAGGAACTTGGCGTAGAGCTTAGTAGGACCAGCCTATAGAAGTACCTTGAGATCTTCCTTCTGCTTTGACTCACAGTAAATTGACACACTGCAGAGTCTTGTATCCAGTCAGGTGAGAACAGATGAAATACTCACTGTGAATCAAAACAGACACAGCAATAAAACTTAACTTTGGAAGAAAAAAACAGAGGCACAACACCCCAGTAGCTGTAAAAAAAAGTCACCCTGTTACTTATTTGTATAATTAGTTTCCTCTAACTAGTGTGTGGTAAAGCGATGCTGGAGAGGAGCCACAGCAGATGGAACCATCATTTCCCAGCTCAGACCAAGAGGGCAGATGGGACCTAGCTCAGATCAGTGAGACTTCTCAGCCTCAGCACGACACAGGTGGGAATCAGACCACATTGCTATTACATCTGCAACACTATGAAGGAGGAGTGACCTACAGTTAAGGTACCCAAATCTGGGGTGCTCTCCTTACCACAAAATGATATGAAAATACTGACCTGGCAGCATATTTTTGCATAAGGCCAAAAATGATTCATGCCCTGCCATCAGCAATATACGAACCAGGAGTAGGGGACAACTGAAAGGATTCCAGGATTCCAGCTGATATGCAGTTCCAATAAACATACTTATTATGCAGCATAAGAAGCAGCAATAGCTTGAATCTGGGAGGGACTTAATGTCATCTTATAGTTCTTGCGGTTTCTTTTTAATAATTTTCACATTACTGTTACTATAAAAACACTTCATAGAGTTAAAACATTTTTATTGCACATATATGAGTTCTATCATTATAGCTTTTTTTCTCTTTCCGGCTTTTCTTGGTAGCAGGAGTATGTCTAGATGAAAATCCCAGATTTCATGTAGAGCAGCAGAAGAGATTTTTTGTTTTCTTTTTTTTAAAAAATTTCTACTTATTTCTTTTTATTTTATTCTTTTTTTTTTTTTTTTTTCTTTTATACCACACATCAGAGGACAGAGAGGCCATAACCTGTCTGCAAATTGAAACAGCAAGAGCAAGGTCTGGGTATCTGGAAAAAAAATCATGCTATGTCATAGCATACCAGCAACTCTAAAAAGCTTGTGCCATACTGGACCTGAAATCAGTATCTTGAGGCTGGGTATGTGGGAGAGAACACATTATTTCTGGAAACAGACTGCATCCTTCTGTATGCTTTACTTGGCTTTACTTCCTTCTGGTTATTTTACCAATAAAGTATGTATTTTATGTTTACACTTTGAAGGAAAAAAAATGAAGTGATGAACCCGATAGGATCCATTACTAAAATCCTGAGAACATTACTGTTAGCAATCATTTCAAGTAGCTGGCAGAGAATTTTTTCCATAGAGCTGCTATTTATTTTCTTTCACTTTCCAAACTGCATGAGATAATTTCCTATTTTTAAGACACAGATCATGATATAGCAAAACAGAAGCTGGGATTTCATCTTCCTACATCAGCTGTAATAAGACTCCATGGCAGGAGCACTAATAAAACCTAAGCCAAATTCCTTTATATAAATTACCTTCATGTAATCCCTTCACTTATCAAGAGAAAGTCCAAAACCACTCTGAATCGCAGGCCGCACACCGCCTCTGCTTCGGTGGGCAATAGACCACTGAGAAGGAAATAGAACGACCTCGCCAGCTACCGCATTGGCTGCGTGACCGATCGTCTCCAAACCCAGGCAGTGCTAAAAGCAGGAACCCCCAGCATTTTGTCATCCCCTGGTTTTGTGCACACTGCTCTTCCTAGGACTGCCTATTTCCAATTACTCCTGCTCATGATTTTAATAAAGTATATTTAAGTTAAAATACATTTATTAGAATGTGTTGTGAATTAAATTAACTTTGTGTCTTACAGTAAACACATACAATACAATCTGAAGATGGCAAGTCGTCAGCTTCTATACTTTTTTTTAATCTGAAAGAGTACGAATGTTTTCAGTATTATAGTGTTCAGTATTTATGCATTGAGTCAAAGCTGTAGAACTTAAATATCAAAGCATGTGAGGAAATCTCAGATCTTTACATCAAAGTCCACTGAACAGAAAAGGCCTTTGCAGCAATGAATGTCAATGAAGGTCACGCAGCTTTCACCTTTATTTAGATAAGCGAAAGTATTGGTGTGTGGAAAAATCCAATGTGAGTTGCATCTGAAACCAAATGTATAAAGTTTTAAGAAAACGTGTTCTATATAGATCTGATATCTAATGACCATAAAAAAAGGATTTTCCAATCTCATTAACTGTAGTTTTGTAAGAAATGTCTGCCTGCGTTGGGCCAAACCAGCACACATGGGATGCACACTCATTGTTTCCTMGGTATAAGTGCATTCAGTCTATATTCTCACCCTGCTGCTATTTTGCACTTTGCATGAACTCAAGAATCTTGAATATGGCTGTAATGTTATGGGAAGGCATAAGGAAAAATAAGGAAGATGCAGGCAACTAACCATCAACTCAAAAGAACAGCTAGGACAGCAAGTTGCCATTATTACTTGAGTATTGCCTCCAAGCTTCCCAGTGAAGATCAATAAGTATGATTTATTAATGTTAAGGCCACAAAGAGTCATAAACCTAACTCTAACATGAATTAATACCTGCATCCAAACTTTAGATTCTTAAAAACAAAGGAGTACAAACCCTGGAGATCACAAATCTGTGTTACTAAGTAGAAGTCAGGCAAATTCTGATATTGCCAAGCTCCTCAGAACTAAAACTCTTGGGGAGTACCAGACTTTCAAGGTGGTCCCCCAACAACTGTTCCTAATCCAAAAAAAGGGAAGAATAAGCACTTTTGTGTCTTGCCAGACCCTTGCACAGAACACAAAACAATGTTGTTGCACGTAGCCCTGCATACACAAAACAGTCCCGGGCTCAATACATGTTATTCCCAAAGTACATTTCATTCTTCAGCTTTTTTATCTGTGTTTCCTTTGATCATTGAGTCTCAACAGTTGTAACAACTTGCTAAAAGGAAGTGAAGTAGGAAATACCATGCTTTTCAACTGTCTGCTAGAACATGGAATAAATACATAGATATGAAAATATTCCCCCTTCTGTCTGGCAGTCTTCAGTCTCACTGAACAAATTTAACATTCTTGCAGATTTAGTCAAGGAAAAGCCAAAGCAACATTCCTAAATTTGCAATCAATAGCCAGAATAAACAGAAATGTACAGATTAAAAACTGTATTATAACTTTCCGCCATCTTTACCTCTCCCCAAACTCTCATATAAATCCTGTTGTACAAACCATACATACAAAAATGTATAAAATGACAGAATTTGGCTTAATGTCATTTAGCCTGTAACAAGGCTAGTTAATACAAATCTGTGATGGTGTAAGCCAACTAGTTAGCCCTTGACTGTTCTCAGCAACCCTGACTATTTTTCTTCCATTAGTCTTCACTTTTCCAAAGAGTAATAAAAGGGAAAATTGCAATGTTATAACTTCATTTAGAGGACAGCGTTCATACAAACCAGCTCTCTCTTAGTGAACTGCACATCCCCAAGTACACAGTCCCACAGGGTGGTGGTCAGGGTGAATGAGCTAATTTACGACAATAAAGTTATCAGATTTAGACTTACTTCATATTCCTAGACTAGTACTAATCCCTTTGTTTTTCTTCACTATTTTAACATGTTATATCATAAAATTAATTAGGGGAATGACGCCTGAACTCACATATTTATATTCCAAAAAGGCTGAAGATGGAATAGAAACAAGTCAAAGTTAATTGATAAGAGATTTCTTATTATAACTACTCATGAGAAGTCATAGAACAGAGTACTCTCAAGTGACTTATCTTTCCAACCAGTTTCTTCAAAATGAGCCTTCAGCATAGAATAATGGCCCCAACTGAGTGATAACAGTCAAGTGTAAAAAGTCATAAGCCTTATAAACACATGAAATAATTTGATACTTCTTTAGTTTAAAACACACACTCTACTTTGATTTGGTATTAAACCAGTTCTACTGAAAAAAAGCTCTTCCCATTTTTAAAGAATAGTGCCATAAGATTGCCTAGTTACCTGAAGAACAAGGTAGGTGAAATGTTAATTATTCACCAGAGTCTCAAGTATACTTTTTTCCATTCTTGCTCCAGATGTACTAAAACCAGTAAACTGAATCCATTTCTGCTGTGTGAAACCAGAATAGTAGATCATGTTTAGAACGGATTCCCTCTCTCTTCATCAACCTTTCTGACGAGATATTTCAGAAGGACAGAACGGCAGAGACTGGACTTCACATGCAACATCATCACTTGGTGGCATGTGGGTATTTCATTAACAGCTACAGCAAATTAGGACTTCGCTAGCACTGCAATTCTATTGGGAAACTTGTATAACATACTGGCAGTATACAGTAAAAGTGTGTGTTCACTAATGTGAAAAAGCTTATCTTCTGCAACAGAAAGACTGATAGGAAACAAAACCTCAGCTGTCAGCAATGGAAAGAAGTACATCCTAAAAGATTTTGATATTGAACTTCTTGAAATTTAAGGCAAATTTCTCCCTTTAAGGAAAAAAAGGAGGAAAGCAATGAGCAATGAAACTACTTGAAAGTACCAGTTAAAATGGGTGCAGTATAGCTAAACAGATAAAATGTTGCTTAAAAGACAAGTTTTAATCAGTCTCATGGGCGAATCAAAACACACAAAAATGATAGCACTTTTAAACTGTGAATGTGCCCCACAGCGAAGCTGTATCTTTCCGTAACTGCAAGTCATGCCAAAATAAAGAGAAGTAAAAATAAATAACCCAGTTTAAATCTGTACCATACTGAAGCAGCAGAAATGCTTAAGGAGCAATATGATAAAAGAACATTAAAATCTCTTCAAATTGATCAGAAGCAGGCAGTCTGCAAAAGAGTTTACAAGCCCAAGAAATGAACAAGTATGAAAGGAGCCTTTGAGAATTTGAAGGCTATATCACAAAAGCCAAATGAATGGTTTTCTGTGATAAAGACTACTTTCCCAAAGTTTTTTAAAACTAGGGATGAATGAACAAGGACCTGCCTGAAACATTTTAGAACAAATTTGTGAATCAGGACCAAGTCATTAGGATTTAATGGTACTTTTTATCACCAGCTGCACAGCATGAAGTTGAAGAGTAGTAATGCCTCAAAAAAACTAAACAAACAAGTCTCCGAAGGAGTCAGCACCTAAGCACAGAGGATGACTCAAAGGAACACACTTTATTTTCGAAAAGTCTTCAGATAGGTCCTTCAAGGGCATGATAGGTACCATGAAATAGGAGTACACTTAAGGTCCCTTCTAGGCCATTAATTCAGAAAGGAGAGGAACAAATAGCTAGTTTTCCTAAGTGAAAAGATTTCAATGCTGTTTTCAGCACCAATTGATGTGAAAAAAAGCAGAATACTCAAAGCTAACCATAACTGCAGACTCCAAAATATCTTGATTCTGATAAGAGCCTCGTGGACAGAACAGATAGACTTTAATGCCGTTTATTGCATGACTAATGAATCTGGGAAGGAAAACTCCAACCCTAATTGTAAGATAGCTTCTACTCCCTTCAGAAAGCTCTGGAAGTGTAGAAAGCTCACTGAAAACATCAGCCCAAGCTATGAAATGGAAATAAGCTTACTAGTTAAAGAAAACAGGAGACAGCACTTAGAAATTATCTATGCTGATACCATCAACTAGTGTTGAACCCAAGAGAAGCAAGATTTAGAAAACCTAAATCAGGTACAGGGCAGCATGGATCAGATATGAAACCACACTCACATTAGGCAAGACTGAGTACACTAAAACATAATCCTTAAGCTTGACTGCAGAGGACAGAGGTCTATAAAATAATGGACAAGGCTTGTAGGAAAATGATTCATTATTTTTCATAACAGAAACTAGACAGTTACCAGACAGGTTTAATATAAAGTACTTTTGTATGCTTTTCAAATCTAGTTTTAGATTTTGTTAAAACCCAAGTCCAGAGGAAAACAAACACTTTGGTAAGCCTAGCAGGCTACAAATATAGATCACTACTCACCCTGTTTAGCAGATGTTTAAGCAAAGGTAACAACCAGAAACACTTCCTGGTTAGATGGACGTTAAATCTGACCAAGTATATATAAGACAAAGTTTGGTCCTAAATCCACACTAACTCACTTACCTGTGTAGGCTGTGGGGCGTGCTTTGCACTGTCTAAAACTAAAACCTGTTTTATAGTCTTGTTTGTGCATTCCAAAGAAGCTTTGGCTAGTAATAGGATGCACGTAAATCACTTCATGTTAAGACCTACTRTTGAGGAATAAATTTTTAATATTTACTTACACAAAAGGAACTGAAAAGTGCATACAAGCTTTCAATCACTCAACAATATTGATCTCGCTCTTCAAGGATCTTCACAGTGGTCTTTTTTTTTTTTTTACATGGAATATTGCAACATTTTCCTTTTTGTTTATTTGAAATAGGCAGGGAATGGGATTCTTGCTAAGGATGTAGCAGTATTTGTTCTTTAAAGTTTGAGACAATCTTTTGACTAGTCAGAGAACAGGAAAATAACATACAGCCTAATGAAATAACTTAGAAGTTGGCCAGTTGATTTTAAAAATGAAGAGGGACATTTTCAATGGATTTGTAAGTTAAAGATTGAATTTGCTCATGGCAACAGAATGTTTCCACATGACAATATAAAAGTATTCACATCCATGAAACAAAGCCTTCATACAGGAATTACCTAGATGAGAAAACTTCAGAACACACAAACTTCTGGTAGCATTCTCATGTTTTATTTCAATTAAGCCACACAGACATAGAAATAAATTACAGCAGCTTTTGTTAAGAAACCTCAGTTTCAACAAACAGCAAGGTTCCTGTTTAAGCATGATCATTGAAGATGTGTAGTTTTAGCCATTGCTTGTCTCAATTTCACATTCAAGACAATACGTTACAGGCGACATCTGGAGTCATCTAGTATGAATTAATAAATCAGCCATTCATCAAATCATAAGCTGATGTTTAATATCAGTTCCAACCCCTTGCACATGCTGGTTTCCTCCCTGTAAAAGAAGTTTTATTTAATTTGTAGTCAGCATTGCGCAAGAGAGGTAACTGGCCTAAGGCTGAGCTATATGAACATGCTACATGACACTAACCCTTAAGTCAGAGCCATTTCTCAATACAAATTTCTTCATTTGTACAGGACAGGATTTTCCTTTCCCATATCATTAGTATGGGTTCCATTCCAGAGGACCAGCCAGATTAGAGTAAATGGATCCAATAACTGTTGTGACTATAAGCTTTCCTCAGATTTTTTTCTAATTTAGATTGGCTAAATCTACTTAAAGTTCTAACAATTTCCACACAGGTTTCCACTACTCCAAACTAATTTTGGTTTTGTTTTTCTTTTCCTTTTAGTTTTCAGGTAAGGAATAATTTAATCTTCTTTAGATATAGAAAACAATCCAACCACTAACATCTGATAATCATTTTTACACTACATACCTGAAGACCAATCAGTGTGCAACGAACTCTTTCCACTCAAGATATTTCACATAGGTTCATGAAGCATCAACACACTTGAGAAACCTGGAAAATAAGATTTACATGAAACTGATATTAAGACTCATAACATGATAATCAGATGACAGTTCAAAACCTACCTACAAGCTATTTGGAATGCAGTAGAGTTCATTTGGTAACTTCCCAAAGTTCAGTAGTTTCATGAATGTGTTCCTCTCAGCATGATCCAAAGAAGAGTATCAACCTCATCTCTGGGTTTGAGAGAGAACTTTTATACCCCTCTGTGTTGGCCACTTAAGACACCGCCAGACTTAAGAGGGCAAAGCATAAAAGGGGAGTAGGTTATAGCACCAATTTTTTCTTAACTAAGATGAACTGAACTTGCGATTTATTCAAAAGAGGCATTACAATTTACTTGAAATTTGTGAATTATCAAAATGTAAGATTTAAAATTATCTGCAATGGTAATTACGCTAGAGCACACTTACATTCTAGCAGAAGGTATTATTCGTTCCTAAGAAGTCCTCCGTATTGCTTCTAATTTAGGTGTGATCATCCATGTCTAGAATATTTCAAACACAAAGTTGCTAAGTGGGACCCCTAAAAAGCACAAGAAAAGACAAAAATTATTACATTATAATATAATTTTTATTATATCTAATTACAGACCTTCTTAAAGCCATATTTTACAAAGTTGCAGAAGTCATTTACATAAATTTCCTTATCAAACCAAAACCTAGAGCAAAAGGTAGTAAATGGTTCAATCTGTTAAAAAGATTCTTTTCTAATCATCCCATTTAAACCACATAGAACATCTTTTTAACATTGTTCAAAGTACTGATAAACAGAAACAATGGAAAGTTTATTAAGCCTAAATTGCTTTTAGTGTTGACACTACCCTGAAGTAAGGTCTAAATTTTTATATTTAACAAACTAATCTTTACCAGTCAATTCATTGCTACCTTGTGCCTACTTACATATACCTTGTAACAAATTATACTGAACTCAACCAAGAGAGACATCAAAGGTCACTGTTACAGACATACTAGAAGACTGGGCCGAAAGCCTATTCAATCAGTGACGACTTCTTGTTTGAGAAGTTAAGTGTCTTTGAACTTAAGTGCCTATAGCATTAAGTACGCTAAACACTGCAGGTTATAACTGTAGTTTTCTTGATGCAGCCCATAAAAAAGAAAACACTACACTGAATCAGATTTAAGGTCTGTGCAGCACATTACCTATAATTTAGAAGAGCAGAAGCGTACAAATGTACACAAATACTTCTTTGTCTCACGGTGATATGGAGCAATACCCTCAGATATGTTTGTCTTCAAATGGTAGTCTCAGGATTCAAAGCCCGCCGTTTCTGAAGCCCAAAGCCTTATCTAACTAGCCCTAGGCTGTGAGATATGCGATTAAGTCGGTGTGCCCCCTTACCTATAGGCGTTCAAAGGCACGACTCCAGATCCCCAGCGCTTCCCACTGGCGAGGCCTACCGCACTTTGCCTCCTGCCCACGCCGGGAGCAGCCGAGCGCGGCAGGCCAGCGCACAAAGCCTTCGGGGGCATTTGAAGGCCCTGCCGGTACCTTGGGAGGCTTTCTGCCGCCTTCCTCCCCGCCGGGCGGCCGCCATGGGGGTGCGTGCGGCCCACRCCACACGCTGCGGAGGGAGAGAGAAGTCAGCCCGGAGCAGCGAGGGGGGGCGGGGAGGGGGAAGGGAGGGGGACCGCTTGTGCCTCACGACAGGCTGCAGGGCGGAGGGGACGGCTCCGCACTGGGTTTCTGTGAGGGAAAGGTGCTCTATCCCCCTGTGTTGACTCCTCGGACCACCGCCAGGCTCCGAGAGGGCAAGATGTGAAGGGAAGACCCGAGCAGGCCCCACCCCAACCCCACACCCCGTCCGTGAGGAGCCCGGGGCTCCCTGTGGGAGCGGCTGCGGCCGCCTTACCGCGGCGACGGACGGCAGAGAAAGAGGGAAGCCGGCGCCTCCCGGCGCCTTAAATACCGTCCCGCCGCTCCCGCGAGACCCCGCGCGGCGCCCGCCGCCGTTGGAGGGGGCGGGGGCAGGGGGAGCCAGCGGGAAGGGTGCCGCCGCCTATTGGTAGAGCTGGCGCACGTGACCCCCCCGCGAGGGGGGCGGGGCGGGGGCGGTGGGGCGCGTGTGCGGGGTGCGTGGCGGTTGACCCGCGCACCGGAGCTCCGAGCGAGCGCTGAGGGGAGAGGCCGCCGTGCTGCGCCTCGCCTCCCCGCGGGGAGACGGCGTGGGGCTGCCCCTGGAACAGGGGGCCGGCCAGTGCCCCCGGGCCGCTGCGGCCGGGGGTGAGGGGGCGGCCTTCTGCCTCAGTGAGAAGCGCCCCGATCGCTCGGTCGCGCTCCCTGCGGCGGTCAGTCAGGGGCAGGCCCGCGGCCTGGGTCATGACGGGGCTTTCGTCTTCGTAGGGTCATAATTGTCGATCTCTGCCCAGGACAAACTAGGGGCCCGGAGGTCTTTAACTTGGAGAAACAAAAGCGTCTTCAGTGCGAAGTAGCAGCTGTGTGGCAGTTTTGAGGAACTAAATACTGCTGATCTCTGTCTAAACTCCTATCTAAGCCCTACTTTAGGAGGCTTAGGATCTGTCTGTAAGGATAGTGAAGTAARCCTCAAGCCTGCGCTAATACCCTCGTTGATGTTACAGCACATGGAGCTCGCTCTAGAGTATGCCTAGGCTGCAGTTCACAGGGTGGCACCGTGGAACCAGGCCTGTCATCCTGCGAGTTAGCGCACAACGTGGATGCGAAACACGGCTATTGTTCTACCTCAGCTGAGATGTGCTGCCTGACTGGGGATACTCCTAAGGGGTTTTAGGGTGAGTAGGAGCAGATTAGCATAAACTAAGCATTAGTAATTTGTAGCACAGAGACTTTGAATGTTGCCCAGCAAAGCTAGTAGGTAGGAACCACAACATCTCGGTTCCCATGGAGTTCTTATTTCAACAAAAGTCCCTGCTTCCCAAAGAGGTGGATATATTGCTGATAATTCATAGCCTCCTGTCTCAATGAGAAACAGTATGTCTTGTCTCATACCAAGTTGCTACCAGCACAGCACCTGTAACTGTGGAAAGAAAATGGGTTGGCCCACTATCCCTGAGTGTTTTCTACCCTGCATTTAAATTACCCTCAGCAGATCTAAACCACCTGGTTCAGCCCGAAACAAACAGTCACATAGTTGCAATCAAGGGATAGTGCTAGAAATTGTTTCTTATCACTTCTAGTTACCTCTTCTGTCTAATTCTTGATACTTGCTTCAAACATTGTTGCAGATGTGACTCCTGTGCCAGTATGTTTATTTCGAGTACATCAGGATTCAAARGCTGTCTCAGGGCTCTGGGTAAGTCACTCGCGGGATATGAATTTGTGAGGCATGAAGCTTCAGGTTATTTCAAGTGAGGTTCTCTGCAATGACCATTTTCTACAGTTAGACACATAAGTCAGATCAGTCCTTTCTTGTAATGTAGCCAAAAAGATGAAGATGAATCCAACCTTTACATTTTTACCACCTCTGTCGGTGGTACGTATATCAAGCTCAGTTTCCTCTTTACCAGTACAGAAAGTGAACTGGCACCTCTGTTAGCACAGCAAACCAGTGATCAGTATGCATCCCAGATGAGCATTTTAATCATTCAGATAAAATCCTACTCTTTTTTCTTCCCCTGCATGAGCTATCTTCTGCCTTCCCCATACAAAACTTCGCATTGTTTGCTTTCTCTCTGGCTCCATGAAACTTACTTTCTTGTCTGATAGTGGCACAACTTCAAGAGGAGTGCAGAGGCCACCTGCCCTGTCCGTCCCTTCCCAAACCTTCCCTATAGAATAAGTTACTGCCCTAGCAAGGGTCAGTTGTGGATTTGAGCCTCTTTAGATGCAGGAAGGCTTCTCCTGTTTCCTGGGCAAGTGCTGTAATCATTGAGTTACTACCTATAAGACTGAAGGCAGATCTGCCCTTTCTATGTTTTGTTGGAGGGAAAGGGCTGCCTTTAACTTTCATCTGAGCAAACTTCTCAGCTGGGCACTGAGTCTGCCTACAAGCCTGGGTATCTTGGGGACTTGTGGGAAAGCCCACATTACTGGTGGATCTAAGTTCAGCTTAATTTTGAGATGGATCCTGGATCACTAACCAGGAGAAATGCAAGTCTGGTCATGAGCAGAATTTGCAGGAACTTGAGTTATCATGGGAGCTTGACTAGTGAACATGAAAATATTTAAGGGGGGGGGGGGGATAATGGACAGTTGTTACAAGAACTACACTTAAGAATCAGATACTTAATGTGCTATCTTTGTTCCACGCTGGTTACCTCATGGTGAAGAAGAGCCTTTGCTTCTTTTCAGCATGAGAGGTTAGCAGGTTCTACACATGCCCAGCAAAAACTGTCAGGCATCTGGTCAACCATGCTAGTAGATTTTGTTAGCTCTGTTTACATTAGGGTACTTCCACTTTAGATAGTTGTGGAGAAGAATATCTGAAGGTCTGCATTTTGAAGTTMGCTAAGTAGCAGCTGGGTGCCTTGGTTATTTTGTGGACTTAGTGTTAAGCTTTTTAACGAGTCTGTGGTGTTCTGAACTCAGTTGTTCAAATCTTGAAGAGTAGTGCTCTCATCAGACAAGTCTCTCTTTGTGGGATGCATGAATTTAATCTCAAAGTCACTGGTCTGATACCTCTTTCAGCTGAAAGACTTTTGAAAAACATTTGTTTAAAAATATCATGTTGACTTCACCACAATGCACAATTGTCATTAATGTTTCATTTCAATTTCACTGTCTTTCTCCACACTGATATGAAGGAAAACCAAGCAAATAAAATCTTGATGTGACCATCAGTATTTGCAGATGGATGACAGTATCCAGCTGCATTAAATAATCGGCAGGTTTGGGACTTTACAATGCAGCAGCTTTTTTTTTTTTTTCTTCACACTACATGTCCAATGCAATAAGACTGTGTCTTGATTAAAACTTTGAGATACTAATATAACAAAAATGTAATTTGATTAATTTATGCCACAATTTACATAAAATGAAAAGGCTATTTTATATTCATGCTGAAAATAGACTAAATGCCACTTACAGCCTGTCTGCTGTCAAAATATCCTTTGTGTTTTGTTCTCAGAGTGTATGTTAGTTAAAATTAGAGTCTGTAGAATAGAACAAAAATAACAAATAAAATCTCTGGAGAAGAAGAGAGGGGCAAGCCAGAATTGTTATTTCCTTTCCAGAGGCAGAAATAGCAATACAGTTCTGTTAGAAACTTAAGTTTTCTGTTATTTTTGCTGAGTCTCTTCTTTGATAAATTAGTTCCATGGTTAAAAATTTTGATTGTCTCTTTCTAGCCAATATGTATGATTAGAAATTAAATAGTATCCTTCCAACTGAAAGCACATTTTGTATAGGTAAGAAAAATGCCAGTAAAGTTTGCTAGTGAACTTCCTTGCTGAATAAAATTCCTGATAAAAAGGCCATTCTTCAAGCTTCTACTTTATAGAAATATGGGAATATTTTCAGCTGAGTAGTGTCAGGGACAATTAATATTATGTACACTGATGAAGCAATAGACAGAATTTCTTGTCACTGTTCAAAGCTCCTAATACAGTTTTTGTGAAACACAATTAAGCAGAAGAAAAAAGGTAAGRGTAAGATATTATGAGATAATCACACCTCTAGGCCATTATCAAACTGACTGTAAAGGCCTAAACAGCCTCTTCATAGAATAAACTGTTTAATAGTTATCACTATAGAACTATTAACCCCTTTTATCTACTCAGTCAGCTTTTGGTGTATTTGACATCAATGTATTTGCGTCTGTCTTATTCTGCTGTCTTTGGGCTTTCATATCTGATGTCTGGATGAAAAAAAAATAAAGTCAGATGCTGCAAATGTATTTTGTTTTCTTCTGTAAAGTAGCAATTTCTGAGAAAAAGGAAGAGATGCTATTCCCTCTCTGTCAAYGAGTATAATGTTTACATTAGCAAAATAGGCAAGATTCAGAGGTTAATTTAATGCAAAGTTTTATTTTCTGTGCTTCATATTTGGTAGGTGACAGTATGACTTGTTAGGATTGTAAAGATAAAGTTTTACCATATTTTATATCAAAAGAAATAATTCCTCAGATAATTTGAAAATGTTGGGTAGGGGTTGCTTTGAAGCTGACAGTCTTAAAGAAGAATAGTGATTCCAAAGTTGGTTTTGTTTGTTTGTTTGTTTGTTTTAAACTAAGGGGCCCTAAGGACACTCCCCACATTTTCTGTGTATTGCCATGAATTTTTCATGGACTACCACTCACTCTTACCATTAGGATTTCAGGTGTGAATAGAGTGGCTTCCATGGACCTGCTATGAGCCATGCACTACAGCCTCAGTCAATGGACTGCAAGCTGGTATTTGGCGTTGTACTAAAGCTCCCAATCTGTTCTGCAGTACGGGCCAAGCTTCATGGAAAATCCTTAGTCCTCATGCTTGTGTCTACATATTTTTCATTCTGTTAAAGACATATTGATATCTTTTGTAGAACATAATTTAACATGAGATACAAAATATAAAAAAGTGTTTGTAAAATTCTAAACATACATTGTCAGCATTGAAAGTGTTCTAGGTATCTGAGTTCTCTTTTGATTCTTATTATGTATTCTCCCACCTTCCAGAAACCTGAGTATTGTTTTAACTGCCTTTTCCATTAAAATGCCCTTTTAATTGCCTGGAAATGTATCCTAAATTTGATTCTGTTCCAAACACTTGTTCAGCAAAACTGACTGATGATTACCCATTTCTGGACCAAAGTTTATTACAAGAAAAACATAAATGAACCCCCTGTGGAATTTTCTAAGATTTCTGGAGAGGAAATGCAATATCCTCTTTGTAGCACAGAGTAAGCAGATATTCTAGTCCCAGCTTTGCTACTAACTTTCCTGTGTAACTTTGGATAAGTTGCTAAATCTCTGCTGCCTGTTTTCTTGCTTTGTAAAAGAAGCTAATATTAACTTGCCACCCAGTAATATGACAAGTCTGAGTGAAAGTTTGCAAAGTACTTTGAGAACATCAGATGGAAAATGTTATGAAAGTCCAAGCCTCTGCTAGCCAAAGAGGATATTTACAATAGGTTCTTCTGTAGTGAAATAAAAATGTTCAAGCGTATAACCAGATGTGACCAAGACTGATCTAAAATTAAATGCAGAAGGCATTTTTTGACCTTTCAACAGAAATTATATAAGCACTCTTAGGTTATAAATAGTCCTTTGTTTTCCTTCTCTTTGTCTAACACTCAGAAGAAACACAGGGTTGGTTGTTTGTTATGGAAGAGATAGGGCAATGCTTTAGAGTGGAAACAATTGTTCACTGTTCTTTATTTATACAGTTCCTATAATGTTTGTAGCTAGCATTTGTTGCTTTTCTTAGCACTTTTTTATCTTCAAAAAGCTACAGAAATAAACTTTCTAGTTCTGAAAATGACAGCACCAGAAGAAAACCAAAATACTCAGCAGCCCATTTCAAGTGTGAAACTTTCTTTCCTCTTTCCTGGTTTAATATGTGACTGAAGAGCAAAAAAGCCAGCGCTAAACTATTGTTAAACTGGCACATGAACACTTGTATATTATTTCCTATTTTTATTATGAATCCTCAGAAATAAGACATGAAATGTGTCTACCCTTAAATGAAAATATTTTTATTAGTGTTAAGGATAATGATACTGAATTCTTCACAGAATGACGTGTATGTATGTATGTATGTGCATATTTCCAAATATGCTTATTTTCAAGAGTAGTAATTTCCTTGAATGACCAATAAATGCTTAACTAATAGAAATTTAATTTTGTGTTAAAAAAAAAAAAAGTTTAACAAAGAGAAACCACCTGAAACCTTACCCTGAAGTCAAGTAATTGGCATCAGTGAAAAAGCAAAAGTATGAAAATACCACGTAACTTTTTCTTACTTTTTTTGTTTTCCTACTTTGTATGATTTCTCTGGGGTTCATATTATGGGAATGATGTCCTTGACATTAAAATATGTGTGAGGTAAATGGCTTTATTAATTACCACATTTTGTTTCATTTAAGTTTTTAACCACCTTTCAAACCCATTCATTTGCTTCATAACTTTTCATTGAGAGCAAGTATGATTCCCTACAGTAAATTGGAACAAATGGGCTGCAGCAAAGAGTACACAGTTAGGCTTCCAGAATAAAAGGGATCTGAGTTTAAAAAACAGCTATAGTGCAGTACTGTCAGTCTTTGTAGGCTACTGCAAAATGCACTGGAGACCAATCAGGCCTTGATTGCTTTAGAAATGAGGCTGGGGGTGGCCAGTCCCGAAATGACACCTCGGCTTAACGCCCATTTCCCTTGGTTATGTCAAGAAAACCTGTGATATTACATATAATCCAGTCCTCAGAGTTTAAGCAAATTAAACACTTGGGATCAAATTCACACATAATGTAAGACCATGAACTTAATAGAATTATACCAAAGATTTTTTTTCTCAGTGTTATGTTATTTGATGGTTCTTTTACATAGTGATTTGTAGATTTATGAAGCAGTTTAGTAGCCCTGAAGACTTCACCCCATAAATGTCCAAAAATTTTTCTCCATCCTGTACTTCAAACGTCTACAATGATTTGATATAACTAATCCAACTCACTGAGGAAAGAAAGTTCTGTCTTTGTGACAACTCCATTTTGAGTTTCTTTGCTGAAACTGTCAACAGTATGCTAACTAATGCCAAATTTGATACCATTTTTATAAAGTGGGCACTTGTCCACAATGAGCTGGACTGAGGCCACTTACCTAACAGTATTCTCAGGGTAGGAGTTTATCTTTAGATGCTACTGCTGATGCCAGATTTTTATTAATGATCATAGACCTTCTCTTGAAATAAAAGAARTTACTGACTTCAGAATGTTTCCTGTAAATAAAGCCTGTAGGGGGCCAGGCTCTGTAGGCTGAAATTATTATATTCTAACATCATGAATTGAAAAGTGTAGCCAAGCCTGAGTGTGCCGTACTTCCAGGTGCTGTTAGGAGCAGAGGTGCCTATAGAAATGTTAGTAGTTCTCTCTCTTCATTTGAATGATTTCCCCAGCATAGCAGAGGAACAATATACAAGCCTTAAACTTCTGCTGAAAACAGTGACATCTGCYAAGGAAAAGGGGAATTCTAAGATAAGGCATTGCCCTAAGCTGAGCTCTGTTCTTKCTTCTCTCAGAGATTTGCCACGTGGCCTCAAGTTAGCTATTTAACCACCTTGTGCCTATTATCACGTGTGTAAATTTGATACACTTATACTGCTCTACTTTGGAGAAAGGCATGGGCCTCATCTTGTGTTTGAAGAGGAACTGAGATTATTGCATTAATGGTGTTGTATAAACGTCACGTGTTGTAAACTTGTGAGTGAGCACTTTGGCAATAAGACGTGTGGTGTGGACATGGTCCCAAAACATCGTTTGTGAAGATAAATGTTGTCTGCATAAATGGCAATGCAAAGCACCTACTGTGGGCAGTAAATTGCATTCCAGCCTACTGTTCTGCAGTTTGCAAGTGCCTGGGATCCTGTGTACCTCAAATTAGGTGGAGAGAGCATGTCCCAAAGTACCGTCCTGCCGTCACTGCCACACATGCATGTCGTCCCGCCCGGACTCTGCGTTCCTGTCCTTCACCCTGCTGTTCCCCTTATGATTTCGTATCCACGGAAACCCGAGTTTCGCAGCCCCGTGGCCGCTCCAGGCCTGGTGATTAAGACACCTCCGCTCCCTTCAGAGCGCCCGTCCCACGCCGCTGCGTGCCGCCGGAGGCGGCAGGGGCAGCCCCCCGCGCCCCCTCCTCCCCGCAGCGCATTGGCTGCGGCGGCAGCCGCCCCGGCCGGGCCCGCGGGGGCTGCCCCGTGCCGGTCACTGCCTCTGACCTTCCCTTCCCCGGCGCTCTCAGAGCGGATCAGCGGGCGCGGCGCTGCAATGGAGCGGCGAGCGGCAACGGCAGCCGCCAGGAGAGGAGGAGGAGGAGGAGGAGGAGGAAGGGAGAGATTAGCGCCGCGCCGGCTGGCGCAGAGGCGCGGCTGAGCGCTCCAGCGGGAGCCCGGGGCCCTGCGGACCGTGCGAGAGTCAGAGGCGGAAGGAGCGGAGATGCGGCCGCTCTCCCCGCGCTGCTAAAGCTCCCGGTCACTCGCCCAGAGGAGGGAGGGGGGGAGGGCAGGAAGGTCCGTCCTTCTCGCTGCTCTGCGGGTGCAAAGGGTGCCTGTGCAGTCCCCTCCTCTTGCTTGTATCCCAGCCCCGGAGCAGAAGCAGCCGCCGCCGCCCCCTCTCCCTTCCTGCGCTCTTCCCACCATGAGCGGGGCTGTTTTCACCTTATAAAGATGGCGGTGTGGGATCGCTGCAACCTTTAGACTAATGACTGTCAGAAACATCGCCTCCATCTGTAATATGGTGAGTGCTCGCGGGCAGGCGCGCCGGCGGGGGCGGGGGCGGCACAGCAGCCCCTCCGGGGGCAGGCCCTGCCGGGGCCGGCGGAGGGGCGGCTGGGGGGACTCCCCCAGGGGCGCCAGGCGAAGGAAGCGATCTCATCCCTGCCCCCTGCGGCGGGGGAGCCGGGCAGGCTGCGCCGGGGCGTGCCTGGGATGGAGGCGGCCGCCGGAGAGTGGCGATGTCCCGAGGAGTTTTCCCGGAGTGGGCCGGGGAGGGACGGAGATGCTGAGCCGGTGCGGGGCCCTCCGGAGCGGGGCTGGCCCCTGCCGATACGCGTTGCAGATGGAGCCGCAGCCCGCCCTTCCTCCTCCTGCCCTTCCTCCTGCCCTAATAATCCTGCGAAAGGACCCCAAAATTGGGCTCTGAATCCACATTAAGTCAGTGACCCCGTTTAACCCTCTCAGGCAGGTATCCCGTGGTCTTATGGAGCCAGGAGCTCCCCAGGTTACACAGAAAACGAGGATGTTTAGATGCCTGATAATAGGCTTTTGGATCCCGATGCTAGCTACCTGTTCTAGGAAGTCTTGGCTTTAGAGCTAACAACAGGGTTTAGCTTGCACTACATGCCACTCAGAGAGGACTGTGTTTGTTAAGTACTCTTGAAGCACTTAGCTTTCTCTAAATCAGACTAGGCAATTAGGAAGGAATAAGGAAACATATTTTTGTTTGTTATATTCAGACTGTGCCACTTTCCTCCCCAGGTACAGTTGAAAGGACACTTTCTGCATTGTGCTTGGGTCTAATTTCAATCCCAACAAACCTGGAGCATCTGATTTGGTTTAGATTTTTGAAACTTCTTTGTGGGGGAAGAGAGAGCTCAAACTTTGTCTGTCAAAGGTTTATTAATACAGTAAGGCAGTAATAAACTTGCCAAAGAAATGGGTGTGTGCTAAGCACCCCAATGCAAACAGCAGAGAAGCCTATTTCTGCACATTTTGTTGTTTGGTCTGTATTTTTCCCCCTTATTTCCAGGTTCTTCAAGAGCAGCTACTCGCAGTTGCCAGCTTCCCTCCATGTGGTGCCCCAGCATGTCCTGTGCTGGTGATGCCACACATACCATTCATCTGCCCTGGAGAATGGAGCCTACCTCTAGGGTAAGGCAACAGGCACAGCCCCAGAGGCCTGGCTCCTGCGGGGTCAGCAGCAGTGGTCTGGGGGAGGGAGCGCGGATTGCGAGCCTGCTCCCCTTCCATGTGTCCACACTTCCACTTAAGTGGGCTTGCTCTTTCATTTCCAACCAGATGCCCAGGGCATCCCACACATAGTTCTGACTTAAGCCTCAATCCTCCTTTTGAATCGCCTGCTCTGAAATGCAGATAGGGAGGGTTAGATTTGGGGTTAAAAAAACTTAATACAAAATCCAGACTTGGGGTAAAATAATCTGGGTGCTCACCTTTCTTTGCAAACAGTAAGTAGTTTTCTAAACTTTTCATGGTTCTTAATAATTTCCAGTCATGTGGGCCAGTGATACTGCAAAGAAAGGTTTAGGAAACAGTACAGGGTTGAGGAGAACACCTGGGCGCACTTAACCTTCCTTCTGAGGCAGGCTCCGGTTTTTGTTGCTGATGAATGGTGGGTGTGATGCCCTGCAGACTGCATAAGAGAGCACCACATGAAGGGGAGCTGGAGACTCTTAGGTGGTTGTAAGACTTTAGCATTGGCATAAAGTACTAGGAACTCCATGATTTCTTTCATCTGCTTCAGGCAGATGCACTTGTATACAGTACGCTTCTCCCAAAGACTGATCAGATTTACAGCAAAACTGATGAAGTTGTTCTAATAGTGTGCTGCTCAGCTGTCGCTGCCAGTATATCCTGCAAAAGTAGCATCCAAGAAATGGAGAGACTGAAGGGAAGAATTAGAGCCTCAGGCAGAAAAGGCATACAAGGGCTCATAGTTCAAGGCAATTCTAGCTCATGGTACCAGTACTGTGACAGAAGGTGAGGTTGGTTTGATGATAATTATGTTTTAAAGCTACATGTTCCTTCAGGTCTGTGTACTTAGCTTTTAGAGATGTTGTGTTGTGATGCTCACATTTAGTCTCTTCTGGATAACCCACAGGGGCTGGAAGTTCTTTTAGGAAAAAAGCTGAGATTTTCAGAAAGCTACAGGAACTTGGGGCTGCAAGAGAAACAAATTCTTGGAAGTATTGGCAACACTTGCATTATGGCTCCTCCAAAAATGTATTCTCTTAAATGAGGTGGTGGACTTGAACTCAATGGTCTGTGGGAGGAGCTATGACAACCCCCCATAAGAATGGGACTTTGGCAAGTTAGAGGTATATGAGAAAACCTTTTACCTGTATAAAACTTGCATATTTGCAGTGTTAGTTTGATTTAGGGCATATGTAGAAATCTAGCAGACAAAGATGTTAATTCCCAGACCTTGTTCCTGCACTATAATGTAGTGCTTGAAGAACTGAACTACTTACAATTTGTGGACTAAGAAATAGCTGCATAATTCTTAGGTAATATAATATATTTTGGTATATAATTCTGCATAATAGTATGTTTCTAAGTTTTTTAGCCTGGTTCAACACAGTCATGAAAAAAAAAAATTCTGTTCTTCTTTATCTTTTTCCATTCCTGTTACACTTGAGAGTTTTCACAGTTTKTTTTTTTTTTCTTAACTTTTGAAAAAAAATGGATGATGCCTGGTTGATTTTCTTGGGGCAGTTAGGGGGACGGTGCAGGGGTAGAGAGACGGAGAAACTGGTTCTGAAATACTTGTCCTTCTCTGAATGCAACATAGACTATATTTTCAATGGTAGCCCTTTCCTGACAAAGTTTTGTGTTTGTTTGTCCAAGTAATTCCATGTCCTGAAGGGGGAAAATAGATGAAATTTAGCTGAATGAATTTAGCTCAAGGGAACCTGGCTAGTCAGCATTTTAGGATGTATGTTTGCTATTTAATTGACTGCCTGAGGTCTAGTATCTCAGGTTGTAATTTTGATCTCCTGAAGATGGTAGAGATTCAGTCTTTTCCAGGAAGGATCAAAACAAGTGTAGTGAGGAAAGGAAGCCAATTGATTTAACTTGATTGATCTAGTACTATATATTCACTGGATAAGCTCTCACATGCTGAGGCAGACACAGGAGCTAACCAGTAAGAAAAAATGTTAGGTGCCAACTTTCCACTTGGCACATTTATTTGTAGTAAATATTCAAATGCACAACTTTTAGAATTAAACAAAATTCCTCTATTGTCTTTTACCAGTTTTGTCCCCCTCGTTATAATAATAACAGTATTAGTTATTATTCACTGATTTGGTTAATGAGACCAAAGAGCTGAAACTTGTTCTGCTGGGGTGGAGGGGATGAAGGCAACTGTGCCTGAAAGAATCAGTGGGACTCTTATGTGGGCACAGTGGCCACCCTCACTGAAAAGGGAGGTCTAGTCCCCAAGATCCTCTTACCTGCCTTTCAGACACTGGGAAAGTTCATCCACTCTGTCTGCACACCTGGTTCCCCACAGAAGGAGGTATACAATAGGCAATCATCAGCTTTTACGTAGGATAGGTACGGTAGATGTGAAGAAGCATACGATACACTGAAGAAACACTGTTTGAGGGAATACCAACCCCCGGTGCCATGTAACCCTTGTAGACTGTAGACACAAACTAGGGATGTGCTTTTAGCCCCTAGGATGCTGTAATCCTCTTTGGTATTGTTTCTGTGAGATAACCCAATGACTCAAGTACAAAATGCTGGTTCGAAGGTAGATAGGCATGCTGGCATTTTAAGACTGTTGCTTACTGAAATCCTCTGCAGTATGTTTCTCTGTTGATGAGCTTTTGGTACAGCCTTGAGTTCTGAGTTAAGCTCGTGCTGCAGCTGTGGCTTAGGGATATTACTATTATGTGCAGTGAAGGACATCTAACCATTTCAGAATGTATTGACATATATTTTTACAGAGATGTCTAACAAGTTCTGTGGACCATATTTCTCCTAAATACCTTTTAGCATTCTGCTGAGAACAGGTATTAATCCCCCCTTTCATAATTTTGTAGTAGTATTTCAAATAATCTGATCTGCACTTCAGAGTACTCTGTCAATTTAATAAATGGGACTTTCTGAACAGATTCAGATCGCTTCTGATACAAGGTCTGAGATATCTCACAGTTGCTACTGGTAGTTGTTGTATAGATATCCTTTGGAAAAAGAGTTGCAGTTCCTCAGATTAATTTTGTTTTTTATTAACTTGGCTTTCATGTTACCCATTCTTCTCATAGTCTCTATGAGTTTCATAACAATTGGTATTTTTCTTCAGGAACATTCACACAATTCACCAGGAATTATGTGAATACCTGTGAATTTCAGCTTTCATTTTTAAAAACAAAAAAAAGTTTCTAACCTTCCTAGAAACGAGTTGTAGAGAAAAACATAAAAACCTGGGAAGTCTACATTCAGGAAGCAAACAACTGTTGGATTTTTTGTTTGTTTGTTTTTAATGTCATGATTTTAAAGACTGCAGGATTTTTTTGAATATAGGGCATTGTCATAATGAGGACTCAAACTACAAACATAGATTTGGAAAATGCTTGGTTTAAAAAAATTACAATTGTAATGCTGTAAAAATAGTCAAATTCTGCTTCATACAATAAGAGTGTTATTGGATTACAGAATTGATCACTATGACTTTCAACTGGATTTATTAATTTGGACAACCTGCAGTGTATATTTCTTCATTAAATACATGCCAAGACAGTAAAACAGCTATCTGAAGACATATTTAGATTGATAAAGGAAAAAAGATTTTTACATCTGAAAAGGTTAGTTACAGGCAGTTCAAGCAATGCAATTTTAGAACCGTAGTCTCAAGAGTGCACAATTTCAATGTGACATATATAAAAAATATAGAAACCAAAACATGAAAAATATAGAGAATGTGAAGTCTAGTTATTGTAATACCTTTCTGAAGTAATGAGAAACTTGAGAGTATGGCTGACAAATAGGTACTGGACTGACAAGCAGAAAGTGTGCATTCCATCAAAAAATAAACAGAAGTCCACAAAAGATATTTTTTATTGGATAGAGGAGGATATGCAAAGTGAGAAACATCCTAATACATCATTTCCAATGTATAACCTGGACTAATGTCTGAGGCTTGTCTTGCATGAATACCTTTTTTATGGCTAAAGTGGTTATCATGCACTTACTAGTTGTTTAGAAGATAAGCACAACAGGACAATTCATGAATACAACGTGTGGTTTACAGTGTGTTTCTTTTAGATGCGTATAGTCTTTGGCTTCAAGTTGCTGAATTAAGAACAAACCAGTGGTTATGCTAAATACCTTAATAAAGGAACCTCTTAATTACAACTCAGCAAGGCTAAGTGAGTCTGAATTGTGGAAGAGATGGGATTGCGGAAGAGATGCTATCCAGAGCAGACTCTGGACCCTGATTAACTGTGTATGGTGGGCAAGTGCCGCGCAGGAGGTGAGGTTCTGATGGGCTTGAAGAGCCACAGTCTGTGGAGAGTAAATCATCATCAGTCAGAGAAGCAGTCAGCAAAGTCTCTTCTGCTGATCTTCCTTTAGCCTCAAGAAACTGTCCTGGTCTGGTTGTTTGGTAGATACACTTATATACATTTATGTACACTATGTACTCTTAACACCACAGTATATCAGTACTTCTGGGGAATAAATGAGCTTCCATCTCCACCGACAGGGCTCCATTATAAGCATGTTCTTGGGTATGGTCAGCCTTTGTGGAGAAGGCTGCTGTGCTGATGATTTCAAGCCAGCCATTACTGGAGATCGTGTATTGTAGTTATTTAATTTGATTTCACAATTAATGACCAATTAATAGTTGCATCTAAACTGTCCTAGGACAATGAAGTCTCCAACTGTCCACTGGAATTCCAGTTGATAAACCTGTGTTATTTCTGATGTATGTCTGTCAAACTCGAAGATTTCCAGTGATGGTGACTACATCATCTCTCTAGGCAGTCTATCCCACTGCTTCAACGTCCTTATGACTAGAATGTTTCCTAATGTCTTACCTGAATCTACATTACTATAGTTTGAGCTTGGTACTTCTCACCCTGTCCACCCTTGAGACTGAGAACAGACTAGTTCACTTCTGGAACAACCTACATCATTGAAAATATTGTCATGCCCTGCCTCAGCCTTTTCTGTCTTATGCAACGCAGCCCTATTTAACCCTTTTTTACAGGTCGTTTTTCTGTAGACCTGAGTTTTTCATTTTGACTGCCTTCTTTCGGATTCTCTCCAGTTATCTTCAACTTTCTTGAAACCTAGCACCCAAACCTGGATGTAAGGGCCTGTCTGAAGTCTTACCAGTGGCAAGTTAAACAGGAAAGTTACTTTAAGAACTTTGTACACTCCTGTCTATAAGAATTTCATTATGTTGTCATCATCTGTTGTGTTTTGTTGAAATAGCACTGCATAGCTGATGCTTATTCTTATACTACACTATGGTCTCTAGACTTTTTTTTTTCCTTTTTTTTTTTTTAAGCACTACTACCTTAGTCAGCTGTTTCCCATTCGGTACGTGTACAGGTGATTCTTCTCTTCATGTGCAAAATCTTGCACTTGCCTCAGCTGAATTTCAACAGTTTTTAGAGCATTTCTCTAAAAGAAAAACATCAAAAATTGACTGTCAAAAATAATTTTGAATTCTAAACCTGTCCTGCAACATAACTGCAGCCCTCATAACTCATGTTATATTGAGATTTAATGAAGGTATTCTTTCTTCTGTCTCCAGGTTATCAAAGAGTACTCCAGCTGGTACAGCTGTGATGAAGTCCAGAAGGTGCCTTTCCTTTAGAATGCTCTGAGGCACCATGTATGCAGTCTGGGTGGCCCAGACAAAAATGTTATTGAAGAAATTATAGTCTGTAAGCAAACCTCAGTCTCTTTTTCACTTTTGAGGCCGTCTTGAGGTTATGTGTTCTGAAGAAGGAAACTGGCCAAAAAAAAAAATGTTTTTGCTACTTGTTCCAGCAAAAGCCTGAGTGCCACTAATCCAAGAACAATTAAGCTGGGAATGGAGACAGACTCATGAGAAAATACTGAGTTGCAGTTTGATAAAGATTGTCTAGCCATGGAAACTTTAAAGGTCAATATTTTAAAAAAATTACTTATGGATTTAGATACTGAACTTGTAACACTTCACTAGAACCTCACTTCTAGTACTTTGTTGCTTTGTGCTTTGAGAAAACCAAGTTTTTTAAGCTATATAAGACTGAGTGCCTTAAACACTTAGTCCAAGATTTTAAGTGGTTCAGAATTTCATGCCTTTCAATTTTTATCCGTTTCTTGGTAACCACATGGTAAAGAGCTGAAGTTATTTATGGTATATGTAATACTTAGATCTGTGATTAGAGATAGCTTAGTGCTTCCAGCAAAAAAAAGGTTAGACATCTCCTTTCAAGCTCTTATTATTTGCCTTAATGATCAGAAAACTCTATGGAAAAAATGCACAAAAATAATTTATTTAGATACATTGTCTTAAATCACCTTTCCTTCAAAAATATGAGTACACGATGTTTTTTTGGTCAGACAATATCCTTTTACTGTTTACTATGATCCTCTATGTTTTTCGTAGCATCCTCTCTTTCCTCTTCTATCTTGTGGCAACAAAGATGCAAAATAGCTCTGCTGGAGGAACAATAAAACATTTCTTTGTGAAAGAAAAAAAAGCTAATCTGGTTAAATTCAATCATCTTGTGGGACTTACACTTTAAAAACTACAGAAACATTTCAGGTTTGACATTTAATATCTATGAGTTTGGAAGAAGGCTGGTTCAGCTATTCCAATTACTCACCATACCTCTCTGAAAGTTGAGGTTGTCCTGAGGATAGTCGAAGTCCAACACCGAGGACAGGTGATGTGTCTATTGAAAGCAGTTGCATATATACTGCATGGTGTGATATTGCTTGCTCTTCTCATACTTTCGTTTTCTTTGTGTTGCTTCTGGGAGCTAGGTTTGGATTTTATTTACAGTTGCTTCCTCTCTTTTGAGTTATCCATCACTGCCATTTGTTGGCCAGGAGGCCTTCCACATCTTTCTTTATCTTCTTTTTCCCTTCCCTCCCTTATGCTTTGCTTTCCAAAATCCTGAAACTCAGGCTGCCTGGCCCTGAAGCCATTTCTATTTTTATTCTAATTTCTCTTCTACCAGCCCAGACGTCACCCTTAGTTTGTCTTAAGTCTTCAGTTTGTCCCTTCAGGAAACAACTTTATTTCTAGCACATTGCTCTCACTTTCCCTGAATACTAAGAAAAAAAATCTAGTTCACAGCTGTATATGATCTGAAGCCCTTCCTCATGGACCAGCCATCTTCCTTCATTGATCTCTTGTTCTTCATATATTTGTTAAATTTCTGTTTTCACGATTCAATTTTTATGAGTTTTTTCTTATACTTCTTAGATTTTCTTGTGAACAAGATATTTCTTGTTATTTCTTATTTTGTATTTATTATTGTTTGATGGTTATTCATACTGTGTTTCTGTTTACTTGGCGATACCTATTTAATAGSTTTTCCACAGATGACTTATGAATTGTCCTAATTTCTTTACTGCACTCATTTACTTTAAATTAAGCACATGCATATTTCTAGAAAGTTAGTGCCATTTTTTATAGCTCTATCACACTAGAAAGTCTAGTCTCATTTGCCATCTTCTGTTTGCAGTATCTTCCGTATTAGCTCTATTTCATTTCTCATCCTCCATAGAAAAATTGTATTTAGGTTATTTTGCTACGTGTGATTTAATGATCTAATCAGATGTCTTTTTTTTTTTCCCTCTGCACTGTTATTTTGTTTACATGCTAAAGTGCAAAGGAACAGGAGTTTTTTTTTACTTAATCTGTTTCATGTGATGCAAAGCACAAATTAAACTCTTAGCAACATTATCAGAAATTTCAGCTGAAAAGAAAACTGGCAGACTTATCCATTGGAAGGCCTAGAGCAAAATAACAAGAGGAAAAAATACAGGTCATATGGCCAGAATGTTTTTGGAGTGATGCTGTGGTAGAAATCTTGGCTTAGCCTGAATTGACCCATGCTTGGCTATGTCTCCAACTGTATGTCTTTGCCATTTTATAAGGGCTGAGTACTGCTTGTTGAATTAAGTGGTAAAACTTCAGAGAAATCAAGATTCACCAGCACCACACAATACATAGTAGGAGTTTCCACGTTGACCTAGTTTTCATTCTCATAAGGTCTGGCCACCACAGTCGCTTTGTTGCATTTCCTTCGTTAGTGTATTCTTTTAAGAAGTAGCCAGTCTCCTTTATTGTCTCTATACCCTGATATGAATTTATTTAATAGTCCCAGATCCCAGTTCATTGACTTATGTGGTCTCTCCTCATTTCAGGCTCTGTGGCTGCACTGCCACTCTTGCTGTTTTTTATGAAACTACAGTAGATCCAGCTGCGGTAGGATATTTCTCCGAGCTGAAGCACAGAACCGTTTATAAAACCATACAGAATGGATTGCATTAAAAATGTTTGAGCAGGTTTTCACTGCAGAAGGGACCAAAATGACTTGCCTGGGAGTGGGAACAAGCACAACCATGCTTAAAACCATGTTAAATAGTCATGGTTGATTTTTGCTGTAGATTAACCTCAATAGGCTAACATGTTTTCTATATTTGATATGGTTGTTTTTAACTGAGTTCTGAATCATCTTTAACACATTTATAATATTTTTTTCCAGTTTAAACCTGACTTGGGTGTACAGTTTCTGGTATACTTTGGTTGGAAAAATTTCCATTCATTTCTTCTGCCATCATGTCAACTGCTTTTTGAGGAGACTTCCGATGCAAAACATGTAATATTTATGCAGCGTGGCATGGTTTGAGTTTACTAAATAGTCTGTCTACACCTTTTTTCTCCATGTAAGAAATATATCCTGCTTTGAAGTATTAGGTCTCTGTGCTTCTTACCTGTTTTCCTACTCTTCTTATTCTATGAATTTAACAGTATCTTTTTGGAGACCTTAAAGTAAACCAGACTGAAATTACCCTTGATATAAGAAGGCACAACTCCTAATGAAGTCCATGGGAGTTATGTCAGCTTACCCAAAGATTGAATTTAGCCTTTCTGTTTTATTGGGAAACTGGCACACAGTGCTTTATTTTATATTTGCAACAGGCAAGGCCTGGTTTTGGTAAAGCTCTATGACAGGCTGTTACTAATCATATGTTGTTTCAACAGCATGTACTTTGGATCCAAATTTCCATGCAATGTATAGCTTTTATAGGAAGAGCAGTTAGTGCACATCATGGATTTGTTTGGTTTTCAGTGATAATTTTGTTTGGTAAATCCTGATTCTTGCTCTTTCTCACAATATTTACAAGACAAATTAAATGCTAGAAAGGATTTCTCAAACTACCTGGCATCCTTCGAAGTAAGAAACCCTGGCCCTGGAGGAAAGGCAAATGAGTAGTGTAGGAACAACTAGTTAGCAGACCACTTGCATTCTACTTGTCTAACAGCATGCACTAACCTGTAGTTTATGAAAGAGTAGGAGGTTACTTTTTAGAGATATTATTTTCCATGAATTCTAGAGGGAGAATTTTTTCAGTGTGGAAAATACTTCCTGCAAAACTGGAAAAACACCCATTTCATTCTAATGTGAGGGAACTTGATTTGAATGCTAAAAGTGTCATCGAAGAAAACCTTTGCTTTGATCTGAATGCTCTACAATGAGTATTAATATGAAGACGGTTTTCTTCAGAAGCTGCATTAATCTTCTATAGTCATGTTTTTCTTTTTTCAGCCAAGGTTTTGAGGGTAACAGTGGCTGTTTGCTTCACTGCTAATATCAGATAGGCAAACGTCTCTCAGTTCCTCTCGGGAAGTAGGACGCTTTGCTGAATCTGTGCATCTTTGGCAAGGCTGACTTTCCAAGCAAAGAAACTAATCTTCATGTGGAACTCATATAATTATCACAATGCCATCTCTGTTGAAATGTAGCCAATAATTGCTTTGTATAGGTCATTCCTTTTTCCAAGTTTCTCACTGAGGCTCAGCAGAGCCTGGTGAGGACATATAACGTATCCCTTAAGCTTTGCATGGAGCGTTGTGCAGGTAAAATACTTCAGTCTCAAAGGAAATGTCTGGAAAATCACACACACTTGGTCTGAGCAATGAGCTATGTGTATGTGAGAGAAAGGGAGAGACTGGAAAGAGGTCTGGTAAGGAGACGTGAAATAAAAATCTTTAGAACTTTTCTGGAAGCTGCCAACTTGAAGGAGTTGTTCTACTTTCAAGGCTTGCGAATTCTCAAAGAGCACCTGTGCTGAGTTTCATACCACTGATTCTGTTGACTAAAATCATCTTCTTTTGATGAGTTGACATGAAATAATAATGTAATATAGCAAGCAGTGGTGATGGTAGGTGCAGTAAGGAAACAAAAATCAGGCTTTGGGGAGAAGATGGGGAAGGGACATGGGAATTATTGAACTTGATTACTAGTAACTCAGAAAATTTTAGCTGATGAAGTCTCTGAGCCAATGATATATTAAACAAACCTCTGGAACACAGGAAATTTCAGAAATTTTCAGATGTTTTACATGTTGGCATGTTTACAGGCGCATTTTACATAGTTTTATGAAAGTCAACCAACTGTGCTGTTCTAGTGTGATGGAAATTCTCAGGCATAATATATTAATGCTTCACACTGCAGAGCATGCTCAATAAGGAAATAAATGTATGGTGTCAGTAAAGCAATTATCACGCAGATTAAAAACTGGCTAACTGATAGGTCTTGAATAAACCTATGTAGGGAATACTTGTCCAATTACAGCATTTTTTGTGAGGTCCTACAGGGATCTATGAGCTTATAGAGTGGATAGGAGTGATGACATTTGCTTTGGCAGCAATCTAACTTGCTTGCTTGCTTGGTAGTCTAAGCTTGTTTAAAAATGGGCATTTTAATATAGCAAAGCTACAGGTAACATACAAAATCCGTGATTGTACTTCACCGACCAGTAGTTGTGAAAGCAACTTTGCTGTTGGAGTGAAGATACAGCTGAACATAACTTGCCACACCGAGGCAGTGACTAAGAGATGTAACAGCGCTCGGGCTTATGCACCCTTTGATGTTAGATAGCACAAAATGGCAGATACATTACACTTGCTTTTAAGGTTTGTGATGTTGTTACTAGAACTGGGTGCCAGTCAGGAGCCCAAGTATTGTTAAAGGCTGCTGATGAATTAGAAGGGATTCAGAGGAGTTTCAGTAGTGCTTAGAAAACCTGCCTTACACCTAGGAACTGGTTTATCCAACATAGTTTTAAAGGTTTTGCTTAAGATCAACAAGTATCTTTATGAGGCAAGAGGGTAATGGCATCCAGCTGTTCACATACACAGTAAAAATAAGGGGGAGGCGGGCGTGGGGAGAGCCACTGTTGTTGTGACCTGTTCACTTCTAATCAGCCATTACTAGAGTGTCCAGGTCAGGCCAGCTCCACTACCTAGAACTGCAAATATTTTTATTGGCTCATGTGACTGTCGTGCTTGCCCATAAGTAAGACAAAGTTAGCTTGGTTAATTGTAGCTGAAAGGAAAAAATGAGTTTCTGTCTTGATGCTCTCCATGACTTTATTTTAGAATCTTAATATTCTAAATAATTTCTTCCCTCTTTTTTTACAGGGCACCAATGCCTCTGCTCTGGAAAAAGACATTGGCCCAGAGCAGTTTCCAATCAATGAACACTACTTCGGATTGGTCAATGTAAGTACCACTTTCAGGAGGCAAACCATATACAGAACTATGGCTGTAATGTCACTTGAACTTTGGTTTCTTCTTTTTTTTTTTCCCCTCCTCAATCCTGTTCTAAGGTAGGATTGTCTTTTTTTGAAAAATTGCTGCTCACGTTCCAATTTTAGGCAAAGTGGGTTGCAAAGCTGTATCTGATGTTTGAACATAGCTTCATACGCCCCCAGAGAAAAGAGTTTACTGTTCTATGAATGTTTCCAGGGATTAGAACTTACACTTCAATAAAGTTAAAACTCTATTTTAGCAATGAAACGTGAGGGAGGAAGTTATGGAAGTATGTACAAGCTTAGGTACAGCAGTCTGCATTGGGGACTCTCTTAGGAGGTGCTTTTTTATCTGACTAAGGAGAGAATGAGTGAGAAGGGTGTTTAATCACTTGTTTATTCCCATATAAATAAAACAGATATAGTAATTCTTACCACTGAAAATGTTAGACATTCTGTTACTAAGCATTAAGATAGAGCCCAGCAAGAGTATATTAATATATGGAAACAAGCTTAACGAGATCCACTGCAATACATATATCTCTTGCAAGTGGAAAATTTTACTTTGTACCCTAGTTAATTTAGAACACCACAATCTTTTTCTGTGAAGTGTCAGAGGTGGGTGTGGAAATATATTCTTACACCAGCTGCATGGCAAAATGGCTGGTATGTGACAGGGGCACAGAAGCCAGAAGTTGAATGGAGCAACTAGTTTTACTGTGATGCACAGGGATTAAGATTGTTTTTAATTTTACATGGCAGTTTGGGAACACCTGCTACTGTAACTCCGTGCTGCAGGCATTGTATTTTTGCCGGCCATTTCGGGAAAATGTATTATCATACAAGGCCCAACAGAAAAAGAAGGAAAATCTCTTGACTTGCCTGGCAGATCTTTTCCACAGTATTGCTACTCAGAAGAAAAAAGTTGGAGTTATTCCACCAAAGAAATTCATATCGAGGTTACGAAAAGAGAACGGTAAGTGTAAAACTGGAATCCTCTTAGACATTCATACATTGATCAGGAAAATATAAATAAATATTGGGTAACGTGGTCATGTTAATCAGATGTTCAGGTTAGATTTGTAAATTGATTTTAGTACTTTTTGGGCTTCAGATATTAATATTTTAGTACCTGTGTACATGATATTATGCTTGAAATAACCGTACAAGGTTTCATATGTTCCAAGAGGTGCATGAATTAATGATGTTTTTACAGCATGGTGGGAGAGACTGCACTGTACAGTGAGCTAGGGCTGGGAATAGGGTGATACTCTGCTGTAATTTTTTAATTATTTTTTTGTGGAGTATGGCAGAGGGAAACATTGAGGGCAGTTGGCAGTATAGAAACTGTGTGACCTAGGAGTGCTGCAGGCACCGCTAGTCCGAAACACCCTGGAGGACAGATAACTGTGTGTATGTGGGGGGGGTGCAGTGGACTACACGCCAACTGCTGCTCTTGTTCTTAGAAGTGGTGGGCACAGTCTTACTTTGTGAAGCATCAGGCCCTTTTTGAACATTAGGTTGGCAACAGCATATGCCTAATCTTGTAGTAGTTCTGTCTAAGGGATAAGAGGAACATCTTGAAATAAGGAAGCCTGCCACACAGCTCCATTTTGGCCTCGATTCATATCAATGTGGGTGGTATGCTTAGAAACAGGGGAGCTTTGAATGAAGAGACAAAGTACGAGTCAAACACCTGGAAAAAATTGCTTCCTGGTGACAGCATATAAATGGGCAGACTGTTCATTCCAGAGCAGGCGTTTGAAAGTGTGACAAAGTTAGCTCTGAGTCATCTAGTGATAAATGCCCCTGCACTGTTGGGGATCACTTTTGGGGACTGGATCTTATGTTTTCAGCTTTTTTAAATTAGGGCCAGACTTGGTGTGTATTAACCTGCTTACGTGTCCAGGCTAGACACTGCAAAGCCAAAGGATCTGTGCAGTATTTTCTGAGGAAATCCATGTGAGCTTTTTCAGGAGCAGGGGGATAAAAAAAACACATTTCTTGGGAACACAGATTCTTTTTTCTTCAACATGGTGGGCAAATTAAGACTTCACTGGAGAAGTCTGTACTAAATCACCACTGAGATGTTCTGCTCTCCTCCTGCATGCATTTCTTATGGAAGAGGACAAGTCTCTGCTCATCAGACTTATGTGTGAAAAATTAGCTTTGTTAGATGATGTTACTATTACTATTTGTGGTGGGTTAACGTTGGCTGGCTGCAAGGTGCCCACCAAGCTTGTATCTCACTCCCCTCCTCAGCAGGACAGGGAGAGAAAATAAGATGAAAAAAACCTGTGCGTTGAGATAAAGGTAGTTTAATTAAAAAAAACAAAGGCTGCATGTGGAAGCAAAGCAAAACCAAAGGAGATTTATTCTCTACCTCCCATCAGCAGGTGATTTCCAGCTGCTCCCTGGGAAGCATGGCCTTGGTATGTGTAGGAGTTGCTTCGGAAGACAAACGTCTTAATAATGAATGCCCCCCCCTCCTCCTTTCTCTTAGCTTTTATTGCTGAACACAAAGTCACATGGCATGGAATATCCCTTTGGTCGGTTTGGGTCAGCTCTCCCAGCTATGTCCCCTCCCAACCTCTTGCCCACTCCCAGCCTACCAGCTTTTGGTGGCGGGGGGGAGGCATTGGAGAGACAGCCTTGATGCTGTGTGAGCAATGCCTAGCAATAACCAAAACATTGGTGCATTATCGACACCGTTCTAGCCACGCGTACAAAGCACAGCTCTGTATGGGCTGCTGTGAGGAAAGGTGACTCCACCCCAGCCAGACACAGTGCGCTAGTATGTGTCAGCATCCAATGTTTTCAGTTTCCCCAGCCATGTGTCTTACTGTCCAAGCTCTATGATGTTCCTAAATGTCTGAGGGACTTGGAATATATGGGTGGGAGTCAGTGCTGCCTAAAGTTAGGCATTTAATGTAAGGAATTAATTTAGGATGAGTCATCCTTTTGCTTTCTTCATTGATTGTAGTGGAGCCTACACAACCAACTCCAAAGAAGAACGTAACCTTTCAGACAGCTAAAGTTAGGTGAGATGAAGCCTTCCCCCGAAGTAGCTTTACTGAAGCTAGCGTGACTGCAAAACTGCTCTTCTTTGGCATGATTCTTAATACTTTGCTGAGCAAGGGCCGGTACAGTATTTAGAAAGAAATAATGAATTTAGTTTGCTTTCTTGAAGGAAAGGTTATACTCAGCTTTAGAAATCTTGACTCTCTTCTTCACAGATCTCTTTGACAACTACATGCAGCAGGATGCACATGAGTTTTTAAATTACCTGCTCAACACCATCGCAGACATTTTGCAGGAGGAGAAGAAACAGGAAAAGCAAAATGGGAAACTGAAAAATGGCAACATGAATGAAGCTGAAGAGAACAATAAACAAGAACTCACCTGGGTGCATGAGATTTTTCAGGGAACACTGACTAACGAAACTAGATGTTTGAACTGTGAAACCGTAAGCATTGGGATAGATTTTTTTTTTTTTTGGTTGTTGCCCATTAATAGATAGATACATTTTATATATATAAATATATGAATCTTTTCAGACATCTGAGAATTGTGGATATTCCTGTAGACTTTACTTCTTGAAGTGAGTATATTCTTTTCTAAAAATTTATTTTTCTAAGCATTACTTGGCTAACATATGCCAAGTCTTGCTGTCCTGATACATACCTCTGCAGTTAAAATCTTTGCTAGTTAATCAATACCCTTCCTTATTACTGTAACTTTGGGAGAAGATATTCACATCATTATTCCATGAATAAGTGAAGTGTTGAGATTAATTTGTGTTAATTCAATCCTAAGAATGTGACTGGCATACAGAGGGTTTGTTATTAACAAACCGTATGTTTTCTTTTATCTCCCTAATATTTTCTAGAAGATGTCAGTTTGAAGGCTCTTATGTTTGAAGTATGAGTAAAAATTAGTTTTAGTTAGGAAACCTGATTGCAAGTCTCCTATCATTTTTCTGTGGTTTTCAATCACATGCTCCTACTTAAAGGGAAAAGAAATAATAATACAAAAAGTTTCTCTCTGTGAGGTTGCTAGGTGAAAGAGTAACACAAACAGGAAAAAAAATCTGTTTTGGGGAGAACAGTGACAATGACTTTCCGAAAAGGTTGGCATTAACCTCACCTAATCTTTGCTTTGTAAAAGGCAGGTGTCAAGGATGAACTAGTTTTCTCAGCTGCTTCTGTAGATGATGGAGATTGCAAAGGAGCTGCTGCAGGAAGCTCTCTCCACCTGTCTCTAGGCTGTTTCATGAAACAGAAAGTTTTTAGCAGTATAAGGTATTCCATTCCATACAGCTTGTCCTGGCTCCGTGGTGTTACTGAGCTGTTGCAATTGTTGGTGCAGCAATGCTGTGAACTGGGCCAGCAAAATGACCTGGCCTAAGAATAATGTGTTTTTAACTCAGATCAGTACTGCTACCAAGGACTTCCTCTAAAGAAAATGCAACTTTAGATTATCTGCATTAAGATGGGAGAAGGTGCCTGGAGAAGGTATCTACAGAGAGCAAGTTGAGGTTAAATATCTAACTTTAGACAGCTCATGTTAGGTGAGATAAACCCTACCCAGGTCCTACCAGATGTGTAAAAGAACAAATTCTGATATTTCTAATCATAAAGAATAGCTCTGTACTCCAAGAAAATATGATTTCTCTAGGGATTTGGGTCAAGGGGGGGGGGGGGTAAAGAGATACAGTGATAGTCAACGTGAAAAAAGGGGTTGGACCAAGCTTGGAACAAGCTTGTATAACTGAAAACATGAGAGAGAGATTGAAAATTAATTCTTTAATCTGTTTCAATTATAAAACCTCAAGTAATAACAGCAAGTTAAAATAAGTGAAAGGGTAGAATTATTTTTTAACTGACAATCTTCTTTAAATGATTGTGGCCTAATTCTAAATTAATATCCAGTGTTTACTCAGACAAACTGTACTGAAGTCAGGATGTGTCCTTGGGTAACAGCAAAACTGTACAATAGCCTATTTGTAATTCAAAGTGACCAAGCTTTATGGAAAAAATAGCACTAGGTATTGCTGCTGTAGGACGGCTTGTCTGTAGCTTCCTGTGAATACAGCAATACTGTATACTACTCAGGATACTTTTCCAGTTTGTTTTTCTTGTATTATTGTATCTTGAAATCTTTGGGAAATAGTAAAATGGATTAAAAGGTGTTCCTTTGCTAAAATATTCATACGTAGTGCATGAAGAATCATTCAGATTCCAGCAGTTCTTATTCTCACTTACAAGGAGTGCAGTTTGAATCTGGTTTTCTAGCTACCTTTAGTTTTGTTCTGTATTATTCTAGCTCCAGCTAGCTCATCTTCCCCTTTCAGTAAATATTTGCTGTCCTGAAATCAATAACAAAATTCCTAGCTTCTTTGTGGTATTCAGATGAAACACTATACTTGCCAAAGACTTTTCCAACTATTTAACCTCATTCTTGATATGCAGTATGTCTGACAGAACTCTAGTTCCAGCCATAGAGACACAATGTTCTCTGAAGCTTTGTTGCTCTATCTTTCAAATTTTAGCTGTATGTTTATACTGCAGTTGATTGCTGCCAGTTTTGTGGTTTCCTGTCCCCTGTGGGTCGAATTATGTCTCAGGGAGGATTTTTGTTTGAAGAACTGCTGTTCACTTCAATTGGGTGCGCTTTATGCCTCTGTACATCTTTGATGATATCAAGATTCATCCTGCTAAAGGTGTTCCTCTGGATTCAGGAATGATATGGGCTGCATTCACCATGTTTATAGGATCCCTGACATAACACAAAGATGAGCTGAAAGTCGTGCATAATTTTCACATCCATAAAATTGCAGAAATTTGAACACGAGGGCCTTGCATCAGAACAATGGATTCAACCCCTCACTGAAGTTCTTGATTTGAACTTCACTATCCTATCATCTGATTTAGCTATTCTAAGGAAATGCAGTCATAGGAGGCAAAATATGGAGTGTTCAAGCAGCATTTTATAAACAGAATTCGTTGTTATGAATATGACTAAATTCATATGCAGTAAGTAATTCTGCAGTCTTTTTGACTCAGTTGAAGTATTAGAACAATTATCCGTTTGGATGATTATTTTTTTTTTTTTACATTACTTCGTCTTCAAGATTAAACACTCAAAGTGAAAAATCATTTTCAGAGCAAAAATCAAGATCTGTCATTCTGAAAATGTTTGAGGTTACTCTTAAATAAAAACTATTAGAATTTTTCTCCTCTTGTTCATCTAAAAAAAGTTGGCAAAATGAAAATGATTTTGCAAAATATTATCACTTTGCCTTTTTTGCCTTTAATATTTTAATTTTTTAAATCAAAATTATTGACCAGGAACAATATTCAATGGGGAAATGCAGCTGTGTCAACCAGAAGTACAAAGCCAACCTTCTGAATGCTCACTGGAGAGAAAACATAACGTGGTTAAATATGACATTTCTTGACAGTTGCTTATTTGGATAATATCTTCATTGCATCCTTAATAGTGGAAATAATTATGTAGGGCATAAACTGTGATTATATAGTGTCATATTTTATACAAAGGGTAAATAAAATTCCAGTAAAATAAGAAACTAGGCTGTGTTGCATAACAAGGGAACATATGTAATGCACCAGCTAATATAGAGAATGATTGTCCCCCTTTAATGAACAGTAGACTGGGGTCACTGGCCCATGGTTGGTGGGCTTGGATAAGTGGAACAGACAKAAGTTAAATTATATGAAAGCTGCATTGGTAGAGTTACTAATAAAGATAGTCACGCTGAACTAGAAAAAAAATTAAAAGCATTGAAATGAATTATTTTGTGTAATTTATTTCTGCAAAAAATTGCTCTGTCTTTAGCATTTGCACATAGATATAAACAGCATTTAGATGTATGATGTTTTACTAAGTCTCTGTTTACATGTATATTTTTTGCAACAGGTTAGTAGCAAAGATGAAGATTTTCTTGACCTTTCTGTTGATGTGGAGCAGAACACATCAATTACACACTGTCTAAGGTAAATGAATGCATCTCTTTGGCAGATATTTCTATCTGACTTTGCTAAATTTTCCGAATCTAGTAGGTACAGAAAAGAGAAGTAGAATAACATGGGGTTTTGAGCTTTTCCTAAGCAGAAGGAAAAGACTGCACACTTGATGTTTCCTCTAATGACAAAATATACATTAATGTATTTTGTTTTACCCACTTTCTCTTTCAATGTCTGTGTTTGAAAGAGAAAAAAATCATCTCTTGGGGATAATAATTGATTGCCTTGTCATCTGGAAGAATTGCTGCAGAGTAATAATTGGCTTCAAAGGGATTTAAGTGTGCTTATCTCTAAGCTCCTACTCAAGTGCTTTGTTGATTAGGACTTATGTGCATATTAAAAGTTAAGGGTGAGCTTTGTAGAATGAGTGTTAGAGTCCCTAGAGGGCAAAAGATTTCAAGTCTACTTTTCTGCCATATAAGTTTCTTATTCTGCCTCATCCTAAAATTTTGGGGAGAAGTCTTTTATTCTAAGTTTCAGTTCTGCTCCTAGTACACTCTTAACTATTAAACAAATAATTCATAAATGAAAATAATTTTCAGACTTGCATGGATGATTATTCTGAGAGATTTAAAATATCCAGAGTTTTGGCATTGATACAATAAACCGATACTTAGATTTAAGACAATATGTTGCTGCTCTAAGGTAATGATTATCAATTGGTCAAATTACTCTTTCAAGCTCCAAAATTCATAGAATCATAGAATCATTAAGGTTGGAAAAGACCTTTAAGATCATCGAGTCTAACCATCAACCCAGCACGCATGCCCACTAAACCATGTCCCGAAGCAGCACATCCACACGTTTTTTGAATGTCTCCAGTGTTGGTGACTCCGCCACTTCCCTGGGCAGCCCGTTCCAATGCCTGACTACCCTTTCAGTGAAAAAATTTTTCCTAATATCCAATCTAAACTTCCCCTGGCGCAACCTGAGGCCATTTCCTCTCGTCCTATCACTTGTTACTTGGGAGAAGAGACCAACACCCGCCTCTCTACAGCCTCCTTTCAGGTAGTTGTAGAGAGTGATAAGGTCTCCTCTCAGCCTCCTTTTCTCCAGGCTAAACAACCCCAGCTCCCTCAGCCGCTCCTCATAAGACCTGTTCTCTAGACCCTTCACCAGCCTCGTTGCCCTTCTCTGGACACGCTCCAGCACCTCAATGTCCTTCCTGTAGTGAGGGGCCCAAAACTGAGCACAGTATTCGAGGTGCAGCCTCACCAGTGCCCAGTACAGGGGCACGATCACCTCCCTCCGCCTACTGGCCACACTATTCCTACCAAGTTTGAAACTGCATTTAACAGTTATTCTGGAATGCCTAGGAAGGGTTGCCTGGCATCTCACCCCAAGCTGGGAGTTACAGAAAGAGAAAGCGTATGAGGTACTAACTATTTCTGGAGTCAGAAAGCAGTGATTTCTCTGTGGATACCACAACTGTGCTAAGTAACTTCTGTTACATTTTAAAGTGCTAGGTCCAGTAAGTTTTTTCCTTCTCAACTTCTGTTCGGTCTCCTGTAGGATACTGTAGCAGTCCTTAGCCCTCAAGTAGTCCACACTGCAGCAACTAACCTCATTTTAAAAGGTGAGCAAACTGAAGAGCGGCTTTGGAAAGGAGTGCATTATTTTCTTTTTTTTCCTGTTGTCCCTTTGTCTGTTCATAGTCACCGATAATTGAATCAGTATTGGTACTACAGGCTTTTGTTTGCGCACTTTTAAGTTCTTCACTGTAGCCACTATTTTGAACTTGTTTTTGTGAGCATTACTTACCTTTCCCTATGATGTTCAAAGTCAGTTTGAAATCACACTGACATGCAAGGAGGCTGATGTGTGCGTCTTCTGAGGTCCTTTCTAACCTGAGTTGTTATTTGGTTCTATGATATACAGTTACTGGAGACTGAGCACTGACTTTTTCTTCAGCTTAGTCTGGTGAACTTGTTAGAAACTTCTGCTGTACATAAGTTACCATCTGCCCTTCAGCTTTCTCCAATTTTTTATTTAATTTCTTAGTTGTTAAGCTTCTTGGAAATGTTTTGTTTGGAAAGGCCGTTTTATGCAAAGGCACAGAGTACTTCAGCAAAAGTACCAATAGCACTTCTACTACTGAACAGCCAGTGGCTGTAGCTTATGATATGGAAGAACTGCATCTGTACTACTGCAACCAGCAGGTGAATGATGGAATTGAAAGGGACTTCAAGAGGTTAGCCCCTATCTCCACCTCGGACAGGATGCTTGTCCAACCTGTTCCAAAAGATCTTTTAGCAGTAATAGCTCGATTGCCTATCCCAGTCCTTCCTGTTCTTATTACTAACAAGTTTTTCCCACTGTGTAACATGAATCTTCCTTGTTTCAATTTAATCCTCTTTCTTCTTGCCCTGTGTACTCTGGACATAAACCAGGGGTTGCTCCCCTTCCTCTTAGCAGCAGCCTTTTACATACAGGAAAAATGTAATCACTTTTTTTTTAAGTTAAACAGCCAAAGGTTATTCAACCTTTCCCTCACAGGCTATCTTCTCTTGATCTCTGCTCATGTTCATTACTCTTCGGCCTTCTCTCCAGCTGAACCTCTCTCTTGCACTCTATCTTTCTTGAAATGCAGTTGCCTAAAATTAGGTACAATATTCCAGCAGAGATCTACACAGTCTTGAGAAGAATGGATGCCCTAAAAGTTTGTTTATGCATACCAGTATAGTATCTGCCTTTACTCCAACAGCATGACATGCAATTTGAAGTCCACCCATTGTTCCTTTTGGAAATAAAGGGATGCAAAATACCAGGGTTTTTGCTTTGCGGTGGGAGGTGCAGGTTGCTATTTACAGATTGAACAGGAAGAGAATCATCACCTATCATCTGTTCTGACTGTCTTTTACACTAGCAGCATGTCTACCTCTGTTTAGAAAACATATATTCAGTTAGAATATGGATTTCCTCTCATTGCTCTATGGTATTATGCATTATTAAATGAAGTGTAAGTGGTTTTGTTGTTTCTGTTAATAGGAACGGCCAAGTTATTACTCTTTTTGGAAACTTTGTTGTTTCCTTTTTTTGAACAACTGCTTTACTGTGTCTTTACAGCTTTAAGTGCTACTGCATTGAAAGGTAAATTAAAAAAATATTGCAAGATAACATTTAAATAGAATTATTTTCCTTGCCACTACAGATGAATGTTCTTTTTAGTTATTTCTGTAGCTTTTCAGGTTGAAAAGGTCCTTGTCTACATAAGAGGTCCAAAGAATACAAGCCTCTGGCATAGTCTAACTCCACAGGGTCGACTATTGGGCCTGAAGCAATAGAAGTCTAATAGCAAATATAGTACATATCCATTATTTTTATTTCCACTAGGAGTTGCAAAGTTTTCCAGTCCATTTGATCCTGATTTTTAACTAGTCTGCCTGTGTTTTTTTATTCCACTAAGAATTCTGTCATCTCTTAAAACAGAAAATCTGTATTATTTATGCATATAAAGAATAGAAAGCATCTTTCACACAGTAGCATAGAGGCTATAGAGATACAGACTGTGGAAGCACATGAGGTCAATGATAAATTAGTGTATCTTGAGCAGGTGTATTTAAAAATTCCTTTCTCTTGTTAAAATACCATATAAACAGAATGCAGATTGGCCTGTTAATGGAATAGGAAAGAGTTAGAAATGTCTTGAAGCTAGCTCTGCAGGTATAAAGAAAAGTTCCTCAAGCCTATAGTTCTTGTACGTGCAAACTTTGCGTGAACTCCAGTCAATGATATGTTGTTTTTAACCATTCAACATCTAATAGAAGTGCCATGCTGAAAATTCTCGACTGATGAAACAGCTACTGAAGTTGCAGTTGTAAAGGGCAGCCAAAGCATCTGATTCTCACCTGCATACCTCCCTTCCCCCAAGGAAAGACTTACTGCTTATGAATATGCCACCAGTTTTGCTCCTGGTACAGAAAAAGGAATTAATATGTGCTGAACAAGTGAGTTAGTAGTGCCTCTAAATTCCATGGCTGTGCCTCACCTGCTTTGGTAGAATAGGGTAACAGCTTGTCAGGTGGAAGTAGAAGACAAAGGAACAAAAGAACAAATGCTAAGGGACATGTAAGGGAATGTCCCTCAGCTTATCAAGTATTTGCATATTTCTCTGGCTTTCACAGATGTAATTGCCACAGCAGTCAACTTATCATTTAAAATGTTAGATATTATTGGTTTCAGAATAATTAATAGGTTCTAAAAGGAATTCAGAAACTCTTTGAGTTTAATTCATTTTCATGGGAGGCTTGGCATACAGCAAACAGATATCTATCAAATTTCTACCATCTGTACATGTTTCTTTAAGTTCAAAAAATATTATTTCCATTGCTTCACTTTGAGGTGGGAAGGAAACTAATAAATTCCACAAGTTTGTTTGTTTGTTTTTTAAATTGAGACTTTAGACTTTGAAAATAAACATCAGACTCTTTCCTTAACAGAAGACCTAAAATTTACACAAGCACATTCTACTGAATCTTGCAGCATTATGTTCCACACACATATAACCCATCTCCAATCTTTTCTAAAGTTTCATCTCTTCACTTAGGAKTCTCTGAAAGGTTACCATGTTTTTCAGAGGAATTGGCTGAATTCAGTAATCTTGTGTTTAAATGCAATGTGAAATCAGATATTAGAGATCAATGTTTACCACTGAAGCAAATCCTTTCCAGTAATCATGCTTTATTTTTCTTTTAGATAAAAATTATACTTATGATCAAAGTTTTGTTGCAACTTATCTTTCAAGAGATGTATTTTGTCCTAAATTTCAGCACTTTCTGATCAAATTGTTTAAGACCATATAAAGAAAAAAACCTAGTAAAAGCATTCTCAGTTAGTATAAATATTATTCAGTCATATGAAGTGCCTCTCTGTTATGGTCTGTCAAGCTTAAAGAACTTAAAACTTGAAAATGGAAAACCCTCCCCTTTTATGAAGTTATGTAAATAACATCTCATACCTATGCCCTGGCAATCTATATAGTCTTCAGCTCTCCCATCTACCCCTGTGGTGTTGTTGCCAGGAAGAAATAATCATCCAGAATCCTCCCTTTGCCTTTGTAAGACGATTCTGGTGCTGCCTACTGTGAGAGCAGGCTGAACTTGCGGCCAGTGCGGCTTCAGCCTCCATGCGTGTGAACTGCAATGGTAGAACGGAGTTTATTGGGTCTGAATGGGTCTGAATTTGTCTGGAGTTCAGAAGTCTATTCGGTACAATGTAGGTGCAATCAACAGGACAGTTCTGTACTTCAGATATCTATTTAAGGCCTAAAGTCACAAGAAAACTTGTGTGCTTAAAGTGGAAGATAGGTGCTTTTGTCTGCATTTACAGTTCTCAAAACACCTGCTCAGCTGCAGTGTAACACTAGAGGTGACAAAAATTACTGTCTTTTTTACAGTTAACGTTTTTTTGGTACCTAAAATTCTGCTCCAAAGCATTTCAGCACTGTGACTTCCGACAAATCTTTTCTGTAAACTGAGAGACACTATCAAACCAACCTTCCTCTGCCTCTCACTTCAACAGTCCAATCCAGAAACGTTTCCAAGTGTATTTACTTGATCAGGATTTACAAAATCTTCTATACTAGCTGATACTTTCCTTTTTAAACAACAAGAAGGTATAATCAAGTAACTTCTGGATGACAGTTCAAGAGGTTAGAGGATGCAGAAAACTGAGTTCAATTTATTTCTTCTTTGTAAGAGGATTCAAACCTATCTTACAGAAGAACACCATAAAATGTGAGATATTTGGGGATGACAGAAGTGCACTTGAAGCTGTTCCATTCTGCAAATAATTTAAAAAGGGATTGGATGATTGAGTGACTACACCCAAGTCTAGGCAGCCCCTTGACATGTAAGAGACCAGGATGTATGTCCCATTTTGAGATACCTGACCCTCCACCTGTATTGTATGGAGGTCCTCAGCTCCTAATACAGGGTTGTCATAGCAGCCAGATACCTTAAGTCCCTTTGCAAACCCCAGTACAGTTGCTTTAGGTGTTTTAGAAAACTGGACTCAGTGGAGAGAAGATTTCATCTTGTGTGTCTTTTTAGGGTTCCAATTCATCAGCCCAAGTGGGGCAAAAGTATTAAGATCCTTTAAGAACTGATAATTTTATTGATTTACAGAGACTTCAGTAACACAGAGACATTATGTAGTGAACAGAAATACTACTGTGAAACTTGCTGCAGTAAACAAGAGGCACAGAAAAGGTAAGCGAATAGCAGGCTGTTTCACCATGTCCCTCCTGGGCTTTGACAAACCTTCTCCTTGATATTTATTGTGTTTAGATACCTAGAAGCCTTACACTCCAACTGCATTCTCTGTGTGGCCAGAGAACTTACAGACAGATTCAAAGCTATTACATGTGTCTTAGTCTACTGCTACTGCTAGTTGACTACTGTTACTTACAAAGTGCTTTTATAATGCAMACATTTGCTTATTAAGGAAAGACAGAATGGCTTTGAACTGGTCAGGTCTTTACCATATGCACTTTAATGGTTTCACAGGATGAGAGTAAAAAAACTGCCAATGATTCTTGCCTTACACCTTAAGAGATTCAAGTATATGGAGCAACTGCACAGGTATACTAAACTGTCTTATCGTGTAGTATTTCCTCTGGAGTTACGTCTCTTCAACACATCTGGCGATGCTGTCAACTTAGATCGGATGTATGACTTGGTAGCTGTTGTTGTTCACTGTGGAAGGTAAGATACTTTCATGTATATCTCAAGTTATTGCCAGACATTTGCCAAGGGCAGAGGCATGCCTGACAAAATGTGGAGAGAGTGGGAGGGAGAGCATAAACCCTGCTGCTGCAACAACTTGCCTGTGTCTTGGCCTGAACCGCTTAGCCACCCTCCCTCATAGTAAATCTGTACTTGTTTAAAAAATAATGTCTCAGGCCTCCAAAAGTCACAAGATTGGCTTAAATTAATGGAGCTGTCTCCTTCCTCATCAGTCCACTTAGAGAGCTTGGGAGCCAGCACTCTCTGAGGGCCAGATGCTGCTAGCATGTGGGCCCTGCAACAGATCACATTGGTCTCCTGTCAAGGCAATGAAAATGATAGCTTTAATAAAGCTTCTCACATATGGGGTATTGTCAAATGTGAAACAAACAGAAAAATCCTTGGGGATCTAGGAATACGACTCGTTTTCCCTCTTCTCAAAGACTGTATGTAACTAAATATTCATGGTTGATACCAAACAATTTTCCCCCTTAAATTTAGTTCATAATGTTTTTTAAATATTTGCAATAGTTGATGCCTACCATGAGCAAATTGTTAAGTGTTCTATAGGTTAATTTGCAAATGGTCGTGGCACAGATGAAAACAACACATTTAGCTTTCAGTTGATGAAGTCTTTGCAACAAGTCAGTATAAAGGTGAAAGGAGTAAATGCCTACTGTACCACCGGGGTGGCTTTACTATGTTCTTCATAACATTTAGTTATAATTCAGTCTACTTGCATATAGAAATGTGACTTATCAAAATGGATTCAACAGTGTCTTCTAATATTTTGGGGTTTGTGTTTTTGTTTTGCTTTCTAGTGGGCCGAATCGGGGGCATTATATTACTATTGTGAAAAGTCATGGATTTTGGCTCTTGTTTGATGATGACATTGTAGAGGTCAGTATGCTGAAGGTCGTGAACACAACTTTTGTGTTTATGTTCCCTTCTCTATTTGGGGTTAAAATTCAGATGCAGATCTGGGTATAGATTACTAGTCTGCAAAGCCACAGTTTGGTTTTAATGTGACATTTAGCTCAACTCTGTTAGGAAGTAAGATTGCAAACAAAATCGTTAATCCTGTAGTTCTTACTCTGTCAATGTCAGAGGGGTTTGTTTTATTTCAGAGCAACATCAAACGTTTTTAATATCAGACTTCAAGGGTTTAATTTGGAATGTTTTCTATATCTAATAAAATCCACTTGATTCATTAAACCCAAAAATACCCAAGAACTCTGTTGCAATCCTTGGCAATATCACTTGGCAAAATTGGACTGGATAAAGCTAGCATTGCTGTAGAATTTTAATTTTTGAACAATTGGGAAGTTACAAGAAAGTCTGGATTCTGTAGTTGATCTGGGTTTGTCTGAATGTAAATTAGAGCAGGATCTGACCCACAGCTATTACAGATTCTATCTAAGCATTCTGCAATTCATTCCTAAGCAAACCCTTTATGTCATTGTGGTACCTTGGCAAAACTGAGGCCTTGAGTCTGATTTCCCAGGAGTAAATCCAATGGAGGAAAGTAAGCACTGGGACATTGGATGGGGCATGTCTCGAAGAGGGTTTCTGGAAATTTCAGAAAGATGGGATCACATGGTCATATTTATGTGTCTTAACAGTGTTCACTACTGCATTCCAAGGAGTCTTTCTGTTATTGGAAAAAGCCTAATTCAGCTAGGTTCACTGAGACAAACATTCCTATTGACTTCCATGTGTGAGACCAGTAGAGCTTAGCCCCTGAACATTACCCTTTCACTACTTAAATTGCAAACAGACTTTGCTAATTATTACCTTGAAACAAATAACTGAATGTCTTTTGTGTTTTTACAGTCATTTAATCCATCTTTCGTATTTCTTTTACCTAACAGCATATTAAAAATTTTTATTTATTTTGCAGAAAATAGATGCTCAAGCTATTGAAGAATTTTATGGTCTGACCTCTGATATATCAAAAAATTCAGAGTCTGGCTATATTTTATTCTATCAGTCAAGAGAGTGACTTGGCAAACTGTGACAATTGCACACAACGATGCTCCATGCAAAAGAAGGTGACGGTCCCCCTTAACTGACTTTTACACAGACCATCTTGTATGGTTGAACAACGATACACTCTGTCTCCTATTAAATGGTCTATGTGATATTTACTATAACCGTCCATTTCTGACGTGCAGAACTTTGTTTTGGGGAGGGGGGTTTGTTCGTAGTTTTTAAGTCTGATTGAAGAGTTAATTGCAGTCAGATTTTAGTGGAATTTATATGGACTAACATTTACAAATAATAAGATTTGGATGTCAACTGTTAAACCCAATCCAGCTAGAGTAGTATTTTATATGGAAGTGTTGCATTTAGGGAAAAATTGTTTAAAACTTTCTAAATGGCTTTGGGGTGTGTTGATTTACGAAGCATTCCTTTAAATACATCCTGACATATACTTACCCGTTTTAAGTGTAAGGAAAAAAAATCTGTTTCATGATGATTGGAATTGTGGTTGTATAGGGGATTTTTTTACATGTTACTCTCTGCTGCAAAAAGATATTCTTCCAAAATCATTTAAGGTTTGGGTTGTTAAAAACTTTCAGTGTATAACCTCAGGCCCAAAATTCACATAGAGGGATTTAAATTACAGTGGAACTAAGTAATTCTGTATGTCCAGTCACTTTGTTTATCATGAGATAGTACAGATGAGGTGAGATTTCAGAACTTAGCACTGGAATAAAGGAAGTGAGATGACACATATGACACAGAGATAAATTACATTTATAGAGATTGAGCTTATCTTGCTATTAAAACGATATCATAAGTTGTTTACTTAATTGAGTTTGCAGAGATTGCAACACTGCTCACGTATAACATATCCATCAGGATTGAAATTACACAGTCCATTTAAATAAGTGTTGTTCATACAATACATAAGACACGTCTTGATCCTGCAATTTTCTGAATATCTGTAGGTCCCATTTTCAGTTCTCAAGCCAGAGTCCATTTCTTAGCAAGACAACATAATACATAACAACCATTAGTTTACACACACTGCCATGTATATATCATCTCTAACACTTTGGCCATGTTTGACAGCATTTGGGTCACCACAGAAACAGATAGGGCTCTGGAGTGTCTGATTTTGAAAACATCAAAAGACTTAGAGTAAAAGGCTTAGTTTGTGATTTTACTGGGTGAATTTGGCTGGCACTAGTCATGCACTCGCTAATAAAATCGCTGAAGTCACATACTGGAATTTGACAAAGAATGAATGTAGAAGAAAGTATCAATAGGGTATGAGAAGGGATGGATAGCGATTTGAGGCAGTGGTAATACTGGGTAACTACCTTGCTTGGTTTGACACTTTCACTCCATTATACAATTCTTGAACTTCAGTAGCCAAATTCCTATTCCAATGAAGTCAACAGCAAAAGCACTCTACTTGTCTTCAGGGGGATTGACAGTTGGTTCTAGTATTTACAAGGAGATATTCTCATCTCACAAAATTTATTTCTACCTGTTATATTTCATTCACTCTCATTAAGTATTTATTAGACAATGTTGCTTTTGGTCCTCCTTTTCTTTAAGAAGCCTGCCTGCCACTTTATGGCCGACACTCCATTTCAAGAAATGGCTTTTGAAGTGCAGCTAAGTCTTATATTTTAGTCTTCTGTAGGAAAGAGAATAACTTTTTTTCATTGTTATCTACTGTGAATGTGAAATATCTTTTGTTAAATAATGGTGAAAATGAAGTACTAGCTTCTACTGTAACATCAATTGAAGTTCAGTTGGATTTATCAATGGCCATTTTGTAAACTAAGGAAATGTAGCACTTTGCACTGAATGAGAAACAGAAGTGGACTTTTCATCTAACATTATTTGTCATTTATCATGATGTTATACTGATACAAGAAAACAGACGTAGAATGTAACGTTAGAGTACTTAGATGAATAATAATAGTGGTCTACAGAGATCACTCACATGAATGAAGGCTGGTATCTAGGCTCAAGACAAGCATAATTGGGATGCAGCTTTAGTTCTTTTATTGATATTAGAACGAAATGTTCTGTTTCTAACACAGAAGACAGACATCTTACAGGAGACTTCAATTCTCACTGAGGCCCAGGAGCTTTTCCACTGAAAAGCTAAACCTGCAAATCCCTCTTTAATGGATTTATTTATAAGCATTCAGAATTTCCATATAAAAATATAATAATCACTTGCCTTTTAAAATTGATAAGGTTTCCTCATTATGAATGAAGGCACTTTCTAGATCAGCATTAACCAGTGCAGGTCCAAAGGTCTGTACTTCACAGTTTACTGCTGAACATTCTTAGGGCATTCTTCAATTTTAAAACAAGCAACAAAAAATATATTCTTAAGGTATCATTTGAAGTTTAGGGCTCATGTTCATATGAAAAGTAATTTTTCATAAAAATAATTTTTAAATTAGTTCAATTTTAGGAAATGTTTTCCATATTTCAATCGACTTATCTGAAAATTGATTTTTAATGTTAATAATATGAATTAATATTTAAATGCTAAAGTACAGGATAATGATTTGGTTTTCTCCAGCTGCAAGACAGCTCTAGGTTGTAAAACATACAGATAATTGCAGTGTGTTATTGAGAGTAAAATTACTAGAATAAGCCTTTTCATAAAGTATGAAAAACCATTTTAAATTCATGTTAGCCCATGAAAAGATCACAGCACTGATATCACACCAGTCCAACATCAGTGGTCCGACATCAACTCTGAAAACTTGTGGAATACTCACTTTATGCTAACACCAGTTAAACTAAGGAGGATTTTCTTTTGATTAAAAAAAAAATAAATTGCAGTCACAATTCTATAAATTATATCCAGTCTACAGTCTGCTGAAAGTCTTGACTTTAGTCCAGCAAAAGCTGTCCATCACAGCTGTATGAATAGTGCTAGTCTAGGCAGCAGAACTTCTCTTCTGTGTCAAATTAAGCACATTTGCACAGGTTTTGCAGGATTGGGATCCTCACAGGAACAATCATATGATGTAAGTATTTTAGTTGATTAAATAAAACATAATCCTTTTTCTCTTATGCTTATGTATAAATTTCCAGTCCCTTACGAAATAATGGAAAAATATCTAGGACAATAAAAGCTTTTCAGCCAGCAGCTACAAAATAAAATTGTAGCACAGATGTCTAATAGTATTCTGTGCTTCCCTAAAATGATTATTTTTATGGTGTCGGGTTCCGAGTATATTAGGCCTAATGACATCTGAAGTTTTCTACTTGTTTCACACGCTGTTGCTGAGATGCATTGTCCATTTATAAATCTTCTTACTGTGTTCTTACTTAGAAAAAAGAACATTTTTGTCCTGTGCTGTTTTTCCACTGAACCCAAAGAAGCACTGCAGTGCTGATGAATCAGTTTTCTTGGAGGATGAGCTCAGACCTCAACTTTTATGTTTTACAGAACAGGCTGTCAGGATTTTATGTAATTTCTATTTTTGGGACGTAGCAGAGGGAGGCAGAAGAGAGAAGTGATGGAGAAACCATACCAGTGAAGCAGAACACCTTGTTGAAATTAAGTCCCAAAATTGCTCCTGCCAATTTTATTTTAATAATTTACAGTTACCTCAGAGCAGTAGATAACATCTTGTTCCTTTAGCAGTTGGAGTAAAGAAAATAAAGCAGTAAATGTTTCCTTTGCATTAGATTTAGTAAAGATATTAAAGACCTAACTAAGCTGAAACTGAAATTCACATTACATGGTGGGTCCTAAAGTGCTACCACAACCTGTCTTTTATCTTCAGACRTTACATTTCATTCACCCATCTGTTACAGCATCATGTGCTTGGGACCTGAGCCGACAACTTGCAGCTGCCAGTGATTTGATGCCTCTCAGCAGCAGACCCTTCTTGTTTTGCCTCTTTTTTGCTGCTTGTGGCTGACAAGTGTGAGCAGTATCTTACAGCTGAATGTGTACTAGAAATTTTAAGAAGTTTTGGCTGTGTACCTGTTCTTTGCTAGTACCTTTTATCAGTGTTTGTTTTAATTTATTTCTCTTTTGTTGGTCTGTTATTGTATTTGTATAATAACTTATGTACTTAATGTTATTAGTTTTCTGGTTTAATTTTTATGTACTTTGATTTTTTAAAATGTAATCAACCCAAGCACTTTAAGCAACGATGTCAATCTTGTGAAATTCCAATCAGCTTAACATTTTGCCTTTGTCTTTTTGCTTTTGCAGCTGCTTGCTTGTGATCCAACATCTCTAGTTACAACCCAACTTCCATTTTTAGCCTTGCAGTCCTAGTTGGGTTATAAATTTGGGAAGCCCAAATTTGTTCATGCATGTTTGTTCATACATAACAAGGATGCAGTATTTGTTATGTGTCTGCTACACATAGCAGTATGTACCTGACGAGTCGCACTCACAGTGCGTACTTTCAACCTTTCGCACTCTACCTGCTAACCCGTCTGAGCATGACTGTAATACTTTAATCCGTGACAGTAATCAATGACTACAATTTAGAAAAGCTCCACTTCTCACAGGAGAATTGTCTTTTACCAAACACAGAGTTAGCTGTCAATCAGCTGATGATACAGGTATTGCTTTCTGCCATTTTATCTGTGCTCTGTACAGTCTCAAGTATGAATAATCTTAAGATTATTCTTGCCCCTTGTGTGAGTGCTAGCAAGGAGAGCAATCTTTTTGCATCTTCCTTCTCTCCACCTGGGCTCATATAAAGGGAAGAGATAATGAAGTAAGATAAGTGCTGGTGTAAAAAAACCACACCATCTATCAAAGACACTGGATGTTTCTTAGAGGCCAGGATCTGTGGTATCCATATCAGAAAGTCACTGACTTTCTGTGTTGTTAATGCAAGGGTTAGTCTTAGGTTTTTAGACATCATCTTCTCTTTGATCAATGAAAAGACCAGGGCTTTTTCCTGTAGCATCAGTTCTGTTGCTGAAGTGTTTCTTCTCGATTTCACATGGCACTTAATATTTAAATAGCCCTCGGGAAGCCTGGATAGACACCCTTTTAATTTCTTCCCAGTTAACATGTATTACTTCAAAGAGATTGCTTGAACCTGTCCACAAGACTTATTCAGATTAACACACTCCTTTTGCATACAAGGTCAAATAACACCTATCAGGAGGTATGTGCCCACCTGATGGGACCATCTGGGCTAAGCCCACACCTTTTTACACACTAATGATTCTTTACCCCCTAGGAGGTTTGCTTGCTGGCTTTGCCCGAATGATTTAATATGAAACTGCACATAACTCCCTTTATTCATGGTCTCAGAGTTGCTGTAATTCCTTAATAATTCTGCTTCATTTGGTTATCAAGACTGGGACTATTGTACAATGTAAAACAAATTAACAACTTATGTGTGCCATTCACAGTGGTCAATTCAACAGCCTAATGCTTCTGATGAAGGCTGTTGCAGGTGGCAACTTCACTATATGTAAGAATATTAAACAGTAAGTGACTTTTCTGTGACAGCACAGTAGGTCTGTAGGAGGAGCTGGACTGGCATGCAGCTTCCTAACCCACAGCTTGTACTCAGCTGAAGTTGGTGCTCCATCCTCTAGATAATCCTAATCCTTCTCCTAGGGGTTCCAAAGTGGCAGGAGCAAACCCTTTGTGAAGACACCTTGCAGTTCACCAAAACATCTTCCTTGCCACGGTAGGTAATTAATGAATATTTGCAACCCCTCTCTCCCTGCTCCCCAAAACCTCATTAATAGGTATACATTCCTTAAAGAGGCCGAGCTTAAACATCAGCATTGTGTTTGCAATGGTGTTCATATTTGCAAACATCCAAGCCAGATTGTGTTCACATACTAAATTGTTTCCTAGTCCTCCCTCAACACTCATTCCAACAGCAAGAGCAACATCAGGGCAGCCACGTTACAGGTTCAAGTGCTTTTCCTGGAGACAATTTTCTGGCTTCAGTGACTTTTGTTAAAGAAGACCTGACACAAGCTGCATAACTTATCCATGACTCTTTAGGAGTAAAGTCACCATATGCTGTATGAATATGAGTATAGGGTAGGGGGAAGAAGAAAGAGAAGAGGAAGAAATATGGAAAGGGCTATTTTTTTGGAGGCTTTGAATATGTATATTTGTTTGTAAATATATAGTCCCTCTCTACCTTGTGAAAACGATGCAATCATAATAAAACTACTTACAAATTTTGTGCTAGTTTTTTTAAATGGAGTAAGAGGTAGTAAAACTATTAGGCACACAACTGGGGACACATAAAAATACTGAATTTCTAGTAAAGCGTACAATACACGGTGTATGTGTACAGTTGAGTATCTGCTCTTTTTAATCATGTACATGTAATTAAACCCTGCACTACCTACAGAACTGTAAGATAAATGTCATGTTGGTTATTAAGGTTGTAACATAAGAAAACAGTTTTTTCTCCTGTTAACATGTTTATATTTTACATAAAATAAACTCCCTAGCTGATCTTGCTTCCATTCAACTTGCTTTGAATCCAGCTGGAGCCAGACTAAGGCTGAACATTGATGTTGGTTGTTACAAAACATGCTTCTGAATGTCAGGTATCTGTATTCTTACAGATGCAAGACTGCTGATGTTCACTTTTTATTTCATTTAATGGACTCATTGCATTTTAAGTGACTTCAGAGAATATTTCACCACCTGGGCTAACTGCCTCTCAAGTGTCTTAAGGGAACAAATTTTGCATGCAGTTCATGAGTCGTCTTGGTGGAAGATATGTACAACTGTGTCACTGAGCTGTACCTAGTTAAAGCACATCACTGACCTTGCCAATGTTACTGAGAACAGCTAAAACCGAACAGAATGAAAAGCAGCCAGAATCGAACTACCTTTTGCATCAGGGAACAATAAGAATCCCAAGCCCTTTACCTGGGATTTTACCTGTGACTACCAGAGTGGGGAAGGGTTTTGCTAATGAGCTCTAGAATTCTGTCAGAGAATTGAAAGGCTCCTGTAGTCTGCTCATTTTCCTGAAGTAATTCATTAGCAAACACAACTTACTTTCTCAAAAGTGAGGTAAATAAAAGGCTGGAATTTCTTGCTCTTGTCTAAATGGATTCTTGTTATGCCTTCAGAATCGTTTAGAGAACCAAAATGAAACATAGCTGTCAAACTGCATGTTAAATTTATAGCTAACATGCTATAAGATTTATGGCACATCAGACTATCAAAGGACTAGGTTGAAAAACACTTCACATCTTACAGTACAGATTTCCTCTCAARTTAAAAACCTTGAAGCACCTTCAAATTTATTCCTAGGCTATTAGAACATAAGCTTTTAAAACTGCAGGATGGAGACAGAAATTTAAAACACAGGAGATGACTGAAATACATAAATCACAAATCCATACTTTTAAAACATTTTAAAGAAATAAAATTTATAGTGTACATATAAAGAAACCAAGAAAAAGTTTCCAAGAGTAGGGTTCACAACCCTATGTGAACTCCACTACGTGGAGTGTATGTGGGCTCCACTAGAACTGCTCTCACTTCAGAAATGCATTTTCCCAGAATCTGTATGATGCTTACCTATGCCTCTGTTCCTTACTTTTTGGAATGAGTTAGATTAATCATTTCAGATTAGATTGGGTTGTGTTCTGTGCACCAGATAAACACAGAAATGCTAAAAATATAATTTCATCTTGATTGAAAACTCAGGTATGGTAGGAGAAAATTATAAAACTCCTCATTTAGATACACTCACCAGACTTGAAACAACATTTATTAGACATGACTAAATATATGACCTGGAAGACCATGTTTCTGGAGGTGTTAATTTCCTTGAACAATTTAAAAATTGTGTGCAATTTAAAAATCAAGTAAAAATTTTTAAAGAAGAAAAATAGGACAACCATTTTCAAGACATATATATATATATATATATATGGTAACAGACCATTTCAATTAACCATTTTGAAATATGTTCCTTTTCACTTATTAATTGTGTATCAAATAGTAGAAGATTACTCCATCGCCTTGTTAAAGTTCACTCACCTTCACTGCATGACTCATCTGGCTGCTTTACTGTGACCTGAGAGCTTCAGGCTTTCCTCAGTCCAGAGAGATTGTAGCCACGTGTCCTTGCTGTCTCACAGCTGTGGCACAGGCTGCGGGGCCAGCAACCCTGTGAAGACCTGGATCCTCCTGGAGCCTTTCTCCCAGGGCACACTGGACCAACGATGGCTCTCTCCACTCCACACCTAAGCAGCTTCAATACACATTTTTCCCAAGCTCGTCTTTCCCAGAACACATGGTGCTCAAGTTTTGCATTATTTCCAGTACAGAATCACTTCGCTTTACGTAGGAAAATACATTAGCAGATCTGGAAAAGAGAGAAACAATGTATGTACTCTCCTGCTTCGGTTTGCTCATGTGGTCTGAACCTAAGAAGATTCCTTTAATGAATCAATCCAAAACCTTTCTGAACCATAATAACTTTTCCCTTTTCTTTCCCTATGGTTTCTTTCCCACATTCTTATATGGCTGGGGGAGGCACTCTCACTCCACTTTGTCACAGCAGGTGTCTACTACTCTGAGCACAATGTTAGGGTTCGGATGTGAAGGGTGGGCTTGCTGTGAAGGAAGCCATTGGTGGCATTCACCCCTGTAAAGAGTGATCATTATCAAAGTGAACATACTCTTTGCCTACATCAGTTTAACCAGCCACAAACACTTCACCTGGTGCTAACAGTGAATTTCATCTCACCACGAATACAGAAACAGCAGAGGAGTCAACAACCTGGAGTTTGCAGGTTGCCCCAGGATGCACGGAGAGACATACCAGGATCAAACAGAATTCAAGAGGTGGAGACTGATAGAAGTTTTTTGCCAAATCACTGCAAGGGTAAAATAAAGAGGTCAATACTGGAATGAAGTTTGGAATAAACCAGAGTGAAACATTATCCTTTGGATTTCATTTCACACACATATGAGGAAAAATATTCAAGTCATGTTCCAGAACAGCAAAGATGTTGAAACAGAAGATATTCACCCAGCATTACAAACTAGACATCACAAATGCTTAGGCATCAACCAAGAGACTACCCGGTAGAGACCAAATTCTACCGTCAATCACTTTGTGTAACTGTAAAGAAGCTCCAGACACGTTTGCAGTTTTACAGTGGGATTAATAATAACAGAAACTGGAATAAAATTTCTTACAACATCCTCACAAAACTTTTGGTGTGCAGAGCTGTGTTTTCTGTGCAGCTGTAAGACATGGTWATATGTGCAACACTGTAAGCACTGGAGAAGAACTACAAGTGGGATTATCTCTGCTCTCTGAAAACACAGTTCAGGAGCACAAACAAAACCTTACACTTTATTTAGTCACTAATCATATAATTCTCACTGTCATTTATGAAGCATTTTTCATCCTCAAAATAGTTTACCAGATAACACAACTTTTCAACTCTTAATTTGGTGAAAACTGTAGAAATTGGGTAACGTACCAAAACCCCTACGTATTTTAGACAGTTACAACTTGAGCTGAATCTGGCCACTCTTCAGCTAGACCAGTTCAACTAGTAGGAACATTTTCACTGGCTCCTCGTCAGCTGCCTTGATGACCTATTCACTTCTGGATGCAGTTCAAAGTGCAGATCTGGTAGCGGATCACTCCAGTATAACCTGATCCCTCGCCATCTCCAAAAGAGCTTGCCTTGCCTGGAATGCACTGGGGCAACTGAGGTTACTCGGGAAGTTTGTCATAACAGCGCTTTACTTTCCGAGGAATGGATTAGCTTTCTTTTGCCCCCTAGTAATTGTTAATTATTATACACTAGCAGGAAATATTAGGTAAAGCAAAGATGATGTCATTTATTTGATTTATTTCTCTTTCTTCATTCTGGATATTTCTAGTTACATTTTCAGATGAACAAAAGTATTCTGAGGTAAGGTCACGGAGGTTTTGACTGTTTTAATTCTGCAAGATGAGTAGTTCAGGCGGAGACGGGTGTTGGCTAAGACACCAGAATGGCACTCAGTTGCCCCCCAGAAGGTGGCCCTGAGGACAAAAAAAAACCCAAAAGGTAAGCAGAGTTCTTCGCCCTAACCTTTACAACTACGATATTTTCAAATGCTCAAGCACAAGTTGCTAATTCTACTGTTGACATATATGGGGATATTTCTGAGCATACTGCATCACTATGCTGCGACGTGGTTTCAACCAACATTGAATTAACCACACTTTTGCAATAACATGCTTCAGAGTAGCGTTCAATATTTATATTAAACTGTATTTTTACTGTGGCTTAGAGAAGGTGGTGCATGAAATCAAAAAGCTTTACTTTATGGCAATGTTGCACATACATACTCGTTTATTATTCCCAAATGCAGCTACAGAGGATGAGGAAAGACGATCAGTTTATCATAAAGTAAGCAGTACTGCAGAATACAGACCGTGCACAGCCAGCATTCGGTGTGGTAACAGCAATGAATAAAAGCTTTCCGTTTAGTATGTCCGTTTAGTTGTCATGACACTTGTAGAAGAAATGTACCTAGAGAATGCGTTTCCTTAAAATACTGAATCTCTTGCTCTCACTCTTGTGCAGTCAATCCCAGCCTCCAGATACTGATCTGAAAACAAACCACTCCATTCACCATGCCCTATATACAACTGAACTTTATTTATCTGAAGGTATTTTACTCAAAATCTCTGTAATATGAAAATGAGCCGTATCCCCCAGGCAAAACATTTTTTGCCGTGAAACTCTGTTAAACCTGAATTCATGCAACCATTCCTTAATGAAAAAAAAAAAAACAGGATGCAGGTTCCCTGGCGTAATTTCAAGAGACATTCTGCCCCCTTTTTATTGGTTTGGGTTTGGTTTCTTTCCCCATAAGCCATGATGTATGGGCTTCTTTATTTTTCCTATTATTCCTGTAATTTTGGACAGTATCTTCTACCATTCTAGCTCTCATTGAATGGAAGAGTACTTAGCTTCTCTCTCTCTGAGGGACTGCAATACCAGTCCACCAGCTTCAGTGAATTTTGCAACCATTTGATATCCAATATTGTAGGGCACATTCACAGGACTCATCCTTCAGGAGAGGATGTTCAGGAAAGCAGCAAGGTCTATAGATTGAACATGAGAGTCTGATTTCCAACCTCATTCCTGTCAAGAACTCATTGTATTACATGGGACAAATAACACAACCTCTCTCTTCCTCTATTTCCCACCAAGAAAATGGGTATGCCAATATTTATCTATCTCAGAGAACTATGGAGCTTAGGTTGGAGGAGTAGAGGCTGCAATCTCAATTACTCTCATATGCACAATAATTAGGTTATAACAGTATATTTTTTCCTTTTCAGGCAGTCTTCTTTTAATAACTGCAGCACTCCCTTCAAGGGGGGAGTTTTGCAGACAGTAAGACTAGCTGACCGTTATTTGACAGGAAAAGATCTTTACAAAAAGATCAAACAACTGTCCAGAGGTGGCAGGAATTAATTCAGTGATACAAATATACTCTAAATCTGTCCTGAAATGTCAGTATTATTGGATTTTATTTCCAAGCAACATTTCCCATCATAACTCCAATCAAAGTCAATGGGCAAAGATCAGGTCCAGAGTCAGAAATAGGTGATCTAACAAGGGAGTTGCTGCGCGTTTCTCTCAGCTCGCTACCTCTCACAGTGACTGTATCTAGAGATTTCAAAGGAAAGGGGGGAAACCCTGTTGCAGACAGCTATGAAATAAATGACCTATCAAAGAAGATCATTTCATTACAAAGAAAAGAAAGGAAATTTTCCAAGGGAAACTCCAAACTTAGTTAATTGTTGCTTTTTTTACAGATAGGAATTAGGCTGATGGATTATGCACTGCTTACTGCCTGGTTCTTTATGTATTTGCTTAGTTCATTTCCCCCTTAAAAAGTATTTTGTCACCCATTATAATCTTCCATTTATGCCTCAGATAATAAGGTGCTATCATGTTATTTACAGTATTACTTATTATATCTTGGGCCCTTGGAAAGATTTTAGGATGACTACAAGATCATCAACAAAACTGACCTAACAAGGATAAGATAATACAAAAAAAAAAAAAAACAACCAACCCCTCAATAGTTTTACGAAGTTAAATATTAAAACAACATTTTTTCCCAGAACTCTGTCCTTAAATTATTTCTCTCGTGGGTTTTGTACTCTTCATTTTAACCTTATTTTTCACATCTGCAAAGTAGAGAAGTCAACTAAATCATTGCAATGTTCTGAGAAGGAAATGGTTAATATTCATGAACGGGAGTAAGACATGCTGTGTTTCTTTTATAAAGGGCAATTCCTCACCCACATGGGTGTTTGGAGCTCATAAGGATCAGGTTTCCAAAAAACCCACGTTTTGAGGCTGGAACAAACACTAGCAAATATGCAGAAGTGAACCATCCTCAGCTGTTACTGAGATGGACTGGAGGTTTAAAGAGCTGCCCTTCATTTTCCATGTCCATTCTTATCAGACCCTTTCTACTGGGCACCGAGCAAAGAAAGGCAGCTATTCTCTTCCAAAAGCTGATCAGATCTTTTGTAGAAGAAAATTTGCATTTGGCTGAATGTTAATTTTATAATGCTGTCCAACTATAGCGGAATAATTTGCTTTTTTTCCCTCCCCACACCCAACATGCACACAGCCGGGAAAGGACTCTACCTAACCTTTTCAACTCCTTTGAACAAATTAAGGAAACCTGTATGACGGTGTGGCTTTTCTGCTTAACAGAGAGATGCTTCACAGAACAAGTAAGAAGAGTCAAGGACAGTACACTGGAGAGTCGCTGTCCCTTGGTTTTAGGCCATATCAGCTATGTGAAATGAAAATGTTTTGTGCTTCTTAGTGCTTTTCTTTGTGGACGTTTATCAAGTGTTGTCTTTACTCTTTGGCTTCACAGTCTTATAATAATAATCTCAGCATTCCCAGACTTTGGGAAAGATCAAATCCAGACCTAAAACCAGTTCCAAGTTTTATGAGTTTGATGTAAAAACATTAGTAATACTTGTTTTTAGAAGCAGCACACGGGACCCAACTAAACTCACATTAGGACTGCTACGGGGTTTACAAGCCATATGGTTCAAATCCATTTACAAATGGTGAAGGCTGGATAGCTTGTGCCTAATCTCTTGATGGGTGATACAGTGGATTGGATAACTAACGCAAGTGTGTAACACAGCAACTTGTAAGTGACAAGGATTTTTTTCTAAACAGTTAAATCATCATCCACTTTTACTTGCTTCTCAGTCAATACACAGTTTCACACACAAAGAATATTCTGTCTCTCAGGTTTGAGGTCTACTTGAGAAAGTGATGGGAGAAGGGGTGGATGACTGCCTCAGGCATGAGCCTCGGGGCATGGGCATCCTTGTGCTCCAGAGTGTCCTGCAATGCTAATGAGAGCATCAAGCATCATCCTACTGTCACTTTTTTAAAAAGATTATTCTTAATACCATGTGTGCCCAATTGTTTTACAACAGCAGCTTCTCCTCCTGTTGCTGTTTCCTGTGGACTGTAACACAGGTATTAATCAAAATAGAGAAGCTGCACTGGGAGAAAACTGTGATCTTATTTCTCTAATACAGTGTACTTCCTTGGCAGCAGACGCCTTTTGACACTGATCTCATTCACACTGGAACTGTATTTTCCTACTTCTGTGAAAAAGCACTGGTTTTCTTCCTCACAAATCCTACCTGCCATCCTTCTATAACAGGAACTTAATAAAAAGCCAAACAAAGCAACCCCACCATGCCTCAAAAAATCCTGACTGCCAGTGGATGAAACGGACCCAAGCACTGATGAACATGGTCTGATGAAAGACGAGCTCAAAACAGAACACCACATCCAAATAACCCCCAACTGGCATGAATTATCACCATCTACATTCATGCAATATTTGATACACTTGAACAGATGGGAAAGAAATCCTGCCTTTTGCATGCTACAATTCAGTGTGCTTTGGGGCATTCACTGAAGCCAATGTGAGCAGTTTTTATCCTGTTGTGTTGGAAAACGGGCTAGGACAGCCGGTAACGAGGTGTCTGTTCATTGAAAGTTCACATATAATACTCCTAACTAGGTGCACGTTACTATATTTGAAAATGTAGTGTAGAGATGTTGGACCTTGGCAGCCCGTGATGAATTTCCTGAAGTTATAAGCACTCTGACAGTTTTGTCTGTGCTTTCCAGGACAATTTCCAGAAAACCTGAGTCTGAAAACACAAAAAAGAGCCAGGTTTCTGGAGGAAATATCAGCTCCAGGAGTATGGCTCATCATGAAACAGCGGGGTTTGGAGGTCAGTAATTTTTTTCTCCTCCCTTTTAGTACCTGGCTGTAATCTAAGGACTTGTACAAGAACAACTTGTACACAAGGAGCTTGAATAAAAACAACTTCTAAGCTGTTTGATCAAAGGTCTGTTTGACAGAGGGCTTTCTTTGGTGTTGGGAGCAAAGGGAATTCAGAACAAGCATGTGCTAAACCTTAAAAAAATTACTCAAAAATATTCTCCTATTGCCTTTCTTTTGATAAAGGGTCCACACCCCAATAACTCTGTTGCATGAGTCTCTCATCAGTATGTATTTTGTCTCTGCAACAGTAAATTTCCGGTCTCCAGTACCACAGCAAACAGAAGCTAACAGTTAAATTGAAAATTATATCTATTCTTTAATTATTTTATGACTCCTTTCACATAAATCACTTGCATTTAAACTGCCTAAAATCTCTCCTACAAAGATCTTTTGTATGCATCTCTATAGCAACATACAAAGGAGCAAAAGTTTTTGTTTTATTGTGTACATAAAATATAAACCCACATTTTACAGATTCTGGCATAATATGTAATCACTATTTCCTTCATTAGCTTTTTTTTCTGAAAAAGACTGGTATGCCCTTTGGAACAAGAGAGGGGGCAAGCCCCAGTCTCTCTTTCAGGACTGTGTAAAGGGCAGGAAGCAGGAGCTCTTCAAAAGCAGTGTGAGGAAATGTGAGTCTTTCATCCTCTCCTTAGGACCCTTGAGGTTACCTCTGGAAATACACGAGCATGCTCTTTTGCGAGGACCCAAAAGCCCTGTACAAGTGTTCATCCAGGTGAAGTCCTTGACTGGAGTAACACAACACCCCAGCGACCCTTGGGCAATAAAACCCAGAGGTCCTAATTCCGACGTCTCCCTAGGCTGATCAGGGCACCCCTCGCTCCCATCCACACCCCGGACCATTTCTCCTTCTTCCCATGCCCGCTGGCCAGTAGGACCCTGAGGTAATTACCCAGGTTGCTTGTTTCACCAGTAAACTATCTGCTGTTATTACAATAAAGGGCAGCAAATCACCTGGCTCTGAGAAGGGCTGGGACTCAACTAGATAACACCACTAACTGCACCAAAGTGTTCCCCATGGAGCACAGCAGTGGAAAGGCAAATGTCATCGTGATAAGTATAAATGCTTTTGCAAGCAAAACTGAGAATATTCTTATTATATTTCCTTCAACTTTTGGCTCTTTTTGTATTAACTCAGATTAATGCAGCGTACTTCAACTATTTTGTGGGTATTCAAAATATTCTGTTCTATTTTTTGGCTTGAAAATAGGCAAAGAATATATAATTGCCATTTATGTGGCTTGCTGCTTCTCCTTCTGAAATCAACAGGGAAATCTTTCCTTTGAATTCAATAGATTTTGCGTTAAGGCTGCATTAATAAACCTGTGGGTCTGAACCTGGTCAGTGCTGGAGATGGGAAAATGGAATAGATGCCCATTTGGTCTTACACAACTTTCATAGTATGGCCACCCCTGGTTTCAGTTTATTTCAGTGGGAATAGCACTAAATTTAAGGTACTAGCCAAAAGTTGCTTTACTCAAATGCTACATTTTAATATAGCTGTTTATCTAAATGTCAGAATGTTATGATTGGTTAATAAGCATTTATAGTTAAAAAAAAAATCAGGGTATTCAGATTCTGTACTTCTTTTCTACCCACAGATCCCATGTGGATTTTAACAGCAGTTTAAAGTTCATAATAATACTTCTTACAGCTCCTGGCCCCCTCCATAAGTTCAAATTCAGTCTGTGATCATTGCTGCCCTTCATGGGTTAAATTGCTCATAATTCCTTATTCATTCCAGTGAGAACCTCATAATCTAATGAAAGCCATTAAATTAAAAAGTTCTTTTGCAGTCCCATTTTTGCATCTTAGCTGACAGACTTGTCATAAAGGAAATAAATCAAATCAGCTAATGAGATGAAATAATCAGATAGCTAAAAGATTGTACACAGATTGTACTGTTTGAAGCCTATTAAAGAAGGTAGGCCAGTTTATGCCCCTAATATTCCATTATAACCCCCTAAATTCAGAAGTCTCTGACACTGAATACACTCGCAAATTCCTACCTCTTCTATTTGAAATTTGCTATGGAAAGTTTCCATCGAGGCATTTCGTCAGGGTTATCTAGTTCTTAGAGCAAGGAAGAAGGCACTAGAAAACCTGAGATTTTCCCCAGCATCAGCACATGCTGAGTCCAGAGTTTTTAGCCTTGTCTCTTTTGCTTTGGGGCTGCCCAGCAACTTGCTTACTCTGGTGTGCATCTCCAAGAACAGTCATCTTTGACAAAAAGCCATGTAGGCATCTAAGGAGCCAAGTTCTTTGCTGAAATAGCCTGGGTAGCTCTACTGGGAGCCGTGAAAACTTACTGATTTTCACTATATGGAAACCACCTTCCATCCTTAATTGTTGCTGTCTTTTCTGAACCAAGTGGTTCTGATTTCAGACGTGTAGCCTTGGGGGCATGGGGGAACCGCTGTATAAACCTCTTTGTGAGTTACTCCTAGAATGTTTTGATACATAATATCATGGAAAATTCATCTGTCCCCTTCCTATTAAGTTTGCTATAAAAATGGATTATAGAATTACCAAGAAGAGAGAGATCCAAGTATCAAAATTATGCTTTCGCAACCAAGTGGAAAGCTGTAGCTCTGAGGTTTTCTCACAGGAACTTGTACAAAGTGAAATGATTCCATCTTACCCCTGTCTTCATGATTAGATAATGCGGAGAGTATTTGTGCTGTGTACCTGCAGACAGTTGTTTCTTCTATTTGTAACAGAGCATGAGGTGGGCTTTCAGAAGCACTTAAGGTAGGGTCACAGCTTCTCTTCACTAACTCATGCTTGAAACTCCCACATCAGCAGGCTTTCTATATAGGCACTTGTTCTGATTCATATGGCAGTAGAGTTGTACTTGGTGTATGCACTTCTAAAGGGAAAACTATGACCACATCCATCTAGAAATAAGCCCTGACTTTTTTAACTATTACACTGAATCATTAGGAGAGGCTTTGCTACCTTTCTTAATCTTCATAAGCTAGGGAAAAAAACACCTGAATCATTCATCAGTTGGAATAAACTGCTCCACGAGGATGTGGTCCTTTGGTTTGAAAAGCGTGGGCAGAGCACTGCGACAAATGGAAAGGAAACAACTGTCCCGGGGGGAAGCCAAGGGTGGGTGCCACGCAGGGGTGCTTTCGTGCCCGCTGCATCACCCACACAGCAGCTGCGGCTGCCGCCTGCATTGGAACAAGAAACTGTTCTGCCACACTTGAAACCCAAGACAAAAAGTTAGAGGGGAAAAAAAAAAAAAGTCATACAGCTCCCCACTCCAAGCAAGTTCAATCATAAAGACCCATGTGTTCAGCAGTAATAAAATCCAGGCTGCAAAAAATTAATTGCCTTCAAAAAAGATAAGGATGTAATACTAATATAACTAAAGATATCAGCTGTAATGAATCATTGGGCTTCTTGGTTATTGGACTGACTTGAACCATTTTAACCTGAAATGCTTTTATATAATGCATCGTTGTTAATTTAATCTGGGTAAGGCATCTACTGAAAGGATGATTGAATGTGTCAGTGTGCGAGTGACAGTAACATATTTCTGCCAATAATAGTGAAGAGTAATGTTAAACAATGCAGTAGAATAAAGTGCTCCTTTCTTAAGTCATAAGCCAATACATAAACATTAAGTAATGATTTGATGTCATATTGGGAGGCAAACAGCGCACTGACAATATCAGAGTCAAAAAAACACGTAAGAAAATAAAGAAACGACAGTATTTTTGAGACTGAGAAGGAATGTGTCTGTGATAATTTTTCTTTGTCTTTTTCTTTTGTCTTTCCTGTTACTCAGAAACAGCTTTTTGTTATTCAAGATCAGGTTTAGGCTGCTACTACAAAAACATTACTAGTTTCTCTCAAATCTCAAACATTAGAAATATTTTTCTGATTTAGGGTACTTTGTACTTGCCCGATCATCAGGGATATAGACTGCAATCTTGCTCATTTTTCTGTCAGGTGGCACAGGGCACAAGCAGGCATGCAGATGCACTGTCAGGGTGACCCAGTCTTGCTCCTGGACACCAGCCTCCTTCATGGGGGAGCCAAGTAGCACCAGGTGGGGATCCTGGCAGAGACTGAGGGACTTGTGGGATACTGGATTTTTTTTATTTTTTATTAACTGAATCATCTGCAAAGGTTGGTGGACATTTATACACCCAGAGAGGTGGGGCAGGAGACTGGAACCATCTAACTACCAGCAAAGACAGTTCAACTTCACATTTGCCCCAGGCCTGGCAGCAAGATTCGGAAACATTTGTTTGCACAGACTGCTACTATTAGCTATTGTTCTTACAGGATCACTCATGAATTCAGCATGAGTAAAGGATAACACTGCCTTCTTCTGTGAGAAGATGTGAGCAGACAGTGTCAACAAGAACTACATGAAACTGGAGAACTCGTGGCAAAACAAGATGACTCGTGGGCAATATAGGTGGAAGAGAAAAGCATTCAAGACACATGACAAAAAATGTCAATTGTGAAGAATGCCAACAAATTATGTCATACAGCATTTTGTAAACCAACACTTCACATGTTTAAATCTCCGCATAAATGGTACATAACTCATCTTCATAATACTCTAGCAAGCTTTTGTCTTCCTTTGAAAAACAGAAACTTAAAACAAGAAGATGAATTGCCCAGTGTGATAGATCAGGTCAGTGATACATCCAGGAACAGAATGTGACAATTCCCACTTCCCTCTTTAAAACAAAACAGAGCCAAGAATTGTTTGGGGTTTCCACCTTTGCTAAATATGAGTATAGCTCAGCTGAACCCTATCCATGGGGACCACACTACACCCAATGGAATTTGCTTCACCCACAAACATGATTAACTGTGGATGTCAATATGTTTTGGTCTTACCTAGGACCATAAAATATTTTTATGATTATTCATCTCATTTTTCTTTTAACTTCTGTTTTGTTTAAAGATCTTTACATAGTTCTACTGCAGTGACCTTGTTGGTCTGGTTTCCCTTCTTGCACAATGCCCAGTTGTCTTGCATGCAGATATTTTGCAAACACAACTCTCCGTAGCTATTTCTAGGAGATACTCACAGCAGTATCTCTTAAAAACAGTTTTGTTTTATTAAGAAGTCCAAGCGTCACATTTCTATACCACTGCAATCACCAGGTGACAGTGTTTTTACTTTTAAAATACCATTTCCAAGTTTATCATCCCACTCCATGACTTGTAATTCTTCTGGATAAACATGTTTCAGATCTGTGATGGTATCCTTGGTGATGGTTGCCATAGTGCTTCACAGGATTTTATTTCTGCTCATTCCTCAAAAGCAGGACTTAGGTTCTCTGTGGGAGGCCGAGTTGCACTAGTCTCAGATTTTATTGTCTTTGCTATTCTGCCCCCACTAGGGAATAAACTACCCAGAGATGCCACTGTCATCTTTACCATATTCCATCCATTCTGCTCAAAATGCATGTCACAAATCATTTTCCTCCTTTCTGTAGGACCTTATTACACAACTGTTGAAGTTTTGATTGGTTTCTACTTCGCTTCCATCTCAAGCACAGATTATTTTCCATTAAAATTTCAGACTACATTTTCTAGCATCATGCACAATACACTGAGTTTTTAAAATTTCAGTTATGTTCAAATATACTTCAAAAAACTTAAAAATAGGAAATAGCAAAACCACTGTGATTCTAATTGCCTCAAATACTATACTTTCCACAGGAGCAAGTACAGCTACCTCTCACTGGTGCAGTCTCACTCATTTTGCTAAATGCCTTCCCTAAAGCCTTTTTTTTCCTAAGAGCTTTAGAAAAAATTGCTGAGTCTCATTTCTGTGAAATGACTGATATAATGACTATCTCAGAGGCCATGTCAGTGGCAATTAGGCATCAAAATATCTTTGGGAAACTAAGCTATGCTGATGCATTTGAAGAGGTAGACAGACCATTTCCACTACCTTTGCTTATGTTAAAAGGTACTTTCAGCAGTGCCTTGTCTAAACAAAATCAAAGCTGAAGGATCATTTCATATAACAGAGGCAGAATCCGGTTCACTGCAGTTTCAAAGTCAGGTGTTCAAACTGTGGTTTCTAAAGGGCACATATATAAGGTGTATATCACAACAAAGCCTCTCCTCATGGTAGGTAGAGCGGTCATTTTAAATGAGTAAGCACAGATATACACATACGTTTTATATAAAATAGTAGTAACAGCCTCTCTTCTGCAGGATTTGCATCTTCTGAGTGACTGAGGAACAGAGGAACATAAATGAACTCTCTTACAGCCCAATTTAATTTTTGGGATTTATTTGACAAATTTGGCATAAAATATTCAAGAAATGTGTGGGATGCCATTAAAGGCTATCGAGGAGGAAAAAGCTCCCAGAGGAGCATGGGCACAAGGCAGTAACCTTCCAAATTCCCTGCACGGTTGTTCAGATATGCTAGACAGCTGGCGTCGTAACAGCCCACCACTAAGGCGACTATTCTGTGACCCTAGAGCCAGTCCCGAGCAAAGCGGGTTACACGAGCAACAGCACTTGTCAACGCAGGATCTTGCGTTACGGACCCATGCTTCTCTAGGATCAGCAGTATGGTGTAGCAGGATGCAGGTGATGGAAAGGGCACAATGACATCCATCTGATCAAAGCTGCTTGGGAAATGGCTTTCTCCAGCCCATGAAAGTTTAAGATTGGAGACATTTTCCTTTTCCTTGCCAAATAACTTTTGAAGCTTTTCTAGTTTGTAAAGCAGTAAAAAAACCACAAAAGGTGTTTCTGGGAAGGCTCATAACCAATCTTACTCATAGTCTCTATACCAACAGTTACATACCACTTACCTCTCTGTGCTTTCTCAGCCACAGCAGTGAACAAAGGGTCCAGCCTTTGCCCATTTCCCTTTCCTGGTGGTAGATGGACCTACTTACCCGGACAGAGAGTAACTGCAGCAGCTGCAGCAATTTTAAATTTAGATCATCTTTATCCACGGCAATAATTCTCCTTTCAGAACGTTAAGCAAGCTGTATGTGGTGAAAAAGGAAGGAGGTAGAAGTCACCTGCCTGGAGTGTGTGTAAGGGGTGGCATGCCCTGTTAGGCTATCAGAGTTAACCAGAGGCAGCTGTTGATAGAGAGCTGCTCCAGGTCCTGCTCTTCATGGCCAGGATCATGACTTCCACCTGTGAACTTCTGGCAGTCGCTTATCACTCTGGGGAAAAATGGTACCAGCTACCAGGCATATGACATAGGTCAATCCGAACATGTCTACACGACACAGAGCTGTGCCGAGGAAGCTTAGCAGCTAAGTTAAAAATCCCGTCAGTGTACTGTTCAGCCTGGGCAAATACACCTTGTTGATTAACAGGACTAATTAATTTGGATGCTGCACTATCCAGCAGCTCTGCTGCTGCAACAGAAACATTCCCTAGTGCCTCACCAGGGCAGAGTTTAAATCAAAGAGAAAACACAGTGCCAATAAGTCAATAAAAAACCAGTGTCATCCTTTCATAAGGATGTCAGTCATTGTTCATCTACTTCAGGTAAAAACAGAAACTCTCCCATAATGACCCAGCTGTTCTGGTTCACATTTCTACTTCTGTGTAAACTTGCATCTTTCAATAGGAAATTCTAAACTTTCCAGAGGAGCTAAAGCCTGCATTTATAAACACTTCATAGCAGATTTACTGTTAGACCAATTATATTATGTGTGTCTCTTAGAAACATCCAATAAAAAATTATAAATACTCCAAAGAGGTTTTAAGTGCTGGGCATTGGAAAGAGCTAGATATGGTTCAGGCAGGCACCAGCCAATCTTCCTCACATACTTCTCCTCCTGACCTTCTGTTCCAAGGGCAGGTTCCCCTCCTTCCACCTTCCTGCCTCTGCGTGCAGCCAGGCAACCGTCCCCAAAATACCTGCCAACAAAAAGGAGCAGGGAGGTGGCATGGCCTGAATAGGTGAAATACATATGTACATGCATATATGTACCTACCTGTGCACACATACTGGACTAGCCTCAGGGCTTTTAATAGCTGAGAGAGAAAGAAAGTTGCTGGAATAAGCGTAGAGAGTGGAAAGGAACAAGTGACAAGAACAAGTGCATGGCACAAAGGCAGGGCAGGTGGCTGTTAAGAACAGAAAGAAATGGGACGTGTATGGCCTCTTAAGAGGGCAGATACATTCAGACACATCGTGGGATAAATAAAATGGTTAGTGGTATCAGATGGCAATATTAGCTAGAAGAGATAACAGCACTTAACCTGTGCTGCAAACCAGCCAGAGGTGAACAAAAGGCTGCGCCGGCAGACAYGCGGCCGATTGCTCAGGTGGAGCCGTTCTCCAAAGCAACAAGCGCCCGGCACCGTCAGGAGCGACCGAAGTGCCCAGCAAGGACAGCCAGGCCGTGGGAGGAGACAGGGCTTCCATAGGTGAACGAAAACAAGATTGCTTAGCTCTGCCTCAAAATCAGAGAAGCAGCAAACAAAAGCCCTGATTTTTTTGGGTTGACACAGAAAACCTAGGGAGAGTGAGGAATTCCTTGCAGAAAACCTCCTCTTTTTGGTATTCTGTTTCTTTTGCTGTTGTTATTGCAGTTGAACATTCTTTGAAGCTGAAATAATTTCCTTCATCCTGCTTTCCTCCCCCCCTACCCTTGTTCTTAGCCTGGTTGAATTAACAATTTAAATTAATTAAAAACATACTTGTCTAAGTCAAAGCTCTTTTACACAATGTGTTAAGAAGAAATAAGACATACGGTTATAGTAGTTTCAAGTTTAACAGCTTTTAGCTTTCAAGCTCTGCAGATTTTCCCTATTGAGAAGACAAATTTTCTGTGATTACAGGGGTATCTTCAGAGCATAATTGTCACCAAATTTCATTCATTCCTCCTTCAGGAAAAACCTTGAACCTTCCTGACTCTCCTTCCATTTCGGTGAATATTTTTTTAATACGAAAAATACTTGATTGTTTTTCAAACTATTTACATTCTTCCCTTTCAAACYTTTTGTCTTTGTCCAATAGGATTTCTACATGCTCACAATTCCTGGGATATTTCCTCTGTGTCTGTCTGTTCCAGACTGAATTGGCTTTTGGGGTTTTTATGAACTTCTACACATATTCCTAGCAATACGGGCTTCACTGTCTCTGCTTACTGATCTTATCATAAGCCATTTACCGTTTCCATTTTATCCTTCAATTAGACCCTTCTTCAAACCCATTCTTTCACATTCCTTCCCTAGGTTGTATAAAAGAGAGGTCTTTAATCTCTCCTTTCCTCTAATTGAAGCTGTCCTTCCCAGCGTGTTTTCCACTGCAATGCTCTGGTTTTCATTAAGCAATGTCAGCAATACTCCGGTTGCTATTGCTTTCTGTTTAATGTGGTTTTGCAAGAATAATAACAACTTTTTGTCTTTCCACAGAACATGGAAAGAAAGTTTTAATTTATTAGGCTCATAAAATAAAGCATGCAGTACTGATGCCTTATGAGAAGTAGGGTAAGGAAAAGACACTTCTGTTTCTAAGTCCCAAATAGGTAATGCATTACCAAGAGTTGCTGCCTGATTAGACACTGACACACCAATACCTTCTACCCATAACTGGAATGACTGCAGGTCAAACCTGTTAGGTAAACAACATGAAAAGGTAGAGCTGGGAATGAAACGAGAAAAGGTTCCCTGGGTCATGTAATTGCGCTATCCAGGGTCACAATGCACTTAAAGAGTCACAAAATCCTGATCCAGGTCTGCATAGCTGGAGGAGCTGGGACTAGCAAATCCCAGCAATAAGTCAGTGTAAATTGAGGGGAGATGCTAAACATTCATACTTTGTTCTCCACTGGAAATGCACTGATTAGCAGCCACTGAGGATCCCATCAAATTAAAATAAGACAAATAGTGGCTATTTCCATAAGCAGGAGGCCTTGGCTTCCAGAAATCAACGGAGCTCTACTGTTATCCACCAGCCATGGAGCTAACATTTTCTCAGATAACACAAAAAAGCGGTGATAATAAAGCAAGTTCCTAGCCTGACTTGACTCAAATGTGCAAGATTGCCAGTGCTTTTGTGGTGTGCAATTTCTTAGGATCACACTTGCAGACAGCTAAGTTTGCTCTGAGTGAGACAAGTGATGAAAATGAAAACAGCATACTCAATATGTGCTGTAAATCGCATACAGCTGTTGGAGTAGGATAATACCTGCTTTTCTCATAGTTTGTTTTTAGTTAAAAAGAAAAAACAAGCAATTATTGGTTTTGAGTGGGAAGGGAGGAGAAGGAGAATTGAGGAATGAAAAGCAATTAAAAACTTCTCAAGAAATTTTCTGGTGTTTGTTCTTGCCTTCTTCCAGGATGAYATTTCAAAGCCAGAGCTTAAAGATCAGCTTGAACTGGAAGCAGAGAACGCATCGATGTTCAGAGTTTAATCAAGCTCAATGTTACAGTGAGACACGGCACAAAACCGGCTGCTTCTCACTTACGTGATTCGAAGCCACTGCAAAACGTACAGGGTGTCTCTGAGGTGCTTCCCAGGCCAGCATAGGTGAGATCAAGGTATTTCTAACTACTAAGACATGTCCTGGAAACCAGGCTACAGGTCCTTCAGATAACAAGGGCTTTGGGGCTAAAAAAGGATTAACCATCTTCCCAGGTATTATTCCTATTACCACTTTCCTCCTTTGTAGGTTTGTAAGTACTCTGCCTTTTTCAGTTTTAAAATGTGAGCAGTGAGCAATTTCCACACCTGCCAAACAAAAAGGGTCTGCCAGCTCTAATGGCTAATAAGAGCCTCTTTCTCCACCAAGGCCGTTCTTCTCTCTGTGTGGCCTCAGGCGAAGGTTGGCTGCCTGGGACAACACCTGGGACTGGGAACTCAGACAGGCTCCCTAATGCCACACATCATCATGGGTTTTGGTTCTCTCTGCTTTAGGAACGCCTGTGCCTCACAAAGGTGGCTCTGACCATTGTGCCCAGATGCTACTGTGGATGCTAAAATTCAGATGAGCCAAAAGTCCTACCTCTCAGCCTGATTCACTACCCGAGTTACTTACCAGGTCTGGAGCTACTGCAGTCATGGCCAATTCAGGAGCTCGCTCATGGTGTCCTTCCTGATGTCCTTCCCCTATTCAGTTCCTCCTAATGTGCGCTCCAATGGGTATAACAAGACATCTAATGAGACATCAGCCCAGGATTTCGGAATAACTAGAACTGATTGAAATTCAGAACTTGTGTACCATGAGGAGGTTTTGACATTCCAAGTTCATTTTTGTTGTGAATCAAAGCTTGAAACAAAATATGTTTGCCAGATAATGAAAGTATTTTAAGCAATTTGTTTTGGACTGAGTAAAATGTTTAATATTTATCTAAATGATAGCTTTTTACTTTGACTTTAAAAGATTAAATTTTTTTAACATTTACGAAATTAAAACTGTTAGAAAGAAAGTAAATTCTAAATGGTAAACAGAAGAGTTACATTTGGGAAATGGAAAAGGGGAAATTTCACCATTATTGGCATACCTCACTGACTTCTTTTAGAGTGATATTTCACAAAACCAAGCATGCATCCAAAAAAGAATACTAATTATGAAGCAGCATTTTCTGTTGAATAAACACAGTGGTGGAAATTTTCTGTTCCACTTCAAAAAGAGTGCTGATTATCTGCTTTGGTGAGTAGGTCCCCATGAAACATCATTTGGAGCTAGGGACATTGACAAGGAAGGTTTTTATGGAGAGTGTGGATCTAAGGAGGATTTCAAGATTCTGAGCTTGCTGCTCTAGTTCTTGACTGACCTTTTTCTAAGTTTTTTTCTTGCTTGGCAGGCAGCTCTTGCCTGGGTTTATTCACAGTCAAGTCCATTTGACTTTTCTGAAAGGAGACTATGTAGAGCAAGTAGAGCAGGACTCCCCCTTCCTTTCTTCTTTAAAGTCACCATGGGGAGTCTAAGATGTAGTATTGATCACTAAATTTTTGAAAATAAAGGTCTTCACATATCATGCACTGCCAAGTAACAGGTTTAATTCATGCTGCATGGTTAGTGCTGCCTGAGGATTAATCTAGTCACAAAACCTGATAATTCTGGTTTATGTCTGGAAATTTTTAGAATAAAAGGCATTCCACTTCGCCTTTTGTTCCCAGTCAATGTTACTCTATCATGATGTTTCCAGATGGTTATTTTAGACACTAAAGAATTTTTGTGGATTTTAAAAGTGGCTTTGTAATGCGTTGTGATAAAAAAAAAGTGTTTGGTTAAAAGACCTACTTTCCTGTAAGTGTATTGTTATAATTTTATTCTAAAGATATTCATTAGAGCTTTTTTGGATTGTTATCATCTAAAAGTATTATAAACTGTAGAATGAAACAATTCAAATAAAATARCAATAAACAATTCAAATAAACTAAATTAGTCATCCTCTAGCCTTTAAGTACAGACCAGATCTCAAATACCTGAGTAATTAAAGCCAATGGCAGTTTATTTAGGAACTTCAGTTTTGACAACTATGCACTTAAGCCTTAAATTTTGCTGCAGCCTAAGTAGCCAGCCCATGTTCACAAAAAAGTTACACAATGTCCCCTCTCCTGCTTAGTGAAACCTGCGCAAACTGTGGCACTTTCTAACCACAGCAGACTCCCCGATGCTGGGATGTGACTCTTCCACCCTCTTCCCGTAAGCAATGCACTACATTTGAAACACCTCTCTGAGACCAAGGCTGTTGTATTTTGCCATCACTGGTAGCTGGGCTGKGCAGTCTTCATTAAGACATCGCTTTTACCTTTTATTTTCACTTGAGTCATTTTCCTTCCTCGCCTCGGTTACACTGGAGAGAGGCAGCCAGGGAAAGAAAACCTCATACTAGATTTCTGCAAATATGAAAAATAAATGAGAACACAATGAATAATGCAAATTTGAGCTTGAGTCAAAGAGCGCACGATGCAGTTCAGGAAGCAGGCTGAGAGCAATGGGGACTGCTAGCAGTTTGGCAGTGGCTGTTTCTTCTGCACTGATCAAGAAACTGTCCTTTTCCAGGGAACATCTGAAATGACAACGCAGCTGAGGTGGGAGGTGTTCACTGAGAAGAGCCCAAACCAGACTCTGGGATTTCCCATAAACTTCTGTGCCACAAGGGCAAGCAAGCGATAGTTAATTAACAGTGTAGATTAGTGCATGCCACATACTGCATATTATGGTACACCTGGAGTAATTTCAGTGCTAAGCCCTGGTCCATATGCTGTGACATACTTAATTTCAGTTGACTATTTTTGGATCTTCAATCGTTCTTTAATTTTTCAAACTGTCACCAACAGTGTGTTATATCGCAAAAATGTCTGTGACTGATGGCAGGCTAAGGTCAGACAGAGCGTATCAAGCTGTTTTATTTGGAGGAATGCACTTTCTGTTGCAAGTGGCCTCAAGCACCACTCTTAGTCTTATCATGAGCTGCCTCTTTTATCAGTGTTGCATAGTGTACCTTTTGTTCCTTCAGACAGTGGCTAGAGATGTTTAACAGCTTTCAGTGTCATCATGATTATTCATTTTGTCCTGGTGCTTTGTTGTTAGAGTCCCACCCGTCAATCATGGGAAAAAAAAAAAAAAAGTAGAGAAAAGCTTTATCCAGCTCATACCTTTGGGCCCCACTCTCCARGGCTCTCCAGTCTCACTCTTGATTGACAGTGCCATATAGCTCTCTATACCTAACACCAGRCATGGCAGGCTGGAATAATCACTATTGCCTCCTGCACTTTCCCTGCTACTCATGGAAGCCAAGTCCTCGCCAGCTTCCCAGTCTTTTCATGCAACAGACCTTAACAGAGACACATGGGTGGTGTTTCTGTGGCATGGGGAGTATTGCATCTTGGCAGAAATGTTTTTGCCAGTACTTTGAGTTATGATAGGTGAAAAATATTTCCATCAAGCACTGAGGATCTTTTCTTTTAAGCTCTGATGGAACATGAACATGTCAGGAGTGTCAAATATCTATTTAGCATTACTGCTATGGAAACCGTAACTTCCTAGTTATAATTAGTGAGTATAGCATAGAGTAAGAAGCTGTAAGTTGGGACTCCCTGGTAGAGAAGATGCTGTTTCCCCACCAGTCGGGGGATTCAGGCTRAGATGACCTGTTTCCTGAGAGACCAAGGACAAGGTTCCTGGTCCTGTGGCCCGGGTGCATAAAAACATACCCCAGGCTCTGGTGAACAAAAGCAAACATACCACACCTAACATAGCTTAAATAAGAACTCATTCTTCCTTTCAACTTTGTCTCCCTTGTGGAGTCTTGAAATCATCCTCCTTCGTACACCAGGAAAGGCAGTCCACATCGTGTTGCTTAGCTCTTCATGAATGGCTTCCAGATGTCTGGTCAGGGCTGTGTGAAGTGTTTGGYAATCAGGAGACCCAAATAGCAGGGTCACAAGGTGCACTGTAAAAAGGCATTGTATATCATACATACCATGTCTTCCTGCCTCATTACTTCTTTTCCAGCCAAAGCTGCCAAGTATTAGGCCCATTTTTAAACACTCATCTGTCTCCGTGTAAAAAAAAAATTTGTTACTGCATCTTCTACATTRCATCTCAAATTCACAAATAGCTTTATATACATGCTTGTTCTTACTGTACCATGTGTTTGATTTTGATCTAAAACACCTACCCTGTCAAGCTATTGTCTGTGCCAGCATCTGATATGTGCTGAAGGGCGAAGCATCCCCTATTTATTCAGTCTTACCCAGTTTCTTACACTTCACTYGTGGCGAGTCATCAAACAGAGGCTGAAACATGAAAATGTTGTTGCAACAACAGGGGTGTCATGGTTTCGTTTCCCCTTCAAAATCCACTTTTAACTATTCCTCATCTTTACCTTTGCTACTCAGAGTAACCATCTTCAGGACAATCCTTGACACTTTGCAACCTTTGCTCTCCGCCAGTCTGATGAACTTATCACCTCTCCTGTGCTCAGAACTGGTTTTCCCCACAAGAACCTTAACATCATTCATATATTTTTACTGAAATTATCCTTGAAATTGAACCCTTTCTTTATTACGGGATCAGGAAAGTAAGGCTTGATTTTTAAACACCAGCTGGAYAACACAAATGTTCAAATTAAAAAGAAAAATCTAACGATGTAAAGCAGCGTCAGCATCATCAAATGTAACGGAGGAAGTAATCACATTTCCTGTATGAAGGATGGGAATACAGAAGAAATAGACACCATTTCTCCATTAAAAAAGGCATTGCCTGACCTTGTTTTMAGAATTCTAGGAAGATTAAATTTCATGATTTAAATGGAAAAGGATGGTTAATATGTTGTACGTGCTGTTCTTTAGGAAACAAATACTACCAGGAAATGGAAACACAAGATCCAAGATGATTTTCCCTCTAGTTCTGTTCTGCAGTATTTCAAAATTCAGGATCAACTCAGGTCTACAACAGCACATACTGACAAAGCTTATATTTTACCTATTTGTGTTTTTATGACTGCTAATTAAGGGGTTAATGGTGAATGCATGACACTGGGGAAGCTGGCAGAAACTGTTTGAATAATCCATTTATTCTCATTTCCTTGTCAATGAACAAGGAAAAAGAAATACAGAAACTTACATCAGAAAAACACACTAAGAAAATTAATGTGCAGGAAGGTTGGTTTATATGTGATAGKATGATTCGATTAAGGACAGTTAAATTTTAATGGCTCCTCTCAATGACCATTTAAGTCAAGTAACATGGTCCACTGACTATTGAATGGCTATCAAAAGACTGATAACCAATGCCAAAGTATCATTTATCGCTACGTTTTCACTTTCCAGAAACTGGACTGGTTATGTGTTATTTATTTAGATCTTTCACTTTCAAGCTGATCACACCTCTGCGTGAAATGTCATCTATTGTCTTCAGCCACAACTCAGGGCTGGAGGGAAGCAGGGTTTGCTATAAATGTGGGAATTCTGACAGGACACATCATCACTGAACAATGTGGCTTGTGGGAGCCAAAGCATCTGATAGGAATGTACTCATTACACCATATTTTCTTTGTATTACTTTCAGGGGTCTAGTCTGCTAGCTGGAATTCCAGCTTGTCCAGGCAAGCTGTCTATGGTCCCATACCCCATCAGAAAGACTGCTCAAAGGCCAGCGACACCCGACCTTTCATTTCAGGCTGTCAGGAAGAGCACCTGAAGCTGTGGGAGTGAGAGACTCAGGTGACCTCAGAGCATGGCATCCCTGAGATCTTCACATCTGGGACTATTCTTGCAGGAGGACTTGAACCCAAAACTAACTTAAGACTTGCAGCTGCATAACAGGAACTAACAGGACCTTCCACCTCTTTTACCTGGAGATGAGGGAAACCCTTCTGACAGAGAAAGTGGTTATCCAATCCTTACATTAAATAGGTTTTTAAAAGGCAATCTCAGATTCTGCAAACCCTACTGCATGTGCTTATCTTTGCTCTCCAAGTAGGTCTGCTGGTTTTAACAGGACTGCTCATATACATCAAGTTGATCATGCCTTRCAAGAGTGAGCCCTTTCCCCTCTTCTTTGCACCACACCAAAGACCAGACCTCTACAGTAGAAAAACATGATGTACCAGCCAACTTACAGCTTCTTAACATTATAGCACAAATTTAGTTGTGCTGCCCTAAGGATGATGGTCCAACAGCAAGCTGTCCCTGACATATCCCTTGGAAAGAAGAAGAAAGGGAAAGAATGGAGACACATCCAGGGTACGAAGAGCTTGGCAACATGGGTGGGCCGCTTCTGCTGCTGCTGGGGCTTTGGCTGGGTAGGTGAACCCCTGCCCCTGCTGAGCAATGTGACTGTCCTTCCCCACTGCTGCCCCACTCAGCTTGGTCCACATTCCATGGCAATCTAGGCTCAGTCCCATGGGGCTGAGGTGATTTTGCTGCTGCTCCCACCAGCCTGATGCCAAAGACAGCTGGCTGCCTGCACCTATATTGTCTTCACATCAGAACGGGTCTCACTGACTGGTTTAAAACCTGCAGTGAGAGCAGCCAGGCCTTTTTGGCTAGCAGAAGACCTAGATCCAGATGTGCTGGTGTTATTATGCATGTACATAATATTGATCTGTGCATACCTGTTAATTAGGACGTGCTGGACCTGCTGGATTAATTGTCTATGTGTAAATGCATGGCACAGCAGCAGCAGCTTTGTTATGTCCTAGTTCCGGAGCAACCATGCATGCACGATCTAGTTGCACAAATGTATTAATCATATCTGGAGGTAGCCATTTTGTTTGCCTTTTAAATAAGACMGTCGATCACAGATGGATTATCTTTATCCCTGTGCACAATGCCATGACCTTTCTAGACTGCTATATAAATATTTAGTCCCTTTTTTTGGCATCCAGTCATTTCCTGTGCTTCAAACAAAGAGATTACTAAACACAAACATATTTGAGATGAATGCTCAAGTAAGAGTAAATTCATCATTCTCTTCAGTGAACACACATAGTGGAAACCTGACAAGAACAAAACCGTTGTAGTCTGAAATGCATTCATTACTGACTGAGCATATGCTATGATTGTTACTACCGTGTATCATTGCCTGGTGGCAAAGCAAGACCCATGACTAAGCAATGTCAGTGATCACATAATGCCCTTCTCTGTGCATAGTCACAGTCATCTTACAGCTATAAAAATTTCAAGCTCTCGCTTTGCGTAGATTTGAAAACCTGGAATGGACTTGGGAAGGTAAAAAGCCCGGAGATATTTGAACAGCAGGCCTTCTCAGGTCATACAAACCCACTCTCTCCACCGGGTGTTCCTCCCACAGTCCCATTTGATAACCCCATTAGTAACTTTAGAACAACAAAAGCACAAAAGAGTAATGCACAATCCATTCTGGCCTTGCTTTAAAAGGCCATTTTTCCAGGCAGCTGGCCAGGCTCACATTAGCCTCCCTCCTGACCTTTCCAAGCGACAAAACACGCTTCTCACCAGTGACAGTGCTATTAACCACTGAGACCACCAAGAGGAATACCTGAAGTAAAGCACCATTTCAAGAATATTCATTCAAAGGTACCTTAGGTCCAGATCTCTTTGGACTGAACAGATGTTAAAAGATTTGGTTGGTTCTGCAGCTGTGAATCCCTTGCAAATGCACCATTTCATAAGAAACCTTTCCATTTTAATCGAAGACAGATGGCATGCTGAAAGGGGCTGTGTCAGTCTAGCCTAATAACACGAATAAAGTGGTAATTATTTCCTTCTGTGCTTTTCCACTGTTTCAACGTATCTGAAGCTATTACTGTATTTGCTGGTTCTCTCTTTAGYGTATAATATGAAATCCCTCAGCAATGGAGGGTACTTCAGATTGGATGCGGCGGCAGCAGCTAGCAGCGCAGACACATTGAGAAACTGGGAAGTGCTAGAAATGTAAGAAATGTTCCCCTTCTTTTGGCAAAAGCTCAGCAGGGGAAAAAACCCAGACATTTTCAGAGGAAATGGGATACCGCTTTTCAATCAGTTCTTTACTAAGCAAGGACTGTAAGATTGTTTGCCTCCTCAAAGGTCATTTTTGTTCAGATCATGAAGCAGGGCACTAGCAGAAAAGCTTCAAAAGCAAAGAAAAGCTGAAGTCAAATTACTCAGAGAGGCAAAAGCAGAGCAAATCTTGAAGTCTGGAAAAGTTTAGGCAAAACCAAATAGAAAAAAAAACAGGAAATAAAGAAAAGCTTTATGATGATGCATGGTAATGCAACTAAGATGGAATTACTCCTGTGAGTAATGGTTTAGAGTTATTAATAGTTGGGAGAAGACAGAATGATACAAAATATACTGAATATACTGCACAGTTCACTTTTTGAGCGGTAAAAGTGGGCTCAGCTATCTTTGAATCATGTCAGAAGCTTTTAATAAGACTATTATTTTGTCAAGAAAGTGACATTCTAGTTCCAGTATCAAGAGAAGGAGATTTGTTTCCTAGAGGTCTGTTGGATCAGTCCAGAACACGTAAAAGATAATGGGTGAGGAGGAGARAGAGTCTCCAGAGCAGTGCTAGAGAGTGAGGAAAGGAGCAGGTAATGCATTGCACTGATTCCTGAGGTGTGGCAGGCTGAGGAGAAAAGGAGAACCCAGATGGGGAAGGTGGGAGGTTTGCAGACAGGAGAGTGGAGCTGGAGATACAGGTGAGAGGTGAGAAAGCTGCAAAGGATGAAGGTAAAGAGGGCAGAGATGAACTTCTGAAGAAGCAAGGAACCTGATTCAGTTCATTTCCTTGTGGTGACTATATTAAGCTTCTTGACCTTAGTACCTTATCCCTAACCTGTGTCCAAAAAGTGCTTCCTACCTTTGAAAAGGCCAACTTCAGAAGGTCTCAAGCTTGACCTATTTTTTAAGTTTATGATTCCAATGGTAAGTTTTGTACAACTGAAGGATCTTTTTTCCTTCTGAATAAATGCGTCAGTTCTATGTTTCTTTCTGTTTATCGCCCGCAGCTTTGCGTATGTGAGAAACCACAGACATCTTCCCTTTGGGAGGAAAAATCAGTCAAGTCTGTATTAGCTGGAGAAATAAAAAAAAGCAGTTTACCAAATGATGAGGCAAAGACTTGAGTTCATTTCAACTGGAAGCATAGACAAGGAGGCAACCCTCCAAACTGATTTGTACAGAAGGACTCTTGCTCTCACAGAAGTTACTCTGTAGAGCAGGGAGAACAGCCTACCATGAAGACTCGCAGACCATCACCCATGTGTCATGGTTTAACCCCAGCCAGCAATTAAACAACACACAGCAGCTCACTCACTCCCTGCCAGTGGGATTGAGGAGGGAATCGGAAGGGTAAAAGTGAGAAAACTCATGGGTTGAGATAAAGGCAGTTTAATAGGTAAAGCAAAAGCTGCGCACGCAAGCAAAGGAAAACAAGGAATTCATTCACTACTTCCCAACAGCAGGCAGGTGTTCAGCCATCTCCAGGAAAGCAGGGCTCCATCATGCGTAACGGTTACTTGGGAAGACAAACGCCATCACTCTGAACGTCCCCCCCTTCCTTCTTCTTCCCCCAGCCTTATATGCTGAGCATGACACCATATGGTGTGGGAGATCCCTTTGGTCAGTTGGGGTCAGCTGTCTCGGCTGTGTCCCCTCCCAACTGCTTGTGCACCCCCAGCCCACTCGCTGGTGGGGTGGGGTGAGGAGCAGAAAATGCCCTGACTCTGTGTAAGCACTGCTCAGCTGTAATTGAAACATCCCTGCATTACCAACACTGTTTTCAGCACAAATCCAAAACATAGCCCCATACTAGTTACTATGAGGAAAACTAACTCTATCCCAGCCAAAACCAGCACACCATGGTACTTTCTAGAGTGATCCCAAGACCAGGTTGCTCGTAGGAGTTGGTAGCCACCATCCCTGTTATGTCCTGTGGGCAGCTGGAGCTCTTTTTACTCTAAGGCTACTCAGCCACACACATCCAGTGTCAAAGCTCTCTGAGCACGGATGCTACAGCCCTTTCAAGAAAAACTCAAGAYGAGTTAGCAAGGTTCACCCACCCCACAGCAGGTAAGTGTCCCTTGGGGAGTATGCTAAGCAGTAGATACACACTCTGCTTCCTCCCAGTTATGCTGGCARTCACCTCAGAGCTCATCCCCAAGGGGTTCCTACAGTCAGACCATGTAGATGAAGCAGTAGGTTATTTTTACTGGCCATCACTTTCATACCCTCCTGTCATGTGTCTCTCCTCCTGAACTTACTCTTAGAAGTTACATTGCCAGCTGAAGTTACCTTTAGGTGAGAAGTTACCATGTATTTAGAACCATGACAGTGATTAATATATGAGCAATACTGCCCACCTCTTTGAAATAAATCATAAAACTATATTTCTTCAGAAAAATGCTTTTAAAAAAAACCAAAACATATAAATTTTTCCCTGGAGGTATTTAAAAGATGTGTGGATGTGGYGCTTCGGGACATGGTTTAGTGGGCATGGTGGTGTTGGGTCGACGGTTGGACTTGATGATCTTAGAGGTCCTTTCCAACCTTAATGATTCTATGATTCTATGATTCTATGAATTTTTTCTCACCTTAGAAAAGCCTAACTCATTGTTTCTGTTTTCCTAAATATAATTTCTCACCTTTTTTTGCTATCATTGTATAATATCACACTTTCTGATATAGCATCATTTTGTATACAAATGTTCTACCTCAACATACCCTGAAAGCAGCATTTTTTAACTTCAACATCAATGTTATTTCAAAGTTATCACAATGTCACACCAGCCAACTACTGCAGATCCAGAAAAAATTATAATATCATGGTATTCAGCTCTGCTTTCTTACTTAAACTACCCTTCTGTTGAAATCACACCGTGAAAATGGCCTAAATAATAACAGGATAAAGAAAATTAAATAATTTCTGAAGTGGAATAATTTCTCAGGATATTAAGTTAGAGGAGATGCTAAATTTAAGAACAACGTGTAGGTAAACACTACTAAAGTTTCTTTTCCAAAGCCTTGCAAAAACTTAGAAGACAACAGCCTTCGAAAACAGACAATGGGGTGAGCATAAAGCCATCTTTTTTCTTGAATCAATAAAAATGTCTACAAGATTATGAAATCAGACAAGACAGGAACAAAGTTTTCTTTCTGATGAAAGCCACAGAAAGAATTGGTGATCCAAGAAGCACCAAAGACATTTATCTAGAAATAAACCCCAAATATTTTAAGGGGAAAAGAAATCCACAATGTAGAGGGCTTTCATTATTTTAGTGCCAATCTTTCTAGGAAAGTAAAATACAATTTCAGTATGGTGTCATTATTTTATGTATGGAGTATGGACTTAATATTAACTGATTTCAGATGGAGCAGAACTAGAGCAATGCTGAGTGCTTTGAGCAAAAACACCATGGCATTTTCGAAAGACAGAAGACATCCTTACCAATCCAAAGACAGCATTGACAGTCACAAAACCTGGCTGTAATCCTCAGCTTTGCCATTGTAACCAGTGTGTGACCACAGGGAAGTTACTTAATTTCTTTGTGCTGGAGTTCATAGCAAGAACTATGAACATAGCAACTTGTACCACTTGCCTACCTTCCGGGGTTCTCAGTGATTTGGTACTAGACCAAAGAGGTCTTACAATAAAACATTTTGCTTGATGAGCACAAATTTTACTGACAAATTAAGAAAAGTTTTTATTTCCTTCATCCAGTTTTGTTCATTAATTTCTTTACTATAAATTATTACTTCCCTTCTCCAATACAGTACAAAACTAAAGTGCCATTGTCTTCAGTGGAAATGGGATTAGAAACTTTCATAGAAACTGCTGGCAGTATTGTGGAAACATTGGAAACTACCATGGAAACTTATTCATGGAGGGCATAAGAAGCAGAAAGAGTTAGTCATTTAAAAAGTCATACAATTTGTAAGCTGTGTGGTTAGTTCTGGCAGTGACAAGTGAGATTCTTTAATAGACCTCATGGATGATGTCAAATTTTATGTTTAAATATTTAATGTGATTTAACTGCCTAAGAGTATCCTATTGCAGGTTGTCTGGCTTTCGAGGCACATGAAATCTGATCAGRCACTGACTGCATATAACATTACACTCCTAACAGAGCAGTCAGTATGTGACACAGATGTTAGCCTTCTCTCGAGGGATCTCTCTTCAGGAATAATTAGTTTGTGGCATTATTGCGCAGAAAGAAGAGAAAGAACCCAGGTAAGAAACGTTAAGTGATTTCAGGTTTTCCAATCAGTGAGCACACACACAGAGCTTGAATTTCACAGGAACTATTCATGTTGTGACCACTACTTCACATTCTATCTCTAACCAGCAAGTTGCTTGAACGGCTGGAGAAGTCTGGTGGTTTGGTTTACAACATAGGGGACATGTCCTCAAGTGATATAAGCTGTTACTACAGTAGGATGATGGTACTTTATATTATCTGAAGGTCTGTAGGGTTGTTAACATCATTTTCCAATAATATTTTATCATTTTCAAGGAGTTCAATGGCTGGAAATTTTGACAATGCCACTTTAAAGTGTCTGAGTGGTTTTACAAGACTTTTTGCCCTGTCTTCTGTTCTCAAGGGTGTTTAGCAAGTATAATGCCACAATGTACCACTTGAAAAATAAGTATGAAACTAATCACATCTGCCTGCAGCATTAGCAGCCACACCTCTCCTATCTCAGCATTGTTTTCTCTGAAACTAGCCTAGAGACATAGGAAGACTAAATACCTAGTATGATTATTAAAACAATAAATTCTCCCCTCACAAAAATCACCAGTATTTCAGACTCAGATGTGCTAATCAGTAGAAGAAAACTCATCTTGTATCATGCTGAGACTCTAATAGAAATCAAACTATCMCTGATTTCAGCTTCATTGATTTTTGCTTTGTTATCAAAGGAGTMAATATTTTTAGCACATATATGTCTGATTAATAGACAAAAGTAATCTGCCTGGTGGAGAATATTGGTAGGGATACAGTTGTCACAAAGGGGAATTTTCTTAAAGGTAGACCATCAAAAAGCCTATGATCATCATAGTTTTCATTTATTCCCTTCTCCTTAAAGGCTTTAGTGTGTTTACATGCAACGTTTTGACTGATGGCTTGGCTATAAAAGCTGCTGACAGTAACGTATACTCATCTTAACAAATTACAGGCACTGAGCTTCAGTTATTGCTTTTTGAAAGCTTCCTCTGCACTACTCTAGTTGCAGAAAGAAGTCTTTTCATAAATGAGAACTAACCTCATTGCTTTGACGAACTGCAGCAGCATTTCAAAAGCAATCAGTGCTCTATATTGAAAAAAAGTAATAATGCAGTGCTCTGGAGGGCTGATAATGCCATCAGTGAGAAGAAATATGTAAAAGTCTCTGCTGGTCTAAACTGATATGGTCTTGAACCAGGCTACCTTATGAAAGGTAAACTTATTTTCTGTGTATGACAGTATTGCTTCTTCTGCACTGGCTGCCTGGAATGAAAATCAAGGAAAGTGGCCAAATAAAACTGCAGGCAGCCTCGGGCTCCATGCGTCTATTTCCTCCCCTTCTGTACCAGCATATTATCTGTACCATAATATTTTTGCTTATTTATCTTGCAAGAACTTTGCAAGAGGAAGTGGACTTGCAGTGGTTCGTGCCTCTGGTACAAGTTTCTGGATGTATCTGATCGCAGGCTCTTTCTTTACATATGGGAAGTTAAACCAAGTATCTACGCAGCCCAAAGCACATCTGCACAGTGGTGAGCGCACTCGCAGCCTCACCGACATCGGGGGCAATGTATCAGGTCAGTGGTTCTTCCTGTGTCGTTAGAGAATCATAGTAATGGCTTCTTGGCAAATTCAGAACTTTCACAAGTCTAATCTAGAGTCTGATCTGCCCTCTCCTCCTGGCACAAGACTGAGTAAAACAGAAAGGAAGAGTAATGATATCTTTAAGTGTAAAACTTAAAATATTTTTAAAAGATGCCGAAGGCAACAAAAATGCATTTTTAGCTTTTGGCTTGTTACTTTAATTCGTTTGCTGTCCACTTTCAGCATTCAGGCACAAAGCACAACACCGTGATGTTATCCAGTAATTAAAATATGCATAAAATTAAAAGACAGAAAAATAAAGCTTGGAGACACCTGTGTTTGCTTTATTTGAAGCTGTCAGAGCAAAACAAAGCAGAATGCCCTATTACCATGTAGTTATGGAGATGGTAAGAAAACAAYTGTATATCATTATAATATATTCTGCTGCTTGTAATTAGACAGCAAGTAATTTCYACGGAGTATCTAATTCAAGGACTTTCAGAGTACATACAATGCTATGTAAAAATCTAAAACCCCTTTTTTTCCTTTGTTTTAATTATGAGAGTTGCTTTGCACTTTACAGTTAATTGCAAATCACCATCAGTTATTAAAGGTATGTCAGTTTTTTCTACAGCAAATGTGTATTATGAACCTTGGCAGGCAAAGGCTGTCTATATCGGAGATGGGAGTGCAGAACAGCACGTGGTTGTTGGTTCTGTGGCCTGAGATAAACCACGTTTGTCATTTGAGTAGTTACACCTGGGTGGCACACACTTTGATAGCTGGGCAGAAGATGCATTAGAATTACAGCCAAGAAAAAGAAGTTAAAATAACTACAGACTGCTTATGAACATAGAAATGACCAGGTAAGCTGACATGAGGAAAAGACCACACACACATCAGCACTTGAAGTATCACAAGTTTCCTTTTTTCTCCTGCTATAAAAGAAACAAAGGCTGTTTGTAACTCCTCAGACCCTCCTTATCTAAGCCAATTATTAACAGTACGGGCTCTCATTTGGGTCACCACAACCCTCTGACATTTAGTAGACAGTTTTCTTGACAATATTTGTGCTTTGCTGATGGGTGAAGCAGCTAGAGTTGAAGATAAATGTTGATCTGAGTCAAATGTGTCCCAAAGTGAGGCCATTTGCCCTGATACACAGGCTGATATAGGCAACCATCATGTGCTTCTAAGAAATACAAAACACAGTCTTTTTTCTCCTAAACAGCTCCCTCCAGTAATTTTGCTAATCTTACTAATTCTTACCTTGTCCCTGTACAAGGCAGAGGTAGGGCGAGCATCAGCTAGSGGAAACGAACAGGAGCTGCCTTCTGCATGGCAAAGGTGGCATGGGACAAACCTAGATGTGAAAAGAGTGGTGGACTTTGTCTAAAGGAAGGACATACTGCCTGGAAAACCTGAGACAAGATGTCASTGTTTTGCACAGAGCCTGTGGCCAAGGCCGGGTAGCTACAGAGAACTAAAAAGGGCTTGAAATCACTGTGTGATCATCCCTTCCTTTTTCCAAGCTAAAAAAATATCWAGAAAAGAAATTTTGGCAAAAATCCTCTGATTCGACTGTTTGACCTCTACAGGATGGGAATGGAGAACTTCACACAGTAACGGTAGCTCAGTAGGTTGCAAGCCTCCTGTATGAGCTGTAACAAGTTTCTGCATACAAAACCCCATCATAGTCAATTGAAGCACATCAGCCAAATTCCAACATCCCATGTAAAAGCAAAGCCATGTYCCCCTCTGGAAAACCCTGAGTAAATGTGCTTTAAACAAGAGACAACTTTGGAACAGAAGAATTGAATTCCTACCTCAGAGCTCCCCTAAACCAAACCTTCCCTCTGGCAAGAAGCTGGGATTGCAGTAGCAACTGCTAAACCAATGTTGCTCCTGYTTCCCCTTCGTGCTGTCTCAGAACATATGCACACATTTTCCTGGACCRCCATCCTTGTGCATTTGCACCTGATTGTACACAATTGTACTCAGCTCTGCTGGAAAGTGCAAATTTTCATGCAGACTTGAGGAAAGACAGCCAAAACTCAAGTGTGGGAATGGGAGTCAAGGAGAAACATCCACAACTATTTCTCAGTTCAAGCATCATTGTCTTCCTAGCATTGTCTCGACCTTTCAAAGTAAGTAGTTGCATATGAACAAAAGCATCCATATCCCAGCTGGCGGGTATCTGCAGTTACTGTGCATTATTAAACATTTATGGAGAAGCAGCTTCCAAGAAGGCTGAGTCGAGCACAGAAGCAGCATTTTCATCTAAGGTTACCTCAGAGTCCAGATGTCATTCAGCTTGATCCATGTCTTGGAAGCTAACTGTGGCTGCAGCATTTGTAATTCACAGAAAAACACCATAATTTAGTCTTGTCTGACTTTTAAAAAAGTATACAGGAGTTTTATATGCATGCTATGACCTTGCACTAGTGACAGCCAAAGCTTCAGAAAGCATTAACCCGCCTCATTCCTCAGTTGAGAGGCCAAGACTAGGTTGTTCAATACTCACCCCAAATTGCTTTTCAGAGCTACCTTGTTCCTCTCTTCAGCTAAGCCCAGAGACTTAGCTCTGGGTATGGTTTGAAGCATGTGTGGGTGGAGGGGTTGTAGTCACAAATGTTATTTTTAGTGTGGTAAGGCTGACCTCCACAGCATCTCTCATAGTCGGAGGAGTCAGATGGGTGCCTCTGCAGGGCCATCTGGAACAGAAACCAAGCCTTAGGTGCTCCTGGCTGTCTTCTGGGTGAGCTTATTTCTATCCCTTTACTGAAGAGGGAGCTCAGAAAGATGCACTTCCTAAGGCCACACTCCCCCCTACCACAGAAGGGATGAGGCCTGCCAGAGAGCAATTCAGAAATAAAGGACAATTTGGGGCTTTAAAGAATTACCCCTCTTACCTAAATCACTTGCACTCTCTGCCTCCCAGCTCAGTGGGGACAGCAGATCCTGTCAGAGACAGAGTATTAGCTTTGGTCACCAGAAAGTGAGAGAAGGACAATTTTACTGCAAAGTGAAACTTTCACCAGTATGTTGGTCCTAATTCAGAAAACAAAAACTAGAGCAAAATACCACCACACGTCTTAAATGAAAGCATAGCTTTAAACATAAATCTTTGCTGGCTATGCCGAGCACGCATAACAAATACTCRCTCAGTTACCTCTCTGTGAGAGGCAGTAAAGGCTTTCAAAGGGCTTTCATCCTGCAGTTAGCTAAAAGTAACTAAAAGARTTGCATTGTCTGAAGGTTGTGATGTTCGAACTGCAAATCTCATATTACGACCCCTCAAAATCCTTGTGCCTTACTTCACACTCATTGCATTACCACACTGTTCCTTAATGCTGTTTGTTGCTGGCGGACTCAAAGGTGAAGCAATTTCTGTATTATTTTTAAAGGAAGGCTGAAGTAAGAGCTAACAGTACAATCCTTTATATCGATTATGCCCCCCACCCCTTACCAGTATGTGTATGCTCACAATGCTGACCTGCTCTGGGGTTCCTGAGAAGCTGCCAACACATTGCCTTTGTTTGTACAAAGTTTAGCTGTCTCTCGATAAGCTCCTGAATTCTATAATAAAACAGCAAGAGCAAAATGTACTCTGGAAGATGGCCTAATGCAAAACTGTGGCACCGATTTTAAAACATAATGTTACTGCCTTTTTGGAACCTTTTCCCATTCTAATGTGCATGTCAGCTGTGATAAAAATATTGAGCAACAAGCTTTGAACTATTTTGGTGCTCTGTTGAAGTGTTTGAACAATACTGCCATGTCAATTTAGCTACRTTTTATAATAATCGGTGATTTGGGACAAATTATAGAGTAAACACAGCATGTCTGAACCAAAAAGTTCTTTTAAAGATATTCTAAATGAAAACATATTTAAGCCTATTGTTATTGCTTTTAGTACGATCACCATAGAAACTATATAAAACTTACTTTTAATATCCATTCTTTCTTAAGTGCTTTGTGTTGCCTAAATGATACATGAATTGAGCATAATTGGTTTGGTATTTTAATGGTCAGTCATGGAACAGCATGTCCTTTGGAACATGCTATAACTGAGTTAATTGTGCATTTACTGTATGTGAGATGCAAGTTTATATCAGCTTTGTTATGAAAGGAGAAGGGAGCAAAACTTTTAAAACACCAACGGATGTTCTGGATTACATATACCTCAATTCACGGCAAAGTTTTAAAATTTCAACAGAGAAAGACTTGGTCAGCTTCACCCTACCGTAAACTCAGCTAAAATCAATGCAGTTACGTTAGGAATGAATTTGTTTCACTAGCTTCAGGACTAAGACATATTTTCAAGTATGTTGTTAAAGGCATAACCACGTCCACAATCTCACCCAAGTTTCAGCACATGTAATGACCCTTTCCCAGTTCCCAAGGACAGCATTTAAGCGCTTGATGGAACCTGTCATTTAAACTCTTTCCCAATATACTTTATGGGAGACGAGTGGCATGGAACAGATACTATGCATAGACAATTCAGTCAGCCTATTCCTAAACCTGTAAAATTCCAGGTACCAGCGCTGTATTTTTTGTATACACACTTGTGCACACACAGAGGAGCCATTAACAATCCCTTAACAGTACATCTCTGGAGTATACTAACTCGCCTTATTCTTACCCAGTTTCACTGTTCCTTCTGGTGATGCCAGCTCAGATGGAGATTGGTTTGAACAAGGGCTACAAAGGCTGTCCATAGGTATGATGCCAAGCTGCATTTTTTTCCTCGTCTGCAGCTCCAACAGCTGTGACTCTGCACTTCACAGGCTCCTCACATCAGCTACCAGTGACCGTAGGAGATGACCTGAGACCCCTCACTTGCTCCACCACCACCAAGACTAGACCCACACTGGCAGCTCCCAGAGCCCCCTCAGGGCTCATGCCCTCCAGCAGACACTGCAGGTGCCAATTGCTTCTTGCTTCTTGCTTCTTGCTGCCAGCTGCAGCTTCACCACTCTGTTCAGCAAGGAGGAGGGAGGCTGCAGCAAGGCAGAGAAGTCCTGGGCATAATTGAGATATGACAGGCCTGAGTGTGTGACCACTGAAAGAGACCTAAAGCTGTGTGTGGATGCCACCACAGGCAGACCGCAATRGTCAAGTGAAGAATCCCCATATGAACCTCATGACAAAGATAYGCATACATAAACAGAAGTGACACTGCATGTAAGTGAGAGATTCATTTCCCCCATTTTGCTAGCCATTGGATGCCTGTTTTGCTTATTGTTATGCTGTGGCACAGCAGTGACTTTGATAGCACAGTTTTGGAGCCACACCAGCAGAAGCAAAGGCAAATTTTTTTCAAAGAACCATCTTTAAGGTAAAAATTGCAGCATCAGCCCAAGGGAAATCATAGCAATAGAACAGACATCATTTAAAACAAAATTTAAAAATACATATAAATGCATTTCAGCTGGCTTCTTTTATTAAAATGCTTGAAATTTAAATTTGAATGCATAACCATCTGTCTCAAGGATAAGTTCAATATAAGCTCTTATTCTAATTTGCATACATCTTACTTCGCAAAACGCCTCCTGAAACTCATGCTAAGTAATGCACAGAGGAAGTAATGCATTTATCTTCCAAGGATACAGTACCCCCTTGATGTGCCTTTTGATTAAAGACCTAAAGAAACTACTTCAGGCAATGCTGTTCAAGCTGTTGCATATTTCTAAGTTCCTCACCTTGAATCAGTTTCTCTGGGAGCAGAAAAGGTCAAATTATGTAGTAGAATTACACTCTCTAGTGGTGAAATCCTGGCCCYCGTGTCACTTCTCTCTGTGGCTCCATAACATCTCCCTTGTTCTCCTTGTTCTTTCAGGAGATTAACGAATAATTCATCTCATACATGTTGTTGCCAGGAGCTATTTTTATTGGAGAGGGTGCAGTTACCAGCTCTTCTCAATCTAAAAATTAAAAGGAAAAAATTGAAACTTCAGCAAAGAAAGCTTCAACAGCCATTTCTTCACCATATGCAATTGTTGAAGGAGATGAATAAACACCATCCATGTGCATGTACACGTACACTTTATGAAAAAGCATTTATTTTATGAATGAGCATTTAACACAAAATCTTTCCCAGCTAGGTAAACAACCACACATTTGACATGAATTGCTACTCTTAAATGACCAGCAGGGATGTCCTCATACAGGCCAACCATAGTCCTAGTAAATTTATTCTTTGCTCACGAGAAGGTTTCAAATTATCCTCGTAATTACCATTTATGGTCTTATCCACAAAGCACTGCAAAAAATTTGTCCAAAGGTATGTTGGTCCTGGGAATTGGGAAACCTGCACCCTGGGGACAAATTCAGCTTGAAACTGAGTTTCATGAGATTTGCTGTTGTGTATTGCGTGTGCATAATTACAGCACTTAGAATAACACCAGGGATGTGRTGAAGTTTGGCCCCACAGGAGGGGACTGCAAAGTCTATTCAGTCCTCAGAAGGAAAAGATGCCCTAAATTTTGCCTATGCACATACCTGAAAGATCCATGTTCATGTCATGCTTTTGTCCACACTGAAAATASATGCAGCCATATCCTGAGGCAATTGCAGAAGACGACCATAAGCTCTGCTAACCTGTTGGATGTGAGGACACCTTCCTTACCACCCATCTGTAGATGCAGCAGAAGACCATAAGCTCTGCTAACCTGTTAGCTGTAAGAACACCTTCCTTGCCACCTATCTGTAGCCTCTTTGGAGTGCAACCCAAGCTACAGAGCCCAGTTTCAGGAAATCCTCAKCCAAAAGTCCTACGGTTTCATTTCTGTAACCTATCTGCTTTTGCACAACTCTACCTCCTGCACATTTGATTTCTTTGCCCTGCAGACACTTGCAGATCACTCGCAGTGCTCATTTTTGCACATAACTCTTGTTTTCTCCCTTGTTAGTCTCTCCACTGTGGCCTCCCCGTATGCAAGAGTTTGGCCAGAGAACCACAGCCACATGAAGGAAAATATTTGCCATGCACTATAATTTTAGCAAGAGTAATCAGACCATCCACCTCCATGATATGATTTTGCACCAGATTGTTTGCCTGGGCATTCACTAAAATCAGGTGTGATATTTCATTTTTAAGGCTTCAGTGGTAGATCTACATTAGCAAGCAATTTTGCCCAGGAGGAAGGGATCAGTAGAGGAGAACAGGTGGAGCTATGATGTATGCATTTCAAGGGTTTTACTGTAGACTGGTTTCCTGAGCTAAATAATCCCAATATGCGTCTGGTTGGACCAAAGCTTGCTTGAGACTCTAATGCTGTCATGAGGAGTGGAAGAACATGGGTGTGCACCTGGAGCAGAGCCTCCAATCCAGTTYCCTCTGAAGGGAACCTGGTTTACATGCACCAAAGCTGCTCCACAGTCTGGAGCAACACATGCTGATGAACTTCACGCAGTGCAGCGGGGTAGGTTTGGTACACATCACGGGAAGGGAAGGAGTGRGACACAAGGTTTAGGCTCATATCAGGGTCAAATTACTCCATGATGCAAAAAAAGCTCTCTTTGGTCCAGGACATTTCCTTTCCCCAGTTGTGAACTACTGAGAGAAYAAAATGGGGAAAAGACAGCACAGAAGATATGCATAATTAGCATTCCCAAATGAAAGGCTTGATTTATTGGTACATGCAGTTTTCTGTAAGTGTGGCCAGGTGAAATTTGACGTAATGGACTACAAGGGGCTGTGATGCCAGTGTGGGGATTTTGCAGCACAGACATTTGAGATTGCCCATACATGATCAAATGACTACTCTCTTCCCTTGTGGGGTATAAGCAACCAGCATACGGAAGGATCTGCTCCCGTTTTTTACATGTTATAGAAAACGTGACTGCAGAATATGAGGCCAGAATATCACAAACTCATTTTTTCAAATATGGTCCAGTTCTGCACCATATTTGGGTCAAGATCCAAATTTCAATTCTAGATTCCATTCCTATTACAGGATAAATCAAAATTCAGACTGAAGTCAACAACTCTGGGGGTAGAGGGAGGGGAAAGTATGAATTTATATCTTAATTTTGCAGCTGAGATTAAAGTCAAGCCTTTGTTGTCCAAGATTGTGAAGTTCAGAGTAATTAATCCTTTCTGTGAAATCCATCATTTTGTTATCATGAAATCAAAACATTGGCTCTCATCTTACCTCTGACCCTGCCACTTACCCCCTTCATGTGTCTTTCCTGGTGTTTTATTTTATTTCATGGGATAGCATTCTGCTCATTTTAAATTTGAACCAAGGTTTCAGATGCCTCGAGGGGAAAACATTCATGTCTCTTCCTGAAAGACCACGGACATAACTGTTGTTTTTGATGGATTGCAGCAGGATCAAGAAATTTCCACAAGAGTTGCTTTTGCTTCTTGAGGGAAGTAAATGAGCTCGAAGCGTGTCCTTGCCAGTGCTGCATTTGAAAACAAGACGAAGATTTGTCATGTCAAGTGCAGATGAAATACAGAACATACACTTCGAACCAACTTGTTCTAAACCACCTACTGCATAATCAATACAAAGCATTCATTTATTGTGCTATTTGCGCAAAAGTGTATACTTAGACTTGAATGACTGSATAATGGGGAGACCATATGCTGCTCCAACTATGTCAACGGTGCTTTTCTTACCAGTTTTTGAAATCTGTTGCCAGCATTATCTTTCACTATCCTAAAATATTGGGAGAGTTGCAGATGACCCCATACCCTCTTACTTCAGCACTAGATGCAAAAATAGCCTGCCATTGACTGGTCCCAAGTCAATCTGTCCTGGCCAAAATGCAGCCAACCTTTTTTCCCCYGATGTTTGCACTCTACCTCATTTAAGTCTTTTGTGCAAGTTTCCTCTCTGGGTGCTGCCACCCAAGCCCCAAAGTCAGCATCAACCACCAACGCGCTTTCCCCAGGTGCCCCCATCATTGCCCCTTTAGCTCCCTAGGGGCAAATGGCAGCAGGGCAGTGGACACAGGCTTTACTGGGAATGTCTGAATTACAGCACTCAGGTCACTCATCCAGTCACTATGAAAACTGCCCCGGTGCTAAGAGAAGCCTTCTGCAGTGGCTTTGAGCTGGGGGCAGAAGGTTGGTCAGCCCTGCGCACTCTCCCCTCGCAGCCAGCAGGGTGCCAGCACGCTGGTGTGATGGATGGAGGGGCTGCCAGGCTGAACTGAGAAGTTGCAAGAAAGGAGATGGGATGTACCTCCCAAAAGACCAAAATAAGATGTTCTCAGGGCCTGTGGTCACAGAGGTCTGATTGTAACAGCAGAGACTGACGAGGTTTCTGGGACTCCTAAAGCATGTGGTAAATAAGCAGAAATCAACAAAACCATTTGCATTCCTGCTGGAAAGCAAGTTTTGAACCTGTCTCTCTAAAAGGGAAAAGTTAATGAGCTCCCATGCCTCCTGTGTCACTGAGGTTGGAATTATGACAATATCTATATCCAGCGCTAAGTGCACAATAATTATTTCCAGATGTATGTAAACGTGGCTGATTTTTTCCACATTAATCTTTCACATAGCCTACATACGTTGTACAGCTCAGATGTTTACTCAGCATTCAAATAAAACATAAAGGGATTTAAAAAAACTATCTGGTCTGTTAAGCTTCCTTAAAAGGGAGCTGATGGTATCTGCCTAACACTCTAGCTTGATTTTATTACTGAAATTCTGGGGATTTATGTAACTGCCCTGCTTTTTTCCAAGGTCTACATTTTTATCCAACTAATTCAGTTCCCAGTGTCCCTGTACAATTAAGTGAAAATAAGCACTARATTTTGATGCCCATGATGCTACTTGTTTTTTTTTTTATACCATGGACAATACTAAAGATGCTGTGAGAATCCTCACAACATTTTCTTCCTGAGCTAACTCCTGATGACTTTGGATTGAATAGATGAGTCTCTTGTTCTCGCTATATGGCAGTGTTAAATCACAGTAAATACAGAAAACTTGGTTCACCTTTGCAAAATATGAGAGTGGTGCAAGGGACGTTCACTGCACCAGCCTGAATGACTGAGCCGCAGGATGCAGTGGCAAGCTGACATCGTGTCATGCCAATAAAAGCTGCCCATGAGACATGCTGTGCCCCCATGTCTTGTAGGGACCTGGCACCGTTCCTCACTTACCACACCAGCCGTCCCTCCCAACCCACCTAAAGGCGCTTGCCCTCACGCCTCCATGCAAAAATTTTCTAGTCATAGGACATTTGAGCAAGGGCAGCTATACCGTTGGGAGTGCCCTGGTCATACGCTTTGCAAATCATAGAATCATAGAATCATTAAGGTTGGAAAAGACCTCTAAGATCATCGAGTCCAACCATCAACCCAGTACCCATGCCCACTAAACCATGTCCCGAAGCATCTCATCCATACGTTTTTTGAACACCTCCAGGGATGGTGACTCCACCACTTCCCTGGGCAGCCTGTTCCAATGCCTGACTACCCTTTCAGTGAAAAAATTTTTCCTAATATCCAATCTAAACCTCCCCTGGCGCAACTTGAGGCCATTTCCTCTCGTCCTATCACTTGTTACTTGGGAGAAGAGACCAGCACCCATCTCTCTACAGCCTCCTTTCAGGTAGTTGTAGAGAGCGATAAGGTCTCCCCTCAGCCTCCTCTTCTCTAGGCTAAACAACCCCAGCTCCCTCAGTCGCTCCTCATAAGACCTGTTCTCTAGACCCTTCACCAGCCTCGTCGCCCTTCTCTGGACACGCTCCAGCACCTCAATGTCCTTCTTGTAGTGAGGGGCCCAAAACTGAACACAATGTATGGAAATGTGAGTCTTTTAGTAAGTAGCTGGGGCAGAGAAAACCCCATCAGAGATGGAGTCATCTTCAGCCATTCCTATGTCTGCAGAATGGGTTTAGTCTTTTGATGGCTGAATGAAGAGTAAAGATGCTTAAGAGCACACAGGGTTCTAGGGTACCCCCTGCAGGTATACCCCCAGCCTTGCACTGGGGGTACCTTCAACACTTGTCAATAAATCATGGCTTTTTAAACACTAGACGTGCTACCTTGTTGATTGCTTGGTGATTTCGTGAACTGCTGTCATTTGAAAGTTATGCATGGTGTTTATTTTTAGAGATGAACCTGACCTTTATGATCTGAGCTGGATTTCAATTTCCTCTTCACCTCTGGGGAAGTTCAATAGCTTAAGATTTTGGTCCCAACTGTAAACAAGGTGTCATGGTCAGCTGTGTTATTTACATGAAGGCCTGTGTTCAAATAGTAAAACATTTCCCTCAGGAGTCTTCCGATCTGGTACGGCTCAGTCCATGTCCATAATATACAGTAGATCAAAAAGAACATATATCATCTAATTCAAGGTTGCTTACAAAATACAGACTGATCCTGTGAATTTGCCTCATGTGACTAATCAGGCTGGTGTCCATGAGTTTATTCATATATAGATCATCCCTGTTCATTAGCGCCAGCAAAGTCTGACTAATGCTTGGTTCAGTTTATCTTTATGGATTCAGCTCTGCCAAAGAAAAGTCTGTACTAAACCTATCAATCACCACATTGCTTTATCTTCTTTGAATAACACTTATAATGGGCTGTGAATAGCATAAATAATGAATATGGAAAGAGACATTTGATTTTCCACAGCTCTCATTGAATTATAKTTCAAACATTTTATCAAATGGTCTAATAGTTAATACTCAAATAACAGTATTGTTTACCAGACAATTATTTTGCACATGCTTTTTTTAGGACAGGCAGTAACTGGATACCATCACTTTTTGTTCCTTACTACTCCCCACCCTGTAAAGTTCAGCAGCCAAGAGTTCAAACAGCTCCTCAATGAGATATAAGCAAGAATACATAGATTATGCAAATCATTGTTAGTCCCATTTTCCTAGGTTATGAGAGAGTTGCCTTTGTATATGTCTGATCAAAAAAGTTGCATTTCCCTAAGCATTTCTCTGGGGGAAAAAAAAAMCCCAAACATTGCTGTTCTTTTCTTAGATAAACAGCATTCCCCAGGGCCATTGGAAGGGGTCTGAGCAGCTGCAGGCAGGAGATGCTCAGGTCCCTTCTGATGGCCTTGGGGGACTCCCCAGTGTCCTCCTCCCAGGAGCAGCAGCATTCCTTCTTCTGAAGAAGAACCTCTTGGAAGTATGCAGCCACAGATAAGGAGCTATTTTTCCCTTCCTTCTTTCTCCACAGTTTTGTTTAACCAAGATCAGCACTTCAAAGAAACCAATTTTAACTCGTACTTTGTGTGATTCATGCTTCACTTTTTCTTTTAGTACTGTTGTAGTTCTTGTGAGTTTGCATCAACTACTAAATATGCAAAATGGAAATCAATACTCAGATCTTCCTCCACATGCAAAATCTTCAGTATGTCTTCAAAAACCTCCTATACTCTTTTCCTGTATTATAATTGGCCCAGTTGCATGGATATGTTTGCTGTACTGATAAGCACTGGGAAACTGAGTTTATTGGGATGTCTCAGACCTTTCTCTGCAGCAAAGATCTCTCAACCATTATTACTATCCTATATGGAATAGTCAGAGAGGTAAAAAAGGTCAAAATGTCATGTAGCTAAAATGTCTCACAGAGRCTCACTCTGTCAGAGACTCCACAAAAACATTGAGTCAATCCATATTGCTTTTCTTTTATTTCCAGACCACCCACTTGCTCTTTGTACTGGATTTCAGTTACTTTTGTTATCAACACTAATTTATTATAGACTACCTAAAGAAAAGTCAACATTTATAAAAGGCCATATTTTTCTATTTATGAAGGGAAAGATTTCTTCCCGTGTTTATACAATCATATTTCTCTCCAGCATATAAAATGATTTTAGGGACCCTGACTAATGAAAAGTTTGGGACACGATAAAAATAAACCTTGATGGGTTTTGCTGCAACCAGCTACTAAGCGGTTTGGGTTCTGTGGGTTTTTTTCTCTCCTGTCAGCTTCTAGTCTGCAGCATGAATCTGAAACATATGAGTAAATACTCAAAAACTTCCACTGTGGTCTTTGATGTTCGCAACTCAGGAGAGTGTTCAGCTTTTCAGCTCAGCATCTTGGAGGTGGTCTCTTACCCAAGGTGAATGTAGGAAAGACCCTCCACTTTCAAGGTAAAATGATGGATTAGCATTATGGGGGAAGGCTCCTGTTTTCCTTGTATTCTTTTTAAACTCCATTTATACAGTATTTGGTTCAAGGTGGTAGATCTCTGATCATAGCATTCCTGCTATGGAGCTGAGGGCAAGGCAAAGAAGAGAAAGTCTTCTAGAACTTATTCTTGACAGCGTTATCTCATCACCCAAGTTAAGGTATGATATTTTTTTCTCAGTAGGAGGCCACGGTACATCTGTAAGAAAACACCCAGAGAACAGGAATTGCACTTGTTCTCATCTGACTGATCTCCATTCCTTGAACTTTGACTTCAAATAATTTAATCAAGCATCATTGCCAAGAGGCCAAAGTCAGCTTTTTTGCATGATTATCATTATTGTGGACTGCAACAGGCTTATGGGTTTAACTTGTCCAAATTGATAGGAAAGACTTTCAGATGACTGAAGCTCCCCTTAAGTCATTACAGCAATGGATTGGAGGATACAGGTGGAGGATTTGTCTTTTACTGAATGATGAATCAGTCTTTACTACAACTGTGTTTTCTTTCTTAATTAGAAGCAAGCCTTTAAAGAGAATCCATTGTACAAGAAAACAGAGAGAAATGGAAAGTCAAGTCTTCTACCACAAAGAGTACAGCAATGCTCAATAATCCTGATATCTAAAGACTTCCCCAAGGATTATGGCTTGCTCCTTTCCCAAATGGCTCACTTGTCCATTCCAGCCTGGGTACTTCATCTGGGGCTTCCCACAACAACAGGAGAGCTGTGTGGGGCTTACTTGTTATGATGTGGGTATCTGTCTACTAAGAACTAAGGTAAAACCACAGGTTCCTTTTTCACCGGCTAATTGATATTAAAGACAGAGCTCTAATCAAATAGTAACAATATTTAGTTACAAGCCACCTGGGATGATATTTGAACCAGCAACTTCATGGTACAAATAACATTCAACATCCCATCCGTGTTCTCCCATAATTGGCCAGGAAAGCTGAAGGAACCTGCTTCCCGCAGACACATAATTACATCCAGGAAACACACAGCCTAGAGCAAACAACGCTATGTTTTGCCACATTCGTCATCTGACACACTGCTTCCGTTAGCCAGGACCGGAGCTGGTCAAGTCAGGATGTTAAGGGAAAGTTGGTGAGCTTGCTCATGCTGTTAAATATGCTCTGGTTAATCCCTTTTGCTCTAGCTGGGGAAGCAGGGTAGTGCCTCCAGTAGCTCCCTCTGGTTTCTAACTCCCATATGATTTCAATACCAGACAGGGGTGTAAGTCTCTCCAGGACAACACCACTGGCATGAGCTACAGGCTCTGAAGACCCCCATGGGTGAGGAAGCTGTGTCATCCTCTCTCCGAGCTAACGGGGCACAAAACTGCAGAGCTGGCCTATTGAACGTGGGAATTTCCAGAGACCTCATATGAGCTTTAGGTGACCAAATTCCCTGTGCAGTCTGTAGGCACAGGGTCATTGCTGTCTTAGCCTTCACATGCAGCAATTCGGTGGCTTCTTGTTGTGAAACTACTGAGTGATTGCAAGGAATGCAGCAACAAAATCCAGCAAAAGATTGGGCAAACAACCACTTAGCAAAGGTGTTGATAAATGCTTTCTGTGGAGTCTAAAGTCTTTGTTAACTATTCAAATGTGTTTTTGAAAGAATAAGTTAACCTGTCAATTTATTTTAATAACATTGGGTAAACAAAGGCAAAAACCCCTCAGTCTTATATTTCAGCCTCTAACTTTCACTGGCTTTCTTCCTCCTGTAGCAGTCTTCTGTAACTCTACAGTAGTTTCTCAGTCTGTTGATGGTTAGAGTGTTGGAACGCTGCACATGGGACGGGCAGGCTGTTTGTCTGCCAGGTGATACAGTTCTTCAAGGTGCGCTGCCAGCTGTGAGCCTGGCTCTGGGTCTCACTGACCAGCGAAGGCTCACTTAGGCAGCAGAGCCATCCTTGTTTGGACCACGACAGATCAGGCTCAGAGATGTTACATCACAAAAAATAAATATTAATTTCAAAACCATATATTCGTGCTATTGTCAGAAAGTGTAATTTTTAAGGTAAGTGATTTATTTTCTTCAGGGTTCACATTTTTTCACAAAGGGATCAGCTTCTGCCACGTCCAGTTCTACTGATATTGGTCAGTGTTCATGTTTAAGTCCTTTGCTAGGCTAGGGCATTTCAATCATTTTCTCCCCAAGTTTATACTTCCACTTCTTGCTCTTAGCTTGCCTCTACGAAATAGGATTTGGAGCTCCTCCATGTTACCCAACACAGAGAACCACGATGGTGCTGCGTAGGTGGCCAGACGGAGCTCTCCCTGCCTCTGTGGAGGGCACGACGTGGCCGCTGTGCCCGTTGTCTCCTCCAGCAGCTCCCCAGCCACCTCATCCCTTGGCCTGGGCAGCCTGCGTGCCCCGCAGCTAGAGCCTGCCTCCRGGGCAGCAGCAGCAAACACCCCCCAGCCTCCCCCTTACAGCAGCTCTATCTTTTTATCGCCCCGGAAWATGAGCAGAATGGAGGATACTCTATGAACTACAAATGGTAAAGAGTCATTCTGAAAAGAGAGAGACATGAATCAATTTTTAGCAATAGCTCTTTTAGCTGAGCTTCTCCAGCTCTGAGATGAAGAGAAAAGGGATCAAGCCTACCCTAACGTTTTGCTGCACTTGATCAAATGCTACCCTACAAAAATAGGTATAAGAAAGAAACAAAAAGTGYGCTAGAGAACTGCTTAAAATGCAAACAGTTGATAAACAGCTTTGAGGTCTCACCAATTCGATTACCTTCCATTTGGCTTCTCTTTGATCCCGTTTTAGTTCACTTACATTGTCTCTATGTAAATTCTGTCTGGGATAAAAATAGATGGTAATGGAATAAGAAAAACTAAGACATATCATCATCTGTTTTGTATCTTCTGGGTTAAAATCTTCAGATCTACTTAGGATAAAGCTTATTCTAATTTCAAAGATCCCCTTCAAAAAGACACACAATAATATATTACAGCCACAGTCCTAAGAATAAGAGTCCATTGCCTCGCTGGAATTTTAATTGACAATTGGGTAATGGTCCAGACTGCAGGTCTCTGGGAGACAGTGTTATACAAGCGGAATTTGGCTCACTAATCTGTACTAAAGCCTGCTGCACACTTTATTAAAATGTATTGGCATTTACGCCTGAAGAACTACAGTGTTAGCCCAGTTGCCTCCAAGCTGACACCTTGCTAGGGAACAGCTAGCAATAAAAATAGAAATCAGACACAAGAAACAAGGTACAATGAAGAATAATTCTCCACATGTTCTCTGACTATGGGGTCATCATCACTCAAAATGGGAAAAATGCCAGCCAGTCCTAAATACAAATGATTGACAATGTCTGAGCACAGTTGGCCAGACCTTACATGTCACGGTATTGTTTTCAGCATAGCCTTTTCTCATTTAAAACCCAAATTAATTTGTAAAGGAGTGGCCTAGTTCCATCTATCGCCCTTCCAAAATGCAAATCATGGCATGCAAAGATAATTTCAGCCTACTCAGAAACCAGTTACTTCCAGTCATTCATCAAAATACTAATATTGCTTTTTAGTCAGGGTTAGAACAAAGTTTTAAGAGCAGTGCATTAGCTTCACAGACCATTAACCATGAGGGTCTCAGGCTGTACATCATATGCTTGACGAAATAGCACTCATGTTGTCCCGTATACCAGAAAATCAAGGCATTAAATATTACCTTTTTTCGAGGGAATCTCAGGCAAAGTTGACAAAGTCATATGTATTGATATAGTCTATTTGGATTTCTGCAAGGCATTTGATTTAGGAGCAGGTGATATTTTGTTTAAAAGTATTTTATGCAGAAATAACAGTACATGTTAAAATAACTAAAAACTGCGTCATTGGTGAATCTCATCATGTCTTAATAGGCGTATCTGTCACTGAGGTCATTCCAGCCTGGTTTATAGGGACCAGTCCCTGAGCCAACACTAATAGTTTATCAGTCATGCAGAAACATGAAATATTTGCTGGTGACATTCACTGTAGATGGAAATAAAAATGGTAGAACAGCAGATTGCAGAGGCAGAGTGATCTGAATTGCAAGGTCAGATGGTCACCATCCAACCTGCACCTAGGAATTGGGGACTCAAATGATAGCCACGGACTGGGAGACTCAGACTCGTGATGCCAGCCACGACTCTCGTATTGTTGAAATTAAGTGCCAATACTACTACTAAAGGCTGCCATAACCCTTTGAAAAATACGACGAGAAATAACAAGGAGAGGTAGCAAAGGGAACCTGCTCCGGTGCATGGCCTCAGTAAAATTACTTTGGAGAAATTCATTCTTTCCCTGCGCTTGTACATTGAGAAGGATGTGGGAATACAAGAGGGAGCACAAGAAGGTCATAAAAATGTTTTGAACTTATCCAGCTTCTCAAAGAGACATGACACGCCATATAAAAGATTTATGATAGTCTGGGGAGAAAGAGAGTACAGGTTTACTCATGCTGGAAAAGACTTAAGATTTGAGAGTTGAGCTTAGATGTATGAGACTATTTATACTTTGAAACAGCCTGTGAGGGGAACAGGGAACTTACTACCAAGTGTGCAAATCAGATCTCCAAACACAGGTAGCAAGTGGTATTTTGAGATGCTCCAGGGCATTCAGCCAGGTGCGCAGATGCTGGTCCAGAGTACACTGGTGTCCTGCAGCCCCAGCGATCAGAGATCAGCCAGCCCTCAGCCTGTCCMAGATGCCCAAGGGCATCTCCGATGGGATCTCACCCTAGCAGGGATCAGACACTGCTCCAGAGGAGGAGGCTAATCTGCTCTGAGGAGAAATCCCAGTGGACAGAGGTGAGGGCTGGAGGTCCAGTGCACTCACCCATAGCCTCTCCTCCACATGGCCACGGCTTCCTCTGTTACAGACCCCCTCCCTGTGCCCAGCTTGGACATTCTTATCCCAGTCCTGGCATTCCCAGTGCTATTCTAACACAGTGGTCAAAATCAGAGCTCAAGGTTCAGGCCTCTGTTGGCCTTCTGCAGGGGTCAGGAAGGTGTTTCTGTGATGCACGATGACTGAGCCACTCATTAAGGAGGTCCAGAGGTGGGCCAGGATCCCACCACATTGGGCTCTGTACAGCATGAATTGAAAATGCCATGAACATGGCTCGGTGTGTCAGACTTCCTCCTCTCACTCCAAAGCCATGGAACAAGGGATGTGATAAAGCAGCACTGGCAGATAAAACCTGCAGTATGTCTTACTTATCTGCTCAGACTGCAGTTGTGTTAGATTTGGGATGAGGAAGGAATTTTCTTCAGCTTATACTGACAAAGATCAGAGATCTCGTCTCCTTTCACCCCAGGGCATACAATTTAATCTTTAAGGTCTGAAAAGCTTCGGTCTAAAGTCTTTGGGCTAATATGAAGACAAATAGGTGAAAATTTTGAAGTTGCTTATATAAAGAGAGTCATAAACTGTTGAGCTAGTTTTTATTCTTGACCTTAATCACTATGGAATCGGTAAGCTCCTGGAGCATAAGTGAGTTGAGGTAGGAGAAAGATAGGAGAGGCAAAATGTGATTCACAGTTTAAAGCTATAAAGAAAATATGTTAGCCATGTGCACACCCAGGATGCAAAGCAAATAAATAAATAAATACATACTTTTAAATTTTCAGCAGAGAGGACACTGGATGGGGAAAGGACAGATTAAGATAGTTCTAATACATCTGGAGCACTTTCTACTAAATATAGATATTTTCACATAGTCCAATGCAATATATCTCCTCACGTAGAAGGGGATCTACTCAGTACAGTAGGACTAGCTGCAGATGTGAAGTCAAGACTTCATCAGCACAAGTGCCAAGCTTGTAAAGTTCAGATCTGAAAGRAGAACTTTCCTTCATGCATTCAGAAGTGCATAAACACAGAGGCTTGTAAGAGAAATCATCTTGCAGCATATCCATCTAGGGTTTTAAAAAAATTATTTCCATCTCTCTGAGTACATTTTTATATCGACCACCAACTGCTTAACTCAAAACCACTGACACCAGTAGAAATCTAATCACCACAACGCAAAGAGTAGGCACGCTCTGGATTCCTCTTCTTTCTCCATAGGTATTTTATTCCTTGTATTCTGCCATTTTCCTTTGGCCCCATACCACTCTTGGCATAAAAGGAAAGATCTGTTAATCATATTGCAGTGTTGCTAAAGAAGCCCGGTCACGGATTAGGATCTCATTGCACCAGGCTCTGTATCAACACAGAATGAAGTGTTGATACCTAAATTAGGCTTTTGGTTGGAAGCTATTTACGATCTTGACTGTAAAAAGATTAGCTTCACCTGAATGACACAGAACAGTGTGAGAGGTATGTCTGTTCATTTGTCTCATTGTTATAGCATCGAGGACATTTGAATATTTGAAAAGGCCTATGAATGCATGTCATAATGTGGGCATTACACTGCTTTGTAGCGCAGATGGGAGATGGGACAAACCCTATAGCACACCCAAGGCATGCGATTTTCTTACAGGCAAATCCTGTTTGCATAGTTTCCTTCTTTTATTTTAGGATTAGAACTTCTGCTCTTCAGAAAAAATAGCTTTTTCTGCCTCCCTTTTGAATTCTTTTGGGTATGAATTACCTGGTATACTCCCCACAGCTTATTGCCTGCACTGGAATGCCATGGGGGAGCCAAAGAGCTTTGCTTAAATGCCCTGTGAATTGCCCTGGTGTTTTATTCCCCCAAATGATGGTCTTGCATCCCAAACAGCACGCTGACCCCAGCCCCACCTTTGTGGCCTTTTTAGTAGAATAAAGTAGAGCRCTACACATATTTTGAGAGAAAGGGAATAAAGAGAAATTTCAATATTTAATACTTAATCTTTAGATTTTCCAAAACATTCATCAAAAATTTCCTTTTATCACAACATGCAATGTGAATTGCATACATTTTAATGCAGGAAAAGTACCTTTTCCTAACAGTTTTCTCTTTCTCGTTTTTGGCTTGTTTGAGATGCTGACAGAGCAACAGATGGCAAACCTTGCAGTCCCATTTTGCATCAGTGGAATTTAGGGCACACTGCAGTGATTGAACAATCCAGTTGAGGAGATATGCAAAAACGACTGCCTCAACACTGAGCTGTGCACTGTTAACTGTAAAATATACAAAGSAATGCTTGTAAGCCTCAGCACTCAGCCCCTTGATTCAAATCTGCACATATAAGAGTAGATGGGATTTGAAAATAGGGAAAGAGATCTCATTATAGGAGGGACTACTGCTATAATTATAGTAACTGCAAGAATTTCTAAGAGCCATGAAACTCCACTTCAAAACCAGGCAGCTGAAACAATAGGAGTTTGCCAAAACCAGGCACGTGTCAGCATTCCCCAAAAGCACAAAGCAGGCATGGGTCGCCTGAGGAAAACTCATGGCTATTCTTCTGAAGAGTTTCAGGTGTCCATGAAAAGAGTCAGAAATACCAGAGAAGCAAGGCAGCAAAGACACACCAGACACAAACAGATGCAGCATGTCACCCAGTAAAAACATTGGTAGAGAGCTTTAGGATTAAGGGCTAGAGGGCTAGCAGTGATTGATTTGTGAATGTCAATGTATTTCTACAGTCAGGTTTTTTTAGATGATGCTGATTGTGAAATAGCTCCAGGCTGTTCTATAACACCCAAGAAATGCCAAGAAAAATTACACAACCCAATACTAAGTCAGTAACGGAGACTCACAGGAACTCTGATAATTTCCTGTTCCCATGGAAGAGACAAAGAGGGAAGATAGAAAGGAAAAAATTGTGCCCTGGTAAGATGGTGACTAGCTGCCAGATCACCCAGGCAGGGCTTTTACTGAAGCTGATTTCCATGGCTAAGGAGGACAGCTTTAATCCAAAGAGCCACCTCATGTTTTGAGAAAAATGGGGCCAGACGTGCAGGTAACCTATTTTGTCTAAATCCTTTCTGATCTCAGGCTGTTGAAATAAAAACCTGCTTGTGTCACAAAAGCTATAAATCATAAACAAGCATGTACATGAAAGTGGACACATAGGAATGACCAGGGAGGATGCTGGAAATGTCCAAGAAAAAGTCCATATTGGTATCTGCTGGGACAAAGAAAGGTAGCATAACAAAGGTTAGGTTCACAGTTCAGGCCCCAAACACAGCAGCCTGGGTAAGTTTCCATCACTGGTTGAACAGACCAGGAACTTTTCTGGGTAAAGAAATATTCCCCTATTTGATATGTCCCATGCTCAATTTGTAGGTTCTGCGTCAGAGAATGTGTCTAGATCCCTCATCATCTTCTCATTCCAAGAGGAACATCTTACAGGATCCTTTTTATTGGTTAGGCACCTGGGTCAAAAAACAATGCCAAATTTTATAATACTGAGGTTCTGGGAATGCTTTTCAAGTATTATATGCCTATCCCATAGACCAGACTGTCATACTAAATGCCCCCCCCCTTGCCATCTGCATGTGTGTTCTTAGGCTTGAAATTCCCTTTACCTGCTAACATAAACAAATGCATTAAATAATTGAACAATTCCCATTGTAAAGCTTTATTCAAGCATTTTCTGTTTGATTTTAAACAAAATCAGACTGAAATGTAGCATAGAGGTGTTAGCCCAAATGCAAGGTTTTATACTCTTGTACAGAGCCCATTAAGAAGTGTACGTGATGACAAAGTTGCATCTTCATCTCTAAAGCTTTTTAGTAGGATTCAGTTATTTTCCAAATGAATTCTCCAGGGCAGTTCTATTTAGGTTAATTTCCAATGTACCCAACAGTGCTGTATCTAGGCACCATTAACAAAATAAATCTAAGAGAGTTAATTCATTTTTCTTAGGTAAATAGTCATAAGGAGAATGTGCTTCTCTGACAAATGCTTGGAAATTTCTGTTCTCCTGATGTTAACAGATTGCAGAAAAAAAAACACTGGGGCAGTTTTATTGTAGAAATCAACTTAACTCACTAGGAGACAGATTATAGCTTTGGAAAAAAAACACTGATTGGGTCAGTGAGGCTAACTTAAGGAAAGAGGCTTTCAGCCTTGCTTAGAAGGAGGGGGATTAACAGTGAATTATGACCTGGTTTTCAGAGCAGTTGATCAACACCTACAAGATTCACTGGCCACTTCTTCTGAAAACAGCCCTGCACAGGGGGGCGGGAGGAAAGAAGAAAGGGGTTACTGAGTAAATGTCAATTGTGGGAAATGTCAAAATCAGGGAACGCTTAAAAACGTTGCCCCAGATGATTTGATCAAGCCCACATAGAGCACAAGTGAGCAAAGGATTAAAACTATGGCCGCACCTCCACAGCGCTGTGCCCAGTGGTCTCAGCCCGACCCTTTTGGGAGAAACTTAGCTTAGCACAAGGATTTGGCTATTAAAACGCCCCTGGCTCCTGAAGCAGGAAGGAGGTGAGTCCAATCCTTAATTCACTTCGGAATGAGGTGCTTTGTAGGAAATCAATCACTGTGAAATTCCAGGTGGGGAAAAGGATTTTTTGTGCTAAGGGGTGTAAGTCTATCTTGATGCCTGGGTGACGCATTCTGGAAATTTACCAAGCAGCAGATTCCTGCCCTAGGTGAGAAGACAAATTTCAGCAAGTAATCCATAATATGTGCCATGAACAGTGAGAGAAAGAAACATTTTGTAAGCAGTTAATTGTATGGGATGATGTTACAGTGTTATGCCTAAAGGCAAGGGTACACTGCACTTCTTCCAGCTCACTAACAAGCATGCAGGGGCTTTCACTAAGCAGCAATACTCCAGGGAGGAAACAATTAAGGAAAATATCAACAGAGAAATAAGGCAGTTTGGCAAAATACATCCTGCAGTATTTTTCATGGATTTCTCCAAAATATTAGAATGGTTTAAATTCTGTGAAGATTCATCTAGGGCCAGATTTCTGTTCGTAGCAGGATTGGGACAAGGAGTGAAATTTTCATCCTTAGACTCTATACATGTGTTTTGTTCACCAGATATGCAATTTAACCCATAAATTTATTTCCAAATTTATAAGAAGCATTCACTTTCTACTATCTAAGATGAAGGAATAAAACTTTCAGCCTATTACCTGTTTTATGTTAGAACCCTTTAATGTTAGAAATTTTCTTCTAATTTAAAATTACATTTCATTTCCACTATTTATTTTAGATCCTAGAAGTCTTTGGAAAATCACAACTACAGTGGATAATGTAAAGTGCAACATGCTTCTATGATGTAGGGTTTTGGTCAATAAACATTACAGTTGGGTTTTTCCCCCCTTGGAAGATGGAGTACTTCTAAAATCCACTTGAAAAGTTCTCAGTTGAGAGCAATACTGAACTTGAAAAAACATCAGCATTTGTTGGCAGACCATTATGTAAAAATTTCTAAGAAGAGCTCCTAGAGAGGGATAATGGGCTGCTCTGCACTGCTGTCTCCCCAGTGCCAGTGGCAGCTCCATTAGCTTGGGAAGGCACTTGCCTGGTCCACAACACTCAACGGTACTGAATGTAGATCTAAACTAGAGTTGTTTGCCACCCAAAGTTTCATTCCCTTTGTCTCAAAGTTGTGTCCCTCTGAGATTTTTGTATGGTGCTCATTACCATGGAATATAAGGGACCACAGCCTCCCATAGCAGCCTGAAAAGAATTGTGGTTGCTTTGACTTCAACGTAGAGCCTGCTCTGGATTTTAGGCCCAAATCCTGACCCTACTGAATTGAAAAAAAATTAGAAGACCTTTTAGACAGAAACTGTCCCTATTCTGCATTTTACAACTCTCGGGTTATAGCAGCACTGAATAAAATTAATTTTATCAAAGAATTTCATTTAACCTTGAAATATGGAATTAATGTGGAAGATGGTCCAAACTGAATATATTCAAACAAAAAATAAATAAGCTTTAGGAGTACATTACATAAGAAGATAAGAATAGTTTCACCAGATGAAACTGGATGTCTGTCTCACCTGCTGCACACCATCAAAATGTGCTGTCATGCTGAGTACTATCTTATCACTTTGCCAACCGGTGATAGCAGGAAGAAATGCCAAGACTGTGGTCCCTTGCTCGGCAGAGGGGCACGCTGCTTGACGGCAGCTGTAAAAAATAAAACGTACTATAGCACGCTTGTGATTACTTAGAAGGAACAATGTTTAGTAGTAACTGATTAATGAGAATCCGAGCTAGGATGAACTTCTTGAGTTTCAGTGAAACTAGACCAGCCAGCTTCACTCTGCTACATGTTTACATGACAGTGCTCTGTCTCAGTTTACAATATTAAAAAGAAATTAAAATCACAAACAGATCAAAAGTGCTCTCTTCTTCTGAAACATATTTTTACTAAAAGTGAAGGTCCCTTCAGATTTTTTTTCATATTCTGTCTCCTCCTCTATCACCCCCCATGCACAGTTCTCAAATCCATCCGAACTACTTGCCATGTTTTTTCAAGCATCTCTGTCCCTACACTGGAGAAACAGAGACTTTTAGAAGGCCATAAGCGCAACTGCTCTTTCCATTATATAGGAGGGAACCTCCACAATTATTCTGTTGCTGTGAGAATGTGTAACATGAAGATTATGCTGAATTTTGCAAATGTTTCTTCAGCATGGAAATAATTCATCTGACCTGACAAGTTTAATGATATGAAGAGCTTAAGGCCACTCACCTTTCAGATAACAAGACCATTTCTGAAGACAACGTACAAGCTAGACATTGCTGCTGTCGCTGTAAGGGCAAGCAAGCAGAGGAACCACCCCACTGCACTTGCTCATGCCAGATCACAGAGCTGATTTGTACCTGCCTAAAGTCGTATACATTATTGTTTACATGTTACCAACACGGTGCTTTACAGGTAGGCATGAAGACCAACTGTGATGGCAGTTTCAGATCCTACATTTGTGGGCAGTTACTCTCACCTCCAGGAAAGGCAGCAGCCAGTTTTGTTAGTGCTGTCACCTGAGAGGACGCCAGCAGTTGTGTCTCCACTCTGCACCAGCACGACCTGTTTAGGGTACATACTAGCAGGAGAGTGAAGGGAAAGTTACATTACCCCAGGTTTTSTTTATCTAATCACTAGCTAAGCAAGCAAAAAAGGTCCATTTCTATGAGTCTGTAGAGGAAAAAATACCATTTGTTAAAAATCACATAATAGCAGTGACCCTTTTGCTTTGTCCTTCAGTACAAAACATTTTCCAAGCATATATCTCTCTTCAGAGATTTGCAGAGTAGAGGAGAAAAGGACTGCAACCGAGCAGGTCTCATCATTATATAAGAAATTATTTATTCATAGTTAAAGTAAGCGATACATTTTGCTGTGCAGTGAAAGCTAATCATAGCTAATTTAAGATTTTTATAGCTTTTCAACACGAGCATGATAAAATGCCGTATGGCGCTCTTGTAACTGGGCAAAGTCTCCGAAATCAGCATGATTCCCTTTCTAATCCACTTGGTGAGGCACGGCCGTGCAAGGCCACGTTCCTGCTTGCTATGGCCCTGCGAAGCGCAGGGCCCTGCCAGGGAGGACGGGAGCTGTCGGCGCAGCGGCCGAGCCCCGCGCCGGCTGCCGGCAGGCCGCCCAGCAGGTGGGGAGCAGCCAGAGGAACCGCGGGCCGTTTTTGCAGCCACTGTATCCAAAGAGCAAATGTCAGAAATGGAACTTGACCCAATTTATGAAACGATCTTCTTTGTCTCTTGCTGCCCTCTGCTGTCACAAGCCAGGGCGGCTCGGAGAGGGCTGCGAGCAGCCGAGCTGCGGGGCTGGAGGAGCCACACTTGGCCAGGAGCCACAGCAAGGCTGGTCACCCCGAGGCATAAAAATCTGCCCCTTGGGAAAAAAAAAACAACCGCTGAAGTCCAGCCACGTAGACAGGAGAAGCCAGCCATAGGGTTTGAAAACCTGATCGCTCTGAAACAACTCTGAAGTTGCTCCTGTGTGGGAATTTACTCATGCTTTGTTGGTGTGGGACATCAGATGCTGGATGTGATGCATAAGCAGCACAGTGCATTGGCTTGATGCCGTGTGGTGATCTGGGAAGGAAGAGCACACGGGAGCCAAGGGACCTGTAGGCCCTTGGCTGTTCATATAAAATCCTACGTCACAATTGTAACAGTTTCAAAGGTTTTTAGCACAGCAAATATAACTGAATCCAAGAAATACAAGTGAATCCAAGAAGYTCAAGTCATATTACTTTCACCTTTAGCAATTGTAATCAAAGGCAATCTGACAATTGCATTAACGCAGCGTGCTGAATTTCTTGGGTGAGCCACGTCTTTCTAAAAATGTACTCTCTCTACAGCAACAAACCTCTATCCAGAGCAGAGCTGAGGCTTCAGGACTATTTCTTGAACGCTTTCCAAATGCATGAGTGGACTCAGGGACTCAGAGAACACCTATGGACTCAATGTGAGCTCTCTTGCTGCTCTGGCCAGCCCATGATGCTGCCCAGAGTCACATCACCACGGTGCTCAGCCCAGCAGGCTCTGAGATGCAGAGGAGGCCACCTGGGGGCAACCACAAGCAGAGCCCGCTGTTGGTTCATCCCCTCACTTTTGCTTCAGGCGCCACTTGTTCTTCACGCTACTTTAACAAGGACTTGCATGAAGAGCTGGGGTACTCCACAACAAGATTTGGGTTTCTTTAAATGCTCATTCTGATGCATGCTCTGTTACATGTATTACAAAGCACTGTTGAGYCAGCCTGTCCTGCAGAAGATACAGGTAGCACTGAAAGTCTTGGTGCAAATGCAACTCTAATGCAATGTTGTTTTCGTCTGCAACTTGATTGCATCAAGGTTTTTCTAGACAAAAAAACACGTTAGAACTGGACTGTAACTAGAGCTACAGCATGCCCAGGAGGCACTGAAGACTCTCCCTGACAGCCTTCCCACTGTTGTTCCTCTATCACATATCCTAACTCCAGTCAGTATTTCTTACTGCGGAAATGGCATTGGGAAATAAGTGAATCTTACAGCAGCACCCACAGATCACCAAATACTTAAAAGACTCTCAAGCACACATGATGAATCTCCAATTCTTATGCAATAATCTAGGAAACTGTATTCTTTTTCCCAGAACTTAGAGTAGGCACTGCAAATTGTGTAAAGTGGTTTAGGGCAAGGAAATATATATTTTTTTTTACAACACTGAAGAGTAAAAGAGATCCCTTGGCAGTTTGCTCTCAGACACCCCTCAGAAATGCTGGGAATTTTATACAGAGGAAAGAATATCTGCAAGAAGGCCACTCCTGTCCTGGAGCATTAGCTGGATGCCAATGAAATACACTTTCAGTCCTGGACCTTAGTTTTAAAAGCACTACAGGAAATCTGGTCTAGCTCTTGAGGCACTAGAGCCCTCCTGTCAAAATTCCAGTCATATTTTTTTCCTGCAGATGTCAAGGGCATCCATGACAATGGCAGAGGGAGAGATTGAGTGATGAGGAGGATGATTTGTCACTTGGGCAGTGAGCTCAAGAGAGGAAAACTTAAAAACTGAAGGTGCTTGTACTGTGATGAAATGCCTGAGGAAGGAAGACTGGGGAAGCAAAGAGAGGAACATGGGATAATCAAGAGCTAGGATTTGAGAAGACTGGTGAAGAAGCTTCAGGGAACAGTAAGAAGACTGCGCTCTGAGGGCACACTTGCCTCCAGACCCTGGAAATCTACCCCAGTTTCCCCAATCCCTCTATTTCTCTGAAGTAAGCAACCACCCATCTGGCAAGAGGAGTATTCCAGCTCCCGCATCGTTTTTCGCCCGTAATGTAAAAACAGAATCACCCCCAGGGATTTTCTGAAGAAAAACTTAGAAATGTTCATGAAGCCTTCAAATACACCACAGAAAACTAAGAAACTAAATGTTCAGTTTTCACCCAGGACTTTGACTAGCATGCAGTGAAGGAGGCATATAACGTACATTCAGCCACCTGAATAAAAGAGAATATTGAGCCATGGCTCATTGATTCGTTTGCCAGCACTGAATGAGGCAAGGTTGCCAGGGGAAAGGAAAAATTATGTCTGGTATCATAATGTATATGATACCTAAGAGGACTGAATCACTATTACATATTTAATCTGGCATTTCCTAGCTTTTGAATGTAGAATTTTGCAGACTGAATTATAATCCTTTCCTGTGTCTCATTTAGTAAGCAATAAATATAAAGGAGAAGATTTGAATTGGAGCTCTTGGGATTTCAGGCCTGAAAGGAAGGGACGTGGATGAGATTTCCTCTAAAGCTTTGATATTTCAAAGTCAAATGAGTGATATAAAACCAGCAAATGTAAATGTAGAGGCAGACAGGCCCGCCCTTGGAGCTTAGGCTTTTTGTTAAGCCTGCTCAATGGTTAGTGCAAAGTAGCCCTGGCCTTTAAGCACTGTTACCATACAAATAAATAATAAACGTTTGAAAAATAAATACTACCTTGACGTGTTACTTATTGTTAGAGTTTATTTTATGTGTGGTCTCATTCTTCGGTCAGGGTTTCCTATTTCTTCTGGAGCTTGCTGTTGTGTTTGTTTATCCCAGGCAAGAGGGATCCTATATGAAAAATAAGCAACAGCTGAGCATTTGCAAAAGAATATTGCAAACAGAGCACTAGTCCTGGGCAGAGTCATCCACATTTGCACATGAAWCATTCAGATCACTAGTTCGCTGGGTATTCCTGTGAATGAGGGTAAGTTGCTCTGCTGAATTTACTCTTGGCCAGCTCTTCTTGGCATGTGCACCTCTATAAGAATGAGGTTAACCAAGGTATCTATGTATGGCACTACTAGAAGGGTAATAAAACAGAATAGAGATGAGTTAGTGGGTCATTTATTYTAACATGTACATTTTCTAATGCACATGGAAGGGCACTTCAGTTTGAGTTTCTAATACCATCTAATGTCAAATCCTGGACTGCTTTATGACCACCATATTAATTCTGTTGCTTAAGGGGTTTTGGCCTAGAAATCATTTTGGTTTTAGTGTTGCTATTTATACGTACAAACCTGCAAAGCATAATTCATGCTGAAACCAATGAGACCATGCTTGTGGATTCAAGTCTCGTGTATTTCATATCACATTGCTAAATTAAAAGATAAGAAAAGATTTTGGGGTGGAAAGGAATGAGGAGGGAGGACGAGTTCCTCTTTTTCTCATGTTATGAAACCGATAAGAATCTTATCATTTAAGAAGTAAAGAAAATCATCGAGGCAAAACATGAAGCTGTCTTGCAACATGCTGGAGCTTGTTTGGAAGAGTTGCTAAAATACAAATACTAAAGGCTTAAGTGAACCCATTGTTTGCTTGTTTTTATCGAAATAACAGAAAATGGAGAAGCTGATGCATAAATACATAATCGTATTATGTAGACTGTACTGATTAAAACCTTGTCCTAGTAGGAAAATGGGAGATTTTCTTCCATAAGGAACATAGAAAGGTATTTTTCCTCTTTTCSCCCCTACGACTGAGATGGATCAGTTTATTTTAAGGTGGGGAACAGATGAATGTACTTTTACTTTTCTGTTTTGTGCATGGGATTTATGGTTCTTTCACCATTCCTGGATAAACTAGCAGCGAAGCTCTGACTGCCTGTTGCAAAAGGTGAAGATCACTAGGAGCATCGCCATCCCCACATGCAATGCCCGAGCATGATATTGGACAGCAAGAAAGGAGCGAGACTCTTGGCCAGTGAACTCCAATTTGGGTGGTGAATGCAAGCCAAGGCTGTAACGTGCTATTTTTTCATGGTGCTGTATCATGCTTCAGACACGTCTCCCCAGGACGGCTCCGGCAGCCAACGCACGCCTGGGAATCGCAACTGGGTTGGTGTAGCTCTGCCTGCAAACGTGCTGAGCCCACAGCTGCCGGGGCTCCAGGCTGGGTACGAACACWGACAGGAGGTGAGGGAGGTACAACATTACCTGGGTTCTTCACTTTAAATGCTATTGTGTACTGAAAAAATACTTCCTTAAGGCTGCATTTCATTCAACATGGCCTGCAAGGGTTCTGTTTATAGGCAGATTTCCATTATCACTCTTTGTTTTCACATATTATTTAAAAGCCTCCCAAATTCTCCTTTGGGGAATGATCCTTTCCGTGTTTGGTCCCAGTCCAGGGATGAACTGTGCACGGTATGTGGAAATTGTTGGAAATTTCCCTTCAGCTATTTTTGAGGTATGGTAGCATGAAATAGAGCTCCCCCCTCCTCCCCCACTCCTCCCATCCACATATACACTTTTTTCAGTCTAAGGAACTTTAYTTTAATTCCATTCCCCTCACCTCAATTGCTGAGTGTCTGGCACTGAAAAAAAACACCAAAACAACAGTTTCTCACCAAGTCCCCCAAGGATTTCTCATAGCAAAGCCAGGCTGAGATAACAGGGAGTGCAATGGAACAATGTTTTTATCAGTTGTGTTTAATAAAAACTGAAGATTTACGTATGATGGCAAAAAAAGAGAGTGAACAAAACAGTTTCCACTATAAAGCCTGTATGAATCTTTTCCTGTTTAAGAAACAGCGTTTTTTAATTGTACTCTGCCAGCTTAGTTTGAGTTTTGCTGTGATTGATAAAAAGGAAATATCCCAGAAATGTTTTCTCCATAACTAGAATTTAACTGAGAAAGAAATTAAGTGTGTACCTTTTTTCCCCACCTTCTTTTTGTTTCTTTGTTTACCAATAATATTTATCTTTAATCTTCAACAGCTTTAGAGTCATGGGGAGAAGCTACTTTGATGGCACCTTAAAATAAGACACACCTGTGAAAGCAGATTGCTGGCCCCAAACCAGCTCCTCGATCTCACATACATAAGCATAAAACTGGAATTTCTCTAGATTCACACCAGTGTTTCAGAGATCAGCTTCTGGCCTAAAAGATTTAAGCCGTTACATTTTTGGAGCTTGATGTTGATGCTGGCTGCAGTTTAGTTTAATTTAGCATAAAAAGGTACTGTTTCAACAGCTGGAGAATCAACTCCAGACAAAGCATACACAATGTTATAATTGCCCTCCATTATATAGTGGAAATCAGTTGTAATGCTGTTCTGGAGGTGAAAATCCACTTTTCATAGAGTTTTGGCTCCGAGACCCAGCCTTCCACTTTCTCTATTTCAAAATCGAGCAGAGCCAACAAAAGTGCCAACATCCTTCGATGTCACCCAGATGGGCAATTAAGGGGAAGGCTGATCCCAAGGCCACCGTGGAGGAATCCAGGATGGAGAAAGCCAGATGACACTCACAGACGGCTGGAAAACCTTGCCCTTTGGGTGTTATTGGGAAATGCAGGCCCCCAAGTATTGACTGTCTAATTCCACCACAGGGTTCTGATAGGATGAAGCCATTTTATCAGTTGAAAAATTAATTGCTGCCTAACAAGCTAGAGCAGGGTCAACAGCCATTCATCTTCATTTCCTCTCCATAGCGTTCACGCCCATTAGTTAGCTTCTAAATCTTCCTCCCCTCTCAGATTTGCTTACAGCACCAGAGAGCCAGTAAAATGCTARAGTAGGCATACTGAAAACATGCCTGCCAAAAGCACTCTCTTGCTAATAACACACACATTTTCAGTCACGTATTTGTTTTGCCAGGTCCTTAACTCTTGATTTTTGTCCAAAAAGACAGTGGAAGTGTTGAAGATGTGTCAGGTCTCACCATATGGTGAAAGACCTGGATTCTGTAACGTGGTTTATCAAAGCTGAAACCTCACGGAAGGTCCTGTTTCTTTTCATGTATCCATTTGTTTTCAATGTCATTGTTTAAAATAAAAGAGGAAAAAAACTTACTKTGCACTAGATATGTCAGAACACGTTGTGTTTCTGTGGCTGTTTCTCCTCCTCTTTTCCACAAACAGATTTCTGAAAGGTAGTTTTGTGGAGTTTTCTAAATGGCCATGGACCGCTGGAAAAAATAGCAATAACCCTAAATCAGCTCCCTTGATCTTCAGCCACAGATACCATTGCTATCTACCTATCAAGTCCACACGTGCCCATAATCTTTCTGTTTGTATGTAACCCAGAAACAAATAAGAATCTATTTTCTGCACATAGTTCAGATGTGGTCTGAAACTGATGGTAGAAAACAGCTACAAGAAGTGCTGATGTAGTTTAAATCCTGCCATTAGGACTGTTCTGTGCCTTCAGATGGACTGGGAAGAGCTTGTTCATGATCCTCTGGGCTGCCTGTTCCTGCCAGCAAGGTGTGGGCCTGCTTGGTGGGACATCTTGCACCGCAGCTTGAGGAGCATTACTGAGTAGCAGCCCAACTAATAAAAGCCAATAGCATTGCCCAAGTCAGTCGTGGGGCTACTGGGAGTGTGGGAGATGAGGAGGCAAAGCCAGAGCAGAAGCAAAGGATGGTGTTGGCAAGGAAGTAATGCAAGGAGGACAAGAGGCAGCAGCTGGAGCTGGCAGGAGAGAACATGGGCAGTGGGAGGCAAGAGGAAGGACAAGAGAAGGCAGCAGCAGGAAAGGCGGGCTGCAAAAGCTGTCRACAACCACCTTATCAGTTTGATTTTCTGCATGGTTCAGGCCAATGTCTCTGCCAGTCATTCCTGCACCTGGCCCTAACCACCGCTGCTAATGTACAATGGTTGGAAAGACATTCATTCTTGACTTCTAGACACCCAGTAATAAGGATTCATCTTATGAATGTTGTTATTAAAAACATGTACCATATTTCCAGCATAATTTTGTCTGGTTTGGATTCCAGAGCTGAAATCTCCTTCTGATGAAATCTTGAGTCATCTATTCTCAGAAAAAATAATTTCCTTACATAAGTATTTTGAGACCAAGATAGAGATTTGTTAACTGTTTCTTCAGTCTCTCACTATAAGGAAAATTTTCCAGATTTAATCATTCCTGCAGTTTTCTTCTAAAAAACTTCCAGTTTGACACTGTTGTTTCTGAAAAGCATGGAGTCCAGAAGAGCTCAGATTTGCTAAACCACAAATATAATAAAACCAATTGTGCCTTAAAATATCCTGAGTTTGGCCTAAAAGCCCAATACCCAGCACACCCCTAAGCACTGAGTTTGTAGAAAGGTACTGGAGTACAGACTTACCTCTGACTGTCACTCTATTTGTACATGAGGAATCAGCTCTTGGTGGGATTAAAGCTCTTATTTGAAAGAGATGTTTTGAAACCTTCATCATCTCTATGTTTTGTTTTGCTCTTTCCAATCAAAGATGAGATTCTTACACAAGCAAATGAATGCCAGGATTTCTTTGGTCTCAAATAAGAAACCTAAGCCTGCTGAAACTTTCGAACTTAAATGGAAAGAAAGAATCAGCTAAATCTACTCGGATTAAAGYCTTGGGTGCTAGGCTAGTCCAAAGAAAAATTTGATTATTAACATACTGACTTTTTCATTTTGAGGAAGTGAAGAAGTCTTAATTTTGGTGACTGCTGTATGCTCTTTGTACAAGGAATACAGACTTTCTTTTCAGATTACTAATTTTTCTTAGTGCTGCACAATAGAATGCTTTTTGTATATCTTCTCTTTGAAAGGATCTCACATTTTGCTAATTTTTTACTATAGAATACTTCTAAAACTCGAGGGTGTTTCAACAAAAGACTGCAGTGAGCTTTAGACAAGACTTCCCTTCACTCTTCACTTGTCTTCAACTCATGACCATTGCTAGAGTGAGCTGACCATTTTGTATCCTTATTTTAAAAGTTAACAAAACAGTGCCCTGTGCGGGTTACTCCCTGCTTACCCCAGCGAGGAACTTCACAAAAATTACCTGTACATAACAGTCACATTACCTAATTTACAACTGGAATGAATACAGACAGTGCAATGACTAAAGTTTTATTCAAATAAACAAGGAAAAGAATAATCAACTATTGAATATGCTTCTGATGTTGGCAAATAAACAACCAGTTGGGCTGGAAATTGGCCTAACTGCCAGGCTTAAGGGGTAGTGGTCAATGGCATGGTGTCCGATTGGCAGCTGGGAATAAGCAGAGTCCCCCTGAGGTCAACACTGGGGCAGATATTGTTCAGTGGCTTCTTCAACAACCTCAATGATGAGACTGAATCCACCCACAGAAAATTTCCAGACAATACTAATTATGAACAATAGAGTTTCAATCCAGAAGGACATTGAGAAACTTGGGTATCAGGAAACCCTACCAAGTTCAACAAAAAGTTCTGCACCTGCGTCAGGATAGTCCTTCACATCAACACAGGCTGTGAACCAAGTGGCTGTGGAGCAGCCCTGCTGAAAATAACCGGGGCACGGCAGTGGACACCATATTGAATATGCACCAACAGTGTAAAGCAAACCTCATACCAGGCTACATGAGGAAGACTGTGGTAAACAGATGGAGGTAAATTATTATTCCTCTCCCTACTCAGCACTGGTCAGGCTGCACTTGGTATAATATGTTCAGTCTGGGGACTCCCAGTTCAAAAGCGATACTGCAAAAGTGGAGAGAAACCAGCAGAAGGCTGACCAAGATGGTCAGAGGCCAAGACTGCAGGTTGTACAAGGACAGGTCATGGAAGCTGGCTTGTTTAGCCTGGGAGACTAAAAGGGAATCCAACAGTAGTATGCTACTACTTGAAGAGGAGTTACAAAGATGAGAGAGTCAAACTCTTCTTCATAGTGGCAGATGGTGTAAGAAGAGGGACATACTGCACCTTGGGAGGTTCAAGCTGGAACTTAGAGGGTTTTTTTAGAATCACAGAATCATTTAGATTGGAAAGGACCTTTAAGATCATTGAGTCCAACTGTAAACCTAACACTGCCAAGTCCAACACTAAACCATGTCCCTAAGCACCATGTCTACACATCTGTTAAATACCTCCAGGGATGGCGACACTACCACTTCCCTGGGCAGCCTGTTCCAATGGTTGACAACCCTTTTGGTGAAGAAATTTTTCCTAATATCCAATCTAAACCTCCCCTGGTGCAACTTGAGGACATTTCCCCTTGTCCTTTTGCTAGTTACTTGGGAGAAGAGACCGACACCCACCTCTCTACAGCCTCCTTTCAGGTAGTTGTAGAGAGCGATAAGGTCTCCCCTCAGCCTCCTCTTCTCCAGGCTAAACAACCCCAGCTCCCTCAGCCACTCTTCACAAGACTTGTGCTCCAGACCCTTCACCAGCTTCGTCACCCTTCTCTGGACACGCTCCAGCACCTCAATGTCCTTCCTGTAGTGAGGGGCCCAAAACTGAACACAGTATTCGAGATGCGGCCTCACCAGTGCCAAGTACAGGGGCACAATCACCTCCCTACTCCYGCTGGCCACACTATTTCTGACACAGGCCAGGATGCTGTTGGCCTTCTTGGCCACCTGGGCACATTGCCGGCTCATGTTCAGCCGACTGTCGACCAGCACCCCCAGGTCCTTTTCCACCAGGCAGCTTTCCAGCCACTCTTCCCCAGGCCCGTAGTGTTACATGGGGTTGTTGTATGGGGCTCGGCCATCCAGCCAGTTTTTTACCCAGAGAAGAGTACACCCATCTAAACCATGAGCAGCCAGTTTCTCCAGGAGAATGCTGTGGGAGACAGTGTCAAAGGCTTTACCAAAGTCTAGGTAGACAACATCCACAGCCTTTCCCTCATCCACTAAGCTGGCCATAGAAGGAGATCAGGTTAGTCAAGCAGGACCTGCCTTTCATAAACCCATGCTGACTGGGCCTGATCACCTCGTTGTCCCATATGTGCTGCTGATGGCACTCAGGATGATCTGCTCCGTAACCTTCCCTGGCACCAAGGTCAGACTGACAGGCTTGTAGTTCCCTGGATCCTCCCTCTGGCCCTTCTTGTAAATGGGCGTCACATTTGCTAACTTCCAGTCAACTGGGACCTCCCCAGTTAGCCAGGACTGCTGATGAACGATTGAAAGTGGCTTGGTGAGCACTTCCACCAGCTCCCTTAGTACGGTGGATCCCATCTGGCCCCATAGACTTGTGTGTGTCTAAGTGGTGTAGCAGGTTGCTAACCATTTCCCCTTGGATAATGGGGGCTTCATTCTGCTCCATCTCCCTGTCTTCCAGCTCAGGGGACTGGGTACCTGGAGAACAACTGGTCTTACTATTAAAGACTAAAGCAAAGAAGGCATTAAGTACTTCAGCCTTTTCCTCATCCTTTATCACTATGTTTCCCCCCATATCCAATAAAGGATGGAGATTCTCCTTAGCCCTCCTTTTGTTGCTAATGTATTTATAGAAACATTTTTAATTGTCTTTTAYGGCTGTAGTTAGATTAAGTTCTAGTTGGGCTTTGGCCCTTCCAATTTTCTCCCTGCATAACCTCACGACTTCTTTGTTTGTTGCCCATGCTGCGTGCATCGGTGTAGATGCACTTCAGTTGGGCTATTGATCCTGCCACCTTTTTGSGGGSAGAAACTCTAATTCCTACATGATCATTCTCAGGCACTTCCATGGTTTCTAACACATCAATAACCCTTGCGTCTTTGCTGTCGCGTGGCTCTTCATCCCCTGCCTCCACTGAGATGGCAGACTGAAGGACCTCACTAGCACACCATCCCTCAAACATTGGTGTGTCACTCCCAGGCTTATCTCTAGTGAGCCTGGTTTTATCCCTTTCCCCCTTTGAATCTAGTTTAAAGCTCTTTCAATGAGCCCTGCTAACTCCTGTGCRAAGATCCTTTTCCCCCTTTGAGACAGGTGTACCCCGTCTGTCGCCAGCAGGCCAGGTGTCATGCAAACCGACCTATGATCAAAAAATCCAAAATTCTGCCAGTGACACCAGGCTTGGAGCCAGGTATTGATCTGCTGGCTCCTCCTGTTTCTTYCCTCATCATTCCCTGTAACTGGAAGGGTAGAGGACAACAACTACTTGTGCTCCTGATCCCTTAACCAGTCGTCCCAAGGCCCTGAAGTCTCTCTTGATTGCTCTTGGTCTTYGTGTTGCAACTTCATCACTGCCTACCTGAAAAACCAATAATGGTTGATTATTGATTACTATCTGAGGTCTGTACCAGATTAGGAAGCTTTCTCTTCACATCTTTAACCTGGGCCCCAGGGAGGCAGCAGACTTCCCTAAGAAGCGGGTCTGGTCTGCATATTGAGCCTTCTGTTTCCCTCAGGAGAGAGTCTTCTATACAATGAACCGTCTTTTTTTCTTTATGGAAGCGGTTTTGGCACAGGGCATAGTCCTACTTAACCTGGGCAACACCTCCAAGCTAGATCAACCATCATCCTCATCATTGTTCAGTTCCACTTGCAAAGCCTCATACCTATTATGCAAGGGCACCTGGGAAGATGGGGTAGTCACAGAGGACATGCGCCTGCTGCACCAGGCGGGAACTTAGGAGAAGCTTCACCAGGAGGATGGCAGTGTAGCACTGGAAAAGGCTGCCCAGAGAGGCTGAGGGTTCTCTACCCTTGACAGTTTTCAAGGCTCGGTAAACAAATCTGTGGCTGGCGTGCTTTAACTTCAGCAATAGTCCTGCTGCAAGTAGGAGGTTGGACTGGAGACCTCCAGAAGAAGTTCTAGCCAGTACTTCCGTGACTCCATAATTCACTGGATAAWCTTTGGGAGCCACCTATGAGCAGCAGTGCTGATGAGAAGCAATATGTTAGACCYGGATATTATTTTCTCAGACAACTCATACTTGGGCAATTAAATACAACTTTGCAATAAATGAAAAAGAAGTATGGTAATGCTTAAATGCGTGAAGTACATTTCTTCAAACTTCTAAGTCACAAGAGCTTTGAGGAAGAGCATCAAGTTTATAACTAGATGAAGCACAGAGACTGTACCCAGAAGAAGATGAAAGGACCTTTGTTCTCTGGTACAGCCTCAAGTGCTATGCTTTCAATGTTTCTCAATGCTGCTGAGAAACAGTCCAATTTCTCATCAACAGTTTCATTAACACTTGGGGTAAAATCTCTCTAAATCAGGGTGAATATTGCCCTTATAACCCTCACTTGTAAGAAACAGTTAAGTTCATTATGGGACAAGGTAGCTGAAACTACTGTAGCCTTCCTTCCAACCACCAGCACACGTCACTGTCCAAAACAAGGGCACCTGCAAGACACATGGGTGGAAGGGTTTTACTGGCCATTGTTTTGTGATCAGTTGGGTGTCTATGAGAGAGAGACAAAAAGATCAAAGGAAGAGACAGATGGTGGCAAGGAAAAAGCCAACAACACAGACATAACAAGGGCCAGGAATGTCCCTCCAAGAAAAGCTAAGAGAAAAGGAAAAAAGAGCTTTTATGCTAAGTGTTTAATGGAAAATAGACTTGAGCTGTAAACAGAGGCCATGCCTCTTCTGCAATTCTTGTTGTGTGAAGAAAAAGAGGGCTTTGTATTTTCTTTGCAATTAAATGGGATTGCATCAGAGAAACCTCATTTCAGAAAGCATCAATTGCTCTTCCTAGCTGGAACAATCCTTATGACCCAGGGTTTTTATTTAGATATTTACGCAGCTCACATAAGTTTATACCCAGTCACCTAGGAAAGTGATAGTATAGCTCTATTTACCCCTAAAACAGCGCACCCAGCTCAGCAGTCAGTCAGTTATGTTTCTAATGTGCCTATTGCTGTAACACTGGAAGAGCTGCAGTTCAGGAAGGTTTCAGACAAGCTAGTGAAACGGTCAGGCAATGGGGCAGGAATCAACAATGCAGGGCAGAGCACTGGTGAGTGTGTTTTTGAGTGGCTTCTTTCTCATCTTGTGCTTGTCTTGGTTTTGTCAGAGTGAGTCCTGAGGAAATGTTGGCACTGTCAGACCTGGAAAAAGGCTGAGCCCACTTGCCGTAATACTGATAGTCTGACTTTTTGCAATGAAAATGAAAGAGGTCCTCTCTTCCTATTTGGGAAGTTGACTAAACTGGGGAAATTAGACAATTTCCTCATTTATACACCTTCTACTCTACTAAACATCCACGGAATACAGATAGCGAGATGAGACTTTGGAGGAATTTGTAGATGGCAAGACATATACATACATGCTTTTAGTGTACCCACACTGCACAGAAAGGATGGCGTGCTAACGAGATAAGCAGGTTATTCTGCTTTTTGTTTTCTTCTTGCAGTTCAACACAACTTAACGCTTGCCTTATTTCCTGCATGCTGTAAGTGAGGGGGCTTGGCAGTATCCCTTCACACTGAAAGCTGGTGGGTCCCAGGAAGATTAAGGCCAAATGTAACCATGTTGGACATGAATTTAAATTCCCGGAATCAGAKATTTGGAATACTATTTTGTGTTCGGAGCATGGCTCCCACTGACTTCAGCTGCAGCTGTGAAAGTTCAGCACGCCTACAAGTCCTGCACCAAGAATAAAAGCAATGTAAAATTATTGACAGCTTCTGAAAAGATTGGCTCGAGTGACTCAGCTATCATCGTATGGGAGCTGTGTGACAGAAAAAGGGACAATATCCAATTGTCCAGGGTAGAACATCACTCCCTTGCCATATGCTCTCTTCCCAAATTCTGTCTCGTTCTCTATACTGCTTCCCATTTCTGGGACCAATGAAGTGGGAAAGGGTCTTATAGTGTCTTTAACTGTATAACCATTATCAGCTCCCGGAACTTTCCGTACTGCTTGTAGAATGAACCTTGTCATGAAAGACAACCTGCATAAACACAAGAAGTGCCAAAGTTCAGCCTTAATAACATTTTCTTCAGTTGGCATGTATTTTGCTTATTTTTCAAAAAGAGGAACAAATTCCCTTGTGTGACATTGTGCTGCCATTCACAAGGGCTACCAGGAGGCAAATGGGGCCTTTAAATGCACTGCACAGATCTCTGCTCTTTGGCTAGTGGCATGACAGAAAATGGCGATAGGTGTCAGAGACCACCACTGGGGAGCTGGGACACGCACCTTAACTGCCTGGCTCATTTCTCCACCAGCCTCTTCTTAATTCTCTCAGCCTTGTTGGGTCTTTATCCTCATCTTTTCCCTCAGCCAGTCCCATTTCTCCTCATATAGATATAGTACCCTTGGCAGATCTACAGCTACTCAGCCAGCCATAGCTTCTCCCCTCAAGTTCCAGTTGTGGGCTTTGATTTGAAACTCTTCGCTTTTCCTTTAGAAAATCTTTAGCCAACAAAAGAATCTTTTTTCCTACTGCTTCATTCTTAGCAACATCTAACAACTTTACAGAAAATTTCCAGGAGAAATCAGTCCAAAGCAGACCCTTAACAATGGAATGGTAAATGTTTCACAAAATTATAAGTGACTGAAAAACAGGAAATGTTTCAGGAGACAAGAATAGGTCTATCCCCAACATGAATAAAGCTGGTTGTATAAAACCTTGTGTTGTATCTCCAATTGTTTAAATACCCTGTACTGATGATAGTTATGCTAATATGAGACATTAAAAAAAAAAAAAACAAACCACAAGATAAAGCATTAAAGACTGTATAAAAATTCTCACCCAAGGGTATTCATAATCTGGCCTTAACAGTGGAGTATTAGTTGCCTATAAATATCATTTGCTGCTTTATCTCCTGCCACACAGCCCCAAAACATGAGCTGGACTTGGAAAACCAAAAGGCACCTCTACAGAATATCCCTCTCTACTTCAGACAGTTGCTTCCAGACACCTTATGAAAAACACCCAATAATCTCACTTCCCTGAGCTGCAAAGAAAGAGAGGAAGGAACAGCAGTGACAGCTATTTCAACCACCCCATGAAAGACAGCTAATCCATCCCCAGCATTTGTAGGGGTTTCTGGCCCTGGTCCTATACAAAAGAAGGCAAGGAAGGAAAGCAGCCAGTTTCTACGTGTTACAGTCCATGTGGGTTAATGCACTTCTGGGAAGGGAGATACTTGGGAGAACTTGCCCTGCAAGTGGGATACAGAGTATGTGATGAAAGCCACTTAAAATATCAACCCGGGCAGTCCCTAAATGCTAAGTGCTATGGTCAGTCTTTATCTGGGAATGTTCTGTAAAATGTTGTTGATTTTAGGCAAAGTAGAAGGCACCCTTGCTGGATGCCGGCTGGTGGGCTTTCACTTGTCACCTGTGATAGGCACACGAGGTCTGACACTGCACGGCCACATTTCTTGCTGTAGACACCATTCCTCTCCCTTTGCCCCCAGCCCGCTGTTTTCATTTTGCTTTTGTTTCTTTTCTTTCAGGCTGAGGAGAGCTGGGTAAGAGATGTTTGTTTTGGGAAAAGAAGAAAGAAGACTACTCTGGAATTGTTAAAAAAAATGCAATGCAGGTTTCAACAAAGGGCCACTTTAAAGAAAGCTGAAGAGCTCTATAGAGGTCTCTCTTTTTTTTTTTTTTTTTTTTTTTTTTCCCCAGAAAACAAAGTTGATGAAAACAGCTGGAGACTGTAACTTGGAAAATCAAGAAAGTAAGATGAATAAAACTTCCTGTTTTCCTCTCCTATCCCAACCTGCAGGGGACAAGGGTGGAGGGTAACCTCTTGAGCCCCTTTTCAAAACAGATGTTGAATTCCCAAAGGGTTCAGGTCTGGACTATTTTTTTTTTTAAGCAAAAAAATCAATTATTCTTTTGTACAGTGCTCTAGGGTCTTCAGCTCAGCTACAGCTTGTCGCACCTAAGTAAACGTGGCAGATTCCWCTACTTAACTCTGATTAGCACAAAAAATTGATGTTAGTAAACCTTAATCTTTAAGTCTGATATTTACCATTGTTTTCAACTCCCTGCCTCAGCAGAGCTTTCTGAGTTCAATATCTTGCAATTAGCTCCTGTTATCCTACTCACCAGTGCTACAATTCATTGAATGTGAAAACTCAGTCATGAAATTTGGCTTGTGAAAGCTCTTACTGCAGGTGATAGGAGTTCATTCTGCATCATTTCCCCACCTCTTTTCAATTATCCCTTTGGGTGCATGAGCTGAGACACTTCAAGGCTCATAAAGATAAAAAAGTATTGAAGTGTCTACAATCAAGCACCCAAAATTTAGGTTTTATAATTTTTGGTTTTATATTGGCTTAAACACAGGTGCACCACAGCTAAGAGGTGCTGTGGAATAAAGTTGTCTKGGCTGCTTTCTCAGCACGTTCCACTGCTATAAGAGCAGTGAGAACATCACTAAACCCCTTCTAAAATGGCAACATAGAAATACATAAAAATTAGTAGAACCAGAAGATCTCACTTCTATTCCTAGCAATGCTATTGACCTCTGAGATCCTGGCCAAGTGACTCAATTCCTCCACATCCCCACTTCCCGCAGCTGTGAAGGGGAAATACTGACCCTTTGGTAGGATACTTTGAGATTCCTGCCCTAAAGATTTAGTTCTGTCACGAACACAGAGCAGGGACCTAAAGTCAGCAAGAAAACAATGCGAGCCCCTTCTCTCAGTTCAAAGATTTCAAATATTCAACTCCTACTGCAGGAAGTTGTAACAATTTTATAAGGCAGACCCACTGTCTTATTATGGTTTATATGGCTTAACCACTAAATTTAGTAATTTAATTTTTGATGGTTTATTTTTATTAATTTCCAATGATATTGTGAATGCTCCAAATGAAGATGGTTCAGGACTTCTAACATATTCTGCAATGAGAAGATTTTTGTCAGTTTTTTCTCATAATATCTACATCAGCTCTTCCCCTATTTCTGTAACCATTATTGAATCCTCACTTTGGCAATTAGCATGTTTATTATGCATCACCACAGCACTAAAATTCATTTGTAAGGCCAGGCATGTGTTCAGAGTAAGAAGCAGCTATGAAGGATTGATTTTAAAATAGAACTAAAATACACTTACCGTCATGTGGAGATTGCATCCAGATAACAATACTTCAGAGTAGTTGTATGCAATCTCACATTGCTAGGTTCTTCTCTTCACTACCTCCTCCAGAAAACACCTGGAGCTCAAAAAATATGCTGTTTAGACTTTTTAGTATACAAGACATTTGTTTCAATTACATCTAAAATTTTAAACAAAGTTCTCTTAAATCCCACGTGTGTATAAGCTCCTCAAGCTCCAAAACATGCAAAAGAAATGTAGAAATTCCTGGCAATACAGTGACTGGGGTAGCAACCACAAGAACCAAGCACATCTGAACACTGAGCTTAAATGATAGAGCAAAGGCATCACCTGTAGCCACAGTCTGCAACGGGAAAGAGGTAAAAACAATACAAGATGAGGAACCATTCTTTATGTTTTGCCAGTACCCACTGACTAARTGTTGATTTTCTTTTTTGTTGTCAGGGATGTCTTCTAGTTTAACTCTGAAGATCTAAATCTTCATGCATATCTATATCTGAAAGTCTATGTTTGTTATTTGGGCCCTTGGGTCCTAAAATGTTTTACTTGAGGCCCAAAGCCAGGCAAATTTTATCCTTATTTCATTCAGCTGCATATTCTGGCTCACTGTTTTTTCCCCTTGTGTCCAGAGCTCAGCTGGGCTCAGCTCTGGAACCGGCTGGGCTTTTTTGTTGGTCAGGTGCCAGACATCGTTGATTATGTACCAATTTCATTTTCACATGAAAGAGTATTTTAAGAATAAACCTCTCACTCATGTTGTTTATTGTGATATGTACTGAGAGGAGCGAAGGAAATGGCAAAACGGTGTCTCTCACCTTCATGCATTTAAATCCTATTTTGTACCTATAGCAGATGTCAGGAGCTGCTCTTTGCCATTTCCTTTCTGTAGGATCGAGTGTGGGTGGGAGTAATCTCTGACTCAAAGCAATATGGGACCAAAGCCAATTATTTTGGGGCCCATGGCACTCACCAAAGCTGCTCCCTGTGGCTGGAGGCACCAGCAGAGCTGGACATGCGCCGTTTGGGCCTGGAAGCCTTGTTGGCGTCAAAGATCACTTCCCTGCAAGCACATGGATCTCACCATTTTTCTCCAGCTGAGGACTTGGCTTTGAGTCACTCTTCTCTCTACGGAAAAAGCAGGTGGTTTGTTTTACAATTTTGGGTTTCAAGGCTGTAAAGGACCCCTGGCCCTCCTGCTCTGGTGAGGGAGCTCCCACCAGAAGAGTGGCCATCACAAACAGACAACCCTATTGCACTTGCCCTATGTGTATTTGTAAACAAGGAGCAGACACAGATTACAAACTCCCTAAAGTACTTCTGTACCTTCAGGCTTACTTATTTCACACAAGCATGAGCCAGCATGGATTAACCAGAGCATGGCAGGCAGGAGAGATTTAGGTCCATTTCTCTATCCCAAAACACTAGCCAGATCAAAATGCACACTTACATTTCATTATGCCGCTGGAGCCATGCAGCTCTTCCCCAGCCACATCAGGGCTGCCAGGGTGCTCCCAGCCTTACTGTGCATCACTGAATTATTCCTGCTGCTCTCAGGACCTTCAGGACACTTGAAGCTGTGCAATGGTAGAGTGGTGGCTTAAATTGTTCTCTCTGCCTTTAATTTTTATGCAAAATTTTGGGCTGGGGCCAATAGTATTATTGGAGCCAGCTGAAGATTTCACATAAAAATTAGAKCATTATTAGAGTACTACACACACTAGGCACACTTGCCCAATGGTGCTTTTCCACTTTCCTTGAAACAAAACAGGAAAACACCACACTCACATCAGATAGAGAAGGCAGCCATTGATTTTAGTATTGCGGCAAAATGTTGCTTCCAACAGCACAAGGTATTTTATCTCCTTGTGTATCTCAGAAATGCTGTTTCCCTGACTGCTTAATCAGTTACACTGAGCACAGCACCATTTGCCACGTTCCCCAGAAAGTGCATCAGTGTTGCCCTCCACCTTGTCAACAAGAAGTCTTTCCTGAGACAGCATTAGTACGGGACTGACGGGCTTTCCTCTAATCACAGCCAGACCTAATGAGGTAGCAGCCTGGGGCTACACTAAAAGGCTGGTGTGTGACATGTCTGCTGACTGGACTATGTTCGCTTACAAATAGGCCGGATTTTGCTCTAATTTAAATCCATTCATCCGGCATTGAGCAAGAAAGTTAAACGATTTATCATCCAGTGCCATTCCAGGAATATCACAACTGTCTAAAGAAATAAATTGGGAAGGTTTCTGACTCATTAGGAACTTGCATTCTTGGGTAAATAAAATTCACGGAAATCTCATTGTGTTGCCATATGTTTATTTCTCTAAAGTCATCGCTGGGGGGATTTGTTTTGGGGGGAGTTCCCTTTCAGATGACACACAACAGGGTCAGTCCATGAGGGAGAGCTATAAACAAGTCAGAGGTTTTCAATTATTTTCTGCAAGCAAAAAATACACCACATAGGACCTTATTTCCCTAAGGAAGGGTATAGGCTTATAAGCCTAAAAAGAAAATGCAAATACTTGGTGAAACAGACTGAAAGATTCCCATCTGTCTGTCACAGCCAGATCAAAAATGCAATGGAAATGGAAAGATACTCATCAAATTCAATAGGCTTTGATATAGGCCTGTATATTTTTTCTAGATATAGGTGCAAATTTGTATAGTTGAACAAAGTTCCTCCATCATTCCAGGACAGAACTTACTGCAGAACTTGAGGGACAGCTTGATGAGAGAAAAGTATATCGCAAAAAAACTAATGCTGTTTCAGCTTGACTAAGTCTATTTAGCCAGTGATTAAGGGTCACTACCAGTGATTTGCCAAGGAGACAAGAGAGGAAAGTACTCGGGTAAACTTCAGCGGGATTTGGGCACAAAAAATTAGACTGATTTGAATGCTAGCTCAAAATGCAATATTAACAGAAACAGTTAAAAATAATCTGCCAAATTATCCTTCGAATAACATCTGAATCATAAATTAACATTCAGAGAATAAAATATCTAATGATGGCAGAGACTTTGAGATGACAGGCATGCTGATAAATGGTGTGAGGATGAAGAACAGAGAGATATTTAAAAATCTATCACCAGGCTGTGCAGGGAGGATTTATTTCCCCATACAGGCGTGATAAAAATACAAACATACCCGTAAATTTATGTTCCCTAATCTCCTAATCAAGAAAACACTGAGTGCACAATATTCAAGAATATCAAAGCATAGATATAGCTGGCTTCAACTGCATGCATAGGTGCTGCAAATATGGGGATAGTCACACAGAGCAGCTGTTACCCAGTTACTCATTAGCAATGCACAAAAGTGGGTTCAGGACACACAAGAGTTGAGCCACAAAGCAAAACTCACTGCAGCATAAATGCTTTCAGCATCTTCATCAAACTGATTAAGGTTGTCTTAAGCCACATAAAAGGAGAGCTCAAAATTGAGGAAACTAATGAAAGAGAAGGTCAGAACCGAGGAAAGCAATTGTTTTGAACTGTCTATGGAACCTCAATAAAAGACATTGTGCTCACATTCAAGAAGTCAGGGCAGAAATAAAGTATATGTGCACTATTGATCTCAGTCCCACTGAAACTAACTGCAGTCCTGATTATCACCATGGTAAGCAATTCCACAATACACAGTCACATCTCAGGTTTGAAACCATTCTTCTTCTTCCAAAAATCTTTAACCATTTCTGGGTTATTACACCAGTCAAGGTACAGAGCAGGGTGGCTGCTCACAACCAGAAAATGATGAGCCACACACAACCCTGCCATGGGGCTGGAGTTTGGGTTCCCGCTGTCCCAGTGCTGCAGATTCACCCAGGCAGGGGTGGGGTGGCCTCCCCAGCCCCGAGGGATGTCCTGCATGCCCTGGGACTGATTTCAGTGAGGTGGTCTTTGAACAGTGACAAGTCAACAGCACCTTTGAAGAACAGCACATGCTCTTCCAGAGGACCTGGGCAGCATCTCAGGAGAATGGGGTTCTCCAGGAGAATCTCCAAAAGGTGGTTTCATCATGGGAGAAAATAGGACATCCCTGAGGAAACTGCTCAGCTTCTGCTGACAGAAAGGATAAAGTTTCTGGATAAAAAACTAAAAGTTTCCAGAGTCTCCAAAAATAATTATAAAGCAGAGCCAGCTCAAGCCTCAGAATCMGATACAGGGTAAGAAGGCTGCGGGGGCTTCAAAATGGGTTCAAACAGCACAATTCATGGAGCTCAGCTCATTTTAGTGGGTTCAAGTCCTGGGTGGAGATGTCCGATCTCCATGGGAAACCTCATTTTGTTCCGTTTTGATTGACACATTCACAAATTTGGAGACACCAGTCTTAAGCAAGGGGTTTAATTAAGAAGGATGAGTACAGTAAATAAAACCTGTGGTCTCTGTAATGTATTCTGGATCTTTCAGCCAAACCAAGTCAGAGCTATTTCATCAGAACGCTCTCCTTTTTGTTCTCAAACGGAGTAACTGCATGCAGCTATAACTGGAGATGGATACGTGCCACTGAATTCGTATTAAGCAGACACTTTGCCTAAAGGGACATGTCTAGGTCCCAGACAAAAAAAAAAAAAATTCACCAAAAATAAGAAAGACTAAAACAAAAGCAAAACAAAAAAATATTCTGGGAAAAGTACTAAATGTGAAAGAGTACTCCTTTTTAAACATGGATCTGACGCTTGTTGCTTTTCCTGCTAGGCATCATTTAGCTAAACATTTGGAGGTCGCCCATGCAAAAAAGTTCTGCTTACATCATTAGTCACCTCCATCTGCCAGCAAATAAATCCCATTCAGCTGTTTGCTGAGCCAGCAGAAATATGGCAGGGCTAACGGTTTTACCCTGACAGAGCCATGATTGTGTCTCCCCATTCAGGCTCTGTTTGAATACAAAAGGATTTACTGGGAGAGGAAGTATCCGTTTCATACCTGCAGATCAGGCAGAAATACAATGGGCAGGCAAAGGTAATGATAAAAGTAATAATCACCTAATTTAGCGACAATTTCATTCACATACTTTCATTCATGCACCTCTCTGACCTGCCATATACCTTTTCCCTTGGCTTGTTATGAACAGACTTGCGCGTCCCTGTAGTGGTAGTTTATAGTGGTATGGTTTATATATATGTGGTACAGTTTTTTATTGGTAGTTTTAGTTAGGTAGTTTGTTGCTTTGTGATAATACCAAATATACTCAGTTGTAGAATGTTCACAGTTTTCTAATTCAAGATTCATACATTTGCATCAGTTGTTTTGGTAAGATAAAGCATGCAATAAAGGGGACCATTTGCATGTCTAAATGCTACAGGATTCGATCTGAAATGATTACTTTTCATGACATCATTTTCACGTGCAGTTTTGTAATCAACAGCGATTGTTTTATCAATGGATTTTCTCAAAATTAAAATGATCATGAAAAAGTTGAAGTAACCTAAGGCTTAAAACCCAGGTGAATAGATGTAGTAAATTAAGATTAGCATGTCAATACTTTAAGCCTGAAAGAAGGATCCAATCCCTTAGATTCAGGACAGCACTAGTGTTGCATACGAGGATACAAAATCAAGACAAAAAAATGGCTGTATGTCTAGTAATGATCAAACAGAAGAGTGATCTTACGCTGTTCTCATTCACCCTAGTGCAAGCCTGAAATAAGTGCAGCTACTCCTTACTTATATCAGAATTAGGAGGCAGAAACATACTGCAATTCTGTATAAATTATCTTTCTGATTTACTGGAAGTAAAGAACTCCTCTTAAGTGAAAGAAACATTTAMTTTTGCCTGAGGGACGGGATGCCATCCAGAAGGACCTGGACAAGCTCAAGAAGTGGGCCCTTGTGAACCTCATGAGGTTCAACAAGGCCAAGTGCAAGGTCCTGCACCTGGGTCAATCAGGTATCAATACAGGCTGGGGGATGAAGGGATTGAGAGCAGCCCTGCTGAGAAGGACTTAGGTGTACTGGTGGATGAAAAGTCGGACAAGAGCTGACAATGTGCGCTCACTGCCCAGAATGCCAACAGTATCCTGGGCTGCGTTAAAAGAAGTGTGGCCAGCAGGTCGAGGGAGGTGATTCTGCCCCTCTTCCCTGCTCTGGTGAGACCCCACCTGCAGTACTGCGTCCAGCTCTGGAGCCCTCAGCACAAGAAAGACATGGACCTGTTGGAGGGGGTCCAGAGGAGGACCACAAAAATGATGAGGGCGATGGAACGCCTCTCCTATGAAGAAAGGCTGAGAGAGTTGGGGTTATTCAGCCTGGAGAAGAGAAGGCTTCGGGAAGACCTTATTGCAGCCTTTCAGTACTTAAAGGGGGCTTATGAGAAAGATGAGGACAAATTTTTAGCAGGGCCTGTTGCAACAGGACAAGGGGGAATGGTTTTAAACTAAAAGAGGATAGATTTAGACTAGATATAAGGAAGAAATTTTTTACAATGAGGGTGGTGAAACACTGGCACAGGTTGCCCAAAGAGGTGGTAGATGTCCCATCCCTGGAAACATTCAAGGTCAGGTTGGACGGGGCTCTGAGCAACTTGATCTGGTTGAAGATGTCCCTGCCCATGGCAGGGGCATTGGACTAGATGACCTTTAAAGGTCCCTTCCAACCCAAATTATTCTATGATTTTATGATTCTGTGAAAACAATTTTGTCCTTTTTTCTCGAAGGCAAAATCCCCCAAGTATGATTTTAAGACATGAATTATGGTACATGGCAGTTTCTCCCTATTCTGCTATTAGATTTTATCCCAGTGATATAAATTATTTGCAAAGCAAGCAGGATTTGACTGGTTTTCTGTCCATCATTTGAAATAAACTCTAGAATGTTTGTCTACATTATGACTTTTATGGCATAAAATTTTTAAGGCTTTTCTTTTCAGTAGATTCCTAAAAAGCTCATTAGTTTTGATGACTAATTTGCAATTTCATTCCAGCAGGAGCCATGCTGTTCACAGGTTTTATTTGGCTTAAAACAGTCATTAGGAAACTGTTTCCCCTCTTTCCCAATGTTCCTCAGTAAGAAATATTTTACAGAGGGAAACCCTGCCACCAGCTGTATCGTGCATTTGAAACCCGCAAAGAGCCGAGTTCGAACAAGGAGAATCAACCTTTTCAATGAGAAATTCAATTGGCCTGCAGGATGCAATCCTGCCACCCAGTTGAGTATGTCCTGGTCCCACAGCTGCTTCTTAATTCTGCACCACAAGGAAAAAGTACCTAAACAAAACAAAACACAAAAATCCTCCAGAAAAGCTGCTTTTCCCATGATTTATTCCACTATTGTTCAAGGCCTTCTCCAGCTGGGACGTAGCTGGCTGTAAAGTTTTGAACTCAGTGGGAGTGAGACATGATACACTTTCCAAGCCAAGCACCATCAATCATTTCAATCAAGCAGATATTTTCAGATTATTAAAGCCTTTAAAAGTTACACATTCTGAGTTTCAGTATTGCACCATATCTGGTAAATGGCTGTGCATTTTTGCTACTATAGCAGGCATTTAAAATATTTTTGATTTGAAGATATCAAGCCCAACATTTATCAGTTGTAAAGATTTGATAAAACTGACAGAAGATGAAAATGGACAAAGTATGTTTCAAAATAACATTGGTGATTAATCAATGCAAGTTGCCCGAAAGTCCAAGATCTGGAGCACAGAAAACTTCCACCAAATTAGAAGCTGGCATCCAACTCAAATGTAATTCCAAACTATCAATAATGATTTTAAGAAGTCAGTTTTAAGTATTATAGAAAAAAGGATTTCATACTGTCTTTGACCTTAAAATGTTCGGTGTCCCTCTCATTTAAGCTAGAAATCCTCATACTTGAAAATGACCAGTAATTAACTTTGCTATATTGCTGTTTGTTTAATGAATGCAAAGACTCTGCTATGCTCTGTGGAATTATAAGTGGACATTTCTGTTCCAAGAAGTTTACAGTAAGAAGGCAGCACAGAAGATATTGTACACAAACAAAAGTGCTGGAGCTAGGTCACTTCGTTGCCATTCTAGGTCATTCTTATTTTTTCAGCCTAGTTTCCTAAGGAATCCTGTTCTGTTTGCTTGTGTGTCTGTTTATAATAGGTCACCCTTTCACCTCATCTCATCCCAATAGATTTGACCCCATTAGCCAACACAAGAATGAAGCTGTGGGTAGCTGGTGAGAGGTGGAAGCCACCCAGAGGACGGAGTCCCTCTCTGACCTCTTGCAGACAGAAAAATGCTGTGAGGATGACCCTCAGCATAACCTAGAGCATCCCAACAAAAAGAAGATGGTTAAGACCAGCCTAACTTCAGTAACATCTTCAGTCGGGGTTTACAATTTATAAATTGTTAGAGAATCACTCTTAGAAATTACCAGAGAAACCAGTTCTTCAAGTTTCTCATCCTTATGGATTTTCTGGTGTCCAAAAAGCCAGAATGAAGCTTTACCAATGCATTGCAGTATTTACCAAGTCTTGATCCATAGGAGCGCGCTGGTGCATATTTCTGCTACAGTATTAGCATAATCCCACTGAAATCATGATCAATGAGGAAGTTCAAATCCATTAGAAACCAGTCTCACTTAGATTCAGCATACGCCCAAACTACTCACTTATGGTAATTAATGATACCACATGTGCCAGGAAGAAGTGCATGTTGGGAATAGTATGCAGCAAAAGAGGGATGGACACCCCAGCACAGAAGCCACTTTGTGAGGATTTGGGACTATGTGGAAGATGGGATGATCCTGAGTTTGGGCAGAGAAAAAGATCACATGTGGGTGAGAGCAAAGGCAGTGCTGGGTGAAGAGGAAGAAAGAAGGTCCAAAATGGAGCGGGAGAAGAGGTGTCCCAGAGTCCATGGGAGAACAAGACTGAACCTGATGGACAACATGAGCAGAAGCCAGAACTGGACCAAAGAAGAACAGAGACACAAGGGAGCAAGGGGTGGCAAGGAGAGTACTGTACCAGCCAAAGGGCATCGGTTGCCACCACATGATATTCAAAGCCAAAGTTAGAGCAGAGGCATGAGAAATGGGATTCACATGGCTATCTGCAAAGCCTGGTTCATCATTCCTGTACTAGGATGGGAAGAATGAAGTTTTGGAAGGATGACTGCTGATTAGAAGGAGGAGACTGAACATCTAACTTTTAGAGTTAGGTGAGACAGATCCCATTGTGGAGATGGGCTTGGAAGGAAACACACCACACACACACAGACACTCACTCCCACACACATCCCAGATGAAGAATAAGCAAGCTTTAACAATAGCTTCCATGTGTAGGAGAGGAGAAAGGACTGGATGTGAAATAGGAAGCTGAACAAGGCAAATGGGGGGGAGAGAGGAATTCTGCCAGAAATGGAACCAGCAGACGAAACTCAGGGTTAGTTTTCATCCTGTCAGTATTCAGCACAAGTGTTCATGGGGAAACATGCCAGAGACCACTGGAAATGCAAGACCTAAGAACAGTACAGGGAGAAAAAAAAGCTGCGCTTGTCTAGCAGATTCCTTCCTCCTTTTTATCTAAGACAGGCCACCATGGTAAATTATTTCTGAGGAGAAACCAAGAAGCTTTAAAGTATCAGATACTCTAAATGTCAGAAGCCAAAAACCATCCTCATATTTCCATTATGCAGTCATTCCTGCAATGCCACACCATACCGATGGGCAAAACTAACTGGATGAAAAGATGGCACCATCTAAAATAATACCACATGTGACTCAGCAGTTCTTATATACTTTGTAAAACAAATGCTACTCATTCAGTGGTTCTATAGCAAATACCCTCTGCCCAGAGTGAGCATTCAGCAAGGTCAGAAAGATTACTTGGTGAATAGGACTTAGGACTTGCTGCAGTGAATGAAAGCTGACAAGTTGATTGTGAAAATCTAGTATTTTCTTTTAAATTCAGCTTCTCAATAACTATACATAGGGAACATCTAGATTTTTGTCTGTTTGAGTCTCCAGATTAAAAAATAATGTGGCATTTCTCGATAAGATTCTTGATGTTTTCCTCTTCTTTCAGAGAGGAATAGAGCAGCAATTGGTGCAATCCAGGTTTCCCAAACTGACTCGTCCAATCTGCAATTTAATTAAAAAAAAAATCCCCCTTCCCCAGCCAAAAAAAAAATAAAATAGACAGAATAAAATAAAGCTTATATATAAAGTTAGAGTTTTGTACCCTCACTGGTGTTATTTAGCTGAACATTCTTTTCCCAAGCTCTAACATTACAGAGCAGGAGCTTTAAACTCTTTGGCAGTACCCATTGAAGTGAGGACGTTCTGGTTTGTAACCGAGGGAAGCCTGCTCCCCTATGCCAAGGAGTTAACCTTCATTTTGTGAGAGCTATACGTATGGGAATTTTGCAACAAAAACAGCATAGAAAGCAGCAGATGTTTGCGGGAAGAAATTAAACAGGTGTTAAAACTAGCATCCCAGGAATGATAGGAAGACAAATGAAGAAAATATGGAATATGAGATGTGACCATCATATATCTGTTTTCTGATAATGTATCACCGCTCCTTGCCGATTTTGGAAAGCCATAAGTATGATCTTCTGTTATTACCTTCATTGATCTGTACTGCATCAGCTTTCCTGATTCACGAATCTCAAAYTGGTCAGCCAACACACATGTTCTTTTGCAATGTATTGAAAAAAACAGGCAAAAAAAGCTCCCTTCTTTTTTTCTTTTAATTTAAAGTACGCCCTGCCCTTTTCATCAGTGTTGCCCTTCAAATGTGCATGTCAAATGAGTTTCTAAGTCAACACAGGCCAAGAGTAAAAAGTGTGACTAGAGCCGTTCCCAGAGAAAGGAGCTGCAGACCAGATGTGCATCACACCCTCTCGCCAAAACCCACCCCATGGCAGAGGCATTGACGGTTGTTTCACACTGGTGCGCTTCCCAGCTTGTTGCTCCAAAAGAGAGAGCCTCTGCAATGCCACTCTAACTCTTGTAAAATAAAGTATCAGTTACGTTAACATTTTAAAGGCAAAGGCAAACAAATTTGTTGCAGCCTTCGGAGCRGAGTCCAATGCAATGATTGATGTTAAGTTTCACTGCCAACAAAGGCTAGTGCAGACAGTTTTGGATGTATTTAAGGAATAATAGAAATTTGAGACTCTCTTCCTCAGCTCAAGCTCTTTTCTTAATAAGGTGTCACATCCTTTCCCTTACTTCTCACACAGATTTTCTGATTAAAAACCCTTGCTTTTTGCTGACTGGAAAAAAAACAGGGATCTGCTCCTGTAYAGAGGGTAACACTGCTGGATCTCAGTAGCAGAAGAGTAGGGAAAGGCAAAAAAGCAGTAGTGACTGCCATTGTGCATGACGCATGTGATAAGGCTGTGGCACCCACCGTGAAAATTAAGCAGGGACTGAAGGAAGTTTTACAGCCAGTGGTTTGGCAATTGTAACAGAGAAACAATGAACAAATCCATGGGGGGGGAAAGTCTGTGGTGGTCCTCAATCTGTTTATAATATAGRATACTTGTTGGGTCTTATTTACAGTGTGCACCAGAGAGGTCTTATTGCCTTGCATAATTACTCTGGCAAAATTTTCCAGCATAGATGCTGTTTTATCACAGTACTAGTGCTCAGACGAGCATGGCATCCCACCAAAAACTATAAGAAGGCATAAGAGCTTTTATAGCTGCATCTGTATAAGCTGCTTTAGCCACATGCCACTGAAACAGTACAGTGTAAAGTAGTCTGAAAGCCTTGATTCACTCGGCGTCAAGGGAAACGGAGGATGCACGTACAAGGAGACAAATGGGGTGGAGGAGTTCCATGTGCGTGTGGGACACGAAGTGAAGTACTCGTGTGCACACTTTTGCACGGCCTCCAGCTTGAAATTATACAAGTGATCATGAGCAGGTAATTCAGATGACRAGAGGAAAAACATTTAAAATTTAAACCCAATATTTCTGACCAGCCTTTTTTTCATCTGTTTCTGACAGTGGTTCAAAGGCTGAAGTCTCCTTCAGTTAAAAAAGGATCTTGAAGAGGCAAAATCTCACCCCTCATCTTCTGAACTTACTTTATTTTTCTTGTAAATGTTTTGTGTCAAGTCAACATCTCTTTTTTCTCTGTAATCCCTTCAGACCTCATAACTGAGGAGTTAGGGTCCACTGACATGGGAGCTTTTCTATAGATGCCAGTGAACAGTGGATTGGCCACTATGTGAATATAATGCTGTGTGCAGGAAACAGCCTATTAGCACCTCTTTCATCATTAACCTCATTGCATAGCCCTACTCCTCATTTCAGGTGAACATGCCCACTATATTTTATAAATACTTTCAAAAGCAACAGACTTCAATTTAAAACTGAAAAAATATCTAAGTCGTAATTATGACAATTTCAGCTATGATAAAAAATGTTGCTAATACAAAGCCTAGTTCTCATGGGCAGGACCTGAAACTGTGGACATCCCTCAAAGAAGTGGACCCAGCTACTCAATTCCTACTGCATTTGATTCTAATCACTTCACTAAAATGTTTTTTAAAAAAATCTGGAAATGGGTATACAGTGTAAATGTAAAGACTTGTATACATGATTTTAGAAGCAGTTTCCTTTTCTCGGTTTCCATTTACCACAATATTGGTTCTATTTAAGTATGTTCCGTGAACTTCCCTTCATTAGAAAGGGAATTTGTAATGTCTTGGCCATGATCATTAGAAAACACAATGGTCACAAAAGGGATTGTTGCTTCACCCGAGACCARGGGGCTATAAAAGGCTGATTATTATATGGTATCTGGTTACACTTAAGGCGAGGGTATCTCCTCCTGGTATAGCCCAGAAGTCAAACCTACAAATGCAGAATAAGGTACAGAGAAAGGGATTGGACTCATAGCTTCCACTCTATGGGGATCTAGGTGACCTCACAGCCTAAAACATAACTGAGGTTTTCTAAAAGTAAATAYGCAGTAAATACATATAAATCTATAAACAAAAGCTTTCCAACTGCTCCCACCCCATAYGTAGAGCTGCACATTGCACCAAAAATGGATCTGATTTTAGGTGGCTATTCACTTAAACCATAACCTTGCACCAGCTGATAAATCTGAGAAACAGAGCAGACTAGATCGGAGATCTGCGAGAGAATATCTGGCGAGACCAGCATTATTTCTAAAACCAAAGACATTTTCATAGATTTTCACAGTCAGCCCAGAAAAATTAGGTTTTGGCCAGAGAAYGTGTTCTTTCAGTGAGTGATGTCATGAAGATAAAGTGTCAAGGACAGTTTGAAGATTGCAGTCACACTTTTAACAGTGCTTCTATGGTAATCAATCAGCCTGGACAAGAAGAGACTGCAGTACTATTTTCCTTTTTCAGTCTTCCTTGGGGTGTTACTCAGTGTCCATATCTAATATATCCCCTTCAGCTACACACTAAACCAAATTCAGAGAGAGAACCAAGCAGGGATTCAGATCTTCACCCCTCCAAGCCCAGCTCTCAGCAGCTGGACACTCACTGAGCTGACCTCCTCTCTGCTCTCACACCACTCACGCTCTGTCCCAAAAAAAGAGGCCACAAGACGTGCCAGGCTTTGCTCTCAGTTGCAGCTGATGCCAGGAAGGCAGGGCAGAAGGACAGAGCTCGCACAGGCAAGGAAACCAAAGCTTGTTTGCTTCCATTGCTTTGTACGGCAAGATGTATACAGTCCTCACCTCACTAGCATCTCTGGGAGCTAATCATAGTCACAGAAATTTTGGGAATGAAAGGGTGATAAATCCACATTCCAGGTGAATCATCCATTAGGAAAAAAGAGCTATAAAACCCCAAAACAATAGAGACCTCTCAATAGAGTAAAGCAAGTGATTTGAACCAGAACACGCTTTCCATTCTCTTTCCCAAATGTGTTAGATAAAGAGAGGGAATCTCTCTTTATCTAACACATATTAGCTTTGGATATCTGAACTAATTCACGTCAAGGGCAGTATGTAGCYAAATGCCATATCCTGGCTGTGGTTCTTTTGGACAATAGTGAGACATTTTATTGCAGTCTAATATTGTTGTACATATCAGCACCTGTTGCATGTGCATATTTTAAGGTTTATGGTTTTACTGTTTTATTGTGAATTTCCTGCTCTTTCTTTATTGAAAGCAGATAGCTGTGATTTTTCACGCCCGTTTTAAAAATACATGCAATGGTTGTCACATTTTAGCACTTCAGATGCAAGCAGTTTCAGCTTCCTGTCTAAAAATCATCCTGCAGATTTTATCACCTTGCAATCCCATTTATAAGTTTAAAACACAAGTATTCAGTCCAGTGTGACTGGCTGTTTTTCCTTCCAGAGGTTTGAAAAGCCATTGAGCCATTCTTTGGAGATTTTCACTTTGAGAAATCGTGGTACATTTTTCCTGTTATTTTTCCATACATAACTCAGTGCTTTYGACAAGAAGAGACTTTAAGGACCCAAGTTTGATACCATTGAACAGAAATATTGCTCTAGAATTAATCAGGATCTGCCATTTTGTAAAAAAGGTCTGTTGTGATTCATTCCTATTTTAAGACAAACTGACATTGGATTAGCATAATCTAATATTTCAAAATGCTAAACTGCTAGCTATTTCCTCCACAATTTTCAACAATAAGGTTTAGGCGTTTCAGGAAAATGAAAGCTTCTATTTAATAGAAGAAGCTGAGCAGATCCATATTCTTGTTAAAAATAAAGGCAGAAAATCCGTTTTTCTGAAATGTATCCTTGGACCGTTGACATGTTCCATGCACCCATGGCAAAAATCACTATCCAACATGTAGACATGATAAATACATGAACCTTTGGCATTAAAAGGAAAATGGCCCCATACAGTTTAATACCAAATTTCTAATACCAAAATACCAAGTAAGCCTTTACTAATACTTCTAAATTGTCTTTGGCTAAAACCAAACAACATTCAGTTTATCTCAAAGGAGTGCTTTAAAGGAAATGAAGCTCAGTAGTGGAAAGCTAAGAAAAATACTAACCTGCTTTCTCATAGCTTCTTTTTAAATTCAAATCAGCCTTACCATAATCAAAGAAACTGTAATAACACCTTTATAGAGACTCCTAACCACTTGTTTCTATCAATGGACACGGTCTCTTGAGCAAAGCCTCTAGCTCCAAGCATAAGGTATTATCCTAGTGGTACTAGCCAGCATTTATGAGCTCTCACTGTTGGGTGTGTTGGCCTCCAGGTTACAATTTAGTAACAGACTGAAAGTATCTTCCCACTGCAGATCTGATCTGAGCTAGGACTGCTCTCAGCCTTCTCACCAGCAGCAACCTGATGAAAAAAAGTAGATGGAAAAGCCCATGATGAAAAAAAGTAGGCATAGCTTTGCTGTTGCTTGGATAGTAACTTGCCAAGCTGAGAAGACCCTAGAGAGAGCGGGACAAAAGTTCAAACACATTAACTTATGAATGACTTCTGCTCTCCATGCAGGGTAACCCAGAAAAGAGGAAAAGAAGTGAAGAAACCATGCATGGCTGTCCTGAGATTTCCTGATGGCCCAGTGCAGCTGCAGCAGTACCGACCGTGACCCACCACAAAAGCACAGCCACATACCTCCCACATTCTCCTGCACCCGAGCATGCAGGAGAAAGGAAAGGAGCAAATCATGCTGTCATGAAACCTTCTCACAGGCACTGTGGCTGTCGTCCGTTGGCCTGAGCTGCTTCACCAGTGTGGAAATTTAGGTTATTACACGGTACATCCAACTTGCAGGCAGGAAGTGTGGGCACCCCTAGAGTGACCTCCTGCCCTTTGGGGTGCTCCCTCAGATAGGACTGCCATCCATAGAGCACTTTTCTTTCTCTCTTTCTTTCTTTCTTTCCTTCTTTCTTTCTTTCTTTCTTTTTTTTTATGCCCCTAGTTAGGGACTCAGCCATATACTGTGAGTGCAGACGTTAAAGACCACAAGAAACTGTACAGGAAAACCAAGAGTCCTACACTTGAAAAGGAACAGTGCTGGCTGGCCCAAGCAGCCACTTAAAAGTACAATTGGGACAGGAAAGACACAGCATGTGAGCAGATGATCATGAATGGCTCTATTTAATGCGGGGGAAGAACTGAAAATAGAGATTTCTAAAATAGCCAGGTCAGACATTCCCTTACAGAAAAGATCCCACCGCATGCTCCTGAGATGTCCCACACCAAACACCAGTGTGGAGCCGGCGCTGCCCCTCCAGCCTCTACTGCTCAAGCTCAGCTCAGTCTCCGGCACAGAGCAGCCCGTGCTGCCGGGGCTGAGAAGGTGCAGGTGGCAGCGGTAGGGTGCAAGTGGCAGCGACAGAGCTCCTGGAAGAAAGGGCAAGTTTCTGTCTATAGACACAGAAATTGGATGAACTTACCCAAATCCAGTGCCTATTCTCAGGAAGAAACACATTCTTTTCTTCTGACTTTACAACCTGCCCATGCTTCTGCATGCATTCAAAAAAGAGAAAACTTGTGGGTGAATGGATGTGGTTTTGTTTCTTAAGCTGGCCTTTGTCTCTTTAATTCCTTTGTTTCCTTTTCAGAAAGAACATTTTCCCCACCTTATTTAAGACTGGAAAGCGCAGAAGAACCCTTTTTTCAAACAATACTTTTGGCTACAATACATGTGTTTTGTAATTACATTTGTTTTAAATGCTGTCCAGCTAATCTGGTTATATCCTGGGACCATTTTTCCCTGGTTTTAGCTCTGAAACAAATGATGATTTATTTTCTGGTTGTTACTTAAGTGTATATAGATGTGATCTTCGAAGGAGCCTCATTTGTCATTWTTCAGGACATTCAGCAATCACGCACAAGAAACTAATCAAAGTGGCTACATTATGTCAGCTGACTACAATATTATTTTCCAAAACTTTAAAGCAGTGCTCTGCAGCTGTATGTAAGTAACCTTTCTACTGGGAATTGATGTCTTCTAGGGTTTTGTGTTTTGGAGGAACATGTGTTCAGGGACCTCACCAGCTGCCTATGGAAAACCATTTTGCTCTTAAAGCAAAACCATATGTCAGGCCCAGGTAAGGGAAACATTTGAAAAAAAGAAAAATGTCTTAAAAAGTGATGCTGAAAACTGTCAGATAGATAGCCATGCACCGCAGGAGGTGGTAGCGGATTAGAGTCCCCCCAGAGCTACGGGGAGGCAGGGCACTCTGCAAAGGGATGAATTTCCATTCGTAACTTGTGAAGGCAGGAGGAAAAAAATAGAGCTACAATTAGCAGTTTGGCAGTGGCTCTGTTTTGACTGAACAAGGCCCCACGGACTTTTAAGCAACGTGCCGGCCCTGTTTGCCCACAGACAGCTTCCCTCGGTGCTGCTGACATCAGCACTTCTCGCTCRGGTCCGGTCCCGCTCCCCAGTAGCCAGTCAAGGCTTCTCCCACGGCACCGTTTAGCCCCAGGAGGAACTGTGCCGAACCAGCAGTGCATTGCCCAGACCTGGGCCTGTGGGCTGCTGGTAGCCAAGAGAAGGCTGAGAAACAGACATTAAGAGCTGGAAAATGCCCACGATGGCAAAGGAGAAGAGACCGGAGGGGAGATGTCCTTTCAAAGACCAAGATCCGGCAGGTTGCTAGCACAACCCTGTGAAACGCGGCACTGACTAGAGGGTCTGAGCTTGCAGCACCTACGCAAAATAAACACACCGGTGTGCAGTTGTCCTGAGTAAATATGGGGGCAGGAGGAGAATCCATGTTGCTATAAATTCACAAAAGAATTTGCAAAAGCATGTGCAATGTCTTGTCCATTCTCCCAAGCCTGCAAAATATGTGCCTGTAAAAACCATATACATACAGATCCTGTACACTCTGCTTATTAACCTTGCTCTTTGGTGATGCTCTTGCACCAGTGAATATCAGCCAAGTAAGCCATGTATTATCAGCCAAGTCAGTCATGTATGAATGTAATCTCCCACTGCGCAAAAGGGGCTAAAACAAGAAAGAGGCTGTTATGTCTGTCATATAAGTCATATGTATGTCAATGACAGAAGCAGCAATAAAAATAACTTGGCTACTGTGCCTTTGTGAATACTTATCGAACACGAGTAGTGTTAGAATAAAAATAATAATATCAATAAATAATCATAATAATATCATCCAGATATTGCTTTTCAACCTGACATCAAACAGCAACATGAAGGTGCTTCTGGAAGGAGTATAAATGAATACAATTTGCTCTGCTGAAGAAATATATCYGCATAGTAGTAAAAATAGACATCTCCCAGATACACACCCTAGCACTTGACTTCAAGACCCAGTACCTCCTTAGTATCCTCACTTCCCCAGCTTTTCATCCTAATCTCCATGTCCAGCTAGTCCCTCTCTCGCCCTACACCCTGGCAGGTCAGCCTCCCCACCTGATTTCACAATCTCTCTGTCTACAATGTTGTTTCTCTTCCAGCCTGTCTGGGTGCAAAGGACAGAGGAACCACAAGAAAGATAGGTGTGCATCACCTCTGACCACGCTACAAACCAAGCAGYGGGAAACGGCCGTCACGAAGTCCTTCTGGCACCACCCCTGTAGCCTGAGCCTAGAGCACGCAATGCCAGGYCTGCCCAGCACAGGAAGCTGCGGAGGTTCCAATGCGCCACAAAGATTTTCATTGCTAAATTCTAACAAGTTTCTTATGAGTATGAATAAATTGCAATTTTTCAACTGTTTATAACTTGGCAAAGCATGAGTGGATTTTCCCTAAAGGACCAAAAGCACATCCCTGACATAAAAGCAGCTCTTGTGCCAAACCGAGAGCCCCTACTGCAAAGCTCCAAGGCACTTGAACTTCCCAAAGAAAAGGTCACCTAACCTTTTTTAGCCTTGGAAGCCAATGCATTGTTTACCCTTCGCCTTGCTCTCATAAACAGCAGAACTACTCTGACTGATATTCTCAGAAAGAAAAACCTGCCCAAGGCATGGAAAATTCGTCTAAATGAAGTTTTGGAAAAGTTATGGAAAATGAAAACCAGAGTTTTACTGTGGGAAGTAATGAGCAGCCTGGGTAACAGGGCTGTCAGCCTACCTAAAATCACAATGAAATAACCAGTGTTACAGTGGTGGGGTAACCGTAGCTCTCCCTGCCACAGGCTCCTGCTATACCTGCACCCAAAAGCGCAGGCTCCCCTGCATGTGCGGGTAGGGACCCGTGCAGGCAGGTTCCCTCTCCCAGGCCACCATCAGCCATAGCGACTGGGATGCATGCATTCAGCGGATGCTGGTTTGGGAGGCGACTGTCACCCACGGCAGAGCAGCAGACGCCAGTGACACCAGGACTTGACTGACAGGTTTCATTACCATGATCCTAATATTTCAAGTCAGCAGCATGAGGCCAGGAAGGAGCTCATATGTCACTGTGGCCCCTGCACTTCCCCATAGAAGACACTCTACGCCACAAGCGGCGCGTCCCGACACGACTCATAGACTAAATAGCTAAATCTCTTTCTTCCTCCAGATCTCTACAGACTCTCAGGGCCATAATATACCCCATAATGTATTCCCGCAAAGCCTGTAATAATTCACTTGTCATAATACACCAAGGATACAGGCCAACAAAAGCAGATTTGTGTTTCATCTTACATTCTGATCTCCGAAGTTATGCTAAAAGAAAACAAACTGAAATGCAGAGGCACTTTTTTTTGGAACCCGTTTGTGGTTTATTATTACAATGAGCTAAACAGGCCTGGCAGAAACACGTGCTCTACATAGAACAAGCTTTCATGTGAGCCAAAAGACCACTTCCACTGTTTAAAAGGATGAACAAAGATCAGGACAGTTCCAAGGGGTGGCAGAGGGAAGTTGTGGACCTCAAAGAGTTAGCAAAACCCTTTACAGGAGTAATAGAAGAACCCAACAACACTCTGTTTCCACAAAGGACACGGTTGAGTAGATTCATCTTCCTTTTCCCAGAAATATTCAGATCTTAGATTAAAGTCACACAGTAATATAAAAATCAGATCACATCACAGAAAAGCATCTCCTCCATATCAAACAAAAATGCATTTGTGAAAACTTATGGAGGGAACAAGTTGGCATATCTGTTCATGCTTACTTATCCTGGCAAAGAGGGGAAGAAACATAGTATTTATAATTATTTGTTCTTTCTTATGGTGTTTTGCTTTGCATCCCAGATGATTACCGTGCTTTTTACAAGTTAGTGATCTACTGAATTCCTATTTGCATCCACCTTCCTTTGTACCTTTCTTTTCATCTGTGTTTCTTTCTTGGGTTCAGGTACATACTTTATTAATCTCTCTTTTTTCCCAATTTCTTCTTTCTTTTTTTTTTAGGTAGATCTCCCCCRCTGTTTTTTGTTGGGTTTTTTTAGCATGAAGTTAGTTTCAACCTGGAATTAACCTCAGCATGGAGTTCATTTCATGCTGGGAGTAGCGAATGAATGCTGTTGGATACTCATCTCTAGCAAGTGCTGAAGAGGTGTTCTAGCCTGTTAGCAAGAGGTGTCTTCTGAACCAGCTGGAGGAGTGGCATTTACCTTTCTATTTGGACAGGCAGTTTAATTCCTAATCTCAATGTGTTGCAATAGCCATATAAACTAAACCTGAATGCATCTGACAATCAACAGAAGCAGCTGCCAAGGGGAAATATATGTCAAGTTTGACAAATAGACGTGCATGGCATCTATGAAAGTATGGCAGGAAGGCAGCAAACCTTGTCTACCTATGGTGTCAGGAAACTTTTCATTCATTCTCCTGGCAGGCTAGAAGAGTTGCCTAAGAGAGCTATTTCCAGCCATGGTGTCTGAGAGCACCCATGAAGTCACATTCACATAGAGGTATCCAAGAAAACATGTAGTGCAGCCTCTTCAAGGAATGTGATAGTCATGGTCAGTTCTTTGATGCGTTCCTATTCCCTAGCCTACATCTTTGTCTTCTCTGTTTCATCTTCAGCCACAATGATATATTTTTTTTTCCCTCCTCTTAAAAGTAGTGGTTGATTTACTGTCTAGGTAGGAATTCAGGTCACAACTGGGATATTTACACAAAGTCCTCTTAGCACATGCAGAAGGCATGAGTCTATTTAGTGCCTTCACTTCTCTTAGGTTTCCTTCATTCACAGAAGGTTTGCCTGCTCCTCTCTGCAGTTGTAGCATTGTAAGGTCTGAGGAATGAATATTTTGAACATTATCAGGAATTATTAACCCCATTAGATCCCAACATAATGCAAAGACATTGCAGGGGCAAAATTTGCAGCTTTGTCGTCACTGGTCTCCTTGATGGCATGCAGGAAATCTTTACACATGCCTTTCCCATTCCACAATTTAATAATAGCTGACATAATTAAAACCTATAGGTACATTGTTCAGTGCATGTTCTGTGTAATGGAGTTTACAGTAAGTGCAAGTATTACAAGATATAATTAAATTTTATATGTTGAACATCATCATGTGAATAAATTTTATATATCTGCAAGATAGATTAATGAGACGTGCTCTCCTTTACACAGAGACGTAAAGGTGAAATTTAGAATTTTGACTCAGATACAAAATAAGCTGGAGAAAGAAAGTGACATTCACATTCAAGGCAGACTTTGGGTTTTAGTCAGTTACTGTTCTTTTTGCAATCACAGCAGAATTTTTTTTCTCCACTATCTCCAGGGACTGTCTAGAATTTCAACACAGGAACAGCTACTGGCAGCATTATTTTCCTGGACTGATTTTGCATACTTTTTTTCAATCTGACATCCCTTTAATTAGCATCTTCAGAGGAAGTTGGGGCATGGATCTCAGGGCTTTGCACTACTTCTCCGTTTTTCATATTTACTTTTAGTAAGACTAACAGCAATAAGGAGTCTGTATTCAGTCACTGGCTATTGTACATCTACAACATCTGAGGATACAGAAGAGAGTAAGTTTAGTGCTAAACAAGACATGTACGTGGTCTCTGAGCAGCGTGTCATGTAATATGACATATATTATGAGTATAGTTAAGAATTTATTTGTTCCCACAGAAGCACCTCTACCGTGAGCACGTATTAGGGTGCAGAAAGTTTTAGGGGACAGTCCTCAAGAAGCTGGCTCTAATAAAAGTAGCTTCATGGGATTCAGGGGTAGTCTATGGGACTTCGGGCTCTTTGAGTTGGTTTGGAAAAAGATGCACAATATGTAAAGTGTATCTCTCATCTTGAAAGAGATCACTCTCTTACTGACCTCATTTAACTAGTAGTGCTTACTCAACACATTCAAAATCCATTCKGGCGACTTAAGGACTCAAAATACATTTTTACTGTGCTTCATCCATACTGTCCCTTAAGACAACAAATCATGGCAAGAATCCAATTTGCAACTCAAGAACTGGAGTATGGTCTTCCTAGATATCCTCAATAGACCTTCTTAACAAGTAAAAAGATCACCCGAAAGCTTCCTCTAACTTCCAAAACTTCCTTATGGATAGTAATACATGAAACAGTTCATTTCTGGTTTAGTCAGGTCAGTTTTGCACAATTAAGAGCTAGCAACAAAACAAGAGATTTCATGTACAAATAAAAAAAATATGCACATACATGCATATGTCTATATACAAGTATGCATACACCCGCACACCAGAAACATGCCATTTAACTTCAACAAGAYGGTTTTCACAATGAGACCTCACATAATCATCTGCCAACTGGATCTAGATCCTAATAAAAGGTTCAGAGCACTGTCCTCACAGATTAAAAACTCCCAAGAAGAAACATCTGGTTTACTGCAAAGGAAGTCCAAATGCAACAGTTTATACCCTACCCAGAACACTGCTGCTGGTTAGGATTTAATGGGTATTGTGGCACAAAAGAAGAAAATCATCTTTGTTTCCCACACCATCATGAAATAGTAAAAATCTTCAGAGGCAAATCAGGGCTCGTAGGAATAGAAGCAATTCCATCCTGTCACGGAAGCTACAGTTACACAGGTTAAGCTTGAAWTTTTTTTTTTCCCATGTATAAAGCAAAAAACCTCCAGGTTTTGAAACTTTCTTCTTTAAACCATATAGAACACCTCCCTGTATCTTCGCCATATGCTACATTTGTGGTTCTGAAAAGGAGGCATTCACATTGCACATTTTAGGTATCTAAACTGGGCAAAACTCAAAATGCATAAGGTGTGAATGTGTAAATGGAAAGTGAGAGGCATCTCCAAGGGGCATTTCTGATTAGAAAGCTTATTTGATTGCAAATTCCCTTCCCAAACACCCCTGTGTAAAACTACATTTCTAAATATATTGTTGCAAAGCTAGTGCAGGTTTCTCATAAAAAAAGAAGTCTTCTAGCAAAATGTTATAACAGAGGGGCCACAATGACATTTTTATTAAAATTATATTAAGAAAGTAATAATGTAGGCAAGACATAAAAAAGCAGCAATGAATGAATCAAGCAGTCACTGTAAATCATCAGCGAGGTTTCTTTTCATACAGCCACTTGAGGCAGAAAAGACTGAGCCTATCTGGAGATCACAGGAGTCAGAAGACTGCAGTTTCTGTATTGTATTATGACATACAATTGCTAATCCGACAGCAAACATATTCTGTGCTGAAAAATCTCACTCCACCCAAAACTTGCTCACAACTTGAGAGCTTTCTCTAACAGTCCCTAAGCTTAGCAATGTATCCATCTACACCTGAATAAATTCCTCTTCTTCAACGGATCAGAACCAGGTTTTATTTTTAAGATTTAACTTAGAGTGRCACCAGGTGACTCCAGTTTCACTTGGGTGTGATGCACAAGTTAATAATGTCTTTCACCTCTGTGCAGTAGAAGAGGTAACTATTTGGCTGCCACTTCTAGCTACTCAAAAGCTGAGCACTGCAAATACATGTGGAATAGGAAAAAGTTGTGTTTCCCCGCTCTTTTCCTGCCCGAGACAGAGGGTGGCAAAGTACGTGAGAAAAAAAAACTCAAAGTRAGGGACAGAAGCTTAAAGACAACTCTTCCGCCCTAAAACACAACTACAAATGTCACTGTATGAGTCAATATTTCAGTGTAAATACCATACAGTGCCTCACACACAGGGTTTTCAGGGAGGGATTAAACGTGAGACTATCCTGAGGTTGGCTGTGTCCTGACCTCAGCTCTTCACTGATGAAAAGAACACCCAGGGAGGAGCCACTGGGGAATTATATCCAAGAAGGTTCCAATGCAGTTCAGATTTAGTCTGTGATTACCTTAAATTCAGACCTAGTGAGAATCACCAGTCCCAGGCCATGCTTTTGAAGTGCTATTTATTCTTCTGTGCTAAATTACAGCCAGTCAATAACTGTCTCCAGGCTCCTGGAGGAAAGAAGGGTCCCTACAGAGGTGTCAGAGATGCACAACCCTCCCGCCGGTCAGCAGCCGCAGCAGGGAGGGTGCGAGACGGCCTCCTCTGCCTTCACACTTCTCCCCAGCACTGGCTATTGTATTTCTGAATGGGAAGGCAATTTATGATGCTAAATCAGCTGTTTTGTAGGGCTACCTCAAAATTGCACCCTCCAACTGAAGGGTAAGGGCCCCTAATATGCATTGTCGCTGASTTATAGTTACTCACAAGTCTACCAGATGTAAAGATTTTCCTAACTCTGGAGTCAAGCAACATCTAAGAATTTCAGATTTTGTTACCAAATGTAAGTCTCTAAACCGCATGGTGAAGAGTACTCTTTTCAAAAGTTCATAAATAGAAAGCAAATTATGAAAACCTTTCAAAAATAATTTTGCAGCAATCCATCTTCAAATACCTGATGCCCACGATATAATATCTGAAGCTGCTTCAGATCTTAAAATTGTTTTAAGAATATTTACATTGGACTTTCATGTGTTAATGTTATTTTTATTAGCAGTTATCAATACAGGGTGGAAATATATACTTGCTTTCTAAAACCAGCCTGTATTCAACTCATGTTCCACTTTTTAATATTGCTGCTGGGACATATATGCAGCAATTCATAGATAACAAGGAAGCACAATCATTTAGATAGATAGAAATTCAAGACATTGAGTAAATTGGATGTCTCTATACTCTTATTCCTCAGACTCTTTCGTTCTAGCCTACTATCCCTCTAGTTTTCCTGGCAATGTTCCTGTCCAAGGTCACAGTCTGATCCTTAAATACTGAATACTGCACATGTCCCTAGTAAGAATCAAGAGTTTAGAAATATGGAATTGCTTCAGAAATCTTCATGTTTGACAAGTCATATGCTTTTTTCCTTTGGAATGTGCTTTTCTCCCAGAGGGAGGTACAGACATTAGCATATAAAATCAATACATTGAGTGTGAACTTTTGTGCTGTTTCCAAAGGGGATTTTAGCCTGTGAAGTATTCAGATATACATGCATCTATGTGCAAAACAGTGACCTGCCTATTCAAATTATATGCAACAAGTAAACATAATTTTGACAACTCATTTATGTATTGAATTGCAGCCAGCTATACAAACCAGCTGCATCAGTGAAGCAGCAGAACAGTAGCCATAAAGGACAAATTCTCCTCTTAAGGCTGAACTGTGTTGTGGAGATTGGGAGACAATTTTAGGTGAATCTACATATACTTCATTGTAACTCTGTAGGAGGTTTTAGACATTATTCCTCATAATAAAGACTTCCAGTTTGCACCAATTTTATCCCAGTGAACTAAGAATTGAGGATGTTCCTATACAGAGAAACATCATATCTGATGTTTACTGCACATGCACAAGCATCCCAACCACAACAGCTTTCATTTCTCCTGAAGCAGAACCAACCCACTCACCTTCCACAAAATTTCTGCTAGAGTTGCCTAAAACTCAGAGACCAGCTTTATCCAAAGAATACAAAACCACAGCACTCTAGATGAGAAGGATTTGCTGATGAGACTAGAAGCAATTGCTGTTTTCCAGGGTGGCATAACTCTTGACAAAAAGTTTATTTCCATTTTCCTCTAGGGGAAATGAGAGGAAAGTCTGACCCAACAGCATATTTACTATTTCATGCAAACAAAAATAAACTCAAATGTCTAATTGTTTTCCTTGGGCCCTGTCCAAAGTGTTATGCAAGTACATAAACAGCCAACAAAACCCTGCAGCTAGATCTTCCTCTCCAGCTGAACTGTGTAGTTTCTCTGACATCTAGTGGCATGTAACTGTGGGGTTTTTTCTTCATAACTAACAGCATGTTTAGAATCAAGTTACATCCTCCTAAGAATTTTTGGCAGGATGAGGCCTTCAAAAAAGCAAATTGTACAGGACAGCCCTTGCCAGCCCCCAGGTTCCCCCCCTGAAGAATGCATGTGCTGCAACATGTACTGAAGACCCACTGAGCACAGCATCAAACCCAGAAGATACAAGGGGTCATTCTACAGGTTTTATGAATGCTTTCTTTCCAAATGCAAGCTCTAAGATGGCTTGCAGGCTTCCCCCCTCACCTTTAAGAGCAGCTGCAGCAAGTCACTGCAAGCACCTCGCTTAAAAGGCTGTGCTATTGCTCTGGAGAACTTTTCCTCAGCTGATGCTGGATGGTTAAGAGGAAGACACAAATCCTTCCCAGAACTGGCTCCGTGTGAGTTTTAGGCCCTCCAAATCAAGTGCGAATGTTGCAAAGAAGTCGAGTGGATTTTCCTTTTCCTCTGGAAGCATATCTTAAGACAGCATCTGGTCACTTTAAAATAGTATAGTTAATTATTCCTTGGTTTCTTAAAGCTCAGTAAGTGTCCAGACGTTTTAAAAAATGAACCATTGAAATGTAGCCCACTTGAAGTTCTTGGATTAATGCACTGTATCAACAAAAGTTGCATGGGGAATGTGGAAATGACCACAAAGAAATTCTTCATCTTTAAGATTTAACATCCTGTATCCACACGTTTCTCATGGTTTGGACCYAGTGACTTCACTGGGACTATGCATACATGAGTAAGTAATGCTGCACTACAGGAGCAGGTCTGTAAAGCAAAATAGCTGGTGCTGAGGATACAACATCCATACAACCCCCGGTTCAAGGCGGGGACCACCTCAGAGAAACTCTAGCAGACCAGCTGCATGGACAGGACAGCTGCCAGTGGCTACAGCACAAGAAGTGCTCCCCCRGTGCACACCTTCCCGTTCCTTCTCCCCGAAGGGATGCAGTTTGCATACTCCGAGGCTAAAATGGTAATGTAGATGTATTTTAGTCTAGCTTCTCCATGCATGAGCACTTTTCTTCCCTGAACATCACTCATCTGCTTGTAACATGCCAGGATACTGAGCCAGCTGTGTTCCTGTGCATTGCCTGCCTGCCCCTGGTCACACAAGGTACTAGCAGCTGCACAGCCATCTCATCCACATGCTTGTGCTTCTGCCTCACTATCGACCTGCTCTGTAAAATGCTTTAAATTCTATGGATTAAAAAAGATGTCAGACTGAAGCTGTAGTTCTCCAACAGAAACAGTTATAACCAAAAGTTATCCCTTCTGTCAGAAAAAAAGCACTGCGGACAAAGAAAGATTGAAAGACAAGAGTGACTGTGAGACTGAACACTCCCAGAAAGATGGCCCTCATTCCGTACATGACTGCCAAGTAAGTAAGATAAATGGTGACTTTGAATTCCCTGAGCTAACCATAGGAAAAACATAGCCCAGCTTTACATACGGTCCTGTCTCTGTGTGCCTCTGTCCCGTCTCTGTCCTATACTCCTCAACGATCTTGGCAGGGACAGATCTCTGCCTTTCTAGTTCCGATTCCTCTCTCCCTGCCCTTTTCTACCAGCTTCACACTATTGAGCTTCCTTCGCAAAACAAAGCAGAGAAGCAATTTGCCCCTCTATTACTCAGCATTTACCACTCACAAGTATTTTTAGGCAGAATTAAAGATAGATTCTGGTTTTCTTACTCATAAGCAGTCCCCCTGTAGTCAACAGAATTGTTAATGCAAAATATTTACAAGATATAGAGGTAGAAATAAAGGCTTATCCTTTAAACAGTCTCCTTAATTTCTCCCATTTCTGATGCTGGCTCATAGTTTTGCACATAACTAACATTGCTTTTATTTTTCTTTGTCTTAACACACAAAGACATGATAAATGCATATTAGGTTTTTTTCCCCTAAGACAATATTCTGTTTGCATTATAATTCTTTTATAATCTGAGAAAACTTTCCACCTATTTGCAACTGTGGAGTGCCTGACAGACTCCCAACAGTATTTAGAAAGATTTTTCAGAGGAGCAATGCTGCTGTGAAGCTTGCAACAGGACAGGGCACCAAGAATCGCCTTCTTTGTCAAGAGGTGATGATTTAAAGGCTCCATTTTGGCATATGCAAAGCGCAGGAGAGTTCTCATCAGCATCCCATCTTCCAACAAAATGTACAGAAGGTGCAGAGGGAATTGCAAAGCTTAAGAATTCAGACAGTGTTGTGCACATTAAATACAGAACATACAGTACTTCACAGTGTGCAGGAGAAGAAATCTTCCTTCCAAAAGAGACGTGTCACCTTGACAAAGATGTATTGTCTGTATCGCATGAATGTCTGCAACAGCACTTAAATACAGAACATATAATGAGTCCAGCAGTTATGGTGGAGGGAACATCCTGTTTTATTTTTCAGACAAGGCCTGATTCTCCTCTGCCTTGTACCAGTGCAAGGCAGGAGTCATTCCCCTGGAGTCCTTGGTGTTAAAGAGACATTTTCAAAATCAGAGCCGTAACAGTTTTCTTCAAAAGGAAAAAACATTAACTGCCAAACCTACAGCCCCTCCAGTTCAACATCCTTTCAGTGAGAATCACAGTTATCACTTGGTCTTGAACGTTGTCGTGGACAATTATAAAACTCTTCTCCAGCCAGTCTGGCTATCCCAATTCTTGACAGCAAGCAATTAATTTATGCACCAAGCTGTGACCAAAGTACTTCACATACAAACAGGAAAGTAAGAGCTATCTTCTCCCCATTTTCAAAGCAGTATTGACTATTTCTGTGGTCTTCTATGAGTGTACTAGTATTACACCCAACCAAGTCGCTTGTAAATGGATTAACAAATGAGCACCATAGCCTGGAAGTGGTAATAGGAGAGAAATGTTAAGCATTTTCATCCATACAAAGAGGGCATGGATGAAAAAGGACACTGTTTTGTACTAAACTATGTATCCAAGAGTACGGGGCAAGGTTCTTCCAAGTGTTGGGTACCCTTAGCTCTTGTTTGGCTGAATAGGATCTGAATGTGTTCAGGCTTTTATGCATGACCCTTCCCTAAAACAYCAGCTCACTCTCTGCAAGAGAATGAAAGTTGAAAGCCCACCTGACTGCTAAAACCACAGTGCCAAGAAATATGCCTTCCATTAACTTTGGGACTGTGAAATGACACCTATTTGAAATGGACAGGAAATTTAAAAACTTTCTCCAAGCACTTTTTTTTTCTTTAGTATCCTACTGAGAACAATTTAACCTCAGATGCTGGAAAATCCATGCTTTATTACAAACTGGGAATTTTCTTTGCATGATGAGTTGCTTTTGCACACATTAACTGAGATTTCATGATTCCCAGCGTAGCAATTGGGTTAAGCAAGCACCTGCACTGCAAAGTTTCCAAACCTAACCAGAGCAAGTTATACTTATTTTTTGGGATTGACAGTTAGTTGAAGCACAAACTGTGGAATAATAAATTCCACTTAGTCCTGATCCCACCTTTTAAGGACCCAGGTATTATTTAAAAGTTTGTATTTACACCATYTGGGCATTAGGGAACTGCCATCTGGGAGTTAGGAGTCAAAAGTCTTATGTGGTCAGTCAACCAGTTATGCCTTTTAATAAACTCCCAGCCAAACAACAAAAAATTAACCCCAGTCCTGGTGTAAGGTAATTAAAATGATATTGCAAGTTTATTATTTTGGACCTCATCTTGCAACATGATACCATTTGCAGTGCGTCTGCCCTTGGTGTAGCATAATGCAGTTGTGGTGTAAATAAGACAAACACCTTTAACTTCACCTAGGTTGTATCTGCTTACACTGGGGTTTAATTTCCCCTGTGGATCCCTGTTTATTTATAGGCAACATGGTAGGCCAGGATGACAAAGTCACATATCTCGATGTTGCAGTTACTTTAGAACTAACACATTTATCAGGATACAGAAAATCATATATTACTAAATACCATGATGTGTGGAAGAGAAAGATACCTGCCCTGCAGGATATTGAAGGAAGCATCACAGTGGGTATCAGCTAGTTCCTGCCGGTGAAACCAGGTCACGATTCTCACAAGTGGAAACAGGAGTCTCTTGGCATTTCAAACATTCGTCTCTGCCCGTTCTGCACAACCCTGTCAATGGAAAGAAAAGCCGGGTGACCCAAAACATGCCATGACCATTCAAAACACGTGGCTTGTTGGAGCATTGTACATCTACCTGAATGGCTTCTTGCCCTTACCCTGTTAGAGTACAGAAGCAGATTCACACTCAAGGATATAAAATTTGCACTTGTTCTTCTTTGCTCATCTGTAGCAAGAACAAGACCTGCTACCAGCAGAGTTTAAGAAATAACTTTGCTAAAAAGATGCCCTCTGCCCATTCCCAGTGCAACAGTGGCTGTATACCCAGTGTGACTGGCTAACAATAAGGGGCTAGACCCATTTTTCAGCAGAGCAATGCTACTAAGATCCACCCTGTTCCTCAACACTTTTAACCTTAAAGGCATCTCAGACAATAGCGCAAAGATTGTTTTCTATCCTCAGTCTTGTTTTCAGTCAGTCATCTCCCCTGGTAAATAATCCCTGGTTTACCTTCCAAAAAACACAGATGAACGTTAGAATGGGCTCTGGATAACATATTACCTAATGCTGTTCAAGGCTAGGAGAATTACCTGCTGGAAATTATCTGGAAGGCTCCTAATGAATACCACAAGGTTTCTGCTAAACAGACGTTCTTAGCCAGTCTAGAGAGATTCTACCTTGGATCACGATTAATTGCTTAGATTTCATAAGGTGCACCAGATGTCAGGGTCAGCAAGTCCTCTTGCTGCTCCAGGAAAACTGCCAAAAATATTGGTTGGCTATATTCCAGGGGACTGACTTCATGCGAYAGCAGGATAGCAGTCACCAGTTGTCTTATAAAGGTTTTCATTTCAATCCTGATTTCTAAATGGTGAGAACTACAGATAAACAGGAAACTGAAGAGGTTTTTTGTCCCCATAGGGACACACACCCACCAAAATTAATTCAAGCATGGCAAAGGATATTTAAGCTGAGGCATGGAATAAACATTGGCCATGAAGAAAAACAGACTGGAAAGCAAGGAAGATGTTTTAATTATTCCCAATCAGACATGAATTAGTGCCTTTGACTGTCTTYTGTCTGCCTGGAGAGTTAATTTTGGAAATCCCAATATAAATTATTGTAGCCCTTTAACTGTAAGCTCTCCTGCTGCCTGAGGTCAGCTCTCATCAAGCCAGTAAGTCTCCTCTCTTGGAGAGCCAGAGAAAGCTGCCCACCCTTTCCATCCCACCAAATGGTGGTGGCAGCTCAAAGCAAATCAAGGCAGGAAGGCAGGTAGGAACAACTGATTTGTTATGACACCAGAAATCTGTGTTTTGTTTGCCTTCTTCACCCAAGAATAAGGACTTCTTCACTTTTATTGCTCAAAATTAGATGGTTTAGGTCTAAAATTGCTCCCCAAATTTTGTTACTGAAGTTTCTGGAGATGGATACAGATGTCATCAGACCAGTCTTTTCTTGTACCAAATCAAAGCTGTTTGTAACAGCAAGGACCAACTTGATGTCATGTTTTGGAGGGCAAAAAGGGCTTAAAGAGGGTAAAAAGGACAGCAGGATTAGGTTAGATAAAAACATAGGACACACCAGCAGCAGCCAGGACAGGTGTAGGGAACTAAAGCAGCCAAACAATTARTTTTTACCATTGCATAGTGACAGCTTCTTACAACAGAATATGAAAGCCTATGAGGGAGAAAAGCTAGAAGGGAAGGGTGCAGAGGGCTGCTAAGTCTTTTTTGCAGTGGTTTAAAACAGTTTACCTTGGATTAAAACCAGTGCAAAGGGTAACAAGAGACCACRTCCACTGCTACCACATGCACAGCCCTGAGACCTGAACCTTAGCTAGACAGCTCTGGCCAGCCGAGACAAAGCGTTCCTCCCAGACCTCCTGGTATTTTTTTAGCCATCTATTCTCAGTTTGTCTTTAGTGCTTCAGGCTGGTTAACCCCTGGAGAGCTTCAACCATCTGTAAGTAAGTTTGTCATTGGAGAATTTGCTGTAGGTAAAATAAAGGGGAAAAATGCTTGGAGAAAAGTAGAGATGCCCTCACTGGAAAGCTTACTTTCACTGTGGAAAAGTCATCCATTTCCTCTAATGTTCATGACTCATTTACTGGACTGAATTATTTTTAGTTTAGGTGGTTGTTAAAGATGGGATTGTARATGTATGCCTGAGTGCTATTCCAACCACTTTTCCTTGACACTGAGAATAGATATTGCAGGCATCATTAGATAGTTTGTGCTCTAGTGGGTAGAGAGCTCTGTTAGTAAAAACATACTTCATACACAGCCTTCATGTTAACCTTTYTTGGCTCATTTATGATTGACTTTAAGCTTTGATTCTCTGAAAAACATTCAAAAATATCCATTGCCTTTTCAGCTGAAACAGGAACCGTCTATAAATTAGGTCTCTCAGAAGGAAGGAAGATGCCAAGGGAATTATTTCATTCTATAGTTACCCAGACAGATCAAGACTCTCTCTGTAAATTTCAGTAGACATCAGCTGATAGGTCAGTATGGAAGGGACATAAAAAGTTAAAGCCAGTAATCTACCCCTTCAGAAAGGAAACGTAAGCAGCACTTACAGTACTAAAGGATTGCACTACTATTTATGACTCAGAATGTTTAGCCATTTCATGATGGGCTTGTTGTAGGTTTTCCGTATGTTGTTTTAGACTGCTGGTCAGAAAAATAAGAGCATGTGTGCTCTATAGAGAGCAAAAATCATAGCAATAACGTTTCATCATCAGGGTACTAGAAATATTCACATGTGTACAGTTAACTTTAATTCCTACCAACTTGGCTTTCCACTAATTCTTGCTGTTAATGTTTAACTTCATACTTGTTTGCTGCTCAATCAATTGTCATAATGGCAAATAAAAATAAAAATGGAAGAAAATTCTAGAGTTCATCTAAGACATGCTCAATTTTTTAAGCTAACTGGCCTTTTGGTGGAGGGGGGAACATAAATCAAGTTGATTAATTGATTTAATCAATTGATAAATTGATTGGAATGTGTTATTGTTTAGCTTCCATCAGGAGAGATAATTGTGTAATTAATGCTAATGAGCTATTTTACAGAGTCATGTTTACATTCCTATAAATAAAATTACAAATGCAGTTAATATAAATATTTTAACACAGCTTTGAAATCTGCATCTCTGTAACAGCTGACTATGACTGAAGCATTCAATTCATGGCAATGCTTTCATGGACCACTTTTGATACTTCATTGGCCACAAGCCCATGAGTGACAGACAATAATTTTGGTCTAATCCATGCTCCTGCCCCAAGACAAAACCAAAAGCATCTGCACCGTTTCCCAGCTTAGTACAAATAATCCTGTTTGTTGATTGACGATTTCAAATAATACTAGTGTGTGTATAAATATTTGTGCTAGTACCATTCAGAAGACCGAGATCTCTCCTTCTACAGGGCAGGACCAGCAGAGTCATCTGCAAGTCATGTGGGTGTCTCCTGCTAGATTTCTCAACAACTTCAAGAAGTGTCTAGAGGTATCATTCTTTCTTCTTATGACAGTCATCTTCAAGACAGTCTGCTGTCAAGATTGATACCAATAGTATCTGTAGTATTGTAATTATTTGGATAGTTATTATGTTGAATTTCTGGATGAAACAGCAACATGAAATCATGCCTATTTAATGAACTAATCTAGATTATAGATCGCAGGCTTAGAAATGCAGCATTAAGACTCTAGACTTGAGAAACATTTTATACAGGACACATTCAGACTACCATGGAGTCCTAGCCTTTAAAACCTGAGTTAGTTTTTGGCTGGGCAGAAAGAATATTCCTTTTTCACATCTGTGGAGCTTCAAGGCAATCAGTTTTGTTCAGGCTTGCTTTTAAAATATTCTTAGATTGATATTTTTTTAAAATAAACTGAGGTGTGATAGAAGGGGGATGTACTGGAAATTGGAACAGAATCCTAACTAAGATGTCTGCTACCAAATGATTGGCCGCATAATAAGGAATAAAATGCAGCAGCAGTCTCTCAGTGGCAACACAAACTGAAGTCATAGATTTAAAATCTGATGGAACACTGTCATCTGGTGGCAATTTGAAGAGAGTACGGACTAATCTGTTTTTTGTTCCACAGGCTTCTTCCATTTGAAGAGGTTTATTTTAATAATCAATTAATTTGCTTCAAATTATCTAGAACTCAGCCCAAGGTCTGGATTGTTCACATCACTAAAAAGGAAGTTTGGCATCACAGATCCTGCTAGTTGAGCCAGAAATAAGTTACCACAAATTACAACTCATATTGGAAGCAATGCCTTAATATTTTGGTTCTGCAGACTGTCACAGGCTCATGCAGCAACCCAGCCAAGATTTCCTGCTGGGCACAGAGCAAATTTGTGCAGAAAGTTCAGAGGAAGATGTGGAAGTGATTAGAAATCTAACAAAATGAAAAATTTGCCTGCTACATGCAGGTTGTATCTTACTTAGCAAACTGCTGAGCAGGCATCTGTCTTAGCAATTCAATCAGTAAGTGTGGCTRGGAGAACTCATATAAATGTTTTTAACCATGAAAAAACAGCTCAGCCATTTAGGTTTTATAACAGTAGGGAGACACTATTGTTGAAAATATTTCTGGTTTCTAATTTCAGAGACTTACTTGTCAGAGGGAAATCAGTATGTCTCGGTTAAGATCTCAGCAGAGTTTACAATCAAAYATGTACCTGAATACCTGTTCTTGAGATAAGCCCTAGGGCTGTACAACGACCCACACCACAGCCAGAAATAACAACTGAGCCTGAAAAGGTCAGTTGTAGGTCCATAATTTGAACAGAAATGTATATGGAGTCTTACATACATGGTCTCATCAGCGACAGCTTGCTACCAGGAGCTCCTGCTCCTGGGCTAGGTTAGCGGTTGGACTTGATGGTCTTAAAGGTCTTTTCCAACCTGAACAATTCTATGACTGAGTTCAGACCCAGAAAGGGGCTCAGCCTCTCTTAAATCTCTCTCTCAGGCTGTCACTGTCCCTGGGGCACTCTACTCAGGGACCTGCTAGCAGGCCATTTTGGAAACATGCAGTTTACTACCCTCTGGGCCCCTGCTAAAGCTTCAGTATGTAGGACCCTAGCAAGCTGCAGCACTGACTGATGCCTTTTATTATGTTTATTGAAGGAACTCAGCAAGTGATAACAAGTAATAAGACAGGGCAAGAGGTAGTGGGTGCCACTGAAGGATCGAGGGTGATGCGAGTGCTCTGAATGCATCACGAGCAAAGCATGCTTGCAGCTCTGCCACAATACAAATGCAGGTAAATACAACTGTAAATGGAAAAAACCCACATATTGAAGAGCTCCTCCACACACTCATAACATCATGGTAACAAGGAGAAGCAGAATAAACAGGGCCAGATGCTCAGCACAGCTGAGCGGGGAGACAGAAGAGGACCAGGTAGCTCCAAGCCAGCCAATTCTGTAATGTAAAACCACTTGAGGACTTAAAGGAATAATATACTATTATCTGCAGATGTAGTAAACCAGGCTTCAGTTCTAAGCATTTGTAGTTCTCTCTTGCCACAACACAATGGACAAAGGAGAAACAATCGTGGTAGAATAGAACAAGTGTCTAGATTTTTACTTCAGTAGGACAAATGCCAAGGTTCTTATTTGGTTTCTATTGACACAAACTTTTGCTGCCTGGAATTAGAGGTTTTTGGGACAGACAGGAAGAGAACTAGATAAATTAGCCTACATTTGTATTTTAAATTTCTGGCCTTGACCATATACACAGGATTGTTTGCTGACAACTAAATCCCCTTTGGTAGAATTCGGTAGTTATCATTAATGGTCTGGTCACAGCAGGGACACGGGAGGAGGGAGAGCTATACAGTTTATCATTTGATACTGCTCTCTGGCAGGATGACCACATTTTTCACTGGCAAGAATAGCATTAAGAATTTGTATTTAACTTTCCCAGCTAATGATGAAGCTAGTAAAGTTTCAAATTAAGGTTAATTATTCAGGATACAGCTCGGTTCTTATGCACGATATTTGGTCAGGACTTCAAGACTGAATGCAGTCTGTTAGTAGTTACTATTTGCTCTTTGTTTAAGCACAGGATTCATTCCTTGTCTTTGCAGTGAAGCTGTTGAGACTGCCTATAAATTAAATTCACCAGTCCAGAGGAAGCAGTAGCAACCTAACAACTACATCAAACTCAAAATATAGCTGACAAAATTAAATGCTAGATGAAATGCTGCCAAAAATAACAGTAGTACTTACCATTTTAAGCTTATGGGAAGGGATTCAGGACACCTGAATAACAGGTATGACAGGATGGATTTTAATTACCTCTGTTGACATCCTAAATGACAGTCTGGTCTGTCTAAAAATCACTGCACAATTGTGGAGGTGACTAAATCCATTAGCTGTCTGACTTGAAGAAAGAGACATTTGCCTTCTGCCTAAAACTCCTTGAAAACCAGCCCAAGGCAGACAGACACCTGAGCAGCACTTCATTGTGTCCTGGTGATCAGGGCAACCAGCTAGGATGGGGGACAGATAGATTTAATTCACTTTGGTGCCAGCTGAAGCAGGAACCAGTGCTCTGACCAGCGGACCAGTACACCAGCGACAAGCAATAGCCTTGCCATTCACACAGACTGGCTCACATCAGGACAGACGTGCACTATTTTACAGTTCCCCACATTATAAACTGAGAGCTAGATCTCTTCCTCAGAAGAGCCAGGGCATCCTCAGGAGGCGTCTCAAGTCCACACACCGCCGGGGGAGCGGGAGGCAGGTACCTCAGTAGATCAGCACCAGGAGACGCGATGTGTCTGAGCGAGGGCTTCCCCACCAGCTAAGAGGAGGGGGCTGGTTCCTGTCCCTGCCTTCAGCCCGAACAGCTAAAGCTGACGAATTAGTGCAAATGTTAAGGATCGAAGCCAGGCAGATCAGATTCCCTCCATTTCCTCATTTATTGCTCTAAGCAAGGTTTGAAACAAACAGTATCCTTTTTATTGTTATTTCAGCCTCACTGGCACTGAGTAGTCTGCAGGCAGAAGGAAGAGCAGACAGAAGGGTGAAACTAAGTCCATAGTTGTAATGCACTGCTCCATTCCTTTCAATGGTACCATATTACTCCATCCTGTTTATTGACCTTTAGCTTGCCCCAGAGGCTCCCAGAGATTTCCACCACTGTTTTGAATAACTGCTTTACAGTAGSAACTGCAAATTCATTTAGGCCAAGGGTCATTTGTTAGTCCTCAGGGAAGGAAWATATTCAAACTACAAAGCTATTGCCTCCTGTCCTTGACCTGAAGGATCCCTAAGGATCTGCTCTTCTACCCACACAAGAGACAGGAGAGGGGACTGACCCTCTCCGATCCCTGCACAAGCCTCTCTGCAGGGAAGTGGCTCCCTGTGCCTCTAAGGGCTCTTGCGGGAGGAGCAGCAAGCCGGCTGTACTCGGGTATTTCCCTCCATCGAGCATTGCATTGCCTTCACTCAGCGCCTTCAAGTGCCCGCTAGCAGCACTGTTAAGTAGAGGCAGGCAATGCCTGAAACTTGAATGAGCAATCCCAGGGCAGACTTAGCTGCGCCTGCCAAAGCCTTGGACTACCCTACCACTTTTCTAAGTGTCTGACTACTTAAGGATCTGGGACCACACATAAGCATTTGAAGGAAGGCCTTGAGAAAGTACATGGAGAGGAAGGAACACAATCTGAATATCTCATGTTGCCTCTTTTCTTTTAACCCTTGAATCTTGAGCAGGATGGCAGAGAACAGCTTCCTGCAGGTAAGTGAAGTTAGAAAGTCAGAGTAGTGCAGAAGAAATAAATCAAAGATGAAAAAAGAGGAGTAGAAAAATCAGATTCCTGTCCCCAGACATACAGAGAGGGAAAAGGTATATTCAACAGCTAGCTGTCTTTCCAATGGCGGTATGAAAATGACTAAGTCGCAACAGCACCACATGAAAAGAGCACAGTATCCACTGCCAGGGACAACGATGACCACAGCAGCCAGTCTGTAAGCACAGGGTTGGAAACACTCAGGAATGCTCCGAAAGTGATGTCAGCCCATTGACAGCATCATGAACTGTAAACAAGGACACAATGACAGATCCTGTTACTTGTCCAAACTGCGCAAGGTCACTACACATGCAATTGCTATTCCTGAAGACAAATTAGTTAGTGGTAGAGCAGCATTTGAGAAAAAAATATGTGCAGAAGATTGAATGAAATTTAGGGGAACCAACCCTGCCTGGAACAAGAGCAATAGGCTGGTAAAAGTCAGGAATTTGTTCACAGCCACATCCCAAACACAGATGAGGAAAGCATGTGAAATACGTACATGAATTGGCTGGAGGTATGTGTATGTGTTTTGTTTTTGAACAAACCCTTCAAGTGAAGGCAAAACAAGTTGCAAAGACAAACTTGGGATACACAGAAGAAAACCAGATGAAGGATACTTCGTCCATGAGACACAGGCAATTGTTCTGCAAACAACTTTTCTTGCCTCTGGCAAGGAAATACGGTGAATGAGAATGAGATTTTATATGTCCATAGTATTGATGTTAGTACAATCAAGCAAAACAGAAAAAAGTGTTTATAAAACTTGGGAAAGCATCCACTGTATATTTGATGACAGCCTAAAAGCCCATACGAATGTCAAGCAAGCAACAGAGCCCTGGGGGATGTGCTAGGTTACAAAGACTCCCTTGGCTTAAGTTATAAGCAAGAACAAGAAAAATATAAATACTAAAATTCAAGTCAGCATAGACGCACAGAAATTAATGCTTTCAGGTGAAGCACATTGAACTGAGGTCAAACCGAGTCCCACAAGAGATGTGAAAAAAATACACACACTCTGGAAAGCTGCTGAAGGTTTGCTTTCCAAGTTACTTTCCAAATGTTACTTTCCAAGATAAAAAAAAGCCCGGTACATTAAGAAGCTAAGAAGTGAGTTACTACCAAGACATCAGCTGCTTTTATATGTCTTGTTTCCCCAACATTTTGCTATGTGACCATTTGGGTACAGAGATTACATGCAATCTCCAAGTACCTTCCTCAAAATGATAACGCACCCAGAGCCAGAATCATCAGTGATTTATGATGGTTTATATTTATATTTTTTGAAGCAGGGCTAACTACGTGTATGATGCATCTATGGAGTCCACAGTATTAAATAGTAGGTGGATACATCCATGAAGGTATCGGCATCTGTTCTTGTTGGGACTGTAAACATTACAGCCTAAACATCTAATCTTTACTCTTGGCCCTCTCTCTTCTTCCAGAAAACCTTGCCATGAGGTAGTTGAATAAAACAGTCATATGTCAGATATGAAAGCCACATTAAGCCATATTAATAAAATAAACTTGACACTACACTGAGGTTATCTTCCTTCTTGACTGTATTATAACTCATGACAAACAACATTTCTGTCATTGCAGCTAATTTAAGAGCAGCTTTTACCTTTCAGAGAACTGAAGTTTTTGCTTCTCTAAGTTAAGGCTTATTTGATTTTTCTTGCACATTTAAATCATTTAAGCAGTATGGCTTTCTTTGATCACATAGAGCTTTTCACATCAAAGGGAGAAAATGCGGTCCTTTCTGCCAAGACTATACCCTAGCTGCTCCCCATTCACTGTAGTTTACACACCTCCAATTGAGGGGGATTTTTTTTAATATATATAGTCTGCAAGAAGATTCTCACAGCTGTTTAACTGCAAGAGTACTGATTTCTTCTTAGGAGCTGGCTAGCTGGGCTTCATATCTGTCACCTGAGACAGCACTGCCATCAACCCAAACATGGGTGTGTATCACAGCTTAGGGACTTAACTCCATCATTCAAAGATCTAGCAAAATAACCAGATGCAACTGACTCAGAGGTGTTACCGATATTAGCATGCAACACTGATCATAGGATCAAGGGGTAGCTCTAGTTGGAAGGGGCCAGAGGAGGTCTCTAGCCCAGCCTCCTCCTCAAGCAGGGCCAGCTGTGAGGTCAGACCAGGCTGGTCAGGGCTTGATCCAGTGGGGTCTTCAAAACCTCCAAGGATGGAGCCTGCTCAACCTCTCTGGGCTGCCTGCTCCAATCCTTAACTGTCCTCATGGAGTTCCTTATATCCAGTTAGACAACCTTCCCACAGATACTGCGGGGCTGCTGTTGGCTGCCCCCCAAACCATCTCTCCTCCAAGCTGAACAAGCTGTAGTCTGTCATCCTCCTCTCACAGGGCAAGTGCTCCTCCATGACCAGCTTGGTGGTTCTCCTCTGGACTAGTTCCAGCTTATGAACACCTTTCTTGTATTGGCTTGGAAGAGTGGAGRGGGAAGCAAAACTAGATGCAGTATCCAGATTTGATCAAACAAGTGCTGAATGGGGTGGATAATCACTTTCCTGGATCAGGCTACACTCCTGTTAATGCAGCCCAGGACGCTGTTGCCCTTCTCTGCTGTCATGGCACACTACTGCCCGTGCCCAACTTGCTCCCCAGCCAGTCAGTACCCAGCCTGTATTGTTGCAAGGCTTTATTCCTTCCCAAAGTTATTCCTTGCTTTTGTCCTTCTTGAATTTCATATGGCTCAGCTTTTGCCTGACTAAAAGATCTCAGAGAAAAAGTTAATTATCCAGTTAGAGTACTCAGTGACATTGCTTCCATAAGAATAAGTTTTATATGTAGACTTTCTTCTGAAAAAAGCAAAACAAAACACACTTATGCAAGAATTCCAGTGACTGTAGACTCAAAACAGAGGTTGTACTTCATTGAAAATTCCCCTACTTCAGGCAGACATCCAGCTGCATCTAGAGCTACTTTAGTAGGAAGTGCTTCTACCCCTTCGGCCAAAGTGGAAACCAAAGCTGTTCAAATATTCATTGCCTTCAGAAGTGACAGGCAAGAGTGCAGTACCTCTTTAGTTTTATACCCCAAGAGACCACACATTCAGAGTGGCAAGGGATTTTTTTCTTTTCCCTTCACTTAATATTAACTATAGCATATTGTAWCCAGTCATAAGTACCTCTCAACATCTTGTCTTAGAGACCTACCAGCTGGCGTGTAGCACTTCAGCTGTGCAGGCAGTTTGTCCATAACCCTCTAAGCCATGGGAGAGTCTAGATGATCCATCCCTTACACACTGAGATACCATGTAAAACCACTTGCTTGTGGCTTAGTCATGAATAGGTTCCTCCACAGAAAATCTTAAATAAAATTCCTTCTCTATAGTTTGGTACTATAAAATGGGTACTTGGTACTATTAAATGGGGGTACTAAGGTGTCCTATTGGTTACCTTTCTAATGGGAAGAAGCCTATGACCTGATTTGGGAATTACCCCTCAGTGCTGTTATTGCAAGGCCGTTGAACTCACAGCTGAATGGCTTCTCCCCACCCTGCTCTTATTTGGGGGCAACAGTTATGTCTTAAAAGACCCTAGACAGCTAAAATCAGTTTTGTAGTCTGACTTAACCTGCTGCTCCTAGAGTGCCTCATGTTAGGGATGCTGGGGTCTATCGTGAAAGTACGCCTGAACCAGTGGGGTTCCCAGCAGGAGCTGTGCCTCTGCATCTTAATGGCTGTGGGGATTCTGTTAGAAAACAGTCAGCTCACTCCGGGGAACTTTTCCTCATGCAGAGGAATGATCATGGTGCGATTTCACAGACAAGAGTGTTAGTGACTATTCACACAGGGCAATCACATCTTAAAACTTAACTAGCTGCATCTGAAACCCAGATAAGTTTATGGGTTGGCTAGATATGCAGGCAGCTGTAATAAACTATATGAACAGGCTTTCAAACAACCAAGTAATTAATGATTAAATGTCATTAAATAAGTAATCCACAGGGCACTGGATAGAAGGAGCAGGCAGAAAGGAGTATCCTAGTGCACAGCAGGTCCTTTGTCATTTTTGATCTTTGGATACTGATCCAGCAGCAGAGATTCTGGCTCACTATATTTAGATCTCAGACACATGATGCTTAAGCTGCCATATGCCATGACTAGAGTTGGGAACTTCCAGAAATAATTTCTAAGTACAAAGGATATGTGCATTTAATCAGTCCCTCAACACCTGTTTCATAACATTGCATGCCTTATCTACATGGTTCATCAGTTTAGTTTCTCTTCTTTGCAGCAATTGATCAACCAAGACATTGACAATTTAATAACTTTGTTTTCTTCTTACCATACCCTGTTTGCAGCACTTTGGTTTGACTCTTGTGACTAGGTAAATGAATGCTATGATTCTGCTTTGCCCCAGGAAAGTGAACTGAGATCTGCAATTCAGCTTTTGATGAGATTTGTATAAGATGTTTGCAGGAGTCTAAGAGAACTCTGCATCAGAATTAACTCTTCTATTAAGTTAGTCACATTACAATTTACCSTTCCAAATACTTAGAGTGAAAGTGCCGCTCATTTGCTTACAAAGGCCATGTCCTATGATAAAGTCCAGCAGCTCTTCAGATATCAGAACCATGCCCTAGCCAGAAGACACGGGGAAGGTGGGAATGGAAAGGGACTAAGCAGAGGGAGGGAAACCCAGGCAGACAGTTTGAATAGAACCAGTCCCCAGGGAACCAGAGCTCACTTACAGATGCTTGCAGCTTAAGAAATATTACTTTATCTTTTGCAAAACCAAGAATAATCCCAGAATCTAAGGCAGGAAGATGTAACAAAAGTCATACTGTCAGAAGATCAACTATTTCCTAGAATCATTGAATATAATCACTTCAGCACTATTAAGCGGTAACGAGTACTTGAGAAGGCTGTTTCAGATTAAATTTGCATGGCATGCAATATTAACACCATTAGTCACAAAATCTCCATGGGACCTGCATGCAGTTTGACATCCCATTTGAATGTCATTGGCTGTGCAGACAGGGAGACAGCCTTGTCAAGACTCTGACAGGTTATGACCACCCCTTCTCTCTGCCAGTGTCTGCTAAAATTAAAGAAACAAAACACAAGATTAAGCTTTGCTTGCCAGCAGAGCCCCATGAGATATTTCCTGTCCTCTCAGAGTATGACTGACCCTCAGGAAGCAGAAGCAACACAGTAGTTACAGACCAGTATTAAAGCAGGTTCAGTATATAGTCCAGCTGTATAGCTCCAAGACAAGCTTCAGCAATAGATATGTCTCAAAACCTCCTCTCCTCTTTCCTGCATCTCCACCACATCCTTTCCCCTGTATTTCCAGAAAAGAACAATCCCAAGCATTATATCTTTGCAGGTTTGCAATGTGGAATCTAGCATATTGCTTTGGATATAGTGTCAAAAGTGTTCTTGTACACTTTTAGATCACTTAACTGAGGGTTGCAAAAGAACATATGTGAATAAAAGCACAAGATGGCATTTCAGTCAAGTTAAAGGATGGAATTTAAAAAAAAAAAAAAACAAACAGCCTTGTTCACACATTGCATAATTCAGCTGCAGAACTTGTGGCCAAGCAATTAGCAAGATTCAAGAAGCTGGATATTTATGTGAATTGCCAGAATTTCCTTTTGTTACATATTTAGTTACAGCCATTAAATATTTTACACTATTATGTTCTCCATTTCAAGTTTTCAGCTAAATCTAAAGACCAAAATGGGATTTAATAATGCACATCAGCATCTCATACACCCTCCTGTAAATCATTTGTACTGGCTAGATCCAGGGATGAGACGTTGAGTAATATGGACTTTTGGCATCATTAGCTCAGGCCTCAGGAATACTATGATTTTCTATATGTACAATGTAGAAGGTGGAGGTATTCATGATTACAATTTTACAGATAGGAAAACAAAGGTACAGGAGTGAAAGAACTTCTCAGTTTCACGTAAATAAGGAGCAGGACAGAGGAGTTAGTTTTCAAACCTTTGCTCTAACCATTTCTTAAAAGCAATTCAAAAGCACAGTGCTGTGATGCACTTTCATACAGAAAAAGACTGAGATGACTGAGGGTCTATTTCCAGCCTGGTTTGTGTGCAGCTTGTGCYGAATTTGGACTTCTGCAGATGTCCCTAAACAGGGCCACATTTCAGTGTGTTTTGCTACACAGAGTAAACTATCCTTATTACTTAGTCCTCTGTTTACTTTTCTTTGTTACCTTTTAAATATCAAATTAAAATACAGCTCCATTATTAACTGTTCCATGCTATGACAACTTAACATTCCTGCCTATCTTGTCCTTTCAAAAGAGAAGATATTYAGTAAATACACTGTGCATGTGTTCCAAATATTACTCCTCTTAAGGCTTTCCAAAGTTACTGGCAAGTGCAGAGAACATCATGTGCATCTTTCCTACCTACAAATTGGAAGAGCAGCAGCAAAACTTTATGGTATCCCAACAGAGAAGTATTTAGGCTTTTTCAGCTCAAAAAAACACCACAGTTTGCTTGGACAACCCTGCCCTAGCCACCTCATCCAAAGTATTTGATTCTTGTCATCCTGATGAGATGAATCTGGATCTCAGTTCAGCTGGTCACCCTGCACCAGTCTGGATTACAGCTGTGGCACAATGCAGCAAGCACATCTGCTATTCAGGATCAAATGGTGTCCAGGTGCGGTTAGAGGTGACTGTGGAAGAGTTGCTAATCAAACTTCACTAACAGAGGCTTTATTTCCCCAAAGAATTATGCAGACTTTATCCACTAGAGTTACAGTTCAAAACTCAAAGCCTCAGGTTTGTGAGAAATTATGAACCCACTTAAAGAAGRATGCTAAGTGCTACTAGATAAACCATAATGTCTTGCCTAGCAGCATCCAGAAATATTTCTGGTACCAGTTGTAGGCAACTCTAAGAATAAGAACTTAAAGGAGCAATACATTCTAAACAACATGATGATCAGAACACAGTATTGCTATTCACAATAGTAAGGAGGATAAGCTTGTAACACACAGCTCTTAAAAAGGAGCGAGGGATGAATGTACCATACAGTGCTTTGAAGACAGCTTCAAAAATGGATGACAGCTGGCAAAATACAATTCAGTTTATGGCTTGTTCAGCAGGTGTAAATCATTTTTTCCTCACCTGTTATGGCTTCCAAAGAACTACAGCTGGTTTCTGAAGCCTTCAAATTGACCCAGTCACTGAGAATTGAAGCCCTTACAAAGTTAAGGTGTATGGCCTCAAAGCTTTGACTTCATCTGGCTCAGATCAGCTGTAGTAGTACAGGTTTAATTAGCATGTGAGTTCCTAAGGGAAATAAGGCCCTTTATAGTTCTTATTTCACTGAAAACTGCATGCCAGATGCTATGGAAATCCATATGATCTRTGCCAAAAATAGGAAAGGAAAATAGAAGAATAATTATTATTACAACAAAAGTTTCAATGGGATCCTGGAGTTTTCTGCTTTTTTGTGATTTCAAAAAAATTAGGTATGCACACTCAGTTTCATAAAATAACCAGTTACTTTTCACCAATTTTAAGTTTTCTTTAAGGGCTAAGGTTTTGCCAAGGGCCTGTATGCCCCTTTTCATACAGCCAAGTGCAGAGCCAGACAGCTGTGCACAGTGTGCATGGGCCTCCAGGACACCCTCCTGAGGATCAAAGGTCCTGTGTCAGATTTTGTCAGCTGGCTCCATATTTCCATTTTGACTTGTTACAGACACAGCATATAGTACAAAAGTACCCCCAGGTGCCATGAGCATGTCAGACCATCCTGTTCATGATCTCAGGGCTTGCAGACCCTAAGTGAACAGGGCACTATCAGGTCTCTTTGCCTTGTTTGAGAGCATGAACAGTCAGAGAAGTCTTGTCCCACCGCAGGCAGAAAACCACACAATACTCCAGTACTGATTTTGCCATAGCAAGAGGACAAGTCTGTCCCAGCATACCTACATACATCATTTCTTACATTACTTAGCTGTCTACAAGGCCCTGATGAGTTCGGTCCTAAAACAGCTCCTTTCCTGCCCTTGATACAGTTTATTAAAAAAAAAAAAAAAAAAAAAAAAAAGAAACAGCAAGGACAAGATAAATAACTTGCAATTCTATTACACAGTATGTCGCTGTATGGAGTGGAAAAGCAATTTGGAAAAGAATCATGACTGAGATAGAGTCCTTATCTTCCACTTTTATTATATAAAAATCCTCTGGTGTAATTTAGTGTAAGCATATTCATTTGGTTCAGAACATTGAAGTATGTTGCCCAAAATGTGTACTTCAGGAAAGCAGAATGTTATAGCTGATACTGAATTTGCCCTTGGTATAATTTTTGTCTGTTTCTAGGCCAGAAGGTATGCACACAGAGAAGTTCATCCACAGGCTAACAGAGGAAATAATACAATCTGTACAGACAAAACTCCTGTGTTGAGCTACCTGCTCTCTCAGTACCAAGAGAAATTTCTGATCATTAAATGATTACATATTCCCCCTGCCTGGGGAAATTCACAACACCAACAGCCATAGTGATATAATGCACCACCATCCTGAAGAAAGCTTCTCATTGATGAAGCATAGGAGCTCAATAGCATTTAGACTAAAGTGTGCTAAGAAAGACATCTCACCAAGACAGGTATTTTGTCAACTGTCCTTAAGCAATTCCAAATGACTTTCAGTATACATGCACACTTAATTCATATTAAGTGTAATTTGAGTGCCACCCAAATCTGATCCAAACTTGCATAGTCCAGTTCACTTCTGGCTAATTGGGAAGRAGACACTGTAGTTGCTTCAGAAGAACTCGCATATAGGATCCTGTACCCCAGTGCTGTGAGTTCATCTTCTCTCTCATTTCCTCAGCCTCCAACCACAGAAGTTAATTCCAGCAAAGGGGAGGTGCTGCTCTCTACCAACAGAAGATATCCATCTGGTGTTTGAGGGTTCCTCCAACAAGGATCTGGAGTTTCTGACACTTCTTGATTTGCGCACATATCCTCTCAGCCTGTTTTTACCCAAGGTTTTAGGGAGTTTGGTAGAACAGGGAGCATACCTTCTTCCCTCCATCTCTTCTGTTAGGTGTAAAATGGGTACCAGCTGCACAGAAACCCCAGAACAGGAAAGTATCAAACAAGAAAACCCAAGCAAGAACATCCAAAGCAGCAATTCTGCAGGTGTGGGCAGCCTTCACCAGGGTACCAGGCAGCTAAAGACTATTGCAAAAGCCTGTTGCAAGTCTGCATCTGCAACCACTAGCACCATATAACAAAAACTTAAAMACAATTTAAAAGCTATTTTCTAGTATTCAGCTCTGTCATCCAAGACTGAAAAATAAGAGAAATTATTGTATTCTTTTAAGGTAATTTTAAGGTCACTTATGCAGATATTAGCAGGATTACAGTAGGAGCACAGGATGAAGAAAGAAATAATGAGAGTATGCAGGAAATGGAGATAGTAGTAGTCCAAGGATACAACAGGAAGCAAGGAGGAAGTCCCAGAACCTGAGTAGACAACAAAAAGCTCAGAACATTAAAAAAAAAAAACAACACATCACCATCTAGCCTGTTGCCCTGGGAATGGTGCCACAGCTTAGCAAGAGGACCCACTACCATTGTTCGTTAGACATGGTAAAAATATATGCAGTCCTCCAGTTGTAAATCAGCAACTGCTGACCAGTTGCTGCACAGGTGTTGTTAAAAGTTCATATGCCTGCTGTATTCATACCATACAGCAGATGGTCTYATTTTGTATTGCTGTTCTAGGCTTTGTGATCAATTACAGTTCCTGGATGTAGGCGATCCTCTACATTACATAATGCTTCTGAGTTTCTCTTCATACTCACCCCCAAGTGTAGCTGTTTGTCTTTTGGTCTCACATTTCAACAGCAAGCTCAGCTGCCAGTGTAAGGACCTACTGGATGCCAAGGCAAGCACAACACTTGAATTGCCTTGGTGCTTTGTTTTAGCCTATGCTGAGTCTATGAGGCAAAACCAGCTCACATCTACTTTTCCCCACCTTAATTAACAATTGCAATGATTCCTAAAAACTAATAGATTGTTCACTTCTTTTTTCCCTCCAAAGTGCTATTTCAGTTACAGCAAAATGGAGAAAGMCAGTATCAATTCTTTATTATCACCAGTCTGAACAGGACAGGAYGACAGTACCTCTTTGCCTTCTGATTGCTGCCACCACTGTAAGCACTGGAGAGATGAACAGGCCAGAGCTTCACAGCATGATGTCCSTAACACTTCTTCACGCTCTACACACCAGCAACACCCTTAGTAATTCCTCTATTTAGCTTTTCTCCAAGCACTTCCCACAGCACAGGACAATAATATCTGGAGCTCTCAGGACTCCTCAGATACTTACATCCATGAACATGAACATCGCCTTCTGTCCCACAGCAGGATGCCATCAAGTCCTCACCTCCCAGGGCACTCAGCTACTCTCCACCTTAGACTAATCACTCCTTTTCTCTCTTAGAAATGGGTTTAAGCACCAYACTTATTCCTAACAAGGTAATTCTCTTCTCATGTTATCCATGCTCCCTTGCAYACCTTATCTCACAGCTTCTCCAGAACATCCTTTTCCTCCAGAAGATGCAAACACCAGAACACCACACATAAATTCCTTTTCTAAACTACCCTCTTCCTTTGTACCCTAGCTGGCAGCTGCCTTTTATAATCCCATCGTTAYGTTAATTAGATCTTTCTGGTGCATGGCTGTGGGCTGAGTGAGTTCCTAGGGTACTCTGCTGCTTGCTGGATCAAAATCCCCATCCTTGCAATGCTGCTCACTGTTAGAAAAATGCAGACGAAAGGGGCTAGTGGATAACAGGCAGCATTTGGAAGTGGGATGTCTCCTTCAGTCATCAGTTCTCTCAGGTGTTGAAAACTGTGTGTAGGGACTTCGTCCCAGAACTACCGCAGCTGTCACTCATTATTATATTCCTTTTCCATCATTTCAGAAAAATGTTTTTAAAAATCATCAATGATAAAACAATTCCATAAGATGCAAATGTGAATACACCTGTGAAGGAATGGCAGTTCACAAGATTACCTCAGCAGTGACAGGTGAATAATGGACAACTGTGATGCCTATTGCTGTAGGTAAAGGACTGCCATAGTAACTATGGCACACCAAGTAAAATCATCCGTGTCTGGAACACCAGATAGGAAAAATGCCAGTTCTGTTGCAGCCATTAATTTTAAAGGGCAAAACAAGAGTTTGGTTAGTCCTTTAAGGGCATTCTTGTAGCATGAGGAATGAGATTTCCAGTTAGTCAGAAATTCAAAAACTCTTTTAAGTTTTCCTTCCTAACTGGAATGAAGACTCAGAATTTGGTAATTTCCTGCGGGAATAAGGTGTTGTTTCAGAAAGTACAAAACAGTTCATGCTGAATTTTCTGAAATCAAACTGAACAAGGAGTCTCCTTGAGTCCCCGAGACTTTTCTCTGCCTTTCAATCCTGGGAGATCCCCCCAGGCAGCCTCTCCTGGAGAGATGAGCTCAAAAGCCTGTTTCAGTTCTGGAAATTTCTACCTCTCTTTGGAGAGTTGAGTTCACCTCTGCAGAGCCACAATCTCCTGTAGGCTCCTTCTACGAGTCACATTCATTGCTCAAAAAATCTCCATCCTTCTACATGTTCATCTAAGCTCTAGCACTGGAGTTAAATAAACCAGTTAAGGACTTATGAGGTGTAACCATCTGAATTCTTCCCTCTGCAGCATGGAGGTTATAAATAGAGTAGGAAATTTATAAAAGTTTCATGTCTTACCCAGGTCCTTTAACTGGCTGAATACCATGTCCGCACAGAGGATTTCTACTTTGGTCTTTGACTCTTTAGGTATGGAGTTGACATTTTGGCTCTTTCAGTCTTTGCTCACATCGGCTGACAAGCTCCAAGTTGGCCAGAGCCAACTCGATCATATTTTGCAAAAAAAGCTTCCTGTCCGTGGCAGTCAGTCTGCCGATCACCTCATCAGTTCATCTTGTTATTCTAGGCCGGAGGTGTCGCAACTGCACTTCCCATCTATCCTACTGCTCCTTCAGAAAAAAAGTTTTTATTGTGCCTGGAAGTATTTTATCTCTTCTTTCTGGGGAACCTCCAAAACTCAGAGCTTCTTCAATCCTGTGAAGGCCTCAGCTTCAGTACTAGCCTTAACTACTTTTGCAAAGCTTCAGAAGTTTCACGTGCCGTTTCCTTCCTTTGGATCTTCATTGATTCTTGCAAGCACTCCCATTTCTTGTCTCACCTCATCTCAACAGGAATATCCCATAAATATCCCAGTTTCTTTCCTTGCACATGGGACCTCATTTGGCTGTAACACAAAATCGTAACACAGTTCCCAGTGCAGGCCCATGCTTGTTTCAGGTTTTCCTGTACTCTCTACCTTCATCTGACACTGCAGATGATTAACACACATTTCACACACACAGACCATATGCATGGGTGACAGGTGACTCCGACAAGCAGACTTCTCCTTCTCTCAGTTCACTGACAGAGGTATCCGTGGGAGAAGGGACCCCACCCATGCAACTGGAGACAGTGCTCACTTTCTGATGGTGGTTTCTCGGTCATTCCTTTCCAACAGTCATAGTCTTTGAGAAGCCTGCAGCCTAGGTTTCTGCTGGATGTCCATCAAGTGCACCTTCAGCCCCTTAGTGCCAGGTGGCACTGCCACAGAGGTTGGCTTAAGGCTTACACGGAGGATGACAAAAGAGTCACTGCATGCTTCACTGTGCAAGGCAAGCAGGCATCTCTGCCCACTCGAACAGCTACAAAAAGATCAGTTTGGTTGGCTTCTGCCACATCTGATATTGCCTGTGGGCACAATCCCAAGAGATGCTGCTCCTCTGAGGAATGGACCATGCACAAGACCATCTGCATACAGATTAGCAGAGTTCTCTGGCCTCCAGGACTTTTTGCACCAGTCCATCTGCCTCTGGCCTTAAGACTCCTGAATTCTCTTTTCCTMTTCAGCCTTGCCAAATGTCTCCTCTTTCTCCATCAATTTCCCTTAGCTGCCTCTTTCTCCATATTCCTTGGTAATTGTCCCATTGGGCAGGTGCTCTGGGCTTCCGCTTATCAAAACCATCTTCAGACACAGCGATCTTGTGCTTCCCCCCTGTGCTTCCCACCTCTTGGTGACGGAGATGGGATAAGTCCCATCCCACTGGGGCCTGTCCACTCTTTCACCACCCTGCTCAAAAAGTGTGCGCTCGAGCACGCTTTCCAGGGAGATAAAGATGGCTCTTGGAGTCAGGCTTCCCAGCAAGAGGGCTGTGCTGGGATGGATGTGCACAAGCCTGTAAAATCTGCCCAACATTCTTGCAGGTGCGACCAAGTGAGGGAAGAGGGAAAAGGCTCTGCAGCTGAATGGTTAGGGGCCAGCTCCCAGCTCTTCTGAATCCCAAACCATTGCCTCCTCCCAGGGCATTCCCCAGCCTCTCGGAGGCTGCCTGCTTCCAACATAAGCTAGCCGGTGGCCCTTGAATGCGTGGAGACTCTGCCCACACAGCAGCTGAGCACAGATGAGTCAAACACCTGCGGTCCGTAGGCAGTAAGGGTAGAACACACCTAAGCACAGGGCACTCACYCTAGAGAACAGATACATGTTTTAAAATACAGAAATACCTAACTGCTGACTGCTGCAAACCCCTTTTTATGTTGCCAAATGAAAGCAGCCATGGGGACCTCGCATAGAGGCTGCTGACAAGGCGTGAGCCCAGACAGTCAGCCCACTCTTCCCGGCACTGTGGGGACCGCCTGCCTCGGAGATCGGGAAGCAAAGGAGCATAGGAYGCAGGCCAGCCCTCGCTGGGGCCAGGGCTTGCGGCAAACGGTTGACCCCATGCGCTGGAGCCTGGATGCAAGGCACAGAGTCCTTAGCTAGAGCAACGCTTATTCACCAGAGCCAGCTCAGATTAGATGCAGATTTAAACACTGAGGTGATGTCTATACAGCTGGGCAGACACGCTCGCAGCAGGCTGTACTTTCTCTGCTGGCCAAGAGAAATGGGGTACAGCCCCATCCCAGGGGTACACTCATTTAGACAGACCTCTCCCACACTGGTGGGGCCACCTGGAATCCCTCTGAGTCTGTCACACTTAAAGGACATCCATATGAGATGAGTCTGAGGCAGATAACCCAGAGAAGGACAGGCTATGTGCCTTTAAAGGTAATGAGGACCAAAAAGTGACTCCACAGTGGCTCAGCCCTGAGGTGCTCTGCAGAATTTATAGCTCGCAGAAATGAGCACCAGTCTCCCGGGGCTTGCCGCACGCCTCCTCGAAAGTCTCCGCCACCACAGCATGTACAATTGTGGCTGCAACAGCCTGCCCCACAAAGGCAAAAGCAAAGGAAAAATAAATCACTGTCAGGATCCCCTCTCAGCCTCCACATCCAGTAGCTTCCTCATTACCCAGACCCACCATTGCCAAGGGATTGCCTTGGGGTGGAGATAGCCCACCACAGAGGCTGAGGACATCATATATGTTCCCTCACCCATCTGCTAAAGGTAAATCCGTCTGTCAGGACCCCCTAGGAGCTGGTGAAAACAGGCAGCAAGATGCCCAGTGTGCCCAGATGGCTGCTTGACAGAGCTGTGGGGATAAAGAAGGACCGTTGGGAGTCTGCAGAGTGCTCAATAGCTGGCAACCATGGTGCACCCATGAGCTGCCGGGTACGCTGACCCCGTGCCAGGCACACTGCTCTGCAGACACCCCCAAGGGTCCCAGTTCCCATTTTCCTTCTGGGCAGCAGGCATCTCAACTCTGTTCTGCTGCAGGAGGGAGGTGCTGGGTATTGCAGATACGACATCTGCTCCTCTGCCCTGCTCCYCAGGCACATGCAGGAGGGAATGGGTGGCTTACAGCCCTCCTCCATGGGGAGAGCAAAGAAGAGAGCTGGCTTTGTTGTCCAACAGAGACTATCCACTCTGACTTGATAACATCGAGGCGGGCTTACAGGTAGGCACAGGTAGCTTCAGTACTCAGCCTGAGCCCCACACACAGATTACAAGTAGTGTCTTTAAGCAAAAGTGTTCATGCTGGGAAAAGGGGTTAGTATGAGCTTGGGAACAAAACCTGGTCCTAGCAGCGTGCCCTGGTTTTGCCTCTGTCCTGCTTGGGTGGCCAAAGGGCRGGACTGTGCTCCAGTAGGACCCTCTAAAAATGTTGCACCTCTTTTCTTTAAGTTTAGGAGATCCCAGCATAGACTCAGACAAACCATTCATTGTGCCAGGTCTCCCTCTGGCAGCATCAGTCTCTAGGAGCACATCATCCATAAAATCCTCGCCATGTGCCATGCCAGCCATAGTGGCAGGAGGGCACAACGGGGCTGACGAGCTGGCCACGGCACCGTCCACCCACACAGCAGCTGCAGCCTGGGATATGCTCATGAAGGTGGCTTGAACAGAAAGCACCAGACATGTTCTCTAAGACATCTGCTCTGGTGCTCTCGGGACAAAGCGTGAGGGCACGGGTGAAACTGCACCTCATGGGCAAACAGGCGCAACTGAGGGCTGAGTTAAAATAACACTTGATCTAAGCCCAAGTTTGTAGAAATGAAGTCTCCACATGCATTTAAATGATACAATATACATTTTTCTACAGCCTCAATGCAAGATTGAAGTTTAAAAAAAACACCAGTGAAAGTCTTGAAATAAGTTTTGCTATCTTCATTTTGGCCAGAAGATGAATTGGCATAAGTTATTCAGGAGGAACATGTTTTAGGAAAGGGAACATATGTGCCTAGAAAAGAAAAAAAAAAGGCATAGATTAAAAACTTCATGATCTCATTTGGACCATCTTATGTGAGTTACCGCCCTGGAAAGCAGAAAGTCTTTGCTACTGAATATAGGGGGAAAACATAATTTGCCAAAAAATCCCATTGAAAGATTAAATAAAATTCCTTAAGCTAAAAGTACTCAGATGCTAGAGAATTTGTATTCATTGCCTATTTTGGTAATAACTATATAGCTGACTACAGTTTAACCGAACACTACAGAAAACAGAATATTCCTTTACATACTCCCTTTCATTAAAAAAATTGGGATTTGTTCCTATTTGGATCCCCAAAGAAGCATTTGCCATTGTTTAGCAAACATCTTTTCAACTGCCTTTGAACAGTTAGGCATATCCAAGGCATTTATGTCAAATTATACTTGTCTGAGTTTGTCTCTGAAATATCTTCCGTCTCCATATGTCTAGTCATGAGAACTGCAATTTGCTTACATGTCCTCCACATTTTTTCAATGGATTAGATTTCCTGTAGAGGTTAACTTGTTTGTATGCTCCCAGAATCTATTCCCTGTACTGAGACACTGGAGATTGCTCCAGCGCATGCAGCTGGAGCTGCAACGCAAAAGCGTTGTGAACTCTCGTCCCGGGGAACAGGAGATTGAGAAGAAGTCCATTGCCAGACCAGCCAAATCAGAGAAACAGCACAGGTCACAGCAGACAGGCCTTTGATGGCCATCAGAGTAAGTGGGGCCCATCTAGATGACTAAGGCCACTCATGAGATGGGATCAATAACCTATTTTTTTCCGAAGGTGATTTAACCAAAATCAAATATAAACAGGAGTATTTCCTCCTCTCAATCTCAGTAATCCTACAGAAGAAAAACGGTTGTCATATTTTAGTTGTTGTATTTTAGTTACATGCCTTAGATATGACTCTTGATTGATGTCACAGCCTGAATTTTTTCTGATGGGTATAATGGACCTTATGATAGAGAAAGAAAAARAAAAAAAGATAGAGTTCCAGTTAGGAAAATACTATAGTCTCATTTACTTCCAGGTTGTAAGATTGGTGAGGAAAAGATTTTCTTATTTGTTTGCACACTGTGGTGATAATTTAAAAGAATCAATTAAAAACAGTCCAACAATGAGTCACCAAAATACCATCTGGGGTGGAATCTCCCTTGCTTTGGGAGCCGCTATTATATCCTAGTGATTTCATTAACTTACCCCATTTTCTCTACCACATGCAGCATGAGCATGTCAAGTATCAGCCTCATCAAAATTTTAAACAGTAAAGAACCTCATCTGGTCAGATGTTCACCCTTCCAACCCATGACCAAAACCTCTGTAGAGAGACCCCACAGACAGAAAYGGCACATGTTCCTCCACTTGCCCTGCCAGGCATGGCTGGTAGAGCCGACCTCGGCTACTAATCTCCAGCTGGGGGACGTGATTAAAGCCAGACACCCTGCCAACCACAGTGTCTACCTTTAACTGCACTACCTCCCTGCTTTCCTCTGCCCTCCTTCCAGCCAGCAGCAGGAGCCTCACATGGGCTTTCTCAGGAGGGATCTGCTGGCAGGGCACAGCTCGCATGGCTCTCTTGGCTGCGCAAGGCTCCCTCCTTCTTCAGTCGAAGGACATCCAAGCCCATTGACCTCCAGAGCAGGCTGGAAACCCTATCTGTTTCTTCCAGCTCTTCGTGATGGGAAACAGGATACAGCCTGGGAGCCAGTGGACCGATGAGGTATTTCTAAGCTTCAGTTTTCCAGCAATTCRCTTTCATTCAGGGGTTGTGGTAGTGATGAACTACTGTGTTTCACTTTCTCTTCTTACTGTCTATATTGGTGTTTGTGCTACCCAAAGAATCAATGACACGATTTTTCAGAGGCAGTGACCTCTCACRGCTCTTGCGCTGCTCAGCACTGTAATGTAAATGTAGTCGCTGAAGTCTGTGGTGAGTTTTACTTACAAAGTTTTTTTCAATCTAAAAGTATAAATAATAACTACTTCTGAAGCCCTCTGGCATCCACGTGGCCATGAGCAGCTTCTTGCACCTGGAACATGTGAAAACCTGGTTTCAAAATAAGTTACTACTTACGCACACACTAGGTTGCTGGTAACAGACTGGCCGAAGGATTGCTTCCAGTGCACAGTTCAGCTAAAAATAAAAAATGTCTGGAACATTTTTTTCTTCCACTTGCTGTAGATTACTAGGCAGATCGGCTGAGGAATTGTGCCTTTCTCTACAGCACCCACCAGAGCCCAGATGGAGCATCTTTTAAGCCTAGAGAATGACACCAAAGGTTTAAATAGCATATTATTCCTAAATTTGAGTGTCGTAGGACCTCTGAAGGTCTGGTGCCGCCTAGCTCCATCACTCCCTCCTATCCTGGGACCCCTCTTCCCGAGTGGGACAGACTCAGAGCCCTTGGGTGTTAAGCAGAGAGATAATCCATATAGAATTAGAGGAAGAGACAGTAAACTTCTGAGTGTGAAGTTTACTTATCCTTATCAAAAATGCCTTACATAAACCAGATCTATGCCCAGAGCTGTGTCTCAATTCATAGTAAGCCTTTAAGAAAGGATATGTGCAGCTAATGGAAAACAAATGTCTGTTTTGGCAGGGCCTGCAGCTAACGTCAATTATTTTCCCCCCTTTGCTAAAGAAATAAAGAAATCGTCAAAATGAAACAGGCTGACTGAAATGTTCTGGTTTTCTCTTAACTATTTGAGTGCTTCTCTGATACACAACATATGCAATAGACCTTATCTTAGTGGTTCATGAAGAGAAAAAAAACTGCTGAAGAAATCATGTTCTTTTTCATTAAAACATGTAATGTCCTCAGGAAGGAAGTTCAGAGTTGAAAACACAGATATGCTTCATAGCTTGATAGCTCTCAGTAAGGACTGTTTTAATTAGAGTGTGACTTCTAGACTTTGTTTTGCTGGAGTCTGGCCAAAACCAGAATAAGAGTAACAAGCAATCTTTAAACTGCTTTCTAAAGAAAACAAAAGCCTAGGGAGGGCAGAATTATTAGCTGTGGCCTAATATCTCAAAGCAAATTAATACAAAGTATAGTTATTGTTCTTTTCTCGGGAAAGAGCAGTACTGTCAACACAAGCATAGAAACCACCAGGAGACAATTCATCATAAGGATTATGGTCACTGTCTCATATAAACCATACCAAACCACAAATACAGTTTTTAACCCAGTACACAATTAAGAGTCTGACATTAACTCAGTAATTACACGAATTTGGGGTCGCTGAACAGCCTGTAGTATGTTGGCTTATACCACAGTTAGGAAATCGGAAATATGGAAATACCAAGGCAGGCAGGACATTCACTGAGTTTTGCCTTCCTTGGGCCTGAAGGGTCTGATTCCCCAAAGCCTTGTCTCACCTGGGACAGCTTGGTTTGCAGATCCCAGAGCTGCAAGGATGTACAGGAGAAGAATCACTCCTCTTTCATGTTCTCTTTCCTTAGGCAACCATGCTTGGAGCATGGTTAGAGGGAGACCAGGCTGGCCTTGGTTTCAAGTGTGTCTGTTGTGTTCTTCCACTCTTCCCAAAACATGTAACTGAGGATGTTCACATAATCATAAAAACAAGTAGTCAATAGAGGTCACCTGAAGCCTCAGCAAGTGTCCTCCTGCCCATGTAAGGACACAGGAGAGGCTACTGCAAAATTTGAAACACGTGGATGTAGGAGCTTGGCATTACCAGGGTGTTACATCTGCAAGAGAAGCACAAAGAGAAAGAGAGGGAGCAGCCACCATGCAGGCACAGTCACAGAGCCACTGGTGTGTGATCCTGCGAGAAAGCCACCGGAGAGTTTTCTGGGATAGGTGCTAGAAAACATGGTTTGGGACTGTAAGAAAAGAAATTATCATCTGTTGTTGGGCTGCTCATGTGTTCAAAACTATGAGCTTTGTAGGCTCTTTAAAAATAAGGCAGTTTCACCAGAGAAATAACTGACTCCCTCAACCATTTTCCCTGTTAATGAAACAACCTTCACAACACCAAGTTTTAGCTACTCTTTGGAATAAAACAATAAAAGTAGGAACTAATTTTGAAGGAGAGAAACCGTGGCTGTAGTGGAACCAAGACAGAACAAAGAGAAGAAGGTTTTGGTAAGAAAAGGTAGCCCAAAGGAAGTAAAACAAGATCTGAAACACAGGCTGGAGATGTTGCAGAAGGGAACTAAAACCATATCTAGAAACCTCTCAAACTTCATATTCAAGCAGCAGTAAGGCAGGTAGGCATTATAGCTTTCCATACTCAAGGAGCAAGGCAAATCACTGGCATGACCAGAAACCTAGCTATTGAGGAACAGACTTTGCAAGAAACGGAAGAGGCCGGGATCTTTTATGTCAATGTGGAAATTGCTAACATGAGTCTTGCTGGAGTGACTGATTCCTCAGGCAGCCATTTTTCTGCCTTCAATACAACCAGAAATCCTCTGCAAAACAACAGCTCACAGCCAGCAATGGCCAAATGAATCTTCTTGAGAGCTTTCTGTCTGCCTAGACCCTGTCTCTTTGCTGTGATCTTCTCTTTTTGTGCTTCAGCCCAAACGCCTTTGTGCATCAGACTTGCCCGATCCCACTGACTGAGGCTTTGTTTAGCCTTTACTATGGTTCCTCCTTGTCACCACAACTGCAACTTGTGGGCTGTCTAACACCCTGGCCTTCAAGCTCAATGCTCACCACATCCTTGCTCTACTCCTGAGCTCATGCCTCTCCTGGCCTCTCTCCTTCTGTCTTCATCACAAATTCAACTCAACATTGGACACTTTTAAGATTTGGCTGGACAGGGTGCTGGGCCATCTTGTCTAGACCGTGCTTTTGCCAAGAAAGGTTGGACCAGATGATCCCTGAGGTCCCTTCCAAGCTGGTATTCCATGATTCTATGATTCTATGAACCCAAGCCTGCCTGTCTGCTGGGCTTCTCTGCACATATGCTAGACCTGCTGATGAGATGAGCTGCTGATGAGACGAGCTGCTGATGAGACGATGGAGCTAAGGGGCATTTGATCCACAATGAAACTAAAGTTCAAAGACCCCAGTCAGAAGTCACCACCTGGGTAATGAATTGGACTCACCAGAGAACTTTGCTATGACAGGAATTTCACAACCTTTTAGTAACCTACAGAGATCCAGGAAGTAGAGATCAGATTGTCTCAGCTCAAATAAGGAAAACATCTGCTAGTTTAAGGAGACCATTTGCTAAGAGACTTATTTCTCTCAGTTTGTTATCCATCCCACATAAATTGCTGGGAAGATGAACAGAAAGGAGTTTGCATCTTGAAAATGTCAACTCTGAAAAACACTAAAGAAAAAAGAAGAAAGAATATCCCAGGATAAAAGCTGCCACAGTTTAGATTCGGTTTGGCTCAGTATAGCATGGGGTGGATCTTAAATGAATACCTTCAGTGTAATTTGAAGACACTTTTTGTTTGTCCTTGTCTCGGATATTATCAATGATAGAGCATCAGTCCAGCAAAAACTGATGCATAGGGAAGAGGCTCAGTAAACAACCACCTCATCATGTGGTAATTGCAAAGGGGAAAGTCATCTTTCAGGCCATTAAAAATTGTTCCAAGAGCCTTTGGCCATGACTTGGTGAAGAACAAAGACATCAGAAACCATCTAGGGTTGGCCACAGAGAAGTAAGCAAAGTCACTGCAAAGGAATCATTTCCTGTACCACACATGGATGCTACCCTGGGTGCTGTAGTGGGCCCACTTGTTTTGCCATGCTGGATTTTAAAAGCAAGTAACAAGTGGACCCGTAAGATAGGGGAAAGCCTATAGCACAGGGTCAATTTAAGACTGTGGTCGCAGCAGCTTCTAGGACACAGAAATCGCTTTGGAATAGCTAAAAGTAACTGCATGACAGACCTCTCTAACCATCTTTGTTGCATCTAAATTATAAATTGTTGCTTGCTTGAAAAAATCCCAACATGCAGAGAAGCATAATCAGCAAAGAGGGAATTTCCACCAATAAAAGCAAAATAAGTTTGTGCAGAATCAGCCAAATTTCCAGCTTTACAGATGTGTAGAGCTTCATAGTGCTCTGCCAGGACAGAAAGTTCATCTGGGGCTTTTACAGGATCCTGGAAAAACCACACACACTTAGTGAAAACGGGAAAGCATTTCTCTGGTCACCTGAATGCAATRAAGCTTTTCTGGAATTTTAAAAATCTCTCATGACTGCTCCTGTCTTGATTTTCTTGTGTCTCAGAACTTCTCATATTGGACACAGATGCTACCGCATAYGGTTTGGGGACAGCATTATGACACAAGAACACAAAAAAACCCCCATGAGATAATGGTGGACTGGTACAATAAAACCTAAGACCCCACAGATAAATATTTATGCCACCCATGAGAAGCATCTGAGTATAAGCTACTCCTGGCACAGCTTTCCTGGGGCAGTCTTATGTTCAGGACAGACCCTCTTTCCCTGCCAGGGTTCTTTGTCTTCAGGACTACTAAGGGATGATTTCCAACCTGTCTGGAAAAGCTGGAGCACTTTGATTTTAGAGCCACACGAAGGCTTTGACATGAGCAGGAGCCGCCAGACAGCGTTGGTAAGAGCTGAAGGTGCTTTTGTAGGAGGAAAGGAACTGATAGGTTTCTCAAAGGAGCAGGTGGGCTTGAGAGGAAATGGTCCCCCCTTCCCTTGATGCTATTTGTCGAATTAGAAATTGCTCCTAGCAGTTGCTCCTCTAGTGTTTTCTAGCAGGCATGGGCTACTTCAGAAAAAAGCCTCAAACACAGAAATTGGGAAATAGAGACTGACAGCAGCAGACGTTCTAATGAATTAATGCTGTGCCTGTCCCAGGGTCTTTCATGCATTCTCCTTTGGTCTGTGCTTATGCCTTGCATTTTAATAGGCTTGTACAACTTAGTTATTCAGAAAACTCATAATTTCTTTTTGCTCTAATCATTTAATCTTGGAAGCCTAACAATATGCCCATAATCCAAAGGGAAGTCATTGGAATTCATATCTGAGTGGTAACTTCCTGCAATAGCATTTCTCTGCGAGTCAGCTCTCTGACTAACATCTCTGCGTAGCTGCCTTGTAATGCATTTGCAAAGTGGTACCAGGAGCTCTCCTGGCTCAGCAAGGACCAAGATGGGATCACTTGAATGGTTTGATTTCCCAGGACCTGCTGGAGCTTCTTAGGAAACAAGAGGAGCTTGCGCTCTCCAGTAACCACCTTCCTGGGTTTCTGGGAGTCTTCCTGATGTACCCGGCAAGTCAGTGCTTCCAGAAGATGTTCTGCAAACTGGAAGGTTGTGAGCAGTGTAACCCCACCATGAAGTAGGTACCAGTGTGAGCACAAGGCAAAACTGCACCCAGCCAGGACTGTGACTGCTGAGACACCCCCTCAGTAACACTTCTGGCTGCATCAGACCATCTGTTCTGTTGACAATAGCTGAGTTTTTCAGTGTCAACACAGCTTTCATGGTAACACTGCCCTTGGGCTGGTATCTCTTCTTCAATGTCCGAGTGCAAGGAAGTAAAGGGGGGACAGAGCTTGTGCTCAGAAAAGAAAAATGCTGGAAAGGAATATGTTTTTAAATGTTCTGACTAAGAAAGTTTTAGCAACTCTGCTCTTGTCAAAGGTAAGACATGGGAACAATTTTTATGGGGAAAAACAGATTGATAAATAATGGCATAGCTCTTCATTCTTATAATCTGGAAAGTTTTATGGAAAAGACAAAATCATTTTTTTCATGTTGCTGAAACCAAAAAGTCTTTGTTCTTTCACTCCCCTAACCAAAGGTAGGGTGAAACATATCAAAAGATCTTTCYGCGTTTTCTTCTGTCCCCCGCATCTTTCCCCGCCTCTCTGTCTGCGGCCATGTGGAATCCTGCTAATCCACCCTTTTGCATGGAGGTGAAGAGATCATTCATAGCAGTGCATTTAGAGCAGCTCTCTAAGAATTTTTCCAGCAAACCATTCGCTATAGTCCTCTGAAAAAAAGGTATGAAATAATCTCTCTATGTTAGTATTACATTGTTTATGCTTCATTCCAGCTATCTCCTTGTTTCCTGTGGACAACATGTTGATTTATTCATGCTGTCAGGCAACCTCCTCTGACTATGTTTCCAGTAAAAAAAATGAAAGGGAGATTTAGCCGCCTACTCCCCAGATGTGCAGTGGCTCCAGCTCTATGGCATCTGTGTAAACATCAGCAATAAACTTCTGACTTTGAGATTAAATATGGGGAGGTTTTCCTTTTACCCTATGTTCAGGTGCCTTGCACCAAAATCTTTTAAAGGTATCTTTTGCATTTTTTATTATGAAAGCATTTTGCACGCTATTCATAAAGGAAGTATGTCCTCAGGAATCCAGCCACCACTGGGAGACATCAAACCATACGACACCTCCATTAGAGGTCAAAGCCGTGATGTTCCTACAAAGGAATATGTCAAGGAGGAGCACAGCTCTGAGCTGCTCAGGTATTAAACAGGGCTGGAGAAGCCTGGTTGTGCCATGGAGGTGTCACTGGTATCTCATGAATGAGGATGCTGTAAGAGGGGTTATCCTAGGGTATTTAAATATTGGCAAATTAAGTATGTTAATTAACTAATGGTAATTACTTAAATGTAAGAAAAAAAAMCAAAAAACAACAACCACCAAAATAAAATATCATCAACTTGATGTTTATCAACCTAGTAATTAATTCCCTGAAATCAGTGATCTGTTTTATTATTTTATAGGAGACAAAGCAGTGCTTCTGTTTAGCAGTATACTCCAGAAATGGCCTAGAGGAAGGGCACCAGTGGAGCGTAGCTGCCTTCAGTGGGAAGTGCATCATCTGGAAAGCTCCTTTTCACATGAGACAGGTTCAGTTCATTACCCTAATGACATTTTTTTGCTCTACTCACTCAGCCATTGTACTTGGGCCCACAACTTGCTGAGGGGTAGAAAAAGGGCTGTCAGAACAAAAGCAATCAGAGATACAATGGGGCATCCAGTGGGGCTGGATGGGGGCAAAACAGCCTGGTTCACACTGACCCCATAATTTTCTTAATTGTAACTTACTGCAATAGCARATTTTGACCTGCAGGACTCTGCCAGGGAAGGGCCCTCCACTACCTCCCATATCACTCACTTTTGGCTCTGTTTACAACTGCCAGAAAAGGGGGATCTGGCTGGGGGCTACACTGGTTTTCCTGATGCTTGAGTGCTTGACTACTCAAACATGGCAATATTTTAATATACTTTAATATAAGAGCTGGAGCAGTTTCTCGTTAAAGCCCACTGAAATTGCCCCTCTTCAATGATGAGTTTAATCCTTGCATTATTAATACCCACCAATGAAAGGCAGGAGATTGATGTTACTGCCCTGAATTGGTAATGCTGTTGGAAGAAGAAAGCGCTACATTAACAGACAACAGACAGACCTAGTTTCAGTTCAGTAACAGCTGATTTCAATCACTTCTAAACAAACTTCTGAAGTATTTTGTACAACCAGCTAATGTCTCTAAAAATATCTTCTGTTCAACTATGGACAAATTATCTCACAGCTTGAAAAGCTAACCCGGGTTTGTTGGGGGGTTGTTTCCTTCATCTGTCTATGACAAATAATTATCAATAAGAGACAAAATGTTGCTTTGGAGCTCACCCAGCTGAATCCCACCATGTGTACTGTGTAGCTATACAGTACAAAACCACGTGGTCCTATATAGCTTTTTAACTCTGGAAAACTCTAGCAGCTTTACAATTAAACCTCCTGTCTTGCCAGGGATTACTTTCTGAGTCAAACCTCAAAACCCAAGAGTGCCCCAAACCTCAAGTTAAAAAGAGGGTCTTTTGACCCTAATTCACTTTAGAGTGGAGTCCAAGCTCTTGTGCAATGCATGATCTCCTTGGGCCAGAGCATGTCCTTGGCCATCAGACTGTCCTGCAGAAGGAGCTGCTCCCCATCTGCATCCCATCGAAGTCCGTTAGGAATTACGCAGGATAATGCACTTCTGAGTTAATCTCAGCTCCGTGGAGCAGCCCAGAGAGCCCCTGGGCTGAAGCATGGGCTCCTGGGAGCACTGGACATGCTTGTCCCTTAGCTGTCCTCTGCCTGTCCATGTGCCATCCCRCGTGGCACCCCAGCACCAGGCAAGCTGTGTGCAGGAGTTTCCCCCTCAAAGCGCATGGCAGGCAAACCAAGGAAGACAGGGATCTAGGACTTACCTGGCTGATGCTGGGCAAAGCACAGAGCCCAGCTCGGTGGCAAACACCCATGGCCAGGGGCCTGTCCCCTTTCACAGCCTGAAACCTGCTGTTTTTACTGTCCCTCAGGAAGATTCCCACTGGGAAAGGGAAGGTGATGTAACCCAGGCAACATCCTCCTGTGACCGCTTTACATTTAGCCTTGTCCCCCTCTCTCCCCTCCTGTGGTGTCAGACAAAACAACATAGGTTGGACTTTCTGACTCAAACACGCATTTCCTGACACATTTTGCTGTAAGCAGGACTTTAAAACTATTTTCATAGAAGCTGATTTGGCTTTGTGTGTTGTTATATGTTTTATTTGAGTGAAAGCCGTGTCTTCCTCCTAAGAACTTCTGGTAAACCAAAACCTCCTTATAAATCCTGATGGGAACTACCATAAGGATGCTGGTGCATTGCATGTACCAGCCAAGGTAGAGAGAGCCTGTATAACCGCAGCTCTGAACAAATGACCCAAATAGCAGTTTTCATTTCCATGGGGAACTGTGGCTCTACCTTAGGACATGGCTCCTGACAAAGGAATGCATCATTTAAAAAAAACACTACTGGGGCTAAAGTATGGGATAAAATGAAAGCATTTATACTTCTGTCTTTCCTAAATTCAAAATACATGGTGTTTTGAAAGTGCCATATCCAAATATAAAGGAATTGTCGAAATCTCGATTTATGCTATAGTTAAACCCAGCTTTGGAACATCTGCCTGTCAATGGCCGTATCATTATGAGCAGATGCTGCCTTCAAAGAATTAGACAACATAGGGGAAGGAGATAATTCTCTTTCTCTCTCTCTCCTGTGTGTAAGTGCATGTACACACATACACATCAATCAAGAGCAACTGAATTTGAAGAAAAATATGGAGCTATGCCACAGCACCCTGGCATAATAAACATATATAAGTCTACAGACATCCATTACACAAGGGCGCTATGGCATAGATTCATAACTTCATCACCATGCAATTCCCCTTGATTATACTGACAGCCCTAATAAGTTCCAAAGAGTTTGGCCTTCGCTATATCCTGCAGCTGAAAAAATTTGGCAAGAAATAACTCAGCAGAAAACTTCAATTTTCCCCTATATATACCTTATTTTAAAAGAAAGAAAGAAAGAAAAAGAAAATTTTGGCATAGGATCCAGGTCTAGAGAAAGAAAAATAGCACAGCAGTAGTGAAACGTACATTTTGCTGTTATCTACTGGCAATCAGGGAGAGGTAGCAAAAATACAGTCTGTGTATGTATCACCTTCTGTTTTCCTCCTTTTAACAAGGCGTAACTAAGACAATCCTCCTAGTGAGACAATAAAGAAAAAACATACCTGAATCTCCCTTCTTTTCAAGCAAGAAACTGTTGTATACTTGAAAGCTGCCGTGCACCATCAGTAACTAGAATTTTGCTAATATTATCATTATCAGAGAGTTATCTGAGGAATGCAGTGACTGCCAAGCAGCAAGGAGCACATCTGGAGTATGTCTAAATGGAAAGTTCAAAAGACACATACCTTGATGCTCTGGGTCCAGAAGAAAACCTTATTATTACTGTTCACTAACCAACCCTTCAATGAAAGGTGCAATTAAACAGTTCACCTATTAGGTCATCACCAGGCTGTGATCTGCAGTGACACATAGCACCCAAGTAGTATTTACATTACCACAAATACTCAGAGGCACTGATAATGACTGCCAGCACCATCTGCAAGAAAACTGAGTTTGGATTTTGATATTCTATCTCAGATTTGGTACAATGGGAAAGAAGACGACTATTTACACCATAAGGAGAAAACCCACCCAGACAGGATCTCAAAGTCGCTTTCAAATGAGACAAAGGAATGATTGCTATTGCTGTCAAGAGGCAAACTCACTCACACTTCATTCGTGTGGCTGCACTCTCTTCTGCAGGATCAGGGTTTCCTGTGAGAAGTAAGTGGGTAAGGGAAGGGCTAAATCCAGTCCAGGAGGTTGCTGGTTTTATAAATTTGATCTTGTGAATTATTATGCCTTCCTTCTTTACTAATGAACCTGCTGTCTCCAAATGATGCAGATCTGCTTTTTCAATGTAATCTGATTTAATATTATTACTGTATGTTCTGCTATGTCACCATTAGACAAGGCATTCGATTTCCAAAAGAGCCACTTCCTCAAGTGTACACAGAACTTCAATACTCATCATTAATACAAGTGCACAGGCAAAACTATTTATTTTTCATTGAAAGGCTATTTAAAGATTGACTCTATAATTTTCTGTATAAAAATACCTAGTATGAACCTTTTTCTTTCCTCTCACAGAAAGGAAGGGCAAAATCAGTGAGGTCCTCTGTGTAGCCAGGTGCGCATGCAAGTGGAATGTTCTCCTGTGCACACATTTTTATGGATATCCTACCCAGCCAACATTTAGCAAACGAARCCCTTGATATATTGAGTGCCACTCTTTCAACATTCCTGGAAAATGGCTTTTCTTTTGTTAAACAAGGCTTTTTGCACTCCGTGAGCCTACATGATACAAAATTCTGTGTACAGCTGTAAAAATGTCTTCTGCTCTCTGTACTGCCTTGGCCTCTCAAGTGGTGGGAAGGCACCAGAAGCCAGGCGGCAAATCAGTCCCTGGTGAGACCCTTCAAATGTTGACCAAATTCATGCATAACTGGGCACTACAATTTTAATAAGCTTGCATTTTATTCCAATCCAGTGCAACAACCACCATTAAAACTCCTAAAAGTTTATGCAAAAAAGAGTAATATGATTGCCTCTGTATGAGTCTTTTTTCCTGTCCAGAGTGAAAAGTAGTCTTGCTAAAAAGTCATCCAGAGGGTTCCAATTATTTCATCTCCTACCTCACAGAGAAGTAAAAAAAACCTACTGAAGTCTGATTTTTTCAGTCAGCTCTTACTATCACTTTGCCTGTTTATAACAGCAACAAAAAGAAACAGAAATTTGTTTCCGAGAGTCACCATGACACTTATAAAACTGGACAGACTGAAAGATTAAAATGCAAGCTTAAAAACCGATGCAGTACAAAATGATGCGGTCCATCCAAAAACACTTTAAAGACTTTCAGAAAATGTCAACACATCCACATTTAAAAAAATTGTTGAAAAGTCTAAGTATCTAAAAGCATTTGATTTATACTGCATGGGTGTTCTTACGCCAAAACTGGATATTACTCATAAAAACAAGAATAAAAGACACTTCTGCACTTTTAAAGCAAGATAATGTTTTATCTATAGTCATCCACCYTTCTAAAAGCAAGTTATACTGTAATGCATTGCACTGAGAGACACCAAACCTGGAAAACATATCAAATGGTTACACATATTAAAAAAAAAAAAATCGGTGATAATGCTCTGCAGAGAGCAGTGAAAAATAATTACTTCAGAGAAAATACCTGGTCCATGCAGTCTGTCTTGGTTTCAGTTGGGATAGAGTTAATTTTCTTCCTAGTAGCTGGTATAGTGCTGTGTTTTGGATTTAGTATGAGAAGAATGTTGATAACACACTGATGGTTTAGTTGTTGTTAAGTAGTGCTTACACTAAGTCAAGGACTTTTCAGCTTCCCATGCTCTGCCAAGTATACAAAAAGCTGGGAGGGGGCACAGCCAGGACAGCTGATCCCAACTGGCCAAAGAGATATTCCATACCATATGACGTCATGCTCAGTATATAAACTGGGGGGAGCTGGCGAGGGGGCAGCGATCGCTGCTCAGGGACTGGCTGGGCATCAGTCGGCGGGTGGTGAGCAGTTGCATCACTTGTTTTTCCTGGGTTTTGTTCCTCTCTCTCTCTCATTGCTTTTCTTTTCATTAGGTTTTTTTTTTTTTCAATTATTAAACTGTTCTTATCTCAACCCATGAGTTTTCCCAATTTTGCTCTTTGGATTCTCTCCCCTATACCACTGGCGAGGGAGCGAGAGTGAGCGGCTATGTGGTGCGTGGTTGCCAACTGGGGTTAAACCACGACACAGTTAATGACATTTCTCTGTGTGCTGGCTTTGTACACAGTAAGAAGCACAAACAAAAAAATAACACCCCTCAAAATTTCTCAGTTAAACAGACCCTGAACCAAAACTGCGGATTTGAACACTCTAAAAGAGTGTCCAGGAAAAAAAAATACCAGTCTATCTACACAGATGAAATCGTTCTTCCACTCAGTGCAAGTCACTAGAAAAACAAACAAATGAAAATGAATTTGTTATCAGTTGTACATCCACCCAAAACACCCTATGGCGATCGAACATGACCACGTAGGCAATGATGCAACTCCATGTCTTGGACCTGTTACTGTTCTCCATGGGAGACGTTCTCCTGCATCCTGTGCCAGATGGATCTCAAATACTACCAAATCCCAACAGCCTAATTGAATGTGTTCTGCACAATGGTAATGAACCGGCGCTGGTTTTGAAAGAGTCAGGCAAGACAACTTTTCTSTAGGATCAGACATTTCCTTCCAAATCACTGGAGACAGCAGAGAGGGGATCTCAAAGCCCCGTGTCAATAGTCACCCTTTGGACAAGCACCATGTTTGAAGGAATCTCAGCCCAAGAGGTGAAATCTCTCCTCTAGACAAACTGCAAAAAGCAAATMATCATCAACCCTAAAATCACTAAGGCAATACAGCTAAACTGTGGCTTAGCATGGAAGAGCTGATCTTTATTGAAAGGCAAAAGGTTTAAGGAAACCAGGTGGACCATACTATACAAGCCACGGCCAGTGCTGGCTGTCTTCTAACAGGTAAGAGTTTCAGTCACACAACGGTTTGAGGAACTGGAAACACTGAAAGCTAACTTAGAAAAACTCACAATCCAAAGCTGCTTGAAGTCTCTCCAGCTTCAGGCAAACTTAATGTCTTTGCTAGAAGGTGAAGGAAGGCTAAACAGCCTGATGCCTCCCAGGTGGGCACAGGATTTTACTGTTCCTCCAGCYTGGCCCAGTCCTGCAGATTTTCTTTCCCTTCCTCCTCATTTTGGGCAGAATGCCTTCTCTTTTGCAGCACCTCACCATCTGGTCCAGCCCAAAGGTACATCCCTGCTTTATCAGTTCAGCACCTCTTTTCACATTTCACTTGAAAATGCACATGGTAGATAAGGAGAAATTTCTTCCAGATGTCAGGAACTGAACATGAACACATCCTTGTACACAGAGAGGTGATATTATATGATGGGAACACTGTGGGATAATTAGAAATAGAAAAAAGTCTTCTTTTAGAGGTCAGTGTTTAACTCTCTGTCAAGACATTTAAGTATTTAATGTCTCTGCAGTATTCCCTACCTTAACTATGCCATCCAGAATTTGTCTAAATAAAAGGAGTCTTGGGAATATTTCAGAAATATGGTCTATGTATTGAAGAATGACAAACTGCAAAGATGATAAAGACAATTCTCCCTCAAATCCAGCTTGGTCCTAGAGTTTGGCCTGTCCAGCTCAAAGGGAGTGCCTTCCCCCCAGCAGCTTCCCCTAAGGGACCTGGGTACACCTCACCTCGAGAGGCATCAACTCAGCTTTCCCGCCTGTGGGTAGAGGAGTGAAGAAGCATCCTCCGTGTTGTAGCTACAAACTCCAATGTGGGGCATTTTCTAGACGCAAGGCATGTTTACTCGGCTCCTCGCCACTACAGTTTTCCTTGTACAATGGGAACAAAACAAATATACCCCTTGTTCCAAAATCCAAGTGCAGTAAATGCACATGACTGAATGATTGCTGCCATGGTAGTGGTTTATGACTTACTACATTTAGCCTGGTTCTTTGTAGCTGCGTGAATATATATTAGTCCGCTTCGTATGAGAGTAAGTCTGGTTTTGATTAGGCTTGTAGAGAGCTGTCAGAAAGTCAGACTCGAGCAAATAAGCCCCTGTAGGTTCACTTGGAAAAGCCCATAAAATGTCTGCTGTTCATTTAAATTAGGCTCAGAAAGAAACACAAACCTGAAAGCTGCCAGTGTTTATATATTTGATTAAGAATTTTTTTTCTTGGGGGGCAGAGGAGGCTGGGAGAGGAGTTATTCTGGGAATGAGCCTAGTCAGAGAGCAGCCTTGGGCCCAGACCCTCATTCCTGCACACAAAGGGAAGGCAAAACAGGCTTATGCAGACACCCTGAGCTATAGTGTAGCCAGAATAAATCTCTCCCTTGAACCGAAGCCCAGCAGTGGAGGAGCAGCACAGCTACTCTGCAGTCACTTCTGAAACCATTAGGTTGTGACAGTGGCTAAAGCAAGTTCTGGGAATACTTTTTTACACAGCGTGGTGCCTGTCCGACACACAGATCCCCCTACGTGCAGTGACGTTTCTGCCTGCTTGGAGTGGATATGCCAACCGGACCCTTTAGCTTGTGCTATGCTTTTTTTTTCCTTAAGCACCCACTGGTTTATATATCCATGCTTTAGCTGTCAGGGCCTCTCCCATGAGCTGGGGGTGAGGTCTGCACCCCCAGCCTGGATGATGACATTGATCTGTCATCTTCAACTCTCACTCCCTACTGTCTGAAACGCTGCTTACAGTTGGTTTTATTTAGGAGGCATCGCCTGAACCCCCCGCCTCTGCTGTTTCTGAGATGAGCAGGCTGGCTGCTCCCTGCCATGCACGCACATGTGCATCCTCAGCTCTCCCACACCCCTGGCTCACGCATTCTCCATATGAAGATAATAGGCTCAAAACTTCCCTTCTTTGCCTGCCTCTGCCTCATCTGGGTCCCACAGGCTCCAGCATGTCCCCCTCCATGTGTGGATCCACGGYTGTCCTTCAGAGTCTTCCTTGAGGTGCCTGCCTGCGCACCTCTCACCGCAGCCCCATCTCTCGGGTTCTGGGGACACATTTCCCACTGCCAGGCTGCCGTAAATCCAGCAGCACCTTCCGAAGCCCCCGGCTGCGTGGTTTTTCCCAGGGGATAAACCTGCCCCCTGAACACATGYGCACACATGGGTCTTGTCTGCTGCTCCTTCTCGGTGCTTTCTCAATGTGCTTGTGGCCTCCCGAGCTGGGATGGAGGATGGACGTAGCCTCTGAGGTCCCTGGGCCAAACCCCAGGGTGCAGAGCCTCCCCCAGGACCTCCGCCTGCTGCCTGCCCCCAGCTCTCCGGGGGTTAAGTGCACCCCGTCCCCTCACTGAGGGCACACCAGCGTCCTGGGCTTGAGGCTGCCACTTCAGGGGGCAGAAAGGACAGATTTCCTCAGGATTTTGGCATCACGWCTGCTAATTATTTAACAGGCTGAGGAATAAGTAGCTCTAAAAAAAACTTGGATGTCCTGCATGCCTGTGTCTTTGACCACTCCAGATCAGCATTTAACTCCACAGTGGGGAAACTGGTACCTTGGACCCTGAAGGGGAGAATCTCTTTCTTTTTCTCTTTATTTCTGTCTAGCCATCCATCCAAATGCTTACAGAGATGTTGTACCTGTTGCATCTAAGCAACTAGAACGAAGTCACTTGATGCCCACTGCAGGGTCCTGGGGACAGTTTGGGAGTCTCTGAGTATTGAAACTTTCTGTCATTATTATCATTGCTAGCAGGAAGGCGGGAAAGCACTGGCCTGCTCAGCAGGGCAAGAGACAGGTGCTGCCCTCATTTTAATCAGAACCTCTTCCTTCCTACTATACCAGGGTCAGGCTGCATTTGGCTGAACACACATGTGCTAATTGTAGGAAGCAGTTAATAGGCACAAAGAATTATCTGTATCTTATCTAGAGCTGGCATTTTATTAATTGTTGCCAAAGACTGAGGCTTTTCAGACTTTCGTTTTAATTAGAAGGAACAGTTGCCAAAAGCAATTTCTCTCAGGCAGCTTTCACTTTTCTGATATTATTACAAGGCCAGGTTAAAAACAAAAAAAGAAAACAGATTATAAGAACAGCCCATCTATTCAGGTTCTGAGAAGTCTCCCAGACAGCAGCTGGGGGGAAAAGCCCTTGTGAAAACCTCCTGTCCTTGGCTCAGCCGAGTCTCCTGAGCAGCTTTGTTCCCTGCGTGCTTCAGGGAGATAAGAGGAGGCTACCTTTAAGCGTGTTCAAAAATAGGGGAAAAGTGTACAATTATCTGCAGGAACTCTTGAAGATCCACTTGCGTTTCATGGGTGATTTAGGGAGGCTTTCTGTGTAGTGGCAATCTGCCTTTTGATCGTATTGCCTCTAATCCTCCCCCCCTGCCTTTATTGCTTATAGGAATTCATGCATGTAAACACTCATCCAGCTGCCCGGGTTGTTTTTATTTATACTAGATGACGGAGCTGTTCGAACTGCACAATACCCGGGCGCAGACGGCGACTGGTGCCGTGCAATGGGAAGGCGGATGGGTGCGCAGCCATCTCACGGGACGAGGGCAGCACGTTGCACCGACCAGTGATAACGGTAAGGCTGCAACTGCTGTGCAGACACATCGTCCGCAAAATCCAGTCCTGCTGCACTGGCAGAGGTAAGAAACTGTCCTTGCCCTGAAGATTTTAGTCCGCAAGAGGCAAGGAGCTGTACAGTAGACAAAATGTGGAGGAAGAACCATGGAGACAATAACCATGTCCTGTGGGTGCACAGAGACTTGTCTACATTAACAGGATATTTCAGTGACAAAGGCAGCCCCATACATGTCACCTGCTTGGCTATTATTGGTTGTATAGTTCAGACACGAAGCGACAGCACCAAATCATCCCTAGCCTGGGGAAAGTCCCATCCAACCAAGGGAACAGACTTCTAAGCTCTAGGTGGCCTGGGACTGAGAGGGAAACACCACAAATCTATGAGCATCGCAGAAAATACTTTTACAGAGGTATTTTGTCTGTGACAAGTGACATACATGCATTGTGGAGATGGCTATGATGTTCCCTCAGCAAATTTAAGAGATGGACAAATATGACTGAGGAAAAAAGCATTTCTCAAGAAATGAGAGCCATGTCATTGATCAATCAAAAGGTCAGGAGTTAGACGACATAAAATATTTCAATTTTATTTTAAGCTCTTGCTGCAAACCATCAGGTACACAAATTACATTCTTTTCATATGGAATTTCTAGTATTTCATTCTGTTAATACGGACAGAGACCTTCTGTCTGTGAAATGGTACCCTATATTTCAACATGTTTATAGTGACACTCTTAGCATTTATTTCTTCTCTTGGCAAAGTGGATATAAATATAGCTAAATAAGATATTTTCCTTTGTAATGTCAAGCTCCAGGCAGCTTCTTTTATTGCTACTAAAACTCTGTAAGGTTGATAGGTAAACTCTGCTCAGGCAACTTAATGCAAGGCATCACCCTGCGGTAGGTCTTTAGTAGTAGAGGAACACACCATGATGCATTACGGCACCCACAGACACCACTGTCACGGTATGCGTGCAAATGGTTGTCCAAAGTTCAGAATTTCTAAAATAACCATGCCACCCATATGAAAGGCATTTAGAGATGGAAAATCAAGGGCCCACAAAAAAGTATGTGGATGAACTGATGTTCTAGGGGAAAAAGACTCATCAATTTCAACCAACTGAGGATAATAAAGCTTATTAATTGATCACAGATATTGAGTCACTTCCCACAGAGATGCTACAATGTAATTGATAAATGTATGATACAAAGCTTTTGTCAGGCCTTCTCCTGAATACTGTGCACCACTTCTAGTCATCTGTGCTCAAGAAAGATGGATTGAAACAGAAATATGCCCAGGGCCACCCAAACAGGATAATCAAGGGAATGAAGAGCCTCTCTCTTCAGAGGAGATGGAAAGATTTGGCTTTTTTAGCCTGGAGGAACAAAAACTAAGAGAAGAGATGACTGCTCTTATCAGTAGGGCAAATACCAAAGGAGGGAACAAGGACTTCTGCAGATAAAAAATGATACTGGCAGAAGAACAAAAAGATATAGCCTGGAAGTGAATAAATTCGGGCTGGGAATCAGAAGAAAATTTCCAAGCATCAGATAAGTGAAATTCTGGAACAATGCTGCAATAAGAGATAGAGCATGGTGCAAAACAGACTCGTTTTTAAAACAGCAATTAATAAGAGTAGAACATGATTACCCAAAGCAGTTGTTGTGACAGCAGGGCTCCTTCCAGCTCTACCCTGATGGTTCAGGAGATGTGACTGACCCTGTCTTTGATTAGAAAACCAACAGAAGGTGCAGCTAAAGCCAGGGAGTATGATTCTGAGACTTTGCAGAATTCATCAGGAAAACACCCCTTTCAGTCATAGACAAAGAGAAGAAGTAGAGCAACTTGCCAGCCAGCCATCACAACTGAACAATCTTTCAAAATATACAAGCTGACATTTTCTTGAACTAAATAAGAACTAGAATTAATAAAAAACGGACAAATGTTAAAAGTAGTTAATTTTCAATGTGATTCTCAGTTTCTTTGGTTGTTTTTTTTTAAAAGTAAAAGTTCTTTGAGAAGATCAGAATATGAGCACGTAAATACCATTCACTTTAGAGAGCCACATTAATTTTGAAAAATTGAACCCAAAACCACCTAAACCCAAATCACGGATTGGTAGTGATGTTTGTCTCATCAGCCATATGTCAGGATTTTTCACATCCTTATCAGTCAGCAACCTTTAACAGATCAATCACCAAGCTAATTCTCCACTTGACATCTGTTGATACTGCTCGGATCTGTAACAGTTATACATTTATTTGCAAACCTCTCTTTGGCAATCAGCTTTTAAAACTGCAGTTGAAGCGAAAATCTGCTTCTTCTGTGCATAAGGCAATAGTGCCATCTCGTGGGAAATACTCTGCTTCGTGCCTTACGGTGGGCAAAGCAGCTTGGAGACTTTCTTCACACAAACATCTCCTCAAGAAAAACAGATGTAAATTTTTCTTTTTTTTTTAAGTTGGCTCCATTGGGTTAGCACGTAAACTTTCATCTAAAATGCCCACTAGCCTTTTCTGGGCGCTGTGGTAAGGTTTTGACCCTGCTCCAAGCTGCTCTCCTACAAACCACGGCCCCAGCACCCTGTTCAGGTGCAGCCCGGGAGAGCCCAGGTCCCRTGGGCAGCAGGGAGAGCACCCAGCCCAGCTCCGACCCTCCCGCAGGCAGAGCGATCCCACCCCACATCATCCAGCAAGAGCAGCCTCTCTGGGCAAGCACATGCCGYGAGTCCTCAGGTCCTCTGCACATGCGCCACACACACACAGTTGCCAGTCACATCTCATCCCTGCTTCTCCTATCGACATTTTCAGTCATTTTTATCTGATTTTGTGCCTCTTTACCTTTTTAATGGCTTTTTCCTTCTGTCTCCGCAGAGCCAAAACGCAAACAGCACTTCACACACCGGAGAGCACTGGAAACCTTTTGACATTTAAAATGTCGTCTGTCTTACAGAGGGAAAACAACGAGGACTCATCTGTTTCTTCCACGAGCGGTGGAAGAAGTGTGCAAGGGACAAGGCCCTTTCTTCCAGCGAGCTCCATGTGCATGGCTCCTTGGTGAAGAAGGGAACCAATTAACCCAAATCRGCTTCCTTTTACACAAAGCAAGTGTTAAACAGAAACCAGCTGCCTGCTTCAGTCTCCAGCCTTTTCTGCAAGGCTTCTCCTCCTAGTGCCACTGGTCTGTCATGACTCCTCAAAGGCTTTAAGGGCTTTCCCGCCAAAATTACAGCAGGCTGTAACCCCATCTGGGCTCCAGTCAACCTACTTCTTTATAAGTAAACAAGGGTAAATCCCAGCATAGTTTTTTTTTCCTAGATCCCTGGTAAAGGTGGTGAGTTTTGGAGCCATCAGACAGATATTAACCAGAAATAGGAATTAAATAGGATCCTGTATTCATAGCAAATTTCCTTTCGCAGGTTGCACTCAGTGGTTCAAGACATGCTTGCTCAAGAATGAATCTCAGGCTGGTACTTCCATGATGCTGTTGGTTCAACATTACCAATGAAGCTAAGCGTCAAGAAAAAGGGTAAAAGATTACCTTCATTTATCGTTTGTACACTCTTGACAGTATTATAAAATTGGTATTTGTATTTTATAATACCAGTATTATTTTTTAATACTTTTAAAAATTAATATATTTTATAATACCAGTATTATAAAATGAGAAGAAACTGTCACACCTGTTCCATCTTCCTGTACGAGGCTCCAGGATTTCCCTGGACCGTTATACATGCAGTGTAAGACAAACACGCTTTCCCAAGCTTAAAATTCCTGTGATGGACAATCTATCACAACTCTCGATAAACTGTGCCAGTCCAGTTACAGCACTAGCAACAGAAAAGACCACAAGCTTACAGAGAACAGATGTTACCTTGAGGTTTAGCATCAGATGTCCATTTGCAATAACAGCAATTGAGATCGGGTTTAATTTGGTTTAAGCTGAATTCAGAGCAGGTGCTGTTAGTATAAGATACAAATTGCTTAGTCTTGGTATTTTATTAATCCTTTAACAAAATAACAAATTTACAATACACTTTTGAGGTACTAGCTTAAAACATGCTGTTTATTCAGACTAACTGAAATGGACATGTTAGTTAGATTGTAGTCATCCCTGAAATTCCAGTCTGGGTGAGAAAGCCATATGGTCCTAACTGGTATTAATCAATTGAAAATGGTTAAATGCAAATTTCATATGCATTTCATTGATTTAATAGCTGAAGAATTTGAAGACAGTACTTCAATTTAAACCACAAGCTCTTCAGGTCAAGCAATACACCATACACTGATTGGAAATGAAAGTACTAATTGTATTTATATATTAAAGGACTGGCACAGCTCTGTCTGTGTCTGGTTTTAGTTGGGTAGATTCCTGCCCGAATTACACTGGCATGTAGAAACAATCGAGTTTCCTTTTCTGAGCAAAGGTGTGATGTTCAGGGTAAAGCTGAAAGCAGTGACAGTATGCCTTGGGGAGGACTTTGCACTGAACCAGATAATACTTCACGTTCCCTCATCTAAGCAACTCACCTCAGCCTGAAGAGTAATCATTCACTTACTTGCAGCGTATAAAGTGCTTTTAAAGAATAAAACATTCAATTTCTGATTGACACATAAAAGCATAAAGCATACAGAAAGGTACAGGGAAAATGCAAGTCTGTCTACACAACATGCACTAGATGCAGTATTACAATATGAACAAGTTACCCTGAAAGCAGTCATAAAAACTTAGCCCTAGGAAACGTAGAAAAAAAAATATAAAATAGCCCTTCATATTGTCTGAATTTGACATTTGTGTCACAAGAGATTCTGATAAATCTTTGTTGTAAGCTAGTTAAGATGAAAACTGCATATTGTAATATTTTTAAAAATTTAGTATAGTCATTTTATACAATAAACTTTGTGTGATTTTCCTAAACTGCAACATTTTGCCTTATTTTTTCATTAACCTGAGAACCATACTTTACCAGAAGATAAACAAAACTTGGAAAAAATACTTATGAGTTTTTTAAAACTCTATTTATTTTTTATTAACTAAAACAATTCAGCCATTAAAAGTTCAAACTGTATAAAAGGTCATAGGGCAAAATGGTTTCTGTGAGTAGAAGATGATGCTTCCAAATAATAAGTGTTTGTCTTGTCCATGCTGTTTTGGGGGTGCATGTATCGTCAACACAGACACAGGTTTTCACTGAAGGTCGTGAATGCAGTTTGTACAGGTTGAGTGTTATATCTGCTTTATGTGATCGATGTAAAAGGCTGAATGCCAGCTACTGTGAAGAGAAGGAATTAGCCTAAAGTGATCTGTCTTTATAAAATTTTTCTTTGATAACAAAGAACTTTGAACACAAGCCAAAGCCCTTTAGGAAAAAACAATTTCACACGAAGCAATACTAACAGTGGTAAGTATGCTGACATTTTACTTCCAAACAGTTAATATTACTTTGAGAACCGTGGTTTTGCCTGTGAGGAGGCAGAAGTGTTGCCTTCTCAAAGCCATAAGAAAGTATAAACACACCACCCACTTCATTTGTGTTCTTGCTTTTGTCTGTTAACAGTAAAATGACACCAAGTGCTCTATGTTTGTGCTCTACCAAGTGAAAGGTACAGCTTCCACATAAACAACACACCTGTATATGAGCAAGAGCCTGACAGATATATGTGTTGTTTTAAACCATCAAAAACCTGTTTCCAACTTTTCAACCATAAAATGAAATAYACATTTCTTTAGTATACTTGAATAGTATGCTGCATGAGTAGAAGAAATACAATACTGAAATCTAAAACATTCAGTCTGAACACATGCTAATATAGCTGCAAACCATAACAAACGCATTTTCATTTCTTTAATACAAAGCTTGACTATTTAATGCTACAGTAAGAAAATTATTGTGTAGTTAACACCAATCAAAAATGGCTGAAAAGGTTACATAAAGCTGAAAGACAGTATTTAATTCTGATGGCACTTTTACAGGATGACAAACTTTTGCAGTACATACATGCAATATAAAAGTAAAGTTAAAAGGCTCAAATCCTGGAGGATGTACAGGCATATGTTTTCCAGGTAGCATTTTGATAATTTTTGGCCTTCACATTTACTTTTTTCAGGCTGTAGAGTATTTTTGCTTTATCTTACCGCTCATCTCCACAGCCTCCTACAAGACAGAAACAGCATCACAACTCACTGCCAACCAGATTAGATAGGAGCACTCCACCAACCTCCTGCTCCCAACTTTCTTTCTCCTGTCAGGATGCTGGGAGAGTCTATCTAAGACAATTTCTGAATTTAAATCTTCATTGTGCAGTAGCAGATTTAGCTGAGCCATTTACCCTCAGTATCTGCTAGCTCTACACGAGTCTCTACTTCATGTTATTGAGCTGCAAACATTGAAGAAGGAAGACTGAAGATATTTTGATGACATTGTATTTTCCCAGAAATAGGTGATAAAACATCCACACGTTTAGACAGCCTTTGAATTGAGGCAAACATAATCAGCCTTCAAAGAGCTGACATGCAGGAGAAATTCTCCAGCAATCTCAAAATCCCTCACAAACATGTGCTGTTCTAACATGAACACCTTGGCCCAAAGGCGGTGCTTTTTTACATCCCGTACAGTCTCACTTCCATCAGTCCATCTGCAAAGAGTTTAAATTAGCTCAAAATCTAGCCTTCTTTTTCCTGGTATTAACACTTTAATCATGATCATACTGTTCTAAAACTATCTTGTAATAGAAGCCTTACTGGCTTTTTTTTTTATTTGTCACCTACTAGAATCGACCCTTACTGTTTCTACTTTGCTGTATTACAAATGTGGCATTATCCAGGCTTCTGATTTAGAGAAAAAGAGAAAATAAAAAATCTTAGTTAAGATTTTAAAAACCCTTATTAAAATATCAAGTCATCAGTTTCACACTCATGATCCGTTCTTTCACAGGGTCTTACAAGCAATTACAAAAGCCCCTTTTTATAAGTTATTTTGCATTTGCTGGTTATTTCCATATAATCTTTATTGGTATGCATTCTCTGCACTGTTGTCATGTGGATAAAAAGAAGCACAAGAGCTATTAGTGTTTAACTTGACACCAAAAGCAATCTTTTATCTGACCTATAGATTTAATTGGCTATAAATAAGCTGCACAGGTAACCAGCACAAAACAGTATATTCCTATAAAAACACTATGGGCTGCAGTGTACAATTGAGTAGAGTAAGTTTGTTGAACTAATTAAGTGTTACCAACCTGTGGACTGAGTTCCTATTTTTCTGAAAATGGTTTGCTCTGCTCTGAAACATTATGCAAAAAAAAAAAAAAAAAACAAAAAAAACACCAAACCCTACAGCTGCTTTCTTGCTACCAAAACAAGTCATTGGCTGTCATTTCATTAGTTTTCTCTTTTACTTTGAGACTAACTAGTCCTCTAGGTACCTGCTGGGGGAGCAAGATGAGATGGTCCACCAAGCAATGAGAATTTGTCTTTTATGGCATTTTTAGATCTTTGGGAATACTAGTTCATAGTGGCATCACAGGTGTGTGCAAGCCTGGAACTACCCTGCCTCTCATGCTTGTCAAGAAAAACATACTTTCTTGATGTAGTCTTAGTTTTCTCACAGTTGGTATGGAAACTTACTTCAACCCAAAATAATAACACAGAAGTGTCTTGGCAATTACGTGCAGAAGACAAACATACAATACCTAATTTTTAAAAAACCTACCTCTCCTTAGCCCTTGGTAATTACAAGATTTCTCAGAATTCTTCATTTTTCTGCTCAAAACCATACTTTGGATATCTAATTATCTTCTGCTGCCACACAAGTTGCAGGTGCTCAGTTTTTCCAGAACTGTGGTGTTTTTAGTCATGAGATCAGTGCAGAAATATGCAGGTTTACTTCAAGCCCAGATCCGTAGCTGTGACCAAGAATCAGGCTCTTAAAAGAGGAAACATATTGCTTTGCATTTTCTCTTGTGACTTTCTGAGATAACAAGGAAGCACCACATAACGTGCATGTGCCTTTGTGTCCCCTTAGTTCATTCAGAGTGGCTCTGTGAATGACGCTCTGTGTACAGGACCTCATTTTGCTCTCATTGGTTACTAACGGGCCTAACTGCAATGAAAATACATCTGTATAACTAGAGTCACAGATGATCTATGGCTCATGGGTACCAATGCTAAAGTCTTCCTGAAATCTGATCCTGTGCCAAAGAGCCTTGTGCCAGAGTCTTAAACCACACAAGAAGTAGAGAAAAAGAGAATGGATGTGTAAATCTGCACAAGATCCCTGGAAAGGGATCACAAAATTTGCTCCTGTAACTTAATTTTAAGGACTAAATAGTTTCAGAACTAATAAAAATATTTTTGCTCATGTTATTACAGTAGTACTAATGAAATGTCATGTTCCAGGGCATAGGCTGATTAAAAGAGGAGGCAGAAAGGATTTTTTCCTCCTTCTGATTGTTCACATTCCAAAATTGTGGAGATGAATTTGGGGAAAGCACCACATACCTTTGAAGCATCAGGTATTGACTGGAATGAGACAATGGACTTGGTGAATTACACATCAGCTCCATTATGACAAATCCTATGTTTCTATGTAAAAGCACAAGACCCCAAGCAGTCACTTGTGTGGCTTGTATTTAAGGCTGGCCCTACAGATGGGGTTCTGAGAGAAAGACAGTATCAGTTCTCTCAAAAACAAAAATGCTGATATTAAAATAAACATTTACAAGGGGAACAAACCATTTAAAGTGCCAGAATAAAATCTCTTCAGGTCTCTAATTTTTACACTTAAAACGTAATAAACTCCCACAGTAAGAGATAACTGGACAGGGTTTTTTCACTGTGTTCACAAGAATTACTAATCTATCGGTCTGGTACGAAAGCCCATTGAAAGTGATACCAAATAGGCCACCTCAAGCAAATATTTCAAGCGTACAAATAGTCAGTGGCACGCTTTCAAAATACTTTAAGTTCCAAACTACAAATTTTTATGATATTCATAAGTAACAATGAACTTAACAAGGACTATTGCTGCCTTGCTAAAGCACACACCTGTGCTTTCATAAGTAAATGTCAATAAAGTCGTGGGGATTGCTGGAGTATTGGTAGTTTATGACTGTTTTGTGCAACTTTTGCATTGCAGTTAGAAAATTCAGTTTACCGCAAGGATGTATTTAAAAGGATGCTGTGTRAGACTGGCACATCCTAAGATTATTGCTGTTTTCTAAAATTGTAAATAAGCACCAATTAATGAAATTGTTTTCAAGTAACAGCTAACCTCAACATTCTGCAACATTCACCACTTAGGTTATATTAAACATCCTATCAAGATAAACTGCATCATTTGGTATCTGTGGAAAACATTCTAGATGCAATAATTCTATCTCCATCTGCAGGATTACGGCTTGGGTTCCTCGGTGCTCTGCAAATTTTGCCAAATGAGTATGATCCTGTATTGCATGCCCTTTTTTTTTTTTTTAAATCAGAAGGGTTGAATTAGTTTCTAAAATTATAAATAAGCCTTCTATAATCCTAAAAACCACACTGAACACAAACTCCATTTGGAGTGACAATTGCCATTCACATTATTGCGAGATTTGAGGTATTCTTGAAGAGAAAAGGCACCAGTGAAGTTGTCGGATCTGGATGTACTGAATCACAGGAACAYGTTCAGTTAACTTAACGCCCTATTGAAGAAAAAGACACATTTCAGTAAAACTATTTTTTTCTAAATCTCTAAATTGGCTTGGCTTCAAGATGGGCACACATTCATACTGTTTGAAATCCCTCACTTCACCACCGCCACTTAGCTATCTCTTTGGATTTTGAAAGGCATGGAGCCAGCAGGCATGCAGCTAACTGTCTCTTGTGTGGGGAAGAGAACAAGTTTTACTTACTATAGGACTGGCCACAATAAACGGAACCAGCAGAGAGAACTCATGACAGTGGTCTGAGTAGAGTGAAAAACAATCTCTCCTCCAAGTCAGAAATTTCAGCCTTTTTCCACACACAGAAAAGAAAGGGGCTACCCACTTTAAAAATAAGATTTGGACAAGTATTTTAGAGTCAAAGACCTTCAGCATGTTATTTTGTCTCTTTGCTCAGTCGCTCAAGGGCTTAATGTGAAAACCATGAGTCATTATGAACTAATATGCCCACTTACTTGGGCTTCCGCTCCTCAGTGGTGAAGGACTGCGGCTTCGAGACAACTGCAAGACAAACAGAAAAGGAAACTCAGGTGTGCTGAAGAACTGTACCCAAGAAAGGCACCTGGGGACCCACCAACATTCAGAAAATTTGCACATGTTACTCTATTGGTGCAGCTCCACTGCAACAAAGTCAAATTCAACAACTTTCTAGTTTCTCTTTCACACCCTGCACACACACAAAAAAGTGAGTCTTACCCAAAGACACTCACATTTTCAATATTCACATTTTAAGTTGAGGGCATCTAGAAAAATACACAATTTTTACAGAAATAATCTAAAATATTTTTTAAATATACCATATGCAGAACTCTGCTAAGGTTTCACATACCTTATTAGTACCACCTCAGTTCTTCCCCTCCTGCCCACCCTACACTGATTTTCTGCTCCTTTGAGGGTAAATTTAGATTACTAATTCCAGGAGGCAGGGACCACGTGCTGTATATGTACTGCAAGATGACTAAAACACTTCCAGATGACTCAATTAGCTATTCAGAAGCATACTGAAGCAAAGGGGAGAAGGGGAAAAGCATTCTGAGACCCACAGTTGATACTTCTGAGAATTTAACTATGATCTACTTCTCATACAGTATCTCCACTGATAATTATACCAGGCAATAACTCTTTCAGTTCAGCTTCACCTCATTCCAGACACAGCAAAGGCATTTATTCCTAATGTTAAAATGTACATGTGGCATATCAGCATTTTTAAAAGGTTGCCTAAATTCTGAGTTTAAAATACTTGATGCTGTTTATACCAGAAGCATTCAGCTGGGGCTTACATGATGAGATAGAAGAGGACTGGTGCTACGGCTGCGGCTTCTGCTTCTACTTCTACTTCTGCTTCTGTGAGACCACTACAAGAGAAGATTTTGACAAACCTCGTTTGAAAGAGGGTATTTGATAAAGACAGACTCAGCAAATAGACTTGCCATGCTGCAGACAAGGCATGAGGACAGAGAGTAAACACAGTAAACTTTCTCCTTAGAACAGGCTCTGCCAACAATCGTACATCTGCATAATGAAAACATTAATGCAACTATTCATCCTAAATACAGGATGAGGCACAAAAACCTATCTGATATTTGATACACACAACTCCAGCAGTATAGGGAAGATTTATCTTTTTAAACTTTAAAACARTGTTTAATTCCTTTAACATGTTCCTTAAGAAAAGTACGTACCAGAGCTCCTCTTTTTGTGACTGCCTCTCCCTTCACAATTACAACATCATTTTCCATCAGAGCAGGCCATACATGATAGGCCACCAAGGCAGCTGTGAAATCAGAGTGAAAACTACGGTGGTACCTGTTGAAACACAGAGTACAAGAAATGTCTGCATATAAGTGCCAAAAGATAAATATGATGCTTCAAGTCATCAGTGCTGATAAAAAGCAGAACACTAGTTACAGCTCATAAACATCTTTCTTGACAATATTTCCATATCACAGAAATTATTCTTTAAGTGAACCTGTAAAAGAAATGCATGCGTAAGACAGTCTTAGCAGAATATGCTGTCTACGTATATTGAGAGACACTCCAATAAAGCCAGCTCACATTTCAGAAGGCCACTACACCATATTCTTGCATAAGCCCCACACAAGCCAGGGTCCTTGGGTCCACTGACAGATTAAATCTCCTGAGCAGCATTTTGGCAGGCATAGTCATCCCATCTTCCTGAAATATCTTGCTAAAGCAAGACCCCTATAAAGGATATTACAGAAATATGCTATCTCAACAATAAAGTTACATCCTAGTATTTTATGAGACATGAGGCAATTTTATTAGCAAGATCCTCAGATACTGATAATGAAACAGTGACTTTTTAGGTAAGAAAAATTATTTTGAAGGCCTGTATTAACAGGCCGAAGTCTGCAGGCCTAAGTCTGCAATATTGGCTGAATAATACATGTCTGGTTTTGTGGATTCAAATTCAAAAAAAAATACCAAATAATGGAAAAAAAAATAGCAATGTATCTATACATTAGTAATGTATATACAATAGCAATTTATGTAAAATAATGTTGTAAACAGAGGCATGAAGCTCTGCATGGAGGGAGGTATAGGGTATGAGGAGGTTTGGCCAGCCCTTTTGTAGAATGGTATCACACATAACTAACAGAGGTATTTTAATTTCTACAAATTTTGCTCCATCTCTGTCTACCACTACATATCCTATACATGTAAACATATGTATGCCACATATTTATCGATATAGATGGATAGATGTGTGTATATATGTATCCCGCAGCAGCACGTATAAACACATTACATCTGTTTTTTGAAGGCCACACACATCAAGTAGGTGAAGAAAGCATCCCAAGTCTATACCATAGCATTGTTGCCTTCTTAATTCAGCCAATACCTTTGGGTATCAAATAGCTAACTGCCCAGTGTTTGGATAGGATCATTAAGTAGTCATGTATGACTTTGCACTCTCCTGTTGAAGGGCTACTTTTATCTTCTCTGTTTCTCTCCTTGGCTTCTCAAGCTCTTCCCCATCTGGATTCCATTCTATTTCACATTATTATTAGAAACCTCCTTATTGGTGTGGCTTTTCTTGCTTTTGAGAGCAAATTTTTGGAGCTACCAATCCCATTAGTTTTCTTGAAGRTATGGAAGTACCCTACAGTTCTCTGCTAGCTAACAAAGCAGTCAGCCCTGACCCTATGGAAAAAAGAAAAACTATGTTATGGTGTGCATYTTTTAAACAAAATTCCCATTTTTAAAAGGCATTTTTCTTTTTCCTCAGCTCTAAGACAGAAGAGATGGGAGTGTATTAAGACGCATATGTTCTACAGCAGCCACAGCCTGGAGGTCACAGCACACATGTTGATGATCCTGGTATCAGACACCAACTGCCAGATCTCAGTAAACATGCCAGAAAGGAGGAACAAAGATGCACAGATTTTATAAACACTGGAGGCAGATAGACACTAAACAGGGAAAGGAAAGCCGATGATAATTTTCCTCTTAAAGGATAAATTAAATATGCTCTAGAGTCTGAAGTTTACCCAGAAAACTGCTCTGCTGTTCATTAAAAAAAGCTGTTAACACTGGTCTACATCCTGGCATTTATGTACCATCATAAACCTTAAAGACATACCAAATTCACTACAGACCAGGAATATTTGCCCCAAATTAATGTTTAGCATCAATCTTAAACCTTTATATTAATTAGGAAAGAAGTAGACTATACAACCTGATGGATTTTTTTAATAGTAAGAATCTGACTGAAAATAAAGAGCTCTTACTTGTTCTCACTGAAAAGTTCTCCATCAGTACCAAAGGCAATATCAAGAGGAGGAGCAAGCGTCTGCATTGAAAAAGCCACACGACACAACTCTCGAATCAAAGTGCTGATCACAATGAAATCAATTTCTGGTGGAAATGAAATCTTTGGGTTGATGTTCATGGAGCGAATTACTTCCTGAAAATAAACACAATGGAGTAATTTGAGCTTAGTAACACTTTTATTCATGGGCAAGTATGGAAATCCCTCCTAAATATGCCTCCCAGCTTGCTAGATTTAAAAATCAGTAAAAGAAGCTCCCAGCAATGTTGTCTTAGGCTATTCCAGAAAATATTAGCTTCAGAAAGAATATACTGTTATTTTAGAAATAAAGTATAAGCTACATCCTTGACATCAATCTTAGGAAGGAGGTGCAGTTTTTCAGTAGAGCACAGAATTTAAGAAAAATATTAAATTTAGCTTACATTTATTTGATTAAGACAGTTCACYGTATCTTGCCAAAAATATTATTCTGGCAGACAGAGACATTCTAATCGCAGGCAAATAAAACAAGTGATTACTAGGCCATACCACAATATTGGTTTGGAAAATAAACTGCTACAAGACATAAAATCCATGYGATAAACTTCTTTCCTTCTTCAGGTTACAGTGCATTTCTAGTTTACACACTCCGAATTTATTAGCTACTGAAATCGATCAACACGTCACTTCCCCACTGCCCTTGACTTACATTGACACTGGCTTGAACATCATACAGATCCTCATGGCGAACTATATAATCCAGGACAGTGTCTTCAAGTGACTCGGGCCCCGAGTGACCTAGAGACAGAGTCTCTCTTACACGTATTTTGAACTGCCTGTAGGCCATTTTTGCTGCATGAAAAGACTCCTGCAAACATARAGAACTTCTAGTTAAATCCAGGAGACTGAGATTAATTTTTTATCAATTATCTGAGAGGATGAACTTAACCCAGTATCATCATTGTAAGGAGGAATACAAAATGCTGCTGTGAAAGTGAAAGTTAAAAATAGTACTCATCTGGGAGGACTTCTCTGATTAAATCAAGTGTGATTTATTTGCAGAAGACAGGATTGAAAAGCTTCCCACCTAACCTTCTATTTTTATGTAGGATTCCATCACACACCCACAATCAATGGAACCACATTCAAAGATATCAAGAGCAGAATTCAGTAATAGCATTTTATGTGCCACAGCCTAACATGCCAGACAGGAGCACCTCTTGTCTGTTGGAAAGAAAGGTTGAACTGAAGAGTGTAAACTGAATGACAGTTGTGGGAAAAAAACTTCAGTAAGTTAAATGTGCTTGGGATCACACACATTAAGAGACACACTGCCTCTCTGACATAGGTATGTACTACATCGATTTTATAGAAAAGATTAAGTACAGAAAAACAAAAACAAATTTCTTCAGACTGAGCTCATAGTAAATATGTGGTATCTAGGTAATTTCAAGGGACCCAGTAAAACTAGAAAAGCACATAGCTACARGCAGGAGGGAAGCATGATATGGAAAGATTTTGAGCTTTCTAAAATGTAGTATTCCCAAAAGAATTCATCTAAATGAGGCGGTGTTGTTTAGTGCAGGAATCATCCACCTTTCAGAGCCATTCAGTCTTCTTATGCGCCCCTTTTAACACCTGTACTGTATATCACTGACCCTGTTCTAATGTTGGGACGGGACAGTCAGAAAAGGACACTAAATTGAGAGTTCAATGCAAAAGTGTGAGGGAAAGAAAGGAAAATCAAAAGGGGAAAAAGAGAAGTTTTCTTCTCAGTACTTCACAGAAATGCTAATTTGCACACAATCTAATCCAATCCAGCCATAATATTTTATAAAACACTTCTGGCCTGTAAAACAAGAAATATTATTTTTTTCTTACCACAGCTGCAATGTATATTATCCTCTGCACCATCTCCATGTCACTGATATATGTCCTCAAAAGGGTCTCTGCATCCAAGCGTTCTTGAGCATAAATGTCACCAAAGCGAGCCACCAGGCAGGCGCGACGCGAAGCATTTGTACGTCTGGCTCGGCCAGGTGAGCTGCTCCTCAGGGGAAGTGGACTGGGTGACTTGCTCTCACTGTGCCTTGGGGAAGGAGAGCGGCTCCGTGCAAGCCTGTGACAGACATGTAAAGAAGCATCAGGTCACTTCACCATCCTCAGATGCTTTTGCCTAGTGTACAGAGTTTTGTCAATTTAATTATTACCAGGGTAAGCTGAGATTTTGAGCCAACATAATTAAAGAAGTAGAGCTGCAGCTGGTTAGTCAAATGAAGGCATTTGTGTCAATACATTTTATGGGCTAGAGTCTGAACAATAAAATTAAATTCCTAAAGTGTGTACAGCCAAGCACTTTGTTCTGGGGAAACACACTTTTAACTAGTAATACTTTGGAGATTTGTTCCTTTTTCAGTACCACTGAAGAGCTGTAAAGTCAAGCAAGTGAGAATATAACAACAAGTTCTGGCCTGTAACTGTACAGTATTCAAAGAGGACTTATAAACAAAAAACCTAACCATCTCTTTTTATCCCATACAGTTGCTCTTCAATGTATTTTGTAAAGCTGCTCTCTTTGTTGTTTTGCCAGAAACTTAACTTAGCTGCCTGAAATTAAAAYATTTGGGCACTAGGAGAAATCAGTTTAAGAGCTTATGTTCCTTTATAACGAAGTACAAAACCTTAGCTTTTGTTTACATTTCAATTTAAAATGAGGAGGGAATTCACGCTACCTAACATGAATAATTTCTCCCATTCAGTGACTTCTCTGAATAACGCCTCTACCTGTTCTGGAGAACAGACTTTTGGGCATCCAGGATAGAAATCTCATCCCGCAGTATTTGAATCTGCTGCTCATAGTCATTCAGACGATCTAACTTCCTCAGGGCATCCTTCTCTTGGGCACAGGAAGTCTTCAGACTTAACCACACAGAATAAAGTCAGTCACAAGGTGTCCTTCTACCAATGCAAACCACCTATCAATTAATCCTCATCATCAAACAAAAAGAATAGAAAAAGAGAAATATTGAGCAAGCTCCTTATGCTGAAATACAGGGAAATCAAGAGTTCAAAAAAAGCGTACTCCAAAGCATACTCTTAATTACACTTTAAAATATAAAAGTATACTGTGGCAGGAGACTTGATACACTACACTTTATGTTACAGGAGAGATCACTGGTTAACGTTTGGTGTCCTTGCACTAGCTCAGATGATGAGGTCTAAGAAAGGAACTGGTTTCTTTCTCGTATTTAAGATGTTAACTAAACCAGCTCAGTTTTCCTTCCTACAGTTTAAGACTCTAGGTATTTTCTTATATCAGGTCCTCAGGTTCTTTTCTTTGCTGGAATCTATTAGTCAGTCAAAGGATACCATCAATGATGTTATTCAAGTAATAWCAAAAGCTAATGATTCCTCTCCTGCTCTCCCTAAGAGCAGCAGTGTCTCTTAAACATTGGCAGACAACCAGTTAAGCAAGTTTATCTTCTGTCCTTTACACCTACTTAATGTTAGAAAGTATCCCAACATCTCTGCTTTCCCTCCTAACACAGATATTACTGTTGTTTTCCTCTTTCCAAAAGAAAAAAAAAAAAAAAAAAAGATGCTCTCTATTCATTTTGGAGGCATTCAGTCTGTCCTTCCTTTTCTTTACCGAAGGATCCTGGTGAGATTTTTGAGGACTTGAACCAATGAAAGCTGTAACACCTATCCATTGAGAAGCTTCCTGTTCAGACTTTTTAAGGAGTAGGCTGATTGAGAGGACCACAAGTAATAAGGCCAGCACATCTGCTAAGAGGAAAGACTGTCCTTCTAACCTGGGTAGAAAAAGCTGCAGATACTATTACAATCCCATGGACATCCTTAGTCAGCTCCTCCAGCAAGGACTTCTAGTAGAGTAGCAGTAAAAGAAGGCTAAAGAATTCTAACATAAAGAACAACTGGGAGAGGAAAGTAGATTTGGAAAGATGAGTTCTAGTGATAGAGATGGAGGAAAATCATTATGTACCAAAAAAAAAAGAAAAAAAAAAGGTGAAAAAAAACCCTGTATAATGTACAACACACTAGTCCAGCTTTCCTTAAATTGCCATGATAGACAATGCAGACAGACAATGCAGTGTAATAACTATCCAACAGAGAGAATAAATAAAAAGTAATCTTTTCACTTCTGTATTCTTTTCTTTTTGTTATTTACCCCTATTCACATAGGGATTTTTCAGAAAGTTTTAAAGCAATCTTTTATGGTCTTTATCTCACTGCTGTGAGATCCACCAAGCTTCATCATGACCGCAGATAATGACTACAAATACAAACATGCTTAATTATAGGTCTACCTTTATCAAGAGAGGGGAGGGGGGGAGGAAAAAAAAAAAAAGAGAGCACACGACAGACTGAAACCAGCAGAAATACCTGCATCTTTCATTGTTCATCACAAGTCATGCGGTAAGTCACCAACATAAGAAAAGCCACCACTGAAAATGAATGTTTCTTTCTTTGTAAGAAAAACTAAATACTAAAAAGAAAGAAACAACTTTAAGACAGACACATTTATGAATTACCAATGCTGACTTTAAACACTAATCCTTAACACTAATCCTTTCCATGCTAATTAACTCTACGCAGTATTCAGAGTTTCCCCTGTTTTATTGTTCATTCACTCTACTGCTAAATATTAATCTGAAATGAAGAGAGTATTATCATCTTTCTGTTAAGGTTAAAGAGATGTAGGTGCTACAAAAAAAATAATGGGAAAGAACAAGGCAAAATACAGTTCTTAGAAAAATCAGAACAGTTTTCATAACCCACTTTTATTTTAAGGCTATAACTAGTGTTTTAAATGCCACCATCTAACCATGTAAAAATAAAGTAGGCATCTTCAATCAGTTTCTCAGAAGAAAATACAACAGCCTTGAGAATTTGTGTCAAGTATGTCCTTAATGATGTTTGGATAAAGAAGCCCGCTGCTACTCTCCAGTTTGAAACAATTCTTTAATGATAAAGTCCATCATGGTTCCCCCAGTCCTTGGGCTAAGCCCAACTCATTCAGTCAGATTGCCTTGAAATTCAAGGCAAGAAAAACTCCACCTATGTAATTTTTGGCCAGATGCCTGTTTAAGCTATTTTTAAAAGCCCCCTGCGCCAGCGACACTACAAGGTCTGGAGGTAACTGACTCAAGCTACCATATTGGCTGTTATTAATTACAACCACATTTATCAAACCTTCTTCCTGCCAATCTATATAACAGGTCCTCTGTACAGCAGATTAAGAAAGAAAAGTCCTCTTGACCTCATTTACTTCAAAGTGAGTCATCTGGCTTTGTTAAGTTTGATTAGACCTTGGCACGAACCTAAGCACCCAAGTAGTAAGCTTCCATTTATAACAGGACTAATAGGATTTTGTTCAGTCTGCATATAACAACAGTTTTTAATACACTTTATTTTTTGTCTTACCCTGAAGAACTTCCAATTACTTTTAAATATTRATTGTTATTCATTTTWAAAAAGTGTATTTTCCTTCATAATTCTGCAGCAAATACCTACATCCTGTTGTAATTAATATCTTGATATAACAAAAGCTTATGCTGGCTATAGATTTTAATTATATTGAGTCTAGACCACATTTGCTCTAACAGCCCAGGAGACCAAGATGTCTTGTAAAACATGCTTTGATTTAAGTACACAAGACAGACAGACTGTAGACAAGAGGAATGAGATCATCAGCTATTTCAAAARTCTCAAAAAACAAGTTTACAGACAAAGATGCAAAGGACACTCCTGGCAAACTGTTCCTTGTGTAAAAAAGAAATCCTGCCCTAAGTGTCACAGATCAGTCCTGACCTCACTTCCTCTACTTTTAGAAGGATTCTGGTTTTGACAGCCAGGTGAAGACCAGGCAAATCTGATTTTACCCAACTAAAAGGGTTCAAATTTTGAAAAGATGATTCACAGAACATGAAAAATAGCACCTTTGCTTCAATCAAAAGTTGAACACCCAGGYAGAAGATGCAAATGTAGAGTGCCAACTAAACTTGAGAGCGAACATGAACCATAAGTACGTGGAGATTACAGAATTCCTGAATTCATGGGAAGACAGGAATGTTTTATTCTTCTGTCATTAGTACAAATGGCAACATGAATTTCTGTCCAGTCTGCATTAAGACCTACAYATGGGAATTGTGAGATGCTTTATTCCCTACTAACAGTTTTAATCAGGAAGACAGCAGTCAGGTACTCCCATAAAATGGGCTCTTCTAGTTTGTTGGGTGAAAACTGTCTCATATAACTCCTTGATTCTTAGATATAACCTGACTGCTGTCTTCTTGTTTTTTGAGACTTTTGAAATAGCTGATGATCTCATTCCTCTTGTCTAYAGTCTGTCTGTCTTGCGTACTTAAATCAAAGCATGTTTTACAAGACATCTTGGTCTCCTGGGCTGTTAGAGCAAATGTGGTCTAGACTCAATATAATTAAAATCTATAGCCAGCATAAGCTTTTGTTATATCAAGATATTAATTACAACAGGATGTAGGTATTTGCTGCAGAATTATGAAGGAAAATACACTTTTTTAAAATGAATAACAATTAATATTTAAAAGTAATTGGAAGTTCTTCAGTCCATGGATGAAATCTGACAATTAACATTATTGTAGAAGCAATGATAAACATCCACGGATGAACAAGTGATATTCAACTTGATACTGGAAGTAGAAACTCTAATGGCCTGAGGTTTTTTTGTTTGCTTATCTTTATCAGGAGTAGCTAATCCTCTCAGTTGCTCTAAAAGGAAAGATAAACTTGTGGACAGTTATATCCTTTCCTACAGTGTAAGCAGCAAAGTCAAGTTTCCTCCATTTTTAAGAGCAGCAGTGTTGTTTAACTGAAAGGCTGCAAGCATTTATTTAACAAGTATGACTGTTAAGTATTCTGTTGTTGCAATGTCAGTTATCACAAGAATTCACACGCTGTTGGAATTAATTTCAACTATCTTTGTATCCTTTTCTGATAATATAACACACACAAAAAGGAAAAAAAAAAGACATGGGCTACATTTCATAACAGTGAAGAATTATTACTGCTTCTAGAACTGCCTGCAGGTCAAGCCACAAAAGGAAATTAGTTTTAAGGACCCCTGTATTGAAATGGAAAGGTAGGTCCCCCAGCTGCACCCTTACTGATCCAGGTTAACTTCCCAAATGTGACCAAGATACTTAGAAATTCAAAAAACATTTTTAAACCAGAGATGTCGGTATTACCAATAGTCATTACTTCCGTACAGACAGGCAAAAGGATTTGGCAAAAATGGTCTAAAAGAAAAAGCCAAATAAAGAACTTTATCTTAAGATAGACAGACTGAAGTGTCTTTTCTTTAACACACTTCCAAGAGCACCATAGCAAATTGCAAACAATGGTTTCCAGCTACATTCTGAATATGGTTCTCTCCTACTTAATTTCATCTACAAGATTCAAATGCTATCAAGCTGCTAGTTTCAAAGTAATCCTTCCCCTATCCTAAAGAAAAAAGGACAGAAGTTCAGCCATAAGGGTTCTTCTCACATGGATCTACTTATGCTAATTGTCACCAAGAAACAAAGCTACAGGATGTTAAGCAGCTAGACCTATTTTTTGCTATAGCATAGAACAGTGTAGAATAAACAGAACCTGCTCACTTAAATGACAGACTGTGTCTCTGGATGCTGACTTTCTGCCACAAATACCCCAAGATTCAGTTTTTCTTACGCTGCTTTTAGCTGAACAATTTCRTCTTCTGCTGCCAAAAGAGTAGTGGCTGATTTGGTCTTTGTGTCTTCAAGAGCCAACTGGGTTTTTGCCAGACTGCAAGAAAAATTAATAACCTCCATGGTAAAGGCAGAGATTCTACCAGAGAATTTAATATGACAAACTGACTGTTTTAAGCAGACCAAGTCCATACCAGTTTAACATATGAAAACAATCACAGTGGGCTTTGTACAGACTATCAGCACACAAATAGCTTATAAAAAGTCATATCTGACTATGCAATAACAGAATTATTTTGCGACCCACTATTTTCATTAAGACTCAATTCCAGTTTCTCCATCAATTTCAACAATTTACAGTGTTCAGAATGATTTAACTGTCCATAGATGGGGTATCTTGGGACATGAATTCCCTTTCTCCTGCACCTGTCCCCTGCCTACCAGTAACTACACAATCATGACCCCGTACTGCATCACCTTGAAAGGAGCAGTTCTGAAACTTTCACGCATGACTTCATCTCTGCTTGAATTACCTCTTCCCAACCCTCCACCTTAAAGACTTCTACCTTTGCAAACCACAGCCAACACCTCTCTGACCTGACTGCACAGAGAAATGCAACCCACAAAACTGTACAAAAGCTTTACAACCGATCTCCCGCTTCTTGTGGGAGCTAGCCCAAAATGACTTTTTCTTGTACTGCAAACTGCCACACACTCACTCCAATCTGTACTAGTGAATAATTTTCCTTGTACTTCTCACCTTGACCAGCCAACACTTTCCTCCAGCTCATCAAATAACCTCTTTCTGTCCACACAGGAGCACGGGATGAAAAGCCTCACCCCTGAACCAACCTTTATATATACCTGAACCACAGAATGGTTGAGGTTGGTGTGSTGGTTTTGGCTGGGATAGAGTTAATTTTCCTCATAGTAACTAGTATGGGGCTATGTTTTGGATTTGTGCTGAAAACAGTGTTGGTAATGCAGGGATGTTTCAATTACAGCTGAGCAGTGCTTACACAGAGCCAAGGCCTTTTCTGCTCCTCACCCCACCCCACCAGCAAGTAGGCTGGGGGTGCACAAGCAGTTGGGAGGGGACACAGCCAGGACAGCTGACCCCAACTGACCAAAGGGATCTCCCACACCATATGGCGTCATGCTCAGCATATAAAGCTGGGGGAAGAAGGAGGAAGGGGTGGATGTTCGGAGTGATGGCGTTTGTCTCCCCAGGTAACCATTTTGTGTGATGAAGCCCTGCTTTCCTGGAGATGGCTGAACACCTGCCTGCTGATGGGAAGTAGTGAAGGAATTCCTTGTTTTCCTTTGCCTATTAAACTGTCTTTATCTCAACCCACGAGTTTTCTCACTTTTACCCTTCCGATTCTCTCCCCTATCCCATCGGGGAGAGTGAGTGAGTGGCTGTGTGGGGCTTAGTTGCCAGCTGGGGTTAAACCACGACAGTTGGAAGGGACCTCTGGAGGTCATCTGGTCCAACCCCCCTGCTGAAGCAGGGCCACTTAGAGCCAGTTGCCCAGGACCATGTCCAGACAGCTTTTGAATATCTCCAAGGATGGAGACTTCACAACCTCCCTGGGCAACCTGTGCCAGTGCCGTCACCCTCACAGTAAAAAAGTGTTTCCTAATGTTCAGAGGGAACCTCCTGTGTTCCAGTTTGTGCCCACTGCCTCTGGTCCTGTCACTGGGCACCACTGGAAATAGCCTGACTCTGTCTTCTTCCCTTCAGGTTTATATGCTAATAAGATCCACCACTGTCCCATAACTCTTCTCTATAGTTAGAAATATCAACAGAAGACAACTCCTTTGCTTATTAAACCTTTCAGGCTGGAATTATTTTGCAAGATTACCTAATTCTGGCAAACCACTTCTGAAATGCCAAGAACAAAAAAACCTCTTCTTCCAAACATTGTGGGGTCCTTCTCTGTCCCACCTTATCACTTTTGATATTTAATGTATATTGCGAGATCACAAGACTTTTTTTGTCCTCTTATCTTCTTTTCAAGGGGATGCACTGATCTTTAACTTGCTCGGAATTGACTGAGAGACTTTTTTGATAGTGAGAAATTAGAATGCCTGCATTTATCCCAGATGAGAAATAATAGATACGAATATGCGTTGGTGAATAAGGGAACTGATGTCATCTCCCTTGCCTTCTGTAAGGCCTTTGACATGGTCCCACACAACATCCTTGTCTCTAAATTGGAGAGATATGGATTCATCCAAGATGAGACATAACAGATACTAATATGCATTGATGAATAAGGGAAGAGCAATTGATGTCATCTCCCTTGTCTTCTGTAAGGCCTTTGACACAGGCCCACACAACATCCTTCTCTCTAAATTGGAGAGATATGGATTTGATGGATGGCCTAATTGATGGATAAGGAATTGGCTGGATGGCCATGCCCAAGGAGTTGCAGTCAACAGCTCAATGTCCAAATGGAGATCAGTGACAAGCGGTGTCCCTCAAGGGTCTGTACTGGGACTGGTGCTGTTCAGTATCTTTATTAATGATATTGACAGCAAGATTGAGTGCACCCTCAGGAAGTTTGTGGATGACACCAAGCTGAGTGGGGCAGTTGGATGGGTCTTTGAGCAACCTAATCTAGTGGAAGATATCCCTGCCAACAGCAGAGGGGTTGGACTAGATGATCTTTGACGGTCCCTTCCAACCCAAACCACTCTGTGATTCTACAATTGTATGAAAGCAGGAGATATCTGCAAGATTATGATACAGGATGAAATATTCTATTGAACCTCTTTCCTCTAATCTAGCCGATACAGTTTGCAGTTCTGAGAATTTGGTATTCTTGGAATCACTTAGTAAGAGCATTAAATTATATCACTTACTGTACTGACCCAAGGACTGTGAACATTCATTGTTCTCACGCTAATAGGATGCACGAGAAAGTGTCTGTCACTTGCAGCTACCTCTGAAATAGCCCTGGAAGTGGCACTAAGTGCACAAATTATTTTCTGAAGCAATTAAGCCATTTTGAGACTACAGTGCTCCACAAAATGTGTTTTATGCAACTGGACAAAAACTGTTCAGTCCTAGTCACTTATTTGAAAATCTGTCTCTCTTTCTTCCTCCAYCTTACCACAGTGGGTTTTGATCTTCTTAGATGTTCGCATACCAATTACATACCATAACTAATTATGACATGTTGTAGGTCCTTCAATAAGTGTTGCACTGTAGCTGCTTAATTGATTTTTATCAAGGTTTGCTCAGCATGCAACAGTTCATTGACTATAATTCCACTSGGAAGGTCATGCACTATACAAAACCCTTTTGTCTAGAATACTGGCATGTTTTCCAGCTCCTCTGCCAGAAGTAAAACCTACTAAGTCAATTTATGAATGCAGGTATGACTATATAATTTGTACCCCACTTTGGACACACACGGACAATCCAGAGCCTAGATGTACTTTGAAGCTCTGATTTTAAGCCAGAAATGAAACATTTTACAAATCTCCATCAGTATTTAGATGTCAAGAGAAATACATGGCTTGTTGAAAAACAAAACACAAACAAAAAGAATCACAGTTAATTCCCCTACTCCTGTTGCACGTGGTTGAGCTGCAGACGAGTTGAAGTCAGTTCTTCCTGCAGCTCTTGCAGTTGAAAAGTCTGATTGCTGGCTAGCTCCCTCAGCTGCCTCTCTTTCTCAATTGAATCCTACAACAAAACAAAAAACATGCTGCTTGAATGTTCTACCTTGCAGAATCCTTCAGCAATGTAGTATAGTATTACTAGCAGATGTATTTCTGAACATTTCAGTAAAGACCATTTCTAAAGTAACTGAAAACAAAAGCAATTGCATACCCTCCAGAGACCTAAGCAATAYATTCCAGGCACACAAAACAAAGACTCAATTATATTCGGAAAAATATTCACTTCATTTACACTTCATGATAGAGAATATGGAAGGTCTGCATATGCATATTTACTACCTGTATACACATCATCTGAACAAAGTGTTCTTGCAGATGTGTTGCATGGGCTTTTTTCCAGTCATCTTCTGACTGACTRTATCATCAACTCAAGCAAAGTCTTTGGGAATTCATGACACAAAATAACAGAAAAAAGTTATTAGAACAGAGGAGGCAACTATTGTCATTCCAGAAGGCAGCTACTACACATCAGCTCTGTCTTTAACAACGTATAGATTTGCCTGATACTACCAGAATTAAATATGTAACTGTGCAGCAGGCTTTTCTTTAAATTTTGAATGTCACGTGCAATGACAAATCCATAACCGGTGTACCGGGTGTACTGTCATTTAATAACATCGCTATTTTACATTTTGGGKTTTTTTGGCAGAACCCTACTCCTTCAATACACTAGAATCTGACTCTTAAGGGATATCACTTTTCATTTGTCCTTATTTTAATTGTGAAAGATTTTGACAGAAGAGGTGTAAAAATGAGAAGTCAGAGAACATGGAGACATCACTGTCAAATCTCAAGATCTTCAATATTTTCTCCTAGTCTGCATCAACCAACGCTCTTATTTTCTTTCAAAGCACAAAGCCATGGCAGATCTGTCTTTCCTGCCAAACTGTTAGTACTACAACACCTTCAATAAACATCAAATACATGCTAACTCCAAATACCAAGTCAGGCGCATGGTGGTATCATGATGGACATGAGCACCTYTTTTTTTCCCCCCTTCTGGAAATATTATAACGCTCAGATACTAAACAAAGATTTTTTTCTTCAAAAAAATAAAAGGAGCCTACAGATAAATGCATGGAGTTTATACACACCTTCAGCTTACACGTCTTTTCACATAGTGTTAGATTTTACTAATAGGTATGGTGTAAATAGTTATGTGATGTCTTTGCAAATGTAAATGTAGCATAATTCTTTACCTAGAAAAGGAAAGCAGTACAAGAACATAGCTTCTCTTACAAAGCAAATTCCTCCATATTGTCACTCATTGTGAAACAGCATAAGCCCTAGAAGGCCAAAAGTAACTTTAATGACCTCTTTGATTTCCCTTTCCCAAAGGAAATGTAAGATGAGACAGAGAAATAGCATAGCTGTCTCCGTAGTTGCCAAAATCAGGGAGGGAGGCTATTATTAACAGATAGTCATTAAAGCTCTCCTGCAGATATAAATTCACACCATTCTGTTCCCTTAAAATAAATTTCCTACATACCTGAGTGAGAGAGAGGTTGGTTTCAAAGAGCCTTCCCGAAGTAGCACAGGAAAAACAAGTCCCTAGCCATGGCAGGAGACGAGTTTTTATTGTTTCCACACCTGCATAATGCCCACCTAAGAAAATACATACATTAAGAAATTGTGAGAACACTTAAGGAAAGAGCCAAAGCTTGAAAAGATGACACATGTGAAATGTGTTAGTAACAAGACAAAGCACTGATTTACCTTCTCGAGATGTTTCATTGAGGATTGTGAAGAGCTGCCCTTGAATCTCAGAGTTCAATTCTATTATTTCACAGCATCGGTTCAGATTCTGATCACAGGAATTAAGCTGTAAATTAATGTGTATTAATACATCTGCCTGGGCTTTCTCACTTAAAGTTATTCCTGATCATGATTTCCTCCCCCCCTTTAATCACATCTTCACAACCTTTTCTTACTGCATCCGCTAGAATACTCATCTTTAAAAGTTCACATTGTTAACAGGCAAGTTAACAAGACACCAGGACTTCTATCACCCAGTTAATTCACTACTTGAGAAAATTTACTCCTTTYCCCATTCATAAAGAAGATGCAACCACAAATATCTCTAAAAGAAGAATCATAATAATTGTGGATCTGTGTTAAAATCTTTCAACACGGAGTTTTTAAAATAATAAGATAGGAGATTGTTGGATGAAAAAATGTATTAGTCCAGGACCTGRTTTTCCACATTAGCTGAAATAATACATATAAGGCTATTATCTTGCTTTGYCAACAGCCACATGAGGCCTCCATGCAATTTCATCTGATTTTTAAGACTTACCAACYGAAACAAATACTACTGAAGAACGGGCAAAATCCAGCATTATGCCTAGGAAACAACAGAATAGCAAAACTACACCACTTTCAGCAAATGCAATTCTGAAAAGGAGTTGACGGGGTTATTCTGTCCAGGGTGCTACTGCACCTGCCAGGAGAACACATACTTTGTGTTCTCTTAATCTTCCTTAATCTTTATCCGTAACCTGTGTATCATCTTCAGCGTAGATCACCCTCTAGGTCACTAGGCCTTAATGCTCCATACGTTTTTTATCCAAAACAGATAAAACTCCCACCCATGCCCATCAGCCTGCATTTTGATTGCTGCAACATGCTTTCCTCCGCCCTCAAGGAGCACAGTCTCACCCCACTAACCTCCACCAGAACACCACTTTTGCAGTGGTGCATTTTTCCAGCTCATTATACTGACATAACACCCATGGTGCTTCCATCTGCCAGTTCCTCCTTTTCCACAGCAGCCTGAAGCTGCTCATCTTCATCTCCCAAGATCTCACAGACTACTCTCACCTCACCTATTATGGAGAGTTCCGCTCCCGCTATTGCCCAGCCSCCCCAAGGTCTACCTCCATCCTTTTGGAAGATTTTAAAATGAGCGCCTCTGTTCTTCCTCCTCTGGTGTCCTGTACTCTGTGGTAGCTTTACAAGCTACCCTCAAACGCCTCCTTAAAACCATCCTTTGTCATGAATCCTGCGGGGAKTTTGGCCATTAACATGCTGTAACTCCTACCTGAAGTAAAAAAAAGAGCTGGCTTCCCTTGAAAGGGCTGCGTCTCTGCTCAGCACCTTTGCTCACCAACCATACCACACTGGAGATGCTTACAGGCTCATGACCAAATCAACTATCAGTATCCTGAAGCTAAGGAAACCTGCGGACACARGAGTGACAACCCTGTCAAGACTGTTCCTGCTGAGAAAATTCCCAATGTTCACATCTCAGTTCCCTTCATCTCATCTTTCCCTAAATTTTACGCTCTCTCTCCTGCTTCCACTGTTTTGCCTCCTCAGTCTCCTGTTACCTCATCCTCCTCCGTGCATCCCATTACATCCATCTCCTGCCTTCTCCTCACCCATACTTGAAACTCTTTGCTCACGCCTACTTCCCCCCTTCCAAAGCCCTTCTGCAGCTGTCCGGTCTTGCAGCAGCCTCTCAGCTCCAACAGGTTTCCCACCCAGAAGAGCCAGGAAGCTGGATGATCCCGTTCTCACTTTCAACATCCTTTTCCCTTACATTTTCCTGACTGTTCCCAGGCCACAGGCAATTCCTTCTAAGCACGCCCTCACCCATGGTCCTTCCATCTGCTGGTCTTTTACCAAAAAACTCTTTTCTGATCTAGACTCGGTCATTACAGCTCAAATATCACTTTTAACCTCCAGTCCTTGCTTTCAGCGAACCTCATCACGGGCAAAAAAAAGAAAACAGCTGAAGCTGTGAGTGCTGCAGGCACTGGGTGTTAGAATCGTGCTAACTGGGCGCATGCGTGGGTCAACGTCCCAAACTGGGCACAACTAGGGGCCCCAAGCGGCGGCCCCTACCCGCTCCCCACGGCCAGGACGGCCGGCTGCAGGTTGCGGTTGCACCGGGCTAAGGGCACCCGCGCTGGCGGGAGGCGGCTGGGGGCCGCCACCGCTCCGCGTCCCGCCGTCACCGCGGAAACGGCCGCACGGCCCGGGCACCGCAGCAACGGCGCCGCTGCCGGCGGCCTCCTGCCCGCTGAGGGCCCGCGGGGTGAGGCGGGCCGTCCTCCGTACAGCCCCCCAGCAGACGCGGATCCCCCCGGCTGGCGGCCGCGGCCCACCTCGTAGTCCCGGTACCAGCTCTCCAGCTTCTCCTGCAGCAGCCGGCCGCTCTCCGCGCCGACCAGCCTCCTCAAGCCGTCGGCCATGGCCAGCTGTCAGCTCGCTCCCGGGGTTGGGACGGGCTGCGCTGGTTCCMCCGTCCCGTGCCGTGCCGTACCCCCGGGACCCCTCCGCGGCCGGGCGGCAAGCTGGTACCGCCGGCCCGGGCCCGCAGCTCTGGGTGGCGCCGCGTTCGCGCCGCCTTTATAATCGCGATTGTACCGTGGGCCGGGCCCGGCGCGGCGGCGGGTGCCACGGCGACGCAGGCAGGGCGCGCCTCCGTTGTGGTAACGCGGCGGCCGCCCCCCGGCTGCCCACGGCCCGGCCCGGCCCGGCGGGGTGCGCAGAGGGGGGAGGCAACACCCCCTCGGCCGCCAGGCGGCGCCGCCAGGTAACGCGTTTCCGAACGGGCGGTAARGACCCGCCTCACGCGGCGGAGCGGAGCGGAGCGGCACCGGGCTCGCCCCGACCGTGTCCCTCCCCGCGCCGCGAGGGGGCGCCCGCGGGTCTCGCCACAGCGGCAGCGGCGGAGGAAGATGGCGGCGGCCGCCTCCGAGCAGGTCTGTCCCCGCCGAGACGCAGGCACGGGGAGGCAGCGGGGCCGTCCCCGCCGGGGCGAAGGGGGAGCGAGGCCCACCCCGCCGCCCGCGGGGCCGCGGCCAGCCTCCCGAGCAGCCGCTCCGGCCGAGGGGCGGTGCTTGTGGAGGGGCCGCTCGGGCGGGGGCGCCATTTTCGCGGCGGTTGCCGGGGCTGATTTAGTGCCAGAGCCCTCCGGCACGGCGGGCGTGCGGGGCCGTGGTGGGCCACCCCGGTCTCCCTGGCTCCCCGCCGCCAGCGCCAACCGGGGAGGGGAGAAACGGCGCTTGGACGGCGTTTCCAACCCGTGCCCAGCGCTGTCCGGAAGGACGGCCTTTGCCTTGCGGGGGCAGCCGCCTTCGCCGGGAAGAGGCAGCCTGAGCCCGCTGCTGGGGCGGGACGCGTTACAGCCCGGGGTTGCGCCGTCCAGCCCGCAGACGCAGAATCTCTGACAAAGGAAAATACTTCCTGCTTTCGAAATAAAGTGTTCTGGCATTTCTGCACAGGAATGTAACTGTCTTGCGTAAATAGGCACTTGCCGCTAATTAGCGACGCGGAAAGCAGCTGGTCAGTGCGGTCGGCATTTATAGGACGGCGCCGTCAGTCGTCTTGTTACGCTGGCACAAGCATGGTAGCTCAGCGGCGGTGTATAAATAAGACTGAAGCTCAGATTCGGGCTCAGCATCCGAGGTCTCACACGGGAGCGAGAGCTAAATTTGTCAGGAGGGGTGGGATGGAGACTCTGTCAGCGCTGTGCGAGCCGGAGGGAAAAGAAGGAGCCGTCCGAGGGCTCGTCTTTCAGGAGCTCCTGCACCTCCACGGGACTTCTAATCAGAGTGAGTCTGTGCATGTGCGCCGGTGGCGGCAGTGGGTAGGAAGCCCCAGATTCCCGAGGGGTCCTGTACCAGCCTCGTCTCGGGTGCCATAGGAAGCACTGCCTAGTTCTGCATGGATGCTCCAGCACTTGTTCCAGCGATCACCATTTCAGCCATGTTTTCCCAGTCCTGGTGCTGTCTTCTGTTGTGCTGCCTTACCAGGTGAAAAAACTACATCGGAGTTTAACTCACTGTCGCATCCTTTCAAGAACACACTATCCTCAGGACAAGATACTTACTGTCCTGTTGTACAAGATTTCAGTTTCCTTTTCCCCAGAGCACAGACCTCTTCTCTGTTTCCCTGTCTTGCCAGGTCTGAGTTTGTGCAGGGTTAGAGTGGCTTCCAGAACATTATTGAGGAAGCCCTTCATAAACCTGTTCAGGTCAAGCACCTTTCTCAACACCATTTCCTTGTTCTTTGGCAACAAAAGAAAACAAGACATTTTTACATGTTACATCAGTATAGACACACACAAGTGCAGTAAACTTAAGGTGCAGCTTTGGGATTCATTTCAGATGAACAAACTTAATCCCATCAAAAAGATCAAGCCCCTTCTTTGAAGAATTTGACCCTTAAGTAGCAACCTGTTCCATTCAAGGGAGGTGGAATAAAATTTTGGACAAAGTTACAAAAATACATCAAAGGTTTATTTTCCCTATGAATGTCTACAAGAGTTTCCTTTACAGATTAATTTGTTACATTGACAGGCTATCCCTTGCAATCTAGTAACTTCAAATGATTAAATTAAAGCTAGGCTGGCCAAGTTCCCCACGCCAGGTTTGAAGCCTTACAGTATTTTTCTTAATGCTGCATGCAAGCAATAGAAGTTGAATGCAAACCCTGTGCTATCAAACTAAAAAATTGTATCCACCACATTCCTTTTGCATAGACTCACTGAGTCTATCCGGCATTAGCACGGAGAGAACTAAAATCCTGTGATTTGATAAATGACCTGCGGGATTATGTCCTGTATCATTTGGGTAAAAAATCCTGTTTGTAAGAGGTAAAAACTTGATGAAGTTCTTCACAGCTGTTTTTTTTTTTAACTGCAACAATGTCATTAATAATTCCTATCTGCCATAATAAAAATGAGATATAAAAACATATATTGTTTGAAAATATCTGGATTTTAATTTTAGTCATTGCGTTAGCAGAGATTGCAGTGGTTGTAAATGTGTATTCTGAACTATAACATTGAACATAATATCTAATATATTCCACTAGTCAATTCAAATTTATATTTTTTGCATACATATATGTGTGTCATTTCGGTGGATTTACATGCCTTATAACAGCTAATCCATGCTTTGTATTATAGCAAAGTTCTAATGGCCCAGTGAAGAAGTCTATGCGAGAGAAGGCTGTGGAACGCAGGAACATTAATAAGGAGCACAACAGTAACTTTAAAGCAGGATACATTCCAATTGATGAAGACCGTCTCCATAAGACAGGGTTACGTGGCAGGAAAGGCAACTTGGCCATTTGTGTGATTGTTCTTCTTTTTATTTTGGCTGTCATCAATCTGATTGTGAGTATAATATTTAGGCTGTAAGCAACATTAGGACGTATTTCATTTTGACAGTTTATTAGAGAAATAAAACTTATTCCAGCATGGCTGAGAAGGACTTAAAATGTACTGAAGGAGATTTCTCATTTTTCTCCTTTCTTTTTTGTTCTTTTGTAGTCTAAGCAAGATTAGGTGGAAGACTCTTACAAGTTCAGTCATGATTATTTCAGTTATCATGGTCCCAGCAAGGAACCTACCATTTATGGAACACAGAATTAGGAACCTTGAAAGTGTCTCTCCATTCCCAAAACTCAGTGACAGCAAATATGCAAAGTTTTATTAGTGCAGTACAAATGCATTCAGGATAAACTGTTATGCCAGGAACATTTTACATATAATAACAGAGCTGCACGTGAGCATTCAGAATTAATCGGCCACTGCACTTTAAACCTTCATTGTTGTAATTACCACCTTTTTATTGCTTGATCAATGAGAAGTAATGAATTATTTTTCATAATTGGACATTCACCTGTGAAGGTGCTTTCTGGTAGTTGAAAGGTAAGCATATCCTGAGCTGAGCTACTTTGTTCAGGAAATTTGTTTAGCTAATGATACCATGTTTACTCTTAAACAGGAAGAAGATTTAATTATGGACATGATTTAATTTAAAATATATATATTTTATATATATACAAATTATTTTAGTTACCATTTCAGATTAGTCTAAAAATCATGCAAAATGCTTTTCATAATTAAATGTGTTCTGATGTTTCCGGAAGGAATTAAACAGACTAAAGTAAATTAACACCTAAAGAAACACTAGCATTTATAATTATTTGAAATAAAACATCTAATTAATACAATACTTCTTGTGGGAAGATCCAAACAATCAATCTTTGAAAATGTGTTTCTCTCTTTCAGATTACACTAGTTATCTGGGCAGTGATTCGAATTGGTCCCAATGGTTGTGACAGTATGGAGTTCCATGAGAGTGGCTTGTTGCGGTTTAAGCAAGTTTCTGACATGGGTGTTATACATCCATTATATAAAAGCACTGTAGGAGGCAGACGTAATGAAGATTTGGTGATCACTGGAAATAATCAGCCTGTAAGTTATATCATGAATTGAAAGTTTGTGAGCAACACTATGGAATTACATTATTAATAAACATTATATTTGAAATATCATTAACTTCATTACTTTGTTTCTGAAGATTGTATTTCAGCAAGGAACAACCAAGCTTAGTGTGGAAAAAGACAAAACTTCTATTACTAGCGATATTGGAATGGAATTTGTTGACCCACGGACACAAAATACCTTGTTCAGCACAGACTATGAAACTCATGAGTTTCATCTGCCAAATGGAGTTAAAATTTTGAATGTACAAAAGGCCTCTACAGAGAGGGTATGTCTCTTTTAACTACCACTTACTTTTTGTAAAAGCTCATTATAGAATTGCCTTAGTTGTAGAATAAGAAAAAAAGTTTACTAATCTGATCTTTCAAGCATATTTAGAAATTTGACTAAATGTAGCTAAAAATGCAGCTCTGAAAATGTAAATCACCCTAAAAATTAGAACAGAAATGAAAACTGACATCATTAAATGAGTGTAATATCAGGAATACCATGCCAACTAGGCCCGTGTGTCTTTTTATTAGGCATTTATCCATTTGTGCATGGATAACTGTTTCAGAAATAAAATTTCTATGAAAAGCTTTTCTGTTTCTAGTAACATCTCACAAAAATAATTACCAGATCTTCATGTATCATTTTCCTTCTATTGGAGATAAATGTTAATACAATCAGAATTTCAGAAGTCTGAGTAAAAGTGTGGAGAACAATCACAGCATTATAGGAGTTGTGTCAGTTCATGGTTTCTAGGTTAAACAAGTTCTTAGTTTGGTTTCTACATTAAATATGCTTTATTTATCAGAAAACCAAAAAAACTAAATGTTGGTGTGTGTACGTTTGAAATGTTGATCTTAATGTCAGACAAAAATTCCTTTCTTGCATATCATCACTCATAATAAAGGCTTTACAGATAGAGTGCAGTGCATAGTTCTTTTGCATAATATTAGTAGAGTAGTATCTGTGGTTTTATGGAGGGTTGAGTGTGCCTTAAGAAGCATTGAGCAATCCTGTTAAGGACGAAGAGAATTTAGTTTGCTCTGCTTTGTGTTTCCTCTGCAAGGCTAACAATAGTATGTTCCAGAAAAAAAAACCCAAACCTATAAACACATAGGAGGAACAGACGAAAAGAAAACAGAGGAGTAAGTTTACATAATCAGTCCTAACAGGAAGCTTATATTTCCTACGAATGTTAACTGTGTATCCCATAAAATTGTCATATGCATTGTTATTTTTATCGCAAAAATAAACTATTTTACATAACCTTCCAAAATTAAGTAATCCTTGTTTTTATATGTGAATGTGGAAAATAATAAATGGGTGGAAGCTTCATAAGCATAATGGCAGAAGGGCAAAAAGTACCTTGAAGTTTTTTATTAAATTGTGTAGCAATATTTTTAAGGTAATTAAAGTTACTCAGACAAACCCAAGTGACACATTTTCATTGATCTGTAATACACTTTTTTTGTTTATGTTCTTAGATTACCAGCAATGCGACCAGTGATCTAAACATAAAGGTTGACGGCCGTGCTATTGTCCGTGGAAACGAAGGTGTTTTCATCACAGGCAAGACCATTGAGTTTCGAATGGGGGGTAACATGGAACTTAAAGCAGTAAGTATTTCAAATCAGCATTTTTTGAACAGCTTAGTTTCAAATTCGGGCTGATAATAAACTGATGTAGCTTTATATGGTTTCAAATTTTATATCAAGTAGTCATGCATAAAAGTTTAGTTGCAGTCAGTGTATTTAGTAGGATTTTAAAAGGTGTTTTATTACTTTGCTGTTAATTAGTGGTTCGATAGTTTTGGGTAACAATGATTTACTACTGTTAAGATGCTAAAAACCCACAATGCAATTAAAGCTAAGCTATTGGCCTTTGCACTCAAACAAATACCAAAGGGAATTCATCTTCTCTTCTGGAGGCTTTACTGGGGTCAGCAACCTTTGACAGAGGAGCAGAGCATGTGGTTAGGAGCACTACATTCTGTGCTGCCACAGTAAGACTCGCCAGCATTCATGTAAGSTTTTTGGAGAGTGTTAAGATTGCAGGGCATATGGAATGATAGCAAAGGTTAAAGGAGGATAAAAAAATAGAGATATATGCACTTTCATTTCATGTGTGAATGAATTTCATGTATGAATTCAAACACTGACTCCCATTTCACATCCATATTTTTAGATTTAGTGCACTTGCTAATAGGCTTGTAAAGTGAAAAGCCACACTACTGCTGTCCTCTCAATATCGATCTGCCACTGGAATAGCAAAGTACATTGCTGACTATAATTGAGAAATTCATGGGCATTATTCACAAATTTAATTAAAAATTTAAACCTTGTCATATGCACTTTTTTTATTCTGTTGATTTCTACAGCCATCCTAAAGATGTCATTTATTCGTTAAACCAGCTTGTCCCTTGCAAAAACAACCTGCCTTGTTTAAATTAGAAGTTGTACTTTTTTTTTCTCCCTCTCAATAGGATAACAGCATTATCCTGAATGGAACTGTGATGGTCAGCCCATCGCGACTGCCGAGTTCTTCTTACGGGGAACAGTTTAATAACGGCAACTGGCTGCGTTTCAAGCTCTGTATGTGTGCGGATGGGATACTGTTCAAGGTTCAGGTGACAGGTTATAACATGGGTTGTCAGACTTCTGTCAATCCGTGCGGAGCCACGCACTAAAACACAAACCACTACCGGGAGAGTTCTCTTTTGTGTTTACATATATTTGTATGAAGTAATTGCATGCCTTCAAGGATTTCTGTTTTTACAGCAGTTTATACTAACATTTATTACATAATATTTTTCAGCAAAGGCTGTTCCGTTCAGCAGTATTATGTCATCATCCTGTTAGCTGTAATAGCGGCACTGATTTAGTTGGCTTTCAGTCTACATGCATGCTGAAGTATCTTCCTGAATTGGGGTCAGTAGAATATATTAAAAGAACGTGATCTTAACAACAGTCTTGACTGCCTTCAGTTGCCTTTAGAGGAGGTTTTTGTCCTACATCCCAAGACCTTGAGGGCTGCTGAGAACACAACTGCAGTCTGAGGTACTTCAACAGGAATGTCGATTTGTTAGAAGTGGATTGGCCTAGGATGGCTGAAGTAGCAGATTTTTGTCTTCTCTTCACTTTTTGCCAAAGGTTGATGTAATGATTTCCCCCAAAATTATGTGGTTTACTATATGTGTACTAAGAGAGGGGTAATGGCAGATTCACTTTAAAATATTGCATTATTTCTGCCACATATTCTCACGTAGTTAAAAAAAAAATCTGCTAGCATAAATAATATTTGCAAAGTAATATCGGGTGTGGAAATGTAACTTCAATTTTGAAATAGCCTTGCGATGACTGAAGTGTTGCTTGAGCTCCCATTCTATCTGTGCAGTTTAGGCATTCTACAGTTGCTTAATTTATGTTTATATTAGAAGTACATTTTTAAAGATGTACTTACAACTTGCTCACTACCCAAAAAAAGTGTTTTCCTGGGTGCTTTAATGTGAACAGTGTACGAATCCATTATTCAACAGGTAGTAATCTAAAGCATGTCTGTGAACAGCCATGTCTGAGATCAGATCTCTTTTCCCCATAAATGTCAGTACTGATGCATTACTGAGAACCTCAGAATTAAATTCTGAAGTTAAACTGCAGGTCTATAATTCTGAATGTGATGGTATTGGATCCTGTGACAGCAGAGCAAATACATGTGTATCTGAATTTGTCAGCAGTGAAACTGTGTCTATGGTGAACAGAGGCCTTACAGAAACTATTACAGCCTTGTAATTGCTTTTGCAGAGGTAAGGTGTTCTGGACTAAAAATAGACCAGCTCATTGTAAGATTCCTCCTTTCCCCACCCCATGTATTTCTTCAGTTTAAAATAGTTTTGTTTTGCGGTAGCATGAAGTAACCTTAGTAATGGAGGCCACAAAGGTGACTTTGCAAGTAGCTTTTTGACAAGTTTTTCTAGATAAGCACACACTCCTCTTCCTAAAAGTTGTGCAAATGTTACATATTAACTTCAGAGCTGGTCATTTGTTATGGGAAGATAAACTATCTACCCTTGTTTTATAGCTATAGTACATAGAATTCCACAAAATACAAATCACCTCCTGCTGCAACAAGAACTTCGTATCTAAGGTCCCAATTCCTGTATTTACTAGAAGTCAGTCAGTCCTCACGCAGGATGTGTATGGGTGGAAGTGATTTGTAGAGGGGGATGCTTAGGTCAGGCATTACGCCACACGGGAGGTCAGAGGGGCCACGTTTCCCTCATTGCTCAAAGGCAAAGCCAGATTTTGATGCTCAGTAGTTGTTGTGAGTTTTAGGGGTGGACAGCAGTGGAGCTGTTCTAAAAAAAACAGAATAAACAGAATAAAACGTAGCAAAAGCCATTGAATTGCTCACATTAAAGATCATGCATTTTGCATACTGCCTTCATGAACTTCATAGTTTTACTAGAGTTAATATTTATTAGCCACTTCAACACACATTTTGCTGAAAACATGCACACATCTTCGCTGCTAAGTAGTGCCTCAATTAGTATCTGTTACAGTTAAGAGGAGGAAATAARTGATAATATTTTTAGAATTTTCACTCTCATGCTAATGGAAGTTTGTCACTTTATTTTTATACATATAAATATATATACACACACCCTTATAAAAAAATACAAGCAGCAGTATCCTCAAAGCTGAAATAGATTTTGAAAATGACAGATACTGCCTCGGTCAAGTAGATTACACACGAAGAGCGTATTAAAGCTCTTCTCTGGTTAATACTGACATGCCTATATGCTAGTACTGGATTCTTGTAGTTATCAAGAGTTCTTTTTAAAATACTGTATGCAACATAGCTGAAAGATTTGTCACAAAGGTACTCTTAAATCACGGTCTGGAGAATTTGTTTTGAAGTGTGGATTTTTTTGTCAAAACGTAGCAAAACCAAGCATACAAATACCAAATGAAATAAATTATCAATTTGTTAGCCACTATTTATGTAGTTAATATATTTTGTTGCCTTCACTACACGGTTTGAGAAATGTTGGCACCACATATGCCTGGTGTTGTACATTTATTTGTTGTTTATCTTCTAACTGCCTAAGGTACATTTTTCTATACGTATGTAAAACACTATGTGGCACATTATTTATTTCAATCCCACAGATGCACTTAAGATTCTGTGTGTTTAAAGTACGTTCTACATGCCTCTGTGTAAAATACCACACTGGGTACGTTGAAACAACATGTGAAGAGTTCTCAGCATATGTAAAGGTGGTGGTTGTTTCAATAGGTGAAAGACAATTGAATTTCTGATCTTTGTTTTGAAATGAAACAATAAATTCTAAGATGCAGCTGTGGTTCAGGAGTGTTATTTGTAAGAATATAGTTTTTCATTAAAAATACATTGTTGTATTATTGACAGGGAAACTAGTATTTTATTAACTGTCAGTATGAAAATCATTCCACATCTGTTTGTCATGGATTGTATCTGGTGGACTTTGCTTAGTGGTAATTGTGTATGATACCTGACGTAGAGTTCAAAAGTCTCCACTGTTGTTAGTTGACAAGTTCCTGAGAAGCCGTGTTTCTTGACTGAAGGGCTGGGAAAGAAAGAAAAGGTTCGGATTGGTTTTGGGAGAGGTGGAGGGAGGGGGAAGGTTACCAGTTTATGAATGTTCTTTTGAAACATACCTAAGAGTCCAAAACTGAATGTTTAAGGCAGAACTTTGGTAATGCTTTGGGTATTTGTTTAGTGTGGACTTTTTAATGTCAAAGTATTTCCGCTTTCTGTTTAACTCTTGCTATGCTGAACTTACCATAATTTTACATTTTACATATAGATACTATGGATAACCTTCACTTGAGTGTCATAGCTGTGGTCCTTTACTTTAACCTTCCTGGATCAGTGGGAACCAAGTCACAGCGGATTCTTCTTTATACACATCACCACTCAGACTGCCGGTGGGATGGGGAGTTCTTACTGAATTGTTCTTTTACTGGAATATCTACTATTCCAGAAGATATATCACAAACAGCAATAACGGCTGATTTTAGTTACAATAATATTAAAATTTTTCTGTGCATTGATGGAAGAAATGAAGAATGGATGCTAAAACACCTGAATCTCAGTAACAACCTGATTTCTGAACTCTCCTTAACTACTTGTAGGAATTTACCTGTTTTAGAAACTCTAAACCTCAATAGTAATGCCATCCACACCCTCACACTGGACGTACCTACGCCTGCACGTGGGTCTAAAAAGTGTGGAAAAGGCTGTCGTCTCCTGCCTGCTTTGAAAGTATTGTCAGTTGAAAGAAATAATCTTAACACAGTTCCAAGAGGTAAGCATTTTAAAATCTTTAAGGACCTCACTCCCAAGGGGTAAGTTGGTTTTGGATATGATTTGGTACATCTTACTGAATTCAGAATGCGACAATCTCATTTAGTTATACTTAAGGTGAGGGAAAGTTCCACCTGCGTGCAAACACAGAGGCTGAAGCAAATGGGCTGTTTCGGATTAGGTTGGGGTTTTTTATACAGTCTTTGCAATCGTAATGCCTTAATGTCAGTCACATATAACCAAATTTACCCTCTGAGAGCCCAAGCAGTGTTTTTCCTTCTTGTATAGAAAGGGAAGTAAGGATCTTTGGAAAAACACCAGCCTCCACAACCCAGTCATGAACCTTAATATCAAGAAAATTACAGATAATTAGCTTCATACTACGCTTCAGAAGAAAGTCAATACTCTCTTAAATAAAACTTGCTCCAATTTCAGTATTTCACAAAGACAGGAAAATATATTTTGTTCAGTCAAAACAGTGTTGCTCTATGCCATCTGACACCCAGCCAAAGTGACACCTTTTAGTAACAAGAGAGGGCTGTAAGGTTTTGATAGACTTTTAGAAAGTGTTTGCCAGTCACTGAACTATGCTAGGCATTGTAGCCTTTATGACAGCCGCTATCCTCATAAACAGATGATTCACATTGTCCAAGCAGAAGCTGCAGTACGAGCAACACTATCCTATATATTGTTTGCTGAATTTAATTGATCTCTGATAATATCATCAGATTAATTAGCTCTAGATTTTGAAAATACTGGGGGGGGGGGCAAACCAAAAACCCACTTACCTCACAAAGTCAGACAAAGGGAATAATTTTGCACCTACACAGGGTCCTTGAAGTTCTGTTTTTCTCCTTTTTTGATACTAAATAATTCTCTGGCATGCAGGAAAAGGTTTCGCTTAATTATTTTGTAGTATCTGTAAGGTTCCCATATAGACAGTATAGAAAAGCTTATATTATAAAATACATCGATGCAGATTTGATTTGCTTTGATAGATAAATATAACTACACATTATAGGATGCCTCAGTGGGTCAGACAGATCAACCCTTTTCTATAAGAGACTCAATTCTCAGATGTTAACAAGTCAAATTGCTATGCGTCGTACCACCATACTTCAAGTTATACTTAAATCTCATATTCATTTAAATACATGTTCCTTCTCCGAAATACTTCACTAACATTCTAGTTTTAAGCTCTGGTAAGAAAACACAAACTGAAGTTCTAAAGCAGAGGGGTTTGGCCACAGAGAAACCCTTCTCAGAGCCACCACCCCAGGTGTCAGGCTGCTGCCCACCCCTGCCGTACCAGTGTAGATTTTTGGCACAAATTTAGCTTCAGGGAAGCATCCAAACTACAATGCTTCAGGCAGGTGCAAGGAAGAATTGATGAGCTGCCAGAACTTCTGAATGCCTTTCCTATCAGCTACCTCTAGTTATACAGCAGGAAAACTCTGCTTTTCACAATAAACTCAAAGATCAATTACTCAGCAAACGGAACAGCAAACTGGAATAAGAGATTTACAATAAACCAGATGACACCAAGGGCAAAATTTTTAAGGAGAACTAGTAGCGTCTCAACAATGCGGTATGATCAAAAACCACTTTAGAGTGACATTCAGTGTTACAAACTGTGGTGATGCTGAGTGTTCAGGTGCCTGCCTTCCCACTGGAACTTGCAGGCTGGTGCTTTGGGGGCTGCCTGCACAGCACCTAAGAAAAATGAGGTATCTCCAGCATTCAAAAGGGCCACTTATACAAGACAGATGCTGTCGTAACTAGGATATGCTAAAGAATATACTGTCATGGTTGATAATTCACAGGCAGACGGGCATAAGCAGCAACATGTTTTTGTTTTCAGTCACGTTTACATCCTATGAATATGGTTCAAATAATTCCACATATGAAAAATTCCCGTGAGCTTGCAGATGGCAATGAATAGCAGTTATTGTATCACTTTTTGCATCTCCATCTTTTATTTGCAATTAACATATTCGGATTTTATAAACCGAGTATATTCTACGCTTTTCACACTCCTCCTTTCCTACCTCCAGTTCTCCAGAGAAGCATGCTCAAAGTACAGAGATCACAGTCAGAATAATTTTGGTAGCACAAAGGAATGTTACTGCTTTTATGGAGATGTGAATTTTTAAAACATGCATTGATTGTGAATGTATTAACATGCCTGCTGTTGATGCTACGCAACTTTTAGAACGGGACAGCCACTGAATAGGAAAGGCATAGTAACTCAAAGCCTGCAGCCACTCGTTGCAATAGACAGGAACTGAAGGAATTTTGTTGCGAAGAATTTTAAAAAGCCACTTGACGCAATTGGGAAAACAACATGAAATGTAAAATAGTTTTGTTCTTCCTAGGACTAGGCCTGCTGCAATCTTTACAAACTGTCCGTTTGTCATCCAATGGCATACAACAGATTGATCTGAATGATTTTCAAAACTGTTCACAGCTGAAGGATATCGACTTGCAAAACAACATGATAACTAAAATTCATCCAGACGCCTTCAGGGATCTCAACAAATTACAGGTTGTAAAGCTATATTACAACTGTTTCAATGTGTTTTGTGTTAATCACCATTAAAGATATTATCAACTATTCAGCATGATTATATTGATCTTTGATTATTGTATTAGTATACGATTATAAAAACTAAAGCAAATGGTGAAAATAATCATTATTTTTATATAATATATATTTGCTTTTCATCTATAGGAAAACGCACAGACTTGTAAATATACACAATATAACCATAAATTCATCATTTCTCTATGCCACAAACCAATCCGTAACTGGCTTAAACACACACATGTCCTTTTCTACCCCCATCGCTTCCATGGCAAGAGTCCTGCAGCTTCCCATTCACACAGGGGTAGTCTACAACAGGAGAATTCTAAATATACCACAATTTAAACTTTTCATTTAAATTAAAAAGCTTAGAACAATATTCTTGAAATCCTAACCAGATGTATTGTTCCTGTAACTGCAAAAGTGCTTGTATACTAAAATAAATGTTATTGTTGATATTGCAATTAGGATTCCATTGTACGGCTTATCAAATTAATTGTGAATTATTTCCAAATAGGTCGTGGATCTCCGTGAAAATGCTCTGACAACCCCTTTACCACAGCTATTAATCAGTCTGAACTTCTTTCAACTTGAAGTGGGTTTGACAAATAATGCCTGGATATTTAACTGCAGACTAAATGCTTTCAAACATGTATTTCATTTTCTTTTTGACTCCATGAGGAAAAAATGGAGTATTTCATACAATAAATCTGCCAGCAACTCACAGAAACCTCTGCTGTATCTTTCAAGTTTCCATTTAAACTGCAGCGACAGTGTTTTGCTCAAGAGGGCTGTAATCCCAACAGGGGGGACATCGGTGCTAAACTGTGACTTGGACAACACAAGGGGTAAGTAAAACAGGGACTCTATCCATACGCTGCTAAAATCCAAATGCATGCAGAATGATCAAAGAAATCTGGTTTTAAAAGTGGATTTCTAAAGATACTGTTTAAAATTAACTGAACAACAATTTAACATGCAAATTATTCCATTAGAAAGCAGTATACCGGTTAGAATATTTGAAAGTCATATTTCCCAAAAAAAGTCATCATCTCCTTCCTTACATTAAACTAGTAAGTCATGCCAAATTATACACAAATAAACTTTAATAAGTAGCAGTTGCAAATGTATCAGTTAATTTTGGAATGCAAACAAAGGACCAAATAGTGTGGTGGCACTTCTAGGGCATGTAGAAAACGAGAAGGATAGATACAATAGTGTTTCTAGTATTCAGTTATAGCAAAATGAAACGAGAGTTTATTTGCGAGGGAAAGGATTTATATTTCTTCTAAAAAAGTACAGCTACTGTAGTACACAGTTCACTTAGGAAATGAATTCAGCATTTACAGTTAATACAGAGCACGTGAAGTACAAGTGACAAAATCTACAGAGCTAAGACTTCCCATGCAGAAGGGAAACTAAGGCCAAACTTAGAGTAGAAGGTGTATTTGTCATGTGCCATAAGGCAAAACGGTTTAACTCTGGTGGACTAATAGCACTTTGAGGTGGTAAGGCTTTCCCCTTGGAACACTTTATCCCCAGATGAAAATACGTAGGGTCTATCAGAAATGCCACCTGCTTTGCCTATTAACAAGGAAAGTCACGAGACTGATCATGGGATTAAAATCAACACACTGGATTGCACCAAAACTCAACCAGGAACRCAAGCAGATCCAAAGGCAAAGGCGTACCTACAACCTTGAAACATATTCCAAAAGCCAACAACCAGCCATGGCCTACACTAGCCAAAGTTTGGAACAATTGCTCGGTAGATACAAATATCCTTGGGGTTAAACCTTTTTGCTGTAGCCAAAGCAGTAACTACAGGAAGATCACAGTAGTTGAAACACTGACAGGTAACTAGTGAAGTTTTATCTCATAGCTGCACACAGTGACCATGGCCATGCYGGGGAACGGCTGGCTATAAATATGGATCTTCCACGAGAGAGATCAGCAGGTGTTTCTAGTATGACCCAGAACTCAGATAATTTCAGTGACCTCCTCCCTCACCCATGCCATTTCTCTTGTAAAGTCTGCTATTAAGACCCCATACGTACTGTGTTTTAAATGGGGGGGAGGGGGGAATGTACGATGGTTTAAGAGATACTTGGTACCATGTACAATGACTACGGATGGATAAAAGGAAAATAGATTTTAACTAATAAATAGTTAAAATTATCAAAGATAGGTCAGAGAATGTTCTTATAGAAATAACTTGACCCTGCAAACCGAGCATCTTATACCTTTAAGAAAGATTTAGTTTGTATTTTCTTTTATTTCAGGTAATGGAGTCTCTTGGTGGACACCTAAAGGCAGAATTTCGGAAGATAATAGTCCTCCTCATATGACACTGGATAAAACAAATAATTTAGTGATATACAATGCTGAGAAAACTGCTGAAGGGTTATATTTGTGTATTTTTAATACAACACAGAAGAAGTATCTCATCTACAATATACAGGTGAAAGAAAGGGTTTCATCATTTTTGGTTAGAAAAGCCCGGGACACTAACATTGTTTTTAGACAAGGAAGAACAGAGCAAGACCTTGCATTGGCTGTCTGCCTCTCGGTGCTCATTACGTTTGTTTGTGCTTTTTGCCTGGGTGCTTTTGCTAGACCCTACCTTGTGAGCCTGTGGAGACTCATGCGCAGGAACAAAAATTCAGGTTCAGAACATACTTATTCTAATCAAGCTTTTTCAGATGGAACCTTGAGCAGAGAGTGCTCTGCAAGCAAACCAACAAATACGCAGCATAATTTGTTCATTTGTGATGAGAATTCTTCAGGGAACACATGCCTTGTTCCTACAGAAACTTCTATTTTGCATGAAAATGTCATTGGTAGCAGTGTACAGGCACCAAATACTGTATCTGGCGAAAGTTCTTCTGATGAAGGGACTCAGTTCACAATGAGTGACTGCAGTTCTTTAGCAGACTTTGAAATGGAACAACCTGATGTTAGTGACAACTTACCAGTCTGTCAGTCGTCACTAGAGGAAGCCGATACAAACAGTGAAACTGAGAAGTTCTCAACACCGCCAGTCTCTCCAAACATTGCTGCTGAACATCAGCATACCGGGAAAAACGAAGACGAGAACAATGTGTATTTTGAAACCACTATTAATTATGGATCAGATACCATCATGCCTGAAACAGCATCACCGTACGCTGGTGAATGTGGTGACCACGTAAGCGTGTCAGATTCCGACACAATTAGTTCTTCAAGTCAAGAAGTTCCCAATACGTTTGATTATTTTACGAATGCAGAGTCAATAGTACAAAACTCTCTTTCTGATTCCCTCCACAATCAAAGTACAGATTTTGGTAACACGTTACTTTTGTCAAAACATTGTCCCACGTATGACACAGATACCGAGAACACTCCTGAAGAGGCTGAATTGCAGCTCTATCAGTTTCCCACTGAACCACAGCATTCCCTCAGCTTCAGGCCCACTGAACAGAAAGACAATGCACCAGAGGGAAGTACAGACGAGCACACAGATAGGAACTCCTCTGAAAAGAATCAGGGTGAAGGGGACATTACATTAAGAAGAAACACGAGTACAGCTGAGGACAATGACTTTATTTTAGCTCCCATTGATATTGGTTTGAATGAAATTGTTAAAAAAACATCACTACTGCATTCCAGCAATGAATCATCTCTTCAATCTCTGCCTGAACACACAGCTGAAAAACATTTTACAGTTATTACAGAGAAAGAAGACTTGCTACCACAGGGGAAGCAGGTGAACACAACTAAGGCTTGTGCAGATAAAACGCAAAGAGGTTTTAATGAGAAAGACTCTGATGGATTCACAGAATTACAGGATACCAGCAACTGTAGTCTGCCCGAAGAAACGCAGTCTTGCAATCTTACGGCAGATTTGCTGCATCTTCACTCTTCTGGGAAAACACAATCAGACTTCAACACAGAAGATCATTTCCAACTGGATCAGAGTGACGAGGATGCATATTCCTTCTCAGTCCCACAAGGACGAGGATGCATATCCCTTCTCAGTCCCTTCTTCAATGGAAGCACACGATACAGTTCATGTGCATTCCCACAAAAGACTACAGGAAAGATAATCTCCGAAAGCACTGATTCCAGCAAGACGGAGGATGACACTACTTTGACAGGACTGGAGAACAATTCTACAATGGCTGTCAACCTCCAAAATTCAAGTGAAAAACTCAGTCAAAAAAGTCAGACCAATTTAGGACAGGGCCAGTTTTTTGTTAAGAAGAAAAGAGCGTTTGATGGATTTGCTAATGTTTTGCAAAGCAGGAGAACAAACTTCAATAGCTGAGACATGGAAGTGTAATACTAAGCTCCCACAGTGTTTATGTCATATAGTAGGTGCAAAAATGATTGTGTCTTAAAATGAAGTGTGTAGCTTTTAATAACTGTTAAATACCACGGGTTGGTTTTGTTGGGGTTTTTTTTCCTCCCTCAGTACAACTATCTATCTGCCTTTAACTTTAGAAATCCAAGTTATGGAACTAGACTTAACAATGAGATGTATAAAGCCTGTATAAAGCCTGGATCCATCCAATTTAAAACCACCATAATTCCAAAGGGTAATTCAGGCCAGAAGCCACGGACTGTTGTTTAGAAGGGTACTGGTAAAAAAAAACAAGAATAGATCTTATGAAAAACAATTCTAGGATACTCAAATGAGTAAACTACTCAGTAGTTGTAACTGATAATAAAGCTTTTGCTGAGTTATAATAATTATTTACTTTCTCATTATTGTTGGTACTAAGATACTAGTTTCCCTTAGAGTTTGCCTCTGATATGCACTGTTTTGTTTCTCTTTGTCTAAAATAAATGTAACACTGAAATTATGATTACATTATTACTATTACTGTGTTTTCCTGTGGGACTCACCCTATACAGTGAAATAGTATATATTACTGTCTTTTTGAACCAAATTTGTGGATTACGTGTCTGAATTCCCACAGTTTTGCAAAGATAGGTAAAGTCCAAGCAGTATTCAATTACATTTAAAAAATCACTTTTTAACTTGGCAAGATGTAGAGAGTAAGGAAACCCTTCTTTCTCAAAGAAACAGAATAAAATTCAAACCTTGCAGAAGTGTCAGTTATGGAGATCTAGCTACTGATGGGACRTCACCTGTAGTTTGTAGATGTGATTACATGGGCAGGGTAATTTAAAAAAAGACAACCTACTATTACTACACTATAATTCCCTATAAAAAAGGATCCTATACCCACTTCAGAATTTTACTGAGAGGGGCAAATCAAGAGCAGCTCAAAACTGCTGTATTAGAATATCAATAGCTTGATATACAGTAACTTTTTCCAAGCCAAAAGATAACAAATGTAAGATAAAATTTTCTCTCAATATGGCCCAAGGCCCTTTTGACATAAACAGTATCACTGATGTAGTCCTTGAAGGGGAATGTCATCACAAGGGGGAACCGGCCCAGGTTCCCAGAAAACGCAGGAGGCTGGTCAGCAACTCTGGGAAAACTCTGTTATGAAGACACAATTAATTCACTAAAAACTCAGAACACAAGGAACACATTTCAGTTCCATCAGATGAGGAGCAAGTCCAATGGCACAGTACATCTTTGAAACTATCTTTAAAGAGAACGCTAGGAAAGAACAAAGAGGTGCTGACAGAAGCTAATAATTTGTTAGCTTCACGTACTTGGAACTAAAAAAAAATATTGCAAAAAACTTAAGAGGCGAGTAAAAGCAACTGAACGAGACGAGTACTGGTATTATTTGATCTTTTGAAATATATTTTCTTTAGCACTTTGAGTTCCTTTTAAATAATTGTTTTACACATCTATCATCACAGTTATCAGTTACCTATTTACTGAGCCAAGTCACCTATGCTTAGATCTCCTATTGGTTTGTTTGGGGTTTTTTCCTGGCTGATTTTCTCAAAATCTCTAACATAATTCCGAATAGATTATATGGCAGTTTCAGGTAGGCATTGCATGGATTTGATTTAGGTCACCACAGTAGTTGCAAATAACTGCACTCAGCAACATCTGTAATTCAATTACAAGCAGTGAATCTGCTGTCATTCACACAGCATCTTGTTTTCCAGTTAGTCCTTGGAAGATTTCTCTTCTTCTTGCTCCAGTACTCAGTGATATCTACACTGATAACTAAGAATTTTTTTAAGAGCAGGTACTGGCTTCATTCCTTCAGCAGGAGTCTGCTCAGGAACCAAGGATGATATCATCTTCTGAAGAAATTGATAATTTGACATCAAATTGCTGTTCTACTGCAATTTTTCTCTCCTGATCCCCACATAGTCTCAATACTCACATAATGCCTTGGCTTCTATTGAATTTAAGGCTGCTGTCCTCAGAGAAGAGTGTGTGACATAAAAACCATGTTTTTAGAAGCTGTCTAAAAGTAACGAACTGGGTAATCCGAGCGTTATTCCTCGCAGGAACAGCTACATAGCCACTAGGAGCAGAAAACAGAACAGTATTTCCTCACCACCAGTACTTTTCTTAGCACCCATAACCAGCTTTCAGTAAAGCTCATTATACACAGAAGTCACTTGTGGCCAAAGCAACTTTAAAAATGGAATACATAAAAAGTACAGACTTGCTCTTTATGGTATATGTGAGTCTTGAAACTGCATTGACAGACCTTTTGGCTGCACCAGCTGCTAACAAGTTAAGAAATCTAACTATGTAAGCAAGCCAATTTCATGGATCATGGAGGGAAAAAAAAAAAAAAAAGAAGATATTTGACTGGCTCTATTGATGTCTCATACACAGCAATGTTTTGTCATTTGCTTCTGCTACAGTTCAGCAGGCTTTCAAAATATATATAGGAAAATTATTTTTTCATCTTTTTTTCTGACCATGAGAATGCTGCAGTGACGATGCAGACAGTACACTACTTGTGAGAAGCTGTGAGTTTTCTAAGCCTCCCTTTATGCCATAAAGTTACAGAAAAAGGTTATCTGCTGTTCTCATCAGAGAAAATAAATTTGCTCCTTCATCAAGGGATTTTTAACATGTGACAAAGCATTTCATTCTTCAGTCAGAATATTGTTGATGTTCTGTCCCAAACTTACCTTCAGATATCTGCCTAATTTTGCACCTTCCCTTTGCTGCCGATCACTCCAGACACTCTTATTATCACTTGTTCATTCAAACCCAAACACTCAGCTGCTTCTCCTTCATATTAGATCCTCACTTCATTAGCAATTGCTCCCAAAGTTAATACAAAACCTTTTATATTTTCTGTGGCTTCCAAGCAGTACTCTTCATACCCTGCTCCTCTCCATCCATCCTATTTCTCCATGCCCTTCTGTATACAACAGCTACACAGGCCCCTCACTCACCGACTCCCTCTGAGGCTTTATCCACTCACTTTTCTTTACATTTCAGCTGCTATCAATCCACTTTATCTTGTTCGCACTGAAAACTTCACTATTTTAGCTGGTTTGCTCACTGAGAATTTTCTAGAATGCCTATACTAGTACAAAACCAGTTGCAGTTACAGGGGTGCAAGTGTACATTATACAGACACCACCTTTTTTTTTTTATCTCCTGCATAGAAGTCACCGTTGCAGAGAGGTGTAACTGCAACTGCTCTAGGGATGTTGAAACTTCTTTAGCTTCATCCGTAACTTCACGTAGCAAAACTCATGTTCAGGTAAGACTTATGCTACTATCACCATTGATAGCGGGTGAACAGACCAGGCCACAGAATAGGCCCAATAAAAGAGGTGGCGGAGCATACGCTGTATGAATTCGTAAATGAAGCATGAGGAGGCGGCCAGGAGGATGTTGGTAACAGCCTGGGCAGACCCTTCTCGCAGGGCAATGGCCTGCTGAGCTCCGGGGTTGACAGGACATAGTATCCCTCATACAGTGAATCAGTATAGGAAAAAGTACCGAAGTCTTAAGAGTAGATCGAGAACTTCAGATACAGTAATCAGAATGAAACACAGCTCTCATTTTCAAACAACATTTATGATTCTTTGATAATTACCAAGTTGTTTGCTGTAGGTACAAAGCATTTCAATCTTTCCAGAGTATGCTGATAACTGGGCTGGAAAGTAACGCTTGAATATAAAGAATAAACATTCACATTTAACCTACATATAATTAATACCAGAAACTATATGGATAGCAACATTAAAGTTTTCATGGTACAGAAGACTGACTCACCCTCTCTGACAAATACAAGCAGCATTTGAGAACTGGTGTAGGCAATCCTAGCCTTCATCACCAACATGAACATAATGAAGAACTGCTTCTCTGGACTGGGCTCTACATTACAATATTCTAATTGTAATGTAAATACATTAACTTTAAATAATACTTTAAGTCAAGAGCCTTAGGACTGGTAGCTCAAATAGTGCAAAACATTAAAAAAAAAAATTCTTGTGAAATCTCTTACATGTGCTCTTTATTCTTTTTGCCAGCTTTTAAGTCTGTTTCCTATTCAAAAACAGATTTGTAACTCTGCAAGCAATACGAAGTAGTAAGATTAACTAATGGCTCCTTTAAAAACTAAATTTGTGAATGTATTATGGACATTTAGGCTGTAATTTTCATGTCTTATTGCTAGCAGCTTTCCTACTGCTCTGCTTAGATACTATCACTTTTGCTTTAAAAAGATCAATGTGACAGCTCATTACAAGTCAAATAATTGAAAAAACTCTTCTAAAAAGTAAGAAAAATCACAACTGTTTAAGGTCATGAGCAGACCCTCAGATCAAAGTATCACCACATTTAAATACTACTAGACTACTAGGCTTCTCTTCCAGCATTACATTTGAGTAACTTAGAGAATTTTCTTCAGCATATGCTTTTAGAAATCACAGAAGGGTTCAGGTTAGAAGGGACCTCTGAAGGTCATCTAGTCCAACCCTCCTGCCGAAGCATGGCCACCTAGAGCCAGCTGCCCAGGCCATGTCCAGACAGCTTTTGAGTATCTCCAAGGATGGAGACTCCACAACCTCCCCGGGCAACCTGTGCCAGTGCCGTCACCCTCACAGTAAAAAATTGTTTCCTGATGTTCAGAGGGAACCTCCTGTGTTCCAGTTTGTGCCCACTGCCTCTGGTCCTGTCACTGGGCACTGCTGAAAAGAGACTGGGTCTATCTTTACACTCTCCCTTCAAATACTTATATACATTAGTAAGATCCCCCTCCAGCACCTTCTCTTCTCTAGGCTGAACAGTCCCAGCTCTCTCAGCCCTTCCTCATAGGAGAGAACCTCCAGTCCCTTCACCATCTTTGTGGCCCTTTGCTGGACTCTCTCCAGTATGTCAGGATGTCTCTGGTACTGGGGAGCCCAGAAGAGGACACAGGACTCCAGGCGTTGCCTCACCAGTGCTGAGCAGAGGGGAAGGATCATCTCCCTCAGCCTACTGGCAATACTTTGTCTAATGCAGCCCAGGATACCATTAGCCTTCTTCGTGACACGGGCATGTTGCTGGCTCATCTCCAACTTGGTGTCCACCAGGAACCCCAGTTCCTTTTCTTCCAAGCTGCTTTCCAGCTGGGTGGCCCCCAGCATATACTGGTGCATGGGGTTGTTCCTCCCCAGGCGCAGGACTTTGCACTTCTCCTGGTTGAAGTTCAGGAGGCTCCCGTCAGCCCATTTCTCCTGCCTGTGGAGGTCCCTCTGGATGGCAACATGACCCTCTGGGGTATCAGCCACTCATCCCAGTTTGGTGTCATCATCAAACTTGCTGAGGGTACACTCTGCCCCATCATCCAGGTCATTAATGATGATGTTGAATGCTAGTGGGCCTGGTATTGACCCCTGGGGTACGCCACTGGTTACTGGCCTCCCAACCAGATTTTGTGCCACTGACCACCACCCTCTGGGCCCTGCCATTCAGCCAGTTTTCAGTCTACCTCACTGTCTGCTCATCCAGCCCGTACGTCAACAGCTTTTCTATAAGGACCTCATGGGCTGAAAGCCTGTGTCGAGATGAGCGGGTAATGATCATGCTCTTGTAAGATGTTGTCTTAAGAGACATTCCTGCTCAAATTGACTCTTCTTGTTGAAAACTTTTGTATTACAATACTGTTTTACACCCACACACTCCATGTGAAACATACCCTTCTCCAATCAAGTTTTAAATACTGATTTGCCTTACTATTAGAAATAAGGATGACAGGATTGTACAGACAACTTCTCTGCTACTAAATAATAAAGGTTGCCAGCTGACGTGATGCATGTTCAGATATGAGAATTTCTGAAGTATGAACCACAGAAAAATCTGAAGTCAGTTGCTGAAACCAACACAAATACTGTTTATTTGTGGGATGCCATTTTACATCAACATCAGCCAATGACCTAAAAATCAATCGGATGAACTCAGGTTAGGTGGCGTAACAGTATTTTTGTCAAGTCGTGAGTCACAGGAGTTTAGCACACCTTATTTACGTAATATCCAAATAACTAAGACATAAAGCATTCACAGTTACAGGGTAACTGCTGTTCCTGCAACAGCAGTGTCAGTAGGTACTGTTTTGTGACAACGCATGTACACACACACACACACACAGAGGGGGGGGAAATATTAAAAAATAAAAACAAACAAAAAATATCAAGCCAAGTTTTGGTCTCAATTACAGACAACAAACTATTTAGTTGGTGGATGGATTCTATACACTTTTACAGCAATATGAAAGGACAAAATATAAGGCCTAGGAAGAGGTATTTTAGCAGTTATAATTAAAACCAGGGCACAAGCTAACCTTTAAAGCTGTCTATATGAATTCCAAGAGTATGAAACTATTTGTTAGACTTGTGACCAAGGGTCAACAGAAATCTGGGAAAACCTTAACACAACTGATGTCCATTTCTTGCCCTCCAAAAAAGTAACTTGGGAACATTAACCAAGTAGCAATGAGCTGTAACTAATTTCGATTGTGTGAGCAAATYTGTGATGAAACAAAATGCATGTATTTGTGGTAAAATGGGAGAAGTCTCCAGTCCTCTACAAATGTTAGAAGAGGCTACACAAAGGTAACCCAAATATTTATTGTAGCTTAAAGACAACCTTAAACAGGTTTTAACTGAAAACTCAAGTACATAAAGGATTCCAATAAATTCCATCCTCTTCAGCTTGCTTTCCTTGAAAAAGATAAAAAGTGAAAAAACAACAGTAACACAGAATTGTATTAATAATTTAAATACCTAATGTTATTTTGCTGCAGAATGAAATTTAATTTGTAGAATGTTTCGGATATTAATGTTCACAGAATTATTTAGGTTGGAAAAGACCTTTAAGATCATAGAGTCCAAAGAGCTCCAAATGTTTGTCATCCATCAACTTAGAGTGTCCACTGCTATAGTCTCTGGATGCTATTTTCCTTTCACTAACTGGCTTTCCACTTTACATCTACCAAATACCAAGCATGAACTGCACATAGATCATCAAGCTTCTGCTATAAGAACAGTAATAGTACACCAGAAAGATTAGCATAAGACCCATGACACTTCTGTCAGAATGACCTCTCAGTGTCTTGTCCAAGAAGTCAGCATAGTCTGTATATTACTTTTCAAAAGGGAAAAAAAACCCAAAACCGACATCAACTGTAGGATGGTATAACAAACAGAAAAGCAAACACCAAACTTGTACTAAACACAAGGTAAACTGAGTAGCTTAGTTAAGTTTCCACAGTTATTTAAAAATGAGAGGGAATTTCTCCAAAATAGAAGAACTGGCAATGTTAGGATCCTCTGCTTATCAGCATATATAGCAAAAACAGAAGGATTATCAAGCCATATGGGTCCATTTTGGTCCCTTTGTTCTCTATAAATGTCAGTAAAGCTGTCTACTAGCTGTACTTGAATTTGTGGTTTATTTTATGAAGATGCATGTTTATAAACCAGCTGAAGACTACAGATTCATCCTGCTTGCAAGTGGAAGAAAAAAAAATTTGCAGCATCTCTCTGATTAATTTCCAGCCACATTCTTCCATTCCATCACTCCCGATTACTTTTACCCAAAGAAAAAAAGAAAAGTGTGTTTACTTATATAGTGTGAGTACTTTCTGAGGTTTCTTTTCTGTTGTTTTCTTTGCTTTTAATTAAATTTTGTATTCTGCTAAACGTTAGCAAAGCTTGGAAAAAGAACACCTGGTTGAGCTAAACAGATTTCTGTTGACCCTGTTATATGAAAGTTATACCTATAACAGTAATAGATAAAAAGTGTCTTTGGCTCTAGCTTCCATTATGGGAAGCCAAATTATTTGTGACATACAAAACCTTTTATGCAAACTTTGTATTTGTTGCAGGATTCATGCCAATTCGTGCTAAACAGGTTTCTAGAGTCAGTAACTAGCTTAACGTTGAAGAACAATTACAGCATTTCACTTAAAATCTTAGTAACCACAATTCAGCCTAATGTTAAAAGTTATATTGCTTCTAAGTTCATTCTTTTAAGAACTAAACCAGCAGCTCCACTGATATTTCCTTATGGTTATACTATGGTAATATACACATTTACATCAGGAATCTTAATAAAACATGTGTGTTTTAGTAAGAGGCTTATTGTAAACATTAAATACCACACTCCACTGAATTAATTTCTTGTGCAAACTGGCATCAAACATGGAATTAAGATTATGTGTATTAGTACACGAGAAAGCAATGACTGTATGTTTTACCACTATTAACTTTAAAGAGCTCTATTTAGTGTCATGGAAATACAAACATGACTATTTCATGGGGAAAGGTAGTATTTTCTTCTTAGCATCATGAAATTCTAGGTTTTGTATATGCACACATATTGTATATTTATGTATATACAAATATACACAAACACACACACAACAATTTTTGTCTTTGGCAACTGAGTTTGACAAACAAAACCCAACAACAACAACAACAAACAGATTTGAACACAATTGACCAGCTGTAGCACCACAATTACAACCTCCTGATCCAGGGCAGCAAACTAATGTGTTTTTGCTAAACTAGGCTTAATCCTGAAAATACTCAAGTTAATGACAGTTGTTCCTGACTTCAGCGATGGCAGAATAGGACCTTCAATAGAGCTGAAAATTTCACATTCAACCTAAAATACTTTCCCGCCCTTCCTCTGGATTGCATTCTAGAGAAATATCAAAACTGCCAATACCTTGTAAAAATATTTCTACAGAAAGTAATGTTGCTATTCGTTCCAAAGCATCCACTGGCCCTTTTTTGTTAAATGCTCCGTGAATCAATATGGAACATTTTAATAAATCCTTAGGGGTCAAAGTTTAATAGCACCGGATACTTCAAGGACGTATTTATAAAATTCAACACTAACATTACTTAATAAAGAAGGGTAAGGCAAAGACATGTCAATATTACAGAACTTAAACATCATTGCATTCACTCATTTTCCCCAAAATAATCACTAGAACTATCCTATACAGATAAAGAAATGAGTGAAATTGGCAGTGGTCCCTACTAAAAAGTACTGTCATTTAATGCTGGTGTTTAACATGCCCATTGCCTGCAATGGACATTCTGCTAGGAAATTCCAATCCCCAGCATGAAAGAACAAGTAATGTTTTGACTATTCGATAGCGTATTTTTAATTACTTAGAAACACAAAGGTAGAGACCCTGGGAAAGACTAATGTTACAAACAAAAAAAAAAAACAACCCAAATCTGTATTAACTATGTGCTAGGGGTGAGCAGACTTTATTCCCCAAACCACTATTTTTAGCTAGAACTTTCAATTTCACTAGATCGCAACATAAAACAAACACTCTTGGTACACCAAAAATTAAAAGGAGTATGCCAAAGGCAATTTAAGAAAGTCTAAAACCCATTTTTAAAAGGTACTTTAATTTGTTCATTTGTACCTGTAATGACTACTGCAGTTTTAACATTAAAAAGTCAGTACTTTTTTCTTCAAATGGAAATCATCTGTGGCATGTACAACTATTACAGTGTTTTAATATTTATATATATATATATATTTTTTTTTTTTTAAGACACCAATGTTTCATTCCTATTAAGCAATAGGTCAGGTTTGGCGAATTCCGGTGAAGAAAGTCACAGCATGTCTTCTCCCCTCAGAAATTGGCATCTCAAATAGTAACATTAAAATTGACAATAGTTCTTCACATAACTATGTCCAAGCTGTCTGTTCATTTCATTTTCTGAAATGCTACATTTGAGACCAAAAGAAAAACAAAATAACTAAGGTTTCAACAAACATGTTAAGTGATGACTAGAAATATGCCACAAAATTATTTTTACAATACATTTCTGCAGAAATAATCCCTAGGTGAAGCCTTTTTTTTTTTTTTATACACATATACAAAATTTAGACAGCAATATACACATAATCACAGTGAAGATGCTGGCAAGTTCACCAATTCGTAGTGTAAATACAAAATGCAAAGCAGCCTTCAAAGAGAACAATGCTACACAGCAAGCATAGCTATCTTGTTAAATAGCAAACATCAAAAGTTCCCTGCAAAAGGGATGCAGTGCAAGAAAAGCAGCATGCACTTTGATACAAATAGCAGTTTATGGCTAATGGTTGACATAACTGTGGTAACAGTGACTCTTGAGTGGCTGTGCATAGTTAAACTCCTATGTCATCTGTTTTCCTTTATACCATTCCACAAACTCATCCAACAACACTGGCCCTGTAGAGAGATCAAATAACTGTATTTTACAAAATTTTGTAAACAGACACTGAATGATTAAGCTCAGAGAAATAAATTATTTTAGAACACCAACACATGGTAGTACTTACAGGCTCCATCTTCATCATAGTTACTGAGGTCAAGGTTAATTGTCCTGCTGAATTCAAGAACGTTACACCATTGGTCCTTATTGATAACTTTGTATTTTGATTGCTGCTTAAGACAAGAAACAGAAGTTACTAAAATATATTTTCAACTCCCTCAAATTCAGATTTTCTTACAGAAAATTTAAACCTTGTGACGAATTATTATTTTAATCTGTATGCCATCTAAAACTAAACAGGATTAAAGAAACCACTAAGTAGTCAAACTAATGTTGAATAATTCATGTTTCTGATTAAGACATCTTTTAGTGGACAAAGATACAGCAATGAAATGAAAGTCCAAAAGCAAATCAAAGACATTCTACACTTTGTCCTGCATTCAATAAACCTTAACAGCATAGGGATTTGAGAAAAAGGAAGAAAGGAAAGATAACCAGTTACAAGTGCTGCTTTGGGGGTTAGTATATTCTAAATCAGAACAAAAAATTCTTAGCTGTTCATTCTACCTCTAGTTAAAGTATCAGAGAAGACAAATCAAAAAAAAATGTCATTCTGTTTCAAACTTCATACCTCTAGAAACTGGTGAAATACTGGAAAAAGGGACCATGTTTTTCCTAAAAGAAGGCCCAGCATACACTTGGCAGTATTGATATCTAGGCTGCGCTGGTCCTTCTCCTGCATAAAAAGAAAAAGGTCAGAAAGGAAAAAAAGAGCATGATTTCAGGATTTTTCACTTCTCTCACTGCCTGTTCTACAGCTCATCCACACATAAAATAAATTAACAAATAAATAATAAATAGCAGTATCTAACAGTGCATTTTAATAAAACACAACTTCCTAAATAAAATTTCCTTCCTCTTAATGGCTTGCTATACAGAGATGCTGCTTTCTACAGACTTCCCCAAAAAACTGTCACCACTATTGCAGATGAGGCATACAGTCCTGCTTGTGACTTCAGACCTTTATAGAAAGCAACAGCCATTAGACCCATACCCATGTTTGCACATATGCCTCGGCATAGCCATACGTCTCTTAAAATAGTACCGCTGCACATTATTTCCTGCGGTATTATTACAACTACATGAACTGTCAGTAGATAGTTAAGTAGCTATCAAGTAACACTGACTATGCAAGAGTGAGCCGAAGAGGTTCTTTGTTCTGTTATTCTACTGATTACATGAAATTCAGATTAAATTAATTATCAAATGAGCAGAGGGAACATAATACACTAGCACATGAAGACCCCTCTCAGAACTGTACCACTTTTAGTTCAACATAGCAGTAGTATACTAAGGCTTAGGGGGTGATTTTTTTGTTTCTGCTAAGAAAAAGAAGCATCATCTGTACCCAGCAGATTCATTACATCTAATCAGTGGTTAAGTTAATATATTTGATAACACAACTTCTGCACATCTCAAAAGTAATGTGTGTACATTTAAGATTACATTTTGTTATTTTAAGTAGTTAATCCATCTACATTTGTTGTCTTGAAATTAAACAAATTTTGGTGAGAGATGGGACATAAAACCTCACCCTTTTATGCCCTGGTTATAGCATTAAGCTACAAATTCAGAAATTAATGAAATCACAAAAAATAAAGTTCCATATTAACTACTGTAGACCTTGATCTCTCGATATGTACTCATGATTGCAGACTGCAAAGTCTAAATTAAGAAAAAACAGGGATATAGGGATATCCAGGATACAGGGAGTACCTACCAGAACAGGGCAAGACAGATACGCAAGACAAAGGGAATTGAGTCCTGTGCTTCACATGTACAAGTGCAGTTGTATGTATTACAGAACACACATCTTTATTAAAAATCAAGCTCAAAACATAACTGAATTGTCTCCTATCATGTAGAAAGGATGTGGTAGAGTGAGATCCCAGTTCTCAGACAACAAATGAATGCCTTAGTCACAAGGTTATCCTCTCTTCTTGAAACCCACTTCATACAAAATGCACCTCAATTCTAAAATTGTGTAGACAGGATTTAATGCAGATTGGTTTTGGAAGGAACGTGGGGAAGCCAGCAACTCTGAAAACATCAGAAGCTGTTTTACATTCTGGTCACTAAATCCAAGAGGGACTTCACTCAATCTGATCTAGAGGAAAGAAGTAAATTCCAGGATGAAGAAAGCTTTTTCAATTAGTAATAAAGCTAAAAAACAAACCTGCAAAGGCATTTCTGTATTAATGAGATACAATTCTTTCACCTACTTCCAACATCAAATAGTTATAAAAACTAATCCTCTTTTCAAAGCCCATTTACACCTCTGGCACAAACACCTTTAAGCAGAAATCATACTGTTGTGAGAATACACTTTATTTACCATACTGTTTATACTCTGAATTCTTCCCACACACTCAAGTGTTAATGAAACCTGTTGCCTTTACTTTGTCCATGCTGTTTTTACACGCCTTTCATGGTTAAGTTTCTATATTCTCCCTCTCCAACTACTGTTCAGAACAAATTGTTCAGGTAAGCCCTTTATACCCACCTCCAACTGCCTAATGGCACATCTGCCATGGCAGATGCTCCAATATAATTCTTAACATACATTCCAGATACTTACATTCTCTTTCTTGGATACAGCAGAAAGAATATATTGACAAACTCTGATAAATTTCAGTATTTGTTTTACACTGATGATAAACAGTCTTGCTGAGATTTTTTTTTTCCCCCAATATTTCAGCTAAAAGACCTATTTAAGCCATGAAGTACATGCACCTGTATGTTCTCAAACCTGGCAATGACAATGACAAACAGGGAGCAAGGAATGTATTTGTGCTTAATACCAACATACGGTGTTTTAAATTACTTCCTCAAATCCATGCCGACTTAAATCATGCATGCTGCATAAAACCTCGATACTTGTTTTTATTGACAAACTAAATACCAAATCACAACAGATGCTTTCAAAAATTCTCTCTTAAAACTTCAGAAGTTTAGACAAGTGTTTTTTGCCATGGACCACTTCCCTGAAATCGTTATCCTTAAGATGGAAATTACACAATCTTCTGAATCAAAACCCAAAGCTCCTCCCATCAGCTTTTTTCTATCAGTCACTTCAATTATTCTGATAAAAATCATGTACAGATTCATCTGCTGCATCTAGATAAATATATCAGCCTTTGTCAGCATTTGTTTCTATTCTTACTGGATGCCATTCTCCTATAGACTTCTCCTGGCTCCACAGTATTAAAAATTCAATAATTCTATTAAATCTAATAGTGTTTTGACAATTCCCCTGTTGATATGCCTTTGACTTGCAGTTCTACAATCGGGGTTTTTTTGTCACAAATGATGTCACAGCATCTGTGTCTCAATGTTTAAATTCTTTTTCAAGACCACTGTTTGTCACATCAGTTTGGCACCTCTTGAAAAAACTCCACCCACTACCCTCTTTTTAAGTTTCTGCACTTACTTTTGACAGGCCATCAGCAGGCGCAGATTTGCTACTAGTAAAACATTTTTTAATCTATTCCAAGTATTTAATCAGTATCTTGAACTCCTTTGGCAATGTTAGTTATTTCTAGCATTTGCACTTTACGTTGAGCAAAATTGGCAGAATAAATCTTCACACAGCAAAGGAGGAATTAAGATGTTGATATGGCTTTTTTCCCTCTCATACTAACTAATACCATGCATTCTGTCATATTCAGCTGTAGGTTTCCTTGGTTAAAAGTGAACTACTGTGAATCTCTGCATGCTGACATGCAGAAAGCACTGATGCACCACAAATCTGAGTTACTTATGACAGACTTAACTATCAGAATTGCTATCAGTTCAATTTTTTCTTATTATTTTTCTCATGTTACTTTTTTTGCTGCAAATTTTCTTGGTCCTTTTCGTTCTCCCGTACTGAAATCTGAGCTTCAGCTTTGCCTGTGACCATTTTTATGTTAAATCTTCTGTACATTTCATCGTGTTAGCAAGATGGATGTCCAAATGCTATGTCAAAATGTTAATTCAGAAAATTAAAGTTCTTTTATTGCTCCCTTTAAGTAGGAATAGTCTTATGCATAGTATGGGTTCCAATACCAGGTACAATTTTATCAATACATATTTTATAGTAGACTAATATCAGGATATTGTTTAATAAATACTGAGAACATCATTAATGACCTTCCAACGGTCTTCTGAACCAGTATTTTTATTATATCATATCATATCCAGCTTTTATCGTGTTAGTTATTATTACCACCTGCAGAAACACCTGAAGTGCCTTCCTGATTTAAATATGTTTATGCTCACAAAATTCAAATAGTAAGAAGAAAAAGCAGGGTAATTATAAAGCCAGAAGAAGTAAGTGGCAAAGCTCCAATATGCAACACAATAGGGCCTAAATGATTTCCTTGAAGTCACAAAATAACTTGAAGCAGAGAGGTAACAAAACATGTTAAAACACTAAACTACTGAATATCAAGCATCCTATATACTTTTCTTTTCCAGTTCTGGCATTTTGCATATACTTTTTTAGAACACGAACAGTTCAATTTGCTAGAAGTAATCTTGAATGGTATGTTAAGAGAAACATGCTTAGAAGTATAGAGTCTTTCAATTATTACTTATGAAAATAAAGTTTTAATTTCAGATGCTGGTCTTCCACAGTACTTACCCGTGCAAAGTCAAATGCATATCTATAAATAAGTTTAAAATTGGTAGGCTCATTTAATAAAGATCTCAAGTAATCCAGAGAATTTCTCAATTTTTCTGTAGTATCACATCTACAAGAAAAGCATAAAGTGAATTTAGAGTCTGCATTCTTATATAGATGTCTGATGTTTTAGAAAAGAATCTCTAACATGTATCCCCACCAATCTGTTCAAAATACATCACTCTGTACAAAGGCATGTTTATGAGTTTGTCTGCATAAAATGCCTTGATTAAACCCACAGTGTGAAACGGATTTAGATAAAATAGCGAAGTCTTACACTGGTACTCTGACAAAAATTTGTTTGGCTTTGTAGAAAATGCACTCTCCAACAGATCAAACTAAGAGCTTGTCTACACATGGCAAACAACCAGCAAACCACAGCAGTGAAACAATACTTTTATAGTTTTGCTGAAACTATAGAGCTTCCTACACAGTTTTAATGATTCTGTTCTGGAAGATAAGTCAAAACACAGTTCTTTCTCTATGAAACATGTGATTATTCAACTACATTTATGTTAATTATGCCATAAAGATAAGCTCGCAACTGGAGAAAGCAACTCTTATAAAAAAACATGACAATGCAAAACATGACAATGCAGAGTCACAGAAAGGGTTTGTATTATTTAGCATTTTAAACTACGCATGCTTTAACAACATACCAATATCTAATAGATAGGTCCAATTCAGTGACAGAGACAGATGTCCTTGTGGACAGAAACAATGTCGAACCTCATAACATTTCTGTTTTCTTGAGACTGCAAACATTTTAATCCAACTGTATTTAAACACGCAGCTGTCATGTTTCAAGTTGTCTCTAAGTGGCCATATCGCCATAAAGAGGACCAAAAATGTATGGCTTCTACTCCACAGTAGAGCGCTCTGCTTTAAGTGTTAGGAGTCAAAACATCAAAGTGTGTTTTTTCTAAAACACTGGGTTTACTATAACAAACTTAAGAGGTTTTTCAAAGCACTTACTGTAGCGATGTCATTCCTTTTAACCATTCTTGTAATGTAAAGTAGCCCATGTTTTGTGCATCCAACTTCCATGCTAGTACAAGCATAACTACCTGTTTTAAAGAGAAAAAAATGAAGACTGAAAAGAATTAACAAAAAGATCCACACATTTTTCAAGTAACTACTGTTTAGTAGGCTACAAATGCTTTACTCGTGTAAATGGGATGTTCAGATCTTTGCTACAGTATTGTAAAAGTTAAAAAACCTGAAAGTGACAAACCTGTACAAAATCCAAACAAAGAGAAGATAACAGTGCAAAGATACAGGGTGAACATCCACCCAAGTCACCAGTAGCCATCTTACTTCAAGGGAGCATGCAGTCATCTAGTGAGCAGTGCAATGAGGAGGAGGAGTTGGTACAAAAGCTACAGAAAAGGTTTCCCAAAACAACTACAAAATTTAAGTACCAATTTGACCAAGTTACATTTGACATTTTTTAAACTCTCATCTAGATGCATCGGTTGCAATCCATGAGCTCTGTGAAATCCAATTATTCTAAAGCTAATAATGATCCCACCTGAATGCAGCTACCCCAGGGTACCGTCAGCCTACCTAATTTTAAAGGTCTGAACATGCAGTATAATTCAAGTAGATGTTAAGTAAAGCTAGGTGAACTAACATTAACACACATCAAAACAGAGACTGATACATAAATACTTCAGTTTTGCCCAAAATGAGAGAGTCCTTTTCGCATCTCAGAAAGACGACTGAAGCAATACAGAATTTAGATAAAGTGATACTGTAAGATTAATATCTTATTCAGGAACTTAAGAAACCACTTTTGATACATACATGGAAAAACTTGCAGGACATAGAAGAAAAATCAAGTCATTTAAATTTGCAACTCAGCCATTAACTAGCTAATGTTAGTGCAGCTCTATACAGTTTTTAATGCGAAATCAGAATATCTACTTCTATACACAAATGTTTGCCTAAATCTCAAGGGTTTATTTTACTAATAAACTCCAAAATTAGCAAATTAGATCTTATATTTCCAGTAAATCCTTCAAAACGACAATTCTCATTTTACTTACTCAGAGATGATGTTTTATGAATCCTGCAAAAGATGGGACTTGCATATACATTTAAAGAGCAAAAATTAGGCCCTAGGAAAAAGCCTGTAAAAGGCACAACTATTCCTTTTTAATTTTTATTTACTTGTATATATACGTACATATAAAATATATATATGTAATTACATATATTCCTTATTTGTGTTTTGAAATGGCATAATGGGAGTGCTAATATTGCTCACAATATTTGAAATCCCTTTCTCTCCTAGAAAACCCAAAGAAAACATTACTTTGTAGTTTTGTAGTTGCTACATTAAATCTCCCATGTTGTCTTATTGTTTCAGAAAAGACAACCATCAGCTGCCTTTTTTTCTTTTTTTAAAATCTCTTTCTTTTTTCGGGGAGGCCAAAAGTGAAAGAGAAGGGGTCGTAGCAAAGACAAATTGAGTTTTTACAGGTTGACAGTTTGGGGTTTAAAATAAAGGCAAGTTCTTTCCATATGTGTATATAAACCTCCCTGGTTTATGTCTCTTTAATTTTTTTAAAAACTCCCAAGAATTTTTTAATTCTTGATGAAAAAAATAAGAGATGTAAGACTGGCTCATATATATCATAACAGATTAGGCATCTTTTGAATGGACCTTGAACTCACATTTTCTGGTTCAACTCCAATGTCTTCACAAAATTTCTCCATACCTTCTGGCCCTACAATGTCATCAGTGCCTGCAAACAAAATGCATTTTACTTATCTCTGAAAATTAAACCAGTCTGACCTTTACAGCACAAGAAAAATGCAATCACGCAGTACAACCTGAACTTCCATACAGTTTTTTTGTTTGTTTGCTTTGACATGCAATAAATATTTCGACACTTACTATCAGACTTGGATACACTTAAATCTTTATCTCACCTTTGGAAACAGAGACAGAAAAACTGTAAAACAACTTTTCATTCCTGACAATATCCTTTATTCTACCCACTTACTGATATAATCTTGGAAGAGTAAATTAATAAGATCTTTAAGAATGCACTTAAGACTAGCAGAACATCCATGTAATAGTACCACGGTTAAATGAGTGGACAATGGCTAGTGAAACTCATTTCTTGGCTTGAGTCTCTACTGTTATCATACCATCATATCACATTAAAATGTGATGCATAGCTATACAGGATACAAGACATTATAATTCCCAGAATCTCACTCCTTATTGTCTCATATACTATCTTTATATAATGTTATCTACAAAAAAAGAGCCCAAAATAAAAATCTCATGCTCCTGTTTATTCATATTGCTATACCATGGCCACACATTATCTGAATTTTAGTAACTACAGGGGGAAGGAAGACATGAATTACAGCTATTTCTTTGCCAACTTAAAACGAAAAAAAGATTCAAAATATAGATGCTGTTAAAATGCTCTACTATTAAAACATGCTGTTAAATCAAGATATTTGTAACTTCTACAATACTCTATTGAAAAAATTATATAGGCATTAAGAACTGTACTGTGCAATACTATTTTTTTTAAGTACATTTTAAGTATTTGGACCATTTTGTTGAATTTTTTTACTCATGTTTAAAAGGGGTCATTTGGGAAAAAAACATTAGAGGCTGAAATGCCTACTTTCATCCAATATAAAGATCACATGTACAAGAAAAAGAGGTTTTATAAAGGGAAGATCAATCTATGTTTTATTATTAGATGACCTACTATTCTAGAAATAACAAGGTTTAATTATATCTTTTCCCATCTTCTCGTGACATCCTCTCACAGTTCTCTGAGTGTACACAACAGTCTTTAAAAAGACTCATTCTGTAATGTAAAGACACACTAGGGGAAAAAAACAAATGCAGTGTCAACTGTCTGCATATATAAAGGAGAAGACTTAAGAAGCAAGAACATAGAAGAGATTATTCTTTGAAAATTCATTTTTTAGAATTTTACTCAATACTGTAAACAGGATCATACTCTCCACTTTTCTTTGTTTTATCTTGGTGTATGCATCCAATGGAAACCCAAAAGTTCTTTCTTATACAGCCTTCCTTTCATCCCTTCTTTCCATGAAAGTCTTGACAAAAATGAGTTATCCCTGTTGCTAGAGTAAAAAAATAAATCAAGCTGGTCAAAAAGGCAGAGAATCTAAAAGGTTAGATTTGGCTTGAATTTGTCTGAATCTCCTCTCACAGACTGCCCACAGACAACTGAGAAAACTACAAAGTATTTAATTTAGTTTATGTAATTTTATTAGAAGAAAAAAATATTTTATTACATCAAATTAAGTCATTCTTCATTATGTCTTAAGAAGTGCATAAAACAGAACACGCTGTGAGCAATGTTATCCAAGACAGCATCAGAAAAGTGCCCGATTATCTTACTTGGTTTGTCAATCACCTATTTCATTTCCTTTTGGTCTTTACAGTCATGAGATCATTTTCTCCCATACTTCAAGTTCTCCCCTTCAGAAAACCACGTGTAAAAAAAATTAATAAAATGACCAACTTCACTATTAAAGGATCATCTTTTGTGACCGCAGATCATAATTAACAATCCTAGAAGTAATGCCTGAAGAAAGTTCTCATACACAAGGGCAAGAATAAATAATTCAGTCTACCTTCCCTATACCTTGTGATGGAAAAGTATATAAAGACAAGACTAGTACGGGATACTTGAATTTATTCACTTATTTGCTTGAAAGCAAAAGCACCAGATTCAGCAGGAACAAAACTGACGTTACTACCTGCCCCACCTTTTTTTTTTTTTTTTTTTTATTTATTTTTTTTTTATTAAAGACACACTTCTTCTGAAGCATAATTCTGTACTATTCAGCACTAGAAGTTCTATCATCTGCCATGTTAAAGCCAGAGAGGTAACAACATTTTGGACAGAAGTACAGCTTTAACTATAGATTTGAATAGTAAAATATACATGTTCCAAAATACTTTAAGTTATACACCTTCTGTACTCTTTTTATAGATTAGAGACAAAGACAAAATTGCCCCTTGAACTCTTCAACTTCCCGCTATACAGAACATAAGAAAAGCTTCTTTAAGACTTTTAAAAAAAAGCCTCTATATTCAGTCTTGGAAAAGCTCAGTTAATGTAATTTTTATACTCCAATGTAGATTAAATTGTTATTAGGAGAAAATTTGCATTTCACCCTTACCTGCATATTCATAGAACCATTCTAAGCATCTCTTACTTGAAAAGACTTCTTCCTCTGCTTTTATTCTAGTCGAATCATATTTTCTATACATACTTAAAAAAAGAAAGAGAAACAAGTAATTAATTCATCAATTTTTTAAAAGCAATCTTTTAGTCAATAGCCACTGTAAGCAGCAACATTTTTGCTTTCATGAACCAGTTTACCCAACATTGTGTCCTCATATCCAGACATTTGGGACACTGCTTAACAGAGTAAGAATCACTGAACTTAAATACTGTGTTTGCTCAGTCTGTCACACTTCATCTGATTCATAATAGTTATACATGTACATGAACTTTCCTTACAACAAATACAGACTAGTTCAAATTCAACCCCAAACTGCCTTGTGTAAGCTCAAGTAAGACTTGTGCACACCATTAGTTACCACAATCAACTGATGAGCTGCAGCTCGGCTGTGGGTCTAAACCCAGAGTAATTCCATGTCACAGTCAACACAGGTCCTACCTGTAGGAGCACGCATACTTCATGCACTTTGAATTATTAACTAAGGAGAACTGCACATACTCTTTTTGCCTCCTCAAAAAGTGCTATAAAAGGCTTAAAGGCCAAAATAGACACGACCCACACTTACATTATTCTAAAGCCAGTAAGTTGGTAACACAAAAGAACCACAAAAAACAGGTTACAGGTCCTCACTGACAATAACTCAAGGAACCTCACTCACCATGGGGTAACTAGTTAAGTGAAAAGCTAGATCCATAGCGCCCCTTCCCCCCAGAGATGACCGGCAAGGTAATGCTCTCCTCCRACAAGAAACATAAGGAATTTTAACTACATTCAGGAAACAACACTGAAGTACCAGTCTCCTGAACGTAGTATCTGAAAGCACAGAAGGCATAGCAGAAGTTGATGAGTTACTCCACCCTGTTTAGACTTCTCTGAAACAGAGACAATATCATTTGTGCCTGTTAGAGGAAAGAGAGACTCAGCAGTCCAAGTAGTTGTTCACTGCTGCATATGCATTCTCTGATCCATTTCCACCACCCTGCAGTAACTTGGGCTCATAAAGGCTGAAAAGAGCTGAGCAACAAAATGGCTTAGACTAGAGGAGGTAGCCAAGAATGGCTCTGTAAGTGTTCCAAGCATGCAGCCCTTCCTCTTGCAGTGTCAAACCCTGCTGGGGGAGGACAACAAAGTTGCTAACTGGTTCAAGGAGAATTCTGAAACAACTTGATGAAATTAATTTGGAGTTGATTTCATCACCATTTTGTCCTTCTAGAAAGACGTGTAAAAGATGTCTATACTTATGAGCTTRGAGTACACTGATCCCACTATCCTCCACCTAGCTCGGCTATCAGCTATGGGGAACTGTAGCTAGAAGTTAATGGCACACAGATCATTCTGACAGTAATTCAAAGAACTATTTCATGTTTATTGCCATAGTTCCTTTAAAGCAACTAACCATTAGAAAAGCAATACCAGTCAGAGCAAAATGATAAGTTGCTAACTGGAAGACAAATACAAATGAGGCTCTTAAATTTCAAGATGGAAAGAAAACTTAACACTGCACTGAAACACACTGATCTGCAACAAACTGAAACACTGCAGAAAAATGCCAGCCATGCATGTCTCAGAAACACATATATTCATATACCCACAACTTGTAGGATGTTTTTTTTTATTTTCATTTTGAAAACACTTTTTTCTATTTGAATTACCTACTTTGTATAAGCTTTACTGCAGCTGCAAAAGAACAACACTGCCCAGTAAGTAAACAACTAAGCCAGAAGGTATAAGTCAGAGTTGGAACAATTTTTTTTTTTTTTTTTAAAAACAGGTCTGATAACTTAACATTCTCATAATTGCAGAATGAACTGTGATTACGAAAGACCTATCCAATATTTTTTAGCTATTCTGAATTCAGAGGAATCAAAAAAATGTCTTGAGACAAAGAAAGGAGGCATTCTGCCACTTTGGCAAAGCCTAATTATTCAGTATCCCCTTTTTTGTAGCAAACAAACATGACAAACACCAACTGGAATACCAAGTTGAAAATTGACTGTAGCAGAAGCTAGTCAACATCTTTATTCTATTCTATTCTATTTATTCAAGAAGTCTGTAAGAGCACTGCTGGGACCTAGGACATGCAAAGCTAATGTGGTTCCCAAAGACAGACATTCATCAGAAGACTCGATGTTTTTTCTTACGAAGGTGTGATAACCAAGTGCCTCGCTCTGCTTGTTCACGTAACTCATCAACACATTAGCTGTCAGTATGTGAACAGTGGATTTGGGAAGGAACCCTCAAGAAACAAATTTATTGACAGAGCTCTAGGTCATCCGGATATTTCAGAAAAAGGATTCCTGCATCTACAAGTGGCAGAGCTAAATACTGTAGCCTGAACCAAGACACCAGTGACAGCAGTATGTGTAAGAGGAATGGTGAACGAGAACAGAAAAAAATAACCCTTCTTATACATTCACTGCATCTACGCATAGCAAGTTTTCATAGGACTGATATGGGACTGAAAGTCATTTGTTGTGCTTAAGGCTAAGGTAATTGTATAGGAACCGCAGGAAACAACAACATTCATTAGTAAGTCCACGTGCCCAACATACAGCCCAGTAACTCCAAGCAAAACGCTCTGGTCTCAAACTTATCATTGTTCAAAAAGCTCAGTATCTGACCACGAGAGTTTGATTTTTGAGAAACCAGAACTGATTACAGACCTTCCAACCTGTGCCGGTAAGAGAAATTACTTCACAAATTCAGAAAATAAAATCAGAAAGGATATAATCTTGAGCTATCCCAGACTCTGCTACAGGCTAATTAGCCAGACATTCATTAAAAGTGCAGGTGACACCATAACACATTTGTAATGAAAACAGACTATGCACAGCCAGAAGTATAAAACCATGCAACAAAAATGGCTGGATGAATCTCAGATGCCTTTCTCTCAACCTAAAGGAACTAACAGCAGATCACACATTCTGCAAGACAAAGGAATATGACAGAAACAAGTAACACCAATGCAGACCCGGTATTAGTGATCTCTCATGTATAAAGATGAAGCCTGCTCTCTCCCTGCTTACTCCAAACACCAAATGAGTTTCTCCCCACAGTCTAGCCAAACCAGCTAGTTCTATTAGCAAGAGACTCCTAATCCCTAAAGTGCTTGGTGAAGCGAGATGAGCAGGGAGATACAAGCAAGTAAGTAGACAAGGATCTGAGATTACAGCCTAGGACAACTCGGTTCAATTATCACAGCAAGCCTAACCCGGCAGCACAGGGGAAAGGTGATTCCAAAGACTGTGTCCTCTGAACTATCATTAATACAGATTTGATTGTCTAAGAATCGTATGTGCAGAGGAAAAAAAAACACAAACTGCCAGAGATGTCTGGCATCCATTTTGTATCTTAGAATATTTCTCATATCTTTGGAATTTCTCTGTACATATTGCAAGATGATGTGCCTTGTCTTCGTGCTAAGGACAGTGTCTCTTGCTACGCAGACAAATACAAATTGCCAGAGTGCACAGGTTAGGTATCTGAATAGTGTGGGAGCACCAAACATCTACTGAAGAGATACAAGTTGCAGACAGCAACGGCTCACTCAACGGCTTCCTCAAGATGGCCAGCACCAGTACCTTCAAATAGATGCACAACCATTATGCTGACCATGTCACAGTTTGCTAATTTGCTTATGCATTGATGGTCTGTAAGAGGAACCTGCAGAGTTTCAGTCACACACCAGAAGTGAAAGAACATACTGCTCAGAGCCTGGAAGAGGGAAAAAAAAAAAAAAAAAAAAAAAGGAAAAAAAAAAAAAAAAACAACGAAAAGGGGGGGGGCAGTAAAAACCCCACATACACCTTCCATAAAGGAAGGGCCAATGAGTATACCTGGTACTTCTGGTATCAGAATTTGTACCACTGTCAGAGAATGCTGACATTGGAACAGGATTGCTAAAGGGTGTTTTCTCCATCATCAGAGCTAGAAAGGTGTGTGCTGAACTTTTTCCCAGAGTGTCTGCTATACCTATCACTACTGGACAAGAGCAAACTCCGCACCTTCGCATTTAGAATTACCCTTCCATCTCTGAACCCTGACATGCTGCCCATCAGGAACAGCAAGGAAAAAAAAGAATTACCTATGGGCAAAGAGTATGTATCTGTCTCTCAGATGAGACACACATGCAGGTACAATGACTCAGAAAAAACTTTGCTTGAAAAATAATAGGTTTTGTTAGTTTAGCATGACACTTTCAGTGTCAGGACAGTGACAGCAGACTTCAAAAAATGTTTCTTTATATTATAACCAATATCCCCTTAAGGAGCATGTAGCTTTTTCTTTTTTATTATCTCTTTCTAACAGCCATTTTACCAATTAGAGAGAGGAAAGAATGTGGGACAGGGCAGGGAAAAAGCAACATGAGATTAACCTGCCTAAATTGTATAAAAGTGGTATCAACTACTTAACCACATTTAAATTAAGTTATTTTCTCAGAAATGCTTGCATCTCCATCATGACCTAATAGCTGACTCATAATATCCATTTTTAAACTTATCTTTGAAATATTCTTATGAGCTAGGGAATTGTAATATCCCTGCAATAAAGATGAGACAACGTAGTTTATAATTGGAAGTGCTATGGGTAGATGTAAACAAACTAATTAAAAAAACCTGAGTGTCTAGGCCTTTCATGTTTCTTTAAATACACGATCATCCATATCTTTTCCAGATTATTTTCCTCCATTCATAACTGATTTGGTGGGAAAGCAAAAGCATGAAAATTCCATCCAGCTATCATGGGGTGACTAGGCAAGTCATTGCAAGAGTACATGGTTGCTGCCAGCAAAAAGAACAAGGTCATGGTAATTCTCCTCAATCTACTGCAGTCTTCAAAGTTGGGTATCTACCCCTGCTCTGAGCATGCTTCAACTGTGCTGGAATTTGTTAGAGCTCCACCTACCACACCAGCGACTCTGAGCTGTGTGGCTCCAGAATATTCAAACTGAGACCAGTGAAAGCATGGAGTTTACGTCACATGAAACATTCTCTTGATTATGGAAGCTGGTAAGAGCTCATTTAAGGGAAAAAAAAGAAAAAAGAGAGAGCGCGTGAGGGGGGGAGAGAGAAAGAGCGAGGGAGGGAGAGAAAAAAGAAAGATACAGTTTATTATGGTAAGCCAAAAGTTAATCCCTCATGAAGATTTACAGCCTGCTCATTTCAGATGGTCAGTGTTTACTGAATAAAAACATTAAGAAATTTACCAACAGTAGCCTTGTTTCTATGCAGCCAGAACTTATATAAAACCTTTACCTCATTTTGTTTGAGCTTCAAACTGAGTAACTAATTGCTTTCAGATTATTTATATTTTGAAAGATGCAAACTTTTGATTGAAGAAGATGCTCCATAGTACTTCCATTAATTCTAATTAATTAATTTAAAATTTTGGCTGAGACTTTTCATCAATGCAGCACAATGAAAGTATTTTTAAAAAGCCTTATTCATTCACAATTATGATTTTAGTGATAGTTTCATAAATACTGTAGTAGAAACCAGGTGGGGGCAGGGGGGAGAGAGAGATGTTTTACAATTTGCAAGGCATGACAGAGACTGTCTAAAGCAACCCTCAGGACAAATTTACTTGACTGGTAAGTTTTATGAATGAACATCTTATCTCTCCCTATTTAAAGACTTACAATCATCTCTAAACTTTTAAATTAATGTTTTGAACTTCTTCAGGCTTACTTCAGGAGCAGCATGTATAACAGCGTACATGCTGATAGTCACATCTCCAGTTTAAGCTTCTTCAGAACTATCAAGTGAAGTTCACTGAAAAGGTGTAGAAACAGGGAAAATTACACCTATGTGTACTTGAAAACGTCTACTTCAAGGAATAAGGTCTAGACATCTATGACAGTTGGTAACAGGCTGTCTGCATGGGGCAGGACCAAACCAGTTAGTAAATGACCACAGAACAAAAAAAACTCTGAACACTAAAGGTTTTGAAAACTTCCAAGGTTAGTACACTCCCATTTTACTTTCCCAGGTTAATAATAATGTGTTGACTATGTTTTCAAAACTTACGTTTTTCCACTATAGACTATGGAGCTTATTACTGAATAAAGAAAATCTATTCCTCATGTTAATAGGCCTTTATGTGATCCATACACACATCCAGGATAAATTAGACTCTAGATCTAATTGCTTGAAAACATAACTTTCAGGGAAACAGATAAATATTCCTAGTTTTCATCCTTCTAAGGTCCAGATATCCACTACTGTAAGATTTTTGCTCTCAGCAGGATTCTGGAGTAAGGAATAGAATTATTTTTCAAATGAGACTATCGGAAAGAAGAGAAGACATTAGGTTATATAGCTCGTTTTTCCCTAAGGAAAAAGCCAGTATTTGGCTAGAGATTGTGTAACAGATACACAGCATTAGATAATTACACACTGAGGACTATATTCTCACCTAGCAAGTACCTTTACATGAAACTTGCTTTACCTTTCCTTTACCCTTAACACAGTTATAGAAGAGCAATGTACAGAAAATGTATTTTTAACTCCAATTTGAGAATACCCTATACTGTGAGAGTTGTTAGTATAACAAAGTCAATAATGAGAGGAAAACACAAACTAAGTCTTCAAGTCATTATGTTCTGGTGAGCGTGTGCTAAACTGTTTACTTCCAATAGCTATTCTTTAAGACAGGATAAATCTTACTGTGATCCAGAAATGAATATACCAAGTTCTTTTCATTATACATCATCTGGTATAAAAATTCCCTCCCACTGAAACACTGCATTCATGGTTCAAGGTGACATTATGAACATTAATTAACAGAATTCAAGCTCTTATTATATGAGTGGGATGCTAAAGAACATGTTTGGAATCTTTGTTTTCCATAATCAGTCTACGCATGAGATCAGCATTTCCAAATAACTTCACTAACGACTAGATTTGTTCCTACAAATGTTTTTCCTCAATAGCCAGTGTCATTATTCCACTAATCCTTCCAAGATGAGGCTGTGTCCCTAACAGCCTGGAACTGAGGGTGAAGGCTATTACAAGCTCCCTGGTATCAGATGTGTTTACATTTACGAGTATAAGAGCCTTCAGAAATCATCTTCTCTTTCAGCACAGAGCCCTGCTGAAATAAACTTTCTGGAAAGAATACATATCTCAAAAATACTACTATCATAGTTGAAGAGATTATAGGAACACACCACAAATAGTAAAGACTGAAAATATCACCCAACAAAACCATTCACGTAAGGATTAAAAAAATAAATTTCCTTCATATGGACAAACCAGGAGGAATCATCAACATTTGGTCCCAGCTGTGGTAACACCATTAATGATGACACTCCTTTGATAATCTTCAGACTACTACCTAACGTTTTCACCCTGAATTTATTTGTTTATGTTGCCGCTATAAGTTTGCCACTCTAACTGAGAAACATACAAAACTTACACCATTCCATACGCATTTGAAGTGACATAACATCTGTTAGGAAATACAGCCTCTTCTGGAAAGCACACATTGTATTTTTTCATTGAAAGTAGACATTCAAGAACAGACACTGACTACCTTTTTTGCTTAATACAGAATCCACACAGGCTAACGTCCCTTGAAGGCTCATCCTGAGTTACTAGTACGCAGCTTCTGGGAAGTTTGCCTCTAAAACAGAAGCAACTGTAAAGAACTGGGCCTAGAAATCCCTCATTCCATAAACCAGCATTGCACTATCCACACTGTTTTTATTGTACACAGCATTCTCTGCATACAATGTAAGAGGAAATGGCTTTGCAAATAACTAGGTCTGCTACAGCACACTGCTGTAAGGTTCCTGATTTCAGATTGATTTCTGCTTGACAAACTGAGACGTCTGACCTCCAAAGACCAAACATGACAGGCAATGAACTCCGCCTGACAAACAAGCACGGAAGCAGGAGACAGCCTGCTCTTTGTCTAACTTGGTCACAGAAGGTTACAAGGGCATAAGCCAAATTTGAAGAAACCCTTCCTTGAAACAAAATAGAGCTCCAAGACTGAGCTGAATGTTCAGCAAATGATTTCATATTGCCAGTCATGCTGAAATAAAAACTGTTTTCTTGAAGACCAAAACAAAAGAAACTATACACTGGGAAGCAGAGAAAGCCCAAAAACCTTTAGAAGTTAAGGAGGAAGACAGATAAAAATTGGAACCACATCAGAGAAGGATATCCCCCTGTGGCCCATGACTAGCAGATCTGGTTTCACCTGCACTCCTAAAACCAGGCTGAGGTTTTCCTTTTAATAAAGCTTTATATGGCAGCAGAATGAAGATCCATTAGTTATAAACTGAAAGGCAGATATAAAAAAAATTCTTTATATTATGCTTTCAAAAAGCTCTTAAAAATTATAATATATATACTACTGATAGAGTAAGAAATCAATTTCTCATAATTTTCTCATTTGAATTACACAAATCAGTATCACTTACAGACAACCTTACTTTCTAGGGGGTCTGAGTTGTTTTGTTTTACCATCAGTGCCTTGGCAAAGGGAGGTAGAGTTAAATTTCGTGAACCTTTCTACTTAGACTCTAGAAACATTCTGTCCTCATTTTGCTTCCATACTGTATGCATATCTTTGAATAAGCTGTAATGTCCTCTATCAACTATTCAGCTTTTATATTTCATTATTTCTGAAAAGCAACAAAAAATATTAAGAATATGTACTGCTTTTTTGTTCTTGCTAGTGTTACGTATGCAAAGCAATGAAAGGGAGAGTTGAAATCTCCTTCTTCTGCATCAACAGATCATTTAATAAATTCCAGTGCAGCTACAGTTGTGCAACCCTATTAAACACAATGGAGTTATAGAGGCATAACCAGAGGCTTAATTTGGCTACCAGCATTTTTCTTACTCATGCTAGAGAATAAAAAGGAAAGCACCCAGCCTGATTTCAGGCTGACAGGAGAGAAATGCATCTTTTTACCCTCCTGATGATAGTTGTTAATGGAAGCATGTGTCTTCTGAGTCACCGGTAATACATGAATGTAATAGAGCTCAAATTCTACTGACTGACGCAGTGGCAAACAAACTTTCTGGCTGTATACGTCACTTTTCAACATCAGGACAGTCCTGCACCTGTCATGCAGGAGTGTACAGTCCTGTACTCCCACAACTTCTGAATTTAGTGCACATAAATAGCAACTATCTTCACACAAGGAGCACATTTGATGGTTTCTTAATGATTGAGGCTGGCTGAACACACACATACTGAAAATGCAACACTTGCAGAAGTCTCAGCTATGCAACACCTATGCCAAAAGAATACACTACTCGCACACACAGTTATAACCCACTTGGGCTTCTGTTGCCCAGAGGGAAGCTGAGCAGCACTGCCTCAATCACCACTTTACCACTGGCTATCACCTTGCCTGGGCAATCTTCACACTTCCCCTACATGATCAGCACCAAATCATAACATGACAGGGAAAGACTAGCAGGACTTCAAGAAAGAGCTGAGTGGGCTACAACTACATTCACTTTCCTGACAGGCTGTAGACTGAGAACGCCCAATCCAGATCTTATGCATGTATACAGGAAGACATTACTGTATCTCTTAGAAGTTTTTTTTGAACAAACAAGTATGTCTATTTTGACAGCTGGCAAACTAGAGCAAGGAGAAGTTCCCTACAAGCTTCTTGTACAACTAGAAAAAGGTGAGATGCAAACTGAACCTAGATGTGCTTTTCAATATCCCACAGTTCAATCACTGGCTATGGTTCCGCATTGAGAAACCAAGCAAATTTGAATACCATTTCCATTAGTATTTAAAAACATGATCATATCAGCTATTCAACTTTAGATATTCCATCAGTCTTAGCTCATGGTAAGATGACATACCCATCATGTCTACTTTTCTTAGCAGATAAATCATCTCCTGCTGCAGGTCTCCTCTTTTTCCTTGGAGGCATCACTTTACTAAAGCAGTCTGATGAACTGCAAGACCGGAGACTTCCTACAGAGGGAATTAAAAACACCAGTACAAGAAATGAAACTGTGCAGACCAGTTAAACTGTGTCCACTAATAGGCATATTACAAAGGGAAGGGAAGCGAGGAAGTTAGTGGATTTTAAAATTACAAAAGAAATGGTCTCCTTTCAATAGCAAAATCCATCTCACTTTTACACAGTGTTCTATGACCAGATTTCAGTTAAGGCCAAAAGTACTATACCAAAATGTACAGTAGTGCCAGTGCTACTTCAGTCTAACAAAAGGTAAGAACTGAGACTATCCTGAAGAAGTATTTAAGTCCTCAAAAAGGCATCCTTATTTTTAGTCATTTATTCAAATCAGAACTTCTAGGAGTTGTTCATTACTTTTTGAAATACAGATGTGACTCAAAAACTAGAGCACCTACCTCTCGAAAACAGAACCTTTTTATGTTTAAGCCCTAAGTTTTTTGTGATACAGAGAGCAAGGGATAGGAAAGGTTTTGTTATCTGTTCTTTGGTTTTGTTTTTTTGTTTGTTTTCTTTCTTCTTTTTTTTGATTGGGGGTGGGGTGGGGGTGGGGGTGGGGGAAGAGACATTAAGCAACCACTAGGGGAAAAAATAAGTGGCTGGCTCTATCATTTAGACTGGATAGTTCTCAAAGAATGAAGGTCCCCAAGTAGGAAACAGCCAATTCAAGATACTGATGCCAATCAARTGGCAGTCTTTCCCTCCCCTTCTCTCAGCTACATACTCCCACGTCTCTGGTGACTCTTCAGCGTGCCAATCCAGCTCACCAAACCTGTAGATAATTAACCCAAGCAAAAAAGAATAACAGCTTTCTGTACATTAGCACAAGAAAGAGCACAGGACCAGCCCTTTTGACCACAGCAAGTCGTTAAATTGCCTTTGCTGTCTCATGAAAACAGTAGGCTAACACTCCAGGCAAAATTTTGTCCTACTTTCATACACTGAAGACCACAGGGACACCTGAGAAAGGTGTGTGTAAGAGCAGCTCAAAGAGCTATCAGAGCTCTAAGTGTTACGCAGAGAATTTTAAAAGGAAAGGAAGAGAGGTGAAGTAAAAAATTCAGACACAAAGCGATGCCAAAGAAACTTGCAAGAAAATATGAAGAACTCCAGCATGCCTAAGCTACCTTCTCTTAGCTTCAACAGCATCCAAGTTTAGCGATGCTTTATTAAGATGCCCACAAAATCTTTTATTTTAAATCAAAGCACAGAAGCAATAAAACTTTGACTACTTTTTCACACCAAGGGAGCAGACTGAAATCAGAGGCCCAATTCCCATCAAATACTAATGTCAATCTTTTGCTTACCTATTCTTCGTATCTTTGAAAGTCTCTCTCCTGTTATAGGAGAAACACATGTAAGGAACCTTACAGCCTCACAGGCTTTGCTACACATACTTTATTTTAAACATGCACCGAAACTATTATGCATATTAAAGTATGGATTTTTTTAGTATTAGGCAAAATGTTCAAACCAGTTTTTACATCAAGATGAACTAATTTGGTTTCAACTAACAAAGTTTTTGCACTTAGTATGCCTTCTTTGGTTTTACCTTTATGTTTATTTCTATTAAGAAGAAAATTAATCTCCCTAATTCACGAAATACTCTTTCCATTTCAAAAATTCTTCCTATATATTCCTTTTTTTTTTTTTTTTTTTTTTTTTCACCATGAAGCTCCCCGACCCCAGCATTCTCCCAGGAAAGTATGGCCATACCCACACTATCCTTTAGAAAGAAAGTTTTAAGAGTATTGTAAATGCAAATTATAATTTAACTAGTTATCAAAAAAATTCCAAGCATTATACTCCATAAACTACCATCACATGAAAAAATCATAATGGCTGCATCAGAATAATATACTTTTAGAAGCACTGTCCAGAATATGTTACAAAAGGAAGTTAACAATAATAATATTTATCTTCTCCTCACCAATATCAGATATATTTGAAACAGGTAAGCCAGAGACCATCAAAAACTCACAGTACGCCCAATACACTTTACTACCCAGATTAAAGAAACTAAGGAACCTGACCTGCTGAATGTCATTTGTTCCACCTGATTATGCCTGCAAATTAATACCACAAAACTGTATTCCCATAAGCTATTGAAAGTGTGATGCTTTATGGCTTTTTAGATCAAGTTTCTGAAGACTCTGCCAGTAATTATTTTTTGAAAACCTACACAAACTTAAAACAGTTAAGATGACAGCAGAACTTAACAGATGGCTAGAGACAGCCAACAGACTCAGACACACACTAAACTTAATAAAAGAAAACGTGTGCTAATGAACCTTCTTTTGGAAAATATGTATGTACTTGAGTACAACCTGTAGCTATCGCATTCCTTTGAGAGCAATCTGATTGTTTTTAAATGCCTTTCTATTTAAAAAAAAATAATAATATATATTTATGATGGCCACAGGCATTTGATGCTGGTAAAATACAAAAAAACCCACCAATCCCCCCCACAGGCTTTGTCCAGTTTACTGGTTATTTGATTGGGAAAAAAAATATGCAAGGCCTCTGTGAAAAGAGAAGCATAGCAAAAGATGAAAATAAAATAAATAAATATAAAAATGAAACAGTTACAGAACAGGAAAATAATTTTGTCAGATCTGCAACCCCATACAAACCAAAGAATTTAACCCAAGATTTCCTGCTTGAAGTCTTTTCCTCATTATATGATAGGACAATTTTAGGAAGATCGCTGAACTTGTTTTAAAGGCTTAATCTGATAATAGAATTCACCATAACCCAATTTCTCCAATGACTCATATGAAAAACTTGTACCCTTTCTTGGTTTGAATGTATCTAGTTGCAGCTCTCAAACTGACAGAAAAGAGAAGAAAAGAGATAGCCCAGAAATTGGTAAGTGGTATTAAGTGCACATGTACAACCCCCTCACGCACAAACACTCACACACAGACACCAGGTGGACAAACATATTGTACATGCTTTCAGAGATTGAACATCTTAGTAACTGAGGTTTGGATCAAGTCTTCACTATGTTGAATGACCTCTGAAAAAACACAGTGATCTCTCTAGAAAACACAGTATAAGAACGTTACCTTAAAAGTATTTCCTTTTGTTACTAGAATCAGTATATTGAATTTGAAGAGCAGTTATAATTTCCCTGTAACAAACTCTGAAAGTTAAACCAGCAGAATATTTCTATTTTTTATTTCCATCTAAAGCTAAAAACTATCAGAGTTTGGGGTTTTTTGTTTAAATGCTTGCAATTTCTTATTTTACAGTATAGCTCACTAAGCAGCATTAATATTAACCTTTCCGACACAGAGCTTTCTAATTCTAAATGTAATTTCTAGGTCTAGCCTTTCACAACTGATTTCACTTCTCAAAGGTCTGATCATCTGCAAATGAACATGCAGCTCCCTCTGACTTCATGCAAAGTTTGACAGGAACTTTACTTACCGAGTGCAGCTGCTCTGATGTGATTATCTTCAAAGTTTCTTACTCCTGGGTCTCAACTCAAGACTGGCAGAACCCTCCTAGTTCTCACTGTTTTTTTGACACTTGAAGCTAGCATTTGCAAGGTAGAGCCTCCGAATGGCTGCTGAATAGGCCACCATCAGCCAAAAGCCTGCCGAGTATAAATGTTGTTTGCCAAACGTTTTATTCAGTACTTCCAAATTTGCAGGAGACAATTTGCAGGAGACAAAGCTACCAAAGGGAAATATCAACTCAAGAGCTAAAATTCACCCTAAGAAATTCAAAACAATATGCAAGATAATCACCACAAGGGAGGGACACTCCTAGAATAGCAACAAAACCAGAACAAACAAAAAAGAAAAAACAGAGGTCAATAAGTAAGAATTCTACAAGCTGTGTCCCTACAGAAGTGATTTACAGACATGTAATTTTCACCTTCTCTCTAGATAATGCCTGTGAATAATCCTGCTCTTCTGATGCTTAAGTAGAGGGATGTTTCAAAGGAAAAATAATTAGAAACTGTGAATGCTGAAGCAATTGGTAAGATATAGCTGCTCGCTTAATGATGCAACAAGACCACCACAAGCACAGTTAACAATCATCATTTTTCAGATACAAGATGAGAAAACTAAGACACTCATCAAAACATCAAACAACTTGCAATCTTGTTGTGAAAGCAAAAATCATCTCCCCTATCTTGAATTACACACTACAGAATTGCTTTGGACTCAAGAGGATTTTCTTCTCTAAAACAACAAAAAATAGTAGAGGCAAAAGTAATTTTTTTCCCCCTACAAGCTTCAAGAACAGCAATGAAGCCTTGTTTTTGCTGAAGACATCACCTCGTTCTTTTAAACAAGCCAGGTGACAACAGGAAGTGTACTTTTACTTTTAAAGACATTTCAGTCTGGATAGGTAAATAAGTCACAATTTAATAACCAAATCATGACTTTAAGCTATTAACAAGTGCTAGATTTTTAGTTATGACATAAGAACAACTATTATTTCAAATTCTAGAGAAAGAGTTTTCCAAGTTAATGCATATATATATATACTAGAAGAAAAAGAAATTGTTTACAGAATCTGAATGCCTGCTTTCCTTACCCCTACAAACAGCTGAAAAGGCCCATGACACATTTACAGCCTACCTTATTTTTCAGATATATATGCACACTGAATGTTAACACATTTTACGAGACTGTAATCATTATAGGTGACTGGAATTTTGAAGCGAGGTCCATCGTCACTCCCAAATCACTGAAGGAATTTTGAAACTGCCACCCTCTAGCTCTTAGCTATTTAAGATCTGGTTCCGGAAAAGAAATCTGGCTAATACTTAGAAAAGATATAATTTGTTTAAAGTAATTTAGATGTACAATATATTTATTGTTAGCTCAGAAACAACTGCTTTGAAATAAATGTAATATGCATTAAAAGCTCATTATAAATATTAACCTAAAATTGAAATACTCTGTTTTTTAATTAGCTTTTAGAAATCTCAACTAAATTTATATACACCTTTATGAAGTCATCCCAAAAGCGGGGCCCACAATGTAATAACATTAACCAGGATAGTTATGTCAGAAAACAAATAGTAATCCTTAAGGATAACGCTTGCTCCAGAAGATTCAGAGTATTTAAAAAAAAAAAAATCAAAATTAAAAAAAAATCATCTTCAGGTGGATTTGGCAGCACTTAAAAAATCTTTTGCGACAGAGTTATTAACATGACTTTCAAATGAGTTCTGGACATAGAATCAAATTCACAGCATCTATGCAGTTCTATAAATTGTGTGACAAAATTAATACGTCTTGACACTTCTTACTATGCAGTCAGTAATACTGGAAAATAGAAGTTCAAAAAATTTAGGCACATCGAAATCAAACACTTTGCAAAAGTAGTTCTTTTTAGATTTACCTAAGGTTCTCCAGTAAGATGTTTCAGAAGTGTCAAGGCCCATACAAAATGGACATGGGAGACTTCACTGTACTATATTCACAATGGCCAAAATAGCTCCTTGTATGTGTATTTGTCCTCATATGAGGAAAACCAAGCACACATTTTGACTGAACTCGCCTGGAAGTTATGCAAACATTGGGGCTTCATCTTTTTCTACAAGGAGACATAAAACAGGGCAGAAGCATAAGAAATACTGGAATGAAATCTGAAGATGAGGAGCCTGCCAGTATCAACCTCTACTTTTGGTTCTCATTTCATACTTCTTCCTGGTTTGAAAGGTTCTTTTATAACTATTGTAAAAAATTACACTCTATACTGGGATTTTGTGCCCAAACTCATTCAATGGGCATGTTGAAGCTTTTGAAACAGCTTAATTCAAACAACACAATGCCGGCAATAGGATAACCATGAGTGTCAGTATAAAGCAGTTCATCAAAACCAACAACATGCTCAAACACCTTCCAACAGAGATAATAAGAGCTCTGAGGCTAATTTCTTATACTGACCTTTATGACAGAAGTGCTAGGCAAGAGATAAGACAAATTCCAAATACCCTAAGTACGCCTACTCTTATTGATTGATTAGTGACAGAAGGGGACTAACTCAATGCTTCACAACAGCTTTTTGTGATCAAAAGTAAACAAAGATTATGGAATGTATTTTCATACACGAAATCAGCGTGTATCTGTGTTTAGTCTGAGCACCTGGATCACAAAGGGGAAAATCCCAAGTCTCCATCAGGAGATGGGAGAGGACATCAGTTCTAACATATGGACAATAAAACCTCTGACTGTCTTGAACTACCTATCTCAACCTCTTTTGCAGAGGTTTTTCACTTACATGATAAGCTAATTTCAAGTATCAAATCACTAACCACACTGAAGGAAAATATTTGATAGAAGCCTTTTGTGGCTAGGGTATGATAGTTAACTATGAAACAAAGTCACCTGTCACAGTATGGAGGAGGGTACATAAGCCCTAAGTGAGCTCTGTCCGATCCCAAACAATGCAGTCCTATGTATCTCTTCTCATTGCTCTAGGCTAAGAGTGTGCTAGATTTATAAGTGCGTCCCAGAAATCTCCAGGAGGAGCTGACAGCTCTCTCCACTTTCTTCAGCGCTCAAGGTAACATCAGCAAACATAGCCAGCACCTCAGGATAGAGAAAAACTTTGAGACAGATGGTAGAACAGATATGGTCAGTTTTAAAGAACAGTTCTGCTGAGTGATCAGGGCTTGAAGCCAGTAAGTTATTTTCCTTACTCCTTAGGTATCATGCCTGAAACACAGAAAGGAAGGAAGAAAAAGAAATCAAGGAAGACGCCAGCTCGTAAGTAACAAGCACGAAAGGAGGTAACAAATGTTGCAAGATATCAAGTCACAAAGCACAAATGGTGATGAATCAAGAATGGCAGCAAGCTAGTACCAGGCACTGAGATGAAGGCCTCGAAAAATGGTGACATTTTATCAAACAGAAAATGGATTTGGACTAATAAATAGCCCTTAGACACTGATTGAAAATCTGCACAAGAAACAGGAACAACCTGCATCAAAGCCACTCAGGACAAAAGCTGGGTTGTTTGGAGCACAGCATTTAAACTCGGTCACAGGCATCACAATAGCCAGAGGTCTTGCTTCTGCTCTGTTCTCACTAATGCTCTTTCAAGAGTCGAAACACTGTAAGAACATAGATATTCTGCTAGTCTAATGGGTTGAGTCCAAGGAGTGAGAGAAATTTTTCATGAAGTCTTCTAAAGTACTTACACTAAGAAATAGTAAAATGACAGATACTGCTGAAACCTGTGCGAGTCCTTCACAACTGGATAAATTAAAGCACAAACATCTATTTTGAAGAAAACTTTAAGAAGTCCTGGCACCTGTTTTCTAAAACTCCTTTAGCTTTCTAAAATATAATTTTCAATTATTTTAGAGAGACTTCTTTGATGAAGCATGTTTAAATTGTTTCAATCTATTTCTACTACATCCCTATTAAATACCTGTCTGGTGATCGTCTTGACCAACGTCCTCTGTCAGATTCTGCAAAAGAGTAGGAATGATACAGTTAAACAACATGGTGATATTCATTATTCAGTAATGTTCTTAATCTTTTTTGATATTAATATTCATCTTAATTACTTAAGGAGCATCTAGCTAACACTGCAGAGCCTTTGTGTTTTCAGTTCATATTTATCTAAAAAGTTACCCTTGCAAATTTATCTAAAAAGTTCAAGGATAATCTTTAAATATTTGAAAACTATTTTTGATTTTTTTAATAAAAACATATCAAACTATGTTTTAAGAGTGGAAACAACTATCCATTGGATGGTGAATTTTGCATTGTTGTATTGAACAGTTCCATTAATAAATGCAGCATCAGAAAGACTGAATTTACCATTTACCACAGAAATGGCTTTGCTTAAGGATAAACACACATATGTGTTCTAAAGGAAAGTGATTAAAAGCCAACTGAAATCTTGGAAACGAGTTACCCCTTTTTTTAGGTAGTGTCTTTTCCACTAAATTTGCAGTGGAAACAGAAGCCATATCGGCATTTCCAGCTATGGTTGCAATAAAACAAGCAGAGGCAGTCTTCGAAAGAATCTTGTTTCACTCTTTGCATGGTTTTAAGAGGACAGCTTCCTCATTCAATATGTTTTCCACAAAAACTGTAAGAAATTGGATAACGATGACGATTACCATTATTTGATATATCTAGAAAAGCTTCTTCTATGGAGACACCATCTAAATCCAATGTTGTAGTGAACAGTGCTCAAACTCCACTCTGACCCCCAGAGTATAACCTTTCACCTTCTACTAATACTGCTTATCTCTTAACGGATTCAAAACCAACAGCCTCTCATACAAAAAGGCAGTCATAGTTTTTAAAAGTGTAATCACTTAATGATTTCAATCACAAAACATTCTGGACTAAAGCCCTAGCTATTCTGCTGAGAGAAAATGGCAAGTCATTACCAGCCTATTGAGGGTGTGGTAAATCTTGTGAATATTTGCCAGTGTTGATAGGTGAGAATTCAGTTGAAAATCTAGAGGGGGGGAAAAAAAAAAAGTTTTAAACTCTGTGGTTTCCAGCTGTAGCAACCAAGATCTTCATATGTTCTGGTCGTTTAATAAAATCATCACACGACTGTAAAATAAAAGCCATCTCAACACTTTTTCAGCATCAACATTATCAACACCAAGTGGAATCAGTAAATGAAATCTGCAACAGATATCCTACATATGCATTTTTCTTAAGGTATGGATGACCCTCAGCAAAATAGAACTATAGCTAAATACAAAATTATATTAAAAAAACAATATTTACAACTTTTTTCCTTTAATTGGGAATCATTATGATTTCCATGCTACCCAGTCCTTCTGCTCCATCCATTCCAAAACCAATTTAAGTACCATGTAACATTCTAAACTCATTACTAAAAATGCTAGTTTTTAAAAAATATAATTTTATTAATACACACATGCACTTGCCTTTATACTAATTTCCTTGTAAAACTAAGTGACTGGAATATACTTACACAGTTGAAACATGACTTTTGTATAATGAACCAAAGGCCACAATACAGCAGCTGTTAACACCAGAGCCAATAAAACCGAAAAGAAAATATTCTGACACTTCATGAAAGAAGCCATAGCATAGATGTTAACTTTGCTTCCATGCTCCAAAAATAAAACACTTGGGTTTGCTTCAGTTGCAAAAAAGTGACAAACTAATTTTTCTCTATTCTTTTAAATCCCCTATTTTTGCTAGAAATGTGTCGAGGACAAAACTGGAAAATAAGTAATTTACAAAAAAGATAAACTCTGATCCAGCCAGAGAGCATGCAAACCAACAAGAATCTCAGAAGCTGGACACAGACCAGCTGACAGGGATCAAAGACAGCCAACTACTATACAATATTTCCATTTAAACTAAAACTAAATTAGCTACCCCACTAGAACTTGTGCACAAAAACACTGTAATTAAATAGAGACATGTACTATATGACAAGCAAAGTATTTGAAGCAAAATTCTTCCATATATGAAAAGCTGTATGTGCCTAGTGTCACTGCCCGGTTAATGCATTAAAGCATTTCTACTGGGAGACATTTCATTTGGCTTTGCCCAGTAGCTGATACTAGGTGCAAGTAAGGTCAAAAACATAATTCCCACATTTCCGTCCCTAGCAATTCAAGCAAATGATCAAGATGACGCAGAATCTAAGGATAAACAAAAGTCATCATTAAATATCAGATCCCCAAGTCAGTGAATCACACTGCTATGAATTTAAAAGGTGTATCTGAAGGAACTGCCTGCTGTAAGTCTACTTGTTACACACATCGTTATGGAATTCTCTTGTCACAATGAATAAAAAAAATTCAAAAGATACCTTTATGAATCATACATTTCATTTATTATGTTAGCTAGAGATATCATTTCACTAATTGCTACCTATTTCTTAATGTATTGTTCCCAATCCACCACCACAGCAATACAATTTCTGTAAGTCAGAAGTGCCGAAGATGGAGATCCCAACTTTAGATATACTTTTCTATATGAAGTCAAAGACAATCCAGATCTTCTTACCAAGATACAATAGGAAGACCTCGCATCTTGAACAGGGTGCTACATTTTTTCCTGCATTAAGCGCTCAATGAAGTTCCATTTTTGCTAGTCAAACAATACTAAGCAGAACAATTCTGAAAAAAAATAACCCTGAGTTTCTTAGCCAACCTTCAATTCAACATAAAAGAATTAAAAAAAAAAAGGGGGGGGAGGAAGGGGGGACAAAAAAGCCATTCTAAGAAGGGCAAGATTAAAAGGTAAGATTTATTTTGTTAACTGCCAGACCAGACTAAGCTTTCCGGAATATGAATTTTAAAATTTCCCTTGTTGCTCAGCCTAAAATCTACAAAGAACATGAGTCTTTAGAGAAACCAGTTATACCTGGAGGTAACAAGCTGAGAACACTGAGCAAGTATTTTATTCTAAACTAATATTAAACAATAATTTCAGATGGTACTCTTAAAAACAATAGAAAAAATATTTTAAAATTAGGATTATATATATTAGGTATCGCCTTTGAAATAAAACATTCCTAGGCACTTCAAAACACATCATTCATACCAGTACGTTTCACAAATCCATGGGAAATATCCTTACGATTTTAAGCTGTTACTTCAAAAATATGTTACATAATTATGATGGACTTAGAGGGGTTAAACAAATATATTTTACAGCTCTTATACAACAAGCGTCACACCTTAGTTCCACAAAGACTGATTTATCCATATGAATATGGAGAACCAGAGTCCAAAGTTTTCTCTCTTCCACAGTGGAAGCTTGCAAAGTAGGGATATTATCCAAAACCAAAACCAGGCTTCTTTTACAGTAACCGTTACAAAAGCAAATACGAGCAGCAGCCAATGAATTAGGGAAGCTAAATTACAGCTCAGGTCACCTTCTGGTCACAGTGTTTGCTGTATTGATATTGCAAGGAAGATACACAAAGTATCCTATGCCACTGAAAAAGCATAGTTTGAAAAAAAATGGTTTTGAAGAAACAAAATTCAAAAAATACTTCTTCCCATGCTCAAATAACACTATCTTGAAAATTAGCAAAGGGACAATGGTGTAGTCAACATGACAAGCAAGTGATTAAACAGCTGGCTGCAACCGTATGCTTCAGGAACACGCTCTCTCCCCTCCACCTCCCAAACTTCCACATTTGCTCATGCAGGCTCTGAGCTGTGCCTGCCCGACCCCCTTGGTCAGCCCGCTACCCCAGGAATCTTATCCGCAAAAAATACAAACAAACCAACCCTGCCAGCTCAGTGGTCTGAATCAGATCACCAAGGAGATGTAACACCAGATAAGCAGAGTTAGAGCAGAAACAGGAAAGGTCCTCCCAAGTGGGAGCAAAACAGTCCCTTGTGGCAGCAGCAATGTCTTCAATCAAATCAACTGTCCATCCAAGCCCCCCTATGAGAAGAGTGACGCATCCCATGAAGCTGCACACTCAACAGCTGGTTTTATGAGCTTTATGTGAAGAAAGCCATCATGTGTGAAGCTATTTTTCACCTGAATACAAGAGTTCCAAAGCACATGAATTGGTCTGAAAATATTTTGTTTTTTCTCCTGCGGGAGAAATATTTTATAGCAAAGTACCACACAGTTTATTGACTTGGGATCAGAAGAAGGAAACCTGCTTGCTTCGTGAATACTGAAAAGAGATGTGCTGGAACGTTTGCTAAGATTTTAAGAGGTGTATGTCAAACAAGCATACGTATTTTGTTGGTTAAATTATTTTTCATGCAGTTGTTAGGTTATCTTTAGCAAAGACCAAAGCAATGGAAATTCCACATGGTATCAAATACTTTGCAATAATTCAGAATGTAACGGCTAAAAAAAAAAAAAAAACACTGAGTAAAATAATTGCAAATCCAGAATCCGTAAAGGAAAGAAATGCCAGAGCCAACCTAGTATCCTGAAATTTAAACCTTCTCTGCGGTTTATCATTAACACTTAATGTTAAGTGTTAAAGTCTGGGTTAGTCAATTAGTCACTATCGTATATGATTTAAAAGTAAAAAGCAAACAGTTAAAAATAACTTTTAAAATATTATAGATTAAGGTTTACACTATGGACCTGACAGTTATGGCGAGGCAAAAGAAACAACAGCTAGCTGGGCTTGCTTCCATAACAACCTAGACAAAAATTGTTCTACACCCCCTCATTGAGACAAACATATGAAATACAATGAACAAGCAAAAAACTCAATATATCTTAAATATAAGCAAATGATACAGGTGAACTGAACTTGAATATTCCACTTTCCTATCTGAAATGAAAAAACTTTAAAGGTCAAGTCCAATTTTTTATTGGAGGGAATAATGTATTGCCAAACTATTCAAATGAAACCACAAATGAATACCTAAAAAAAAAAAAAAAAAAGAAAGAGTATTTCTGCCTATGGCCTATGCGCCTACTCAGACATAGACATGTACCTGCCTGAACAAAAACTTGAACTTAGTTCCCGCTGTCAAAATTATCACTTTAAAGCTTGGACAAAGCACAGCTACAGGGTGCACTACAATCTACCAAAAAACCTAGCAAAAAATTAACAATAGTACTAAACCAGATCAGCAGCTGACTCCAAGATTCCTTTAAAAGCTTCTAGATTATTTTTCTGAGCAAATAGAAAACCTATACAAAATCTCACAGTAACAGTAGGTCTAAAAATATTTATCCTAGACAGACATGCCATATAAATGCTACAGATACAATTCTGTATTAAAAATTAACTATGGAACTAGTTGTAGTAGTAATTTTTACTACTGGTAAGATATATCTGACTCAGTACAAATATAGTGGGTAATTTTCTGTAACCTTAAGAAAAAAATTAGATGGAAAACACATACTAGGCAGACTCATTCCTGAAAATTAAAATGGAATGTTTATGCTTTTACTTTTATTTAATTGGTTCCCTTGGTTTCAAATAATAGAACTGGAGAAAACTTGTAGTAGCACTGGAAATAATAGTTCAAAGTACTGTCTTCTTAATTAGTTTTAAATAAACCTTACTTATCCAGAAAAGAATCATTTAATCTTCTATGAACTACACCATTTCACGCTCTGTAGTCTACTTACAGAATTGTCCTAATGGTAAGACAATTTATATTGATTGATGAACTTAAAAGTTTAGATCTGAAACCTACACTTGGTGAAAGCCTGCAATACTTATGTTCAGGAAGCAGAATTTATATATCCATTACTAAATGCAGAAAACAAAAGAAAAATGTGCATCAGTTTTATTTTCGTTTACACAAAAACACCACAACACACCTAAAAACTGAGATTCCCAAACTGCAGTACAGAGCAGCTAGGAGCTGACAGCATTCCTGTCAAAGACAGGATCAAGAATTCATTTCCAATGTGTCGGTAGCTGAATCCGCACAGGCAGTGGCACCCTTTAGCAGGGGCAGCCTGCAGAAGAGACCTCTCTCCCAGTCCGTGATGCGAGAGCAAGCATGCAGGCAAGAGAAGGCGGAGAAGAACAGGCTTGAAAAGTAGGGTCTCCCTTGATTTGGTGGGGTTGAACATAGGGCATGATTCAGAATCTTAAGGAAAACAGAAGTGAATTCCAGCCTGGACAGTAAGGACATGCAATTAAATGGAAAGAGAAGTGGGATGATCCATCCTAGCTTGAGGAGCAACAGGACCTAGCCATTAGAGCTAAAGACATGGTGCCGCAGGACGTTTCTCCTGCTTGCATGCATACAGAGCGGCACCAAGCTCAGAGCTACTGCTGACGCCAGCGGTATCCAAACCCACAGTTGCAAATTTGTGTACATTTTCCCAACACAACAGCCTAAAACATTCTGAAGCAAAACACAGAGTGATTTAAGCTGTCAAAAAAAACAACTACAAAAACCCCAAACCCAAACAACAAACTGTGGTTCAAATGACAACACACTAAAAAACACCTATCGTTTTAAGGTAAACATTCACATTCAACTCTAACATTTGGTATTACCACATGCGATCAGTCACACACTTTATCTGTAACAAAGTATTTTAAAAGCACCGCATGCTACATAGATAGGGAAAAGCATTAATCTTTTTTCCCCATAGGAACAAATCCTTATTCTACCTAGGTATTTAAAAAATACCCTGATCTGAAAGCTTGTTTACAAAAAGAGCTACTGCAGTTTAAAGTTCATTGAGAATTTTAGAGCAATAAAAGCAGTGCAAAAGTTGTGTAACTGTTAATTTAGTTTGAATGCATTTCCATTTATCTTAAATTGACTTTGAACAAATAAGAGTGATGCTAACGTATGCTAYACTAACATACAGGATAAAAAACCCTGCACACTGGCTCACGGGGGTTTCTAGGGTTTGTTTTGGTTTTTGGGGGGGGGGGTGGTTTTGGTTGGGTGTTTTGGTTTGGGGTTTTTTTTTAGAAAAGACCTTACACTAAATGTATTTCTGGTCCAAAACATCTGTTTCTGTTGCTGCAAATACCACTTGTGTATCTACTAAATGTATTTGATGAGCATTCCTAATGGAGATTCTTGCCAGAACATAATAAAGCTGGAGTGACCAGCAGCAGTTGGAAAAGAATGAGTAAAAACAATGGATGGATAATTAGAGCGAATTTAAATTTATTTCTAAAGCATGTATTACCAAATCAAATAGCATTTCAGTGATTCCATGTTACTCACACTGTAAACAGACACTCTTTCAGTCTACAATTCAAGAACATAGGAAATTGAGCTACAAGGCATTTAATACGGAACCAATTTTACACCCGTTTGATACAAAGTGTTCATCCAGTCTAACTCTTACTCTACCATCAAAGTAATTCAACAAAGTGTCAGTGAGTTAGTTTTGCATCATGGGCTGCTATGGCCCCAGAGTTGTTTGTCAGCACTGCTCTTAACTTCATGCCAGATCAGGTGTTATCTGTCATCCTACAGCGGGCATAAAGCTAATAAAAACTTTGTATCTCATGCTGTAGCTAATTCAGCAGAAATGCAACCCTGTCAAGTATGCACTACTAGGGTATCCAGCACCACGCAGATCTGGTATACCTCACGATGGATCTCCAACAGCCTAGGAACAGCTATGCCAGCCAAAAGCATTACTGCCCCAGCTGTTTGCTTTTTCCTCTCTGCCAAAAGTTACAGACCCCACAAGCTCTGCCAGCAGCACAGGTCATAGGCGCATTCCCTAATCCACTTCAGGCAAAAAAATCAACCCTGTCAGTTTAGACAATTTAAGGAAGTGGCAAGAGCTAACCCAGATACATTCGACTGAGTGGATTAGAGAGTGCTCCTACAAACCATTTTACCAGTAGAGCAATGAATGGGCAGTAATGAGCAGCTGCAGTAGCCAGAGTCCCACAGTCTGTGCAGCCACACATCTGCATCAAGCAACACAGAAGCATGTGTCACACCAGCTGGTTCCTGAGGGCAAGCTAAAGCCTTGCAGCTCTAACAACAATATGTATATTTACATATATGCACAACTATATATATATATACACACACAACTATATATATATAAAAAACACTGAGCAAACTGGCAGTTATTTCTATCTCTTTATGAGACAAAAGTAGAAATTCTGTTTAACCTCAGACCTATAATTTTAAATAAAACAACTTAATTGGATGGTATAAGAAAAACGCTGGCACATTTAAAATAAGGGTTCTGCTTGAAGCCCTTGTTAGTAGTCTTACTTATTGTGGAAGAAATAACCACACTATTAAATGCTCTAATATTTAAATTGGACACAAGAGTTGTACATTTTCATGGGATGTACCGTACTTCCTAGTGCAATGCTTTTTGGCAAGCACAGGACAGACAAATTAAGCAAGTTTTCCTCTTGTGCTTGAAGACACAAACAAAACTAGGAAAAAATGCTTTGAAAAGCCCAAAGCTTTTATTTTCAATATCTCCAAAGTAAGGGGGGAAAAAAAAGTAAAGAAAATACAGGATTAAGTATTCACTTAAAGTTAGCACAAAAACTATTCAGACAAAAATAAATCTAAATCAAGTGTTGCAATTACACAAATGGAATCTCATCCTGATACAAAAGAATGAAGAGAAGCAGTGAGAGGAAGGCTGTTTACCTACCTAACTCAACTTACTGCATGGCCTTGCACAGAGAAGACATTCTAATTATAGTTATTGGAGTTGCAAGAAACTTCTAAGCAAACACTTGCAACGGAAAAGAGCAAAGCTGATGTTTCTCATATAATGTGAAAGGTGTATATTCAGTCACAGAAAGTAAAACTGAGACTGAGCAAAAATGGAGTTTATATCATAAGAACAGATAAGAATCTAAGAAGAATCAAAAAGAAGGCTCAAAAAAAACATTCAGTCAAGAAACAATCATAAGCCAACTTCTGTATGTGTAAAGATATGCTATGAACATTTCTTGTTTCAAGCATTTAAATCAATGAGGAAAAAAACCAACTACTATGAAGCTACAGATAATGAAGTTAGTTAATTTAGGAAAACATTGCTATTTAAGATAACACATACACAAGGCCATGAATTGCCAAAAAAAAAAAAAAAAAAGTATTGAGGTGGAAGATTCAATCATTCCAAGGGACATTTTTAAAGAGAAGCCAGTAACAGCTGACAGCTGAGAAACAGTACTACTCTTGTTTTCTGCAGAGAAAAAAAAAAAAAAAAAAAAAAAAAAAAAAAAAAGAAAATCACTACTTAACATCCTACATGAGGGATTATTCCTCCATGGAATATTTGTAACTGTAGCTTACATGTGCATAGTGAAGACCTGCACCTTTTTTTGGACAGGGCACATGACAAAAGACACTGAACAGAAGGCATTTTCTAGAATAATTATCCTTCCATTTCCAACATGAGGCAGTTATTTGTGCTTTAATGGCAGCCTTAACCACCAACATATAATGATCCCTAAATATAAAGGTAAAATAAACCAGAAGCACTAAAGAAATTATATAACCTTATGAGTTAGAGCCTTTACCAGGCTGCCCCTGTCCAATCTCTCATTTTGAGAAACACAGGAGGATTCAAGAAAATCCAGGCCTTGTGCAGCACTTCTTTCCATAATTGCTTTCAGGACTTTGTCCAAAAGTCAGACCATCATTCATTAACGCATGATCAAACCTTCAATTTTCATTATCTTTCCCATAAGCAAGTTCTGCAGTAATAAAGTGTCTCAGAGCTGCAGCCCCTTGCACAGTGAGAACACGTTCCTGGGAGATTTCACAGGAATCGGGAACATCGTTCTGCCGAGACAGCTTTGTGCTTGGGGTGACAGCCTCATCTCTCCAGCGGCCGGGGATGGAGCCTATTCCCGAACCCCACAGTTACCCCTCACCCACGCAGGTGGGTAATCCCCCCACGCCAGGCAACTGCCTACAGCACACGGTCCCGCCTGCTCTGAAAGCAGAGCAGAAACTATATTGCAGAGACAAAGCCCTCCCTACGCTCCCCCAAAACGGGCGGCGTGATCCCCCCTGCCCCGCCGCCAAACGGCCTCGCCCCAGGCCGCGTCCCGCCCGGCGGCGAGGGGAGGGGAGGGGAGGGGAGTGCAGGGCAGGGCGCGGCGGGTCCCCAGCCCGCCCGGGGGCTCGGCGCCGGCCGCGGGGTACCGGGCTGCAACTCGCACCCCCGCGCGGGGGCGGGGGCAACGTGCGGCGGCGGCGCCGCAGTGCCTGCTGGGAGTCGTAGTCCCTCACCCCACTCCGCCAGTAGCGCCGGCGCGTGGGGCAGCGGCAGGATAGACTCCACCTCCCACAATGCGCCGCGGTCCCCATTCCCCTTCACAGCCCGTTTCTCCTGCACCGGCCCGGCAGAAACCGCTAAATTAACCGCCACCCACCCCCCCACACACACACACCGCTCCCACGTAGCGGGGCCGCCCGGCAGCGCCGCAGCCCGCGCCCGCCCTCCCCTCGGCAGCCCCGGGTCCCTCGCAGCCAGCCACGAGGGCCGGCCGCGGCCTCACCCTCTCGCAAGCCGGGTCGGGGAAACTGCGTCACACCCTCCGAGCGCCCCCAGCCCCCTCCGCTGCCGCTCCCCTCACCCGCCACCGCACGGGCCGCTACCGCCCAACCCCGGCCCCTCTCGCCCCCCGGGAAGCCCGCCGAGGGCCGCGGGGCACTCGCCGTCCCCAGGGGGCCCCCGCCCCCCCGGTATGCACACCGCCTCTCTCCCCGCCGGCTCCGCGCCTGCAGGCCCGACGCCCTCCCCCGTCACCGGGAGCCCCGGCGGCGCCTTCGGCCGAGCCTCCTCGGTGAGGGGCAGGAGAAGCCGCCCCCACCCAGGCGGCAGCGCCCGCCGGCGGAAAGACCAGGCCAGTGGCGCTGGGTGCCGCCGGTGGGGGGGCGGGAGCGCGCGGCCCGGGCCCGCCGCTACTCACTGACAGCGGCGGCATCCGAGTGCATTTTCGTGCAGCGCACACACTGCCCTGCCCGGCCCGGCTCCCTCTGCCCCTCTCCCAATCACAGAGCCCAAGCACGGACACCTCCCGCCCCGCCCACCGGCGGCACCCATTGGCTCGGGCTGCCCTGAGAGGCCGCACGTCCTGCGCTCCTACTGCAAGGGGCTCCTGCCATTCTCCCTCTGCCTGCCCCGCACCGCCTCCCCAGCCCGCTCCCGACCGCCGATTGGGCTCAAGGCTGAGCCGACCCCGACCCCCTTCACTCTGACTGGGCTTTGCCGGTGCCAGTTTTTCTAGGCCTTGAAAGCGCGTGCAAAGAACACCACTTTGTGTCACCGGTGGCTCTGATTGGCTATGGAAGCCAAGGGCCGCGCCCACCTCCTGATACGATTGGGTGAGCGGGGTAGAGGGCGGGGCCGAGGCTGACCCGCCCCGCAGAGGGCCGCGGGCGGGCGGAGGGTGCGCTGCCGCCCCGGGCGAGAGGCGGCGGGCGGGTCCCTCGGCCGCCGCCGCCCTGGCTCCCCGCCCCGCCCGTCCCGCAGCCTGCAGGCCGTTACACGGCGCGGGCACCGGCGGCACCGCGCTCTCCCCATCTCAGCCCCGAGGGCGCTCCGGCAGCAGCCCGGCAGCCTGAGGGAACAGTAGGCAGCCTCGGCCCCGGCGCCTCGGGGTCGCCTCCTTGGTCCCCTGCTGTCGGGACAAGCGCAGGCCTCTGTATGCCCGAAGGCTCGCCAGCCTCGTACCTGCCCTGCTCGGATAAACGAGTGCCCGCACGCGTGCGTAATGCGTGCCCCGGGGCGGCCGGTGCCGCGTCGTCAGGGCTGCAGCAGGTAGCGGGCGCTCGGGAAGGAAGATTTCTGGACTACAACAACGCCCCTCCCTTTGTTCTGTGAACCCAACTTCAGTGTAGCCAAATCGCCAACTAGTTTAGAAAGATGTCTTTGTCTCTCCCCTCTTCCTAAGGAGAAAAATGGCAGCCTGCCAACACCAGCTGAAGGCACTGAAGTGCCGGGTCAGTGTTACAGCCGTGGGGAGAGGCGGGGGCCAACAGCTGCTCCTTGCGGGCAGGTGAGACTACCTCACTCCCCCTTACTCTTCCTGCCCCTAGAAATCTAGCGCATGGACCCACCCTCCTTCCCCCCCTGCAGTACAGAGGGAAAGAGCTCCCCATTCCTGAGCCCGCGGAGAAAGACACTTTGCAGGTCATAGCTGCTTAGCATGTGAGCTCAGCATCTTACCTCCTTTCAAGGATAACAGCCTCCCCTTGCCCTACTCAATGTTGAAACACAGATGAGAAAAGCCTGCTACAGCACCACCTGTGCACAAAGGAGGATTATTAAAACACAAATTACCCATGAAAAAAAACTTCCTCTAAGAGGTTAAGTTAAAAGTCAAGGACTCAGAATTGAAGAAGTGCCAAATTTAAGGTAATTGTCTCTTTGGAGCGATGCGTTAGCATACAGTCCTGAATTAACTGATCACACACCTGATTTGGGGTTTTTTATGACCCTTGCCTTATTCAGTGAACCAGTCCGAACGTGCAAGCGCAGCCAATTTATTTTGCAGAGCAACATCTTATGTTTTCAACTGTCTGTTTTACTGAGAAGACGATGGAGTCCATAAGAAAATTATTTTTCTCTTCAAAAGTCATGCTAAGACCATGTCAGAGCAATGAAGGACCCCATTAGCTGAAATTCTTACTTGTTCACTAACTCCCTGAAATTATTTCTGTAGAACTTCCTGCCTCTATCTTTGGTATTTTCCTACTCGCACCATCTTTTCTTTACCTTAGCAACTGTCATATATTTTACACTACCACCTTTAAAAATAATAATAATCTATATCAGAGTAAAGCAGTACGAGCTTGGTTTCACCTCTTGGGTAGTTCTAACATCCCACATGCCAGACATTCACATCTGTGCATGTCATCCCAAGCTCTTATACCCAACAGGGGCACCACTGATTTGCAATTCATCGGATCTGTTCTAATTCTGGATTGAGAGGAACAATTCCTCTAGGGGTGCCTGTTTGTTCACATTGACCATAAAAAGCACATAGACTGCTAGTTCGGAATAAAAACGTATTCAAAAAGAAATCTCCCATGCGTTGTGTAGCTGTTGAACTGATACAGACCTAAAGAAAGGTGGCACCAAAAAAAACCCTATCTGGTTGTATCTGAAGCCACTTGAACCTGAGGAAAGGTTTGTATTTTTTTCCCCCATTTGTATTAGTCTAAAATGGAAGATACTACTTGGCTTTACAAATCCTTCCTTCCGTAACTACTGCTATCCATAACTAAAGCAAATAATACTGTAAGTTTGACATACAAAGTTCAAAATATTTTTGAATAGTTGAATGCACAAGTATAGCCTCTGACCCTTAAAAACTAGATCTGCAAAGAAATCCATAGGGAAACACAAAAGAGACTTTGTTTTCTGCTTCTGCCTGCTAAACAAGGAATGTATGCTTCAGCCAGAAAAGGCTTGCCCCACGAGAACAAGGCCCATTACAACACGCACCTTCGTTCCAACCTCAGGAAGGTATAAATATCCCCTTTGTTACCACCAGTTGTAAACTACGATGCAAGTCTCCAGGCTGGCAGATGTTACATAATCACACCTGTATTTTCTTTCTGAAGCCTGAGTTTACAAAATGCAGAAATACTTCATTTTACATAGAGCAGATCAATCAGGTCATGGTTGATCAAGCATTGTCTCAAGGACAGGGACAGTTTAAGCAGTTCCAGCATTAGCCTCTTAATCCTAGCCCTCCTGGCATCCTTTTGTGCCAATGCAACCATTTGGACACCTACATGGCAAGTAGATCAAAGAGCAAGGCTGCCCTCAATGCCCCCAAAAAGCAAAAAACCCTAAAATAAACAAACAAAACCTCAACACTTTTTTTGGTTTTGTTCATTTGTTTGTTTGTTTTCCTGGCCAGATGAATATCCTGATCTGTCCCACCACACATATGTGCAAATGCTCCCATCAACACACAGGAGAGGAATAATAAACCAAGAACTGGAGAGGGGCAGGAAATGCATCAGCCAACTTACACACTGCTAGATCAAACTTAAAACTGCAGACATACTTTCTTTTTAAGGAGAAAGACTGCCATTATTTGTGTTGCTTTTTTAATTGATAGCTAAAATGGCAACCACGTAAAAAACCACCATAGACTGTGAAAAATACTGGCTAACATGAGAAAGAGGAGCCATTTACTTAGTTTTATCTTCTTCATTATCAGAAACATAGCGTAGAAGGGGTCTTTGAGGAARAGGATCCCCTCTGTTTCCAAAGGGTATCAGACTCCATATTGCTAAAGCCACTACATCTCTCAAATACTTTTGTTCATCTTGCTTTGCTTAGAAACAAGCTTGAAAGTTAATTTTAGGCACCAGAATCACAAACCATTACATGTTTTACAAGTCAGAGGGGGAAGAGCATTGTATTGAAAATAAAAACATTAGCAAATCAGAATTTGCTGAACATTAACAAAGCAGATGCAGCAACAAAGCACAGTACAGGGCATTGTAAGAAAAGAAACAAATTGTCTACCAGAAGCCCAGTAATCACAGTTCTAAATCATTTGCAGATATGAAAAAGTAATTGATACCCAAGTCAATACAAACAGCTTTATGTAATGCTTCTGAAAAGATTTTTCACCCTCAGAGTTACAATGAAACACCTAAACTGTGCGTTATTCTAGCGCGGTATCAGCAGAACAGTACCACCAGGGATAAAAGGGGACCTCAGGTGGCAAAAAGTAGCAGCTGCAGATTATGTAACTGCTTTCAAACCACTCCTCATTAAGTAACCCAGCTCATTTTAATTGCCCTGACCCATGGACTCACACTATGCTCCTTGTTTAAGTAAAAACATTTGTTACACTTGCTCCACAGATGTATGACTGGGACTCTGAGGGTTCTTTTGTAGCGCACTGCAAAAAAATGTCATTTTACATACATGAGAAAAAAAAGTTTCAGGGCTATTGGTAGCTCATATTTAAATCTTTAAATTGGATTTACAGTTTTTTTCAGCTTCAGCTTGAAATTTTTAAAAAAATCTTCTTAATTCATAATTAGGAAGCTCTAAGCAGCCGAGCTTAAGCGAGCAGCCCAGAATTTCTGCCTGAACCCTGAAGGTGCTTCTAAACAACCAGCACCTTTGTCTGGGGCCACAAAGCTCCCTCACTGTCAGTAGAGGACCCTGAACATTTTCTGTGTTCTGTTTCGGCGAGACATGTGGGAGCTGGTCACCTGCACACTTAAGCTGCACCAAACTTGTTTCAGTAACATCAACTCCAGTTCAAAACCAAAGGGCGTGCCCAGCTTTTATTTAAGAAGCTTGTTAGCTGTGAGACCCTTTTTGAAAACATGAAATAAAAATTTCAAGTCCTTCTTAGCCCAAGAGGTTTGAACTGCAGCTCCCAGATTTCAGAGTGCTCTAGTGACACTGCTCCTGAAGCTGAGTTTACAATACACATAAAAATGCCTGAGTCAAGGCCCCAAAGCAGGAATATATGTGGGAGGAGACTTGAGTCTCCACCCTGCTGAAGAATCCAGTACAATTACTCTCAGAAGTTGCTCTCTTACATGTTACTTAGAGTCCTCCTTTCTTATTCTGAGATACACACTGGTAGGCTCCTGATGTACTGCTGTCTTTTCCTGTATATTCCTCGAAACTTTAACTGACCTGCACGGAATGTCAGGGAGGATGGAATTACGAGTACAACAGGATACATATTATTTAGAAGTCAGATATATATAATCTAGACCTTTTACAGCCAGGAAAAGCTCAAACTTTTAGAAAATAATGTCTATTTTATACATTTTATCTTTTCATGCTGTCTCTGAATGCATAGTTACAGATATCCACAAACTTTTTCTTTCATAACATACTGTCTTATGAAAGCTGAGATGAAGAGAGTACGATTAGAAAACAGCAAGATTAGTCACATGCCCCTGCAGCAGGACCTGTTCTAGCACATTTCTTTCATAGTTCGAAACATAGTGATTGCAACTGAGAGATGTACTGCACACTTTTCTAGACCAGTCAGATACAGGGGATTAGATCAATGTGCAGATTCGAGTACAAATAAAGTGTAGTTAGCTTCCCAATTCTAACCACAGTAGTAGAAGCAGTATACAAACAGTTCATGGTCATAGTTTTTCTTAGTCATTCTGATAAAATAATACAAATGGCAACAAATACTTGCTACTCATTACATTTGCATACAGCGTTTTCTGATATTAGGCATTATGAGGTGTGGACCCACCAACATTAAATTACACAAGCTACTCAGAAGAAGAGAATATTCAAACGTTAGATTTTGTCAATGTCTATGTGAATGTTTCTAATGGGGCGAACATGTCTAAATCCTGTGAAAATCCATCCAACTATGCTCACAGACTTTGAAGATTACACACAAAGATGACATATAGTCTGACCTGTTATGCGAGTCACACTTTGGTGTCTGGCTTCTTGAAAAATATCTGGATTCTATTTTTTAAGTGGTAAAAAAATAAGGGTTTTTCAAGCTTTTTAAGTTTATGAGTATCATTTCCTGCATCTCACATGAATAAGCTGCTCACATTACAAGGGATTCGCAGAGTCAGTCTGTGGAGAATATTAAGTAATGTGGCATGATAATGTTATGTTTTGTACAGGCTATGAAAAGGCAAACCTGCGGCTGGACGTGCGTCAGAGCTAGCATGAGAGCATGCTGCAAAGAAGTGAGGATACTCAGAGCTGCTGTGCAATGCTGGTGCCAGTGCCAGCTGCTGTTGCAGGCTGGGAGAACGGAGAGACATATTTAAATCTTTAAATTGGATTTACAGTTTTTTTCAGCTTCAGTTTGATATTTTTTAAAAAATCTGCTTCATTCATAATTAGGAAGCTCTAAGCAGCCGAGCTTAAGAGAGCAGCCCAGAATTTCTGCCTGAAGCCTGGAGGTGCTTCAAAACAGCCAGCAGAAGAAAACTTCTTCGCAGAAGAAAACTGCTGAAAGTGCAAGAAAGTCACTCCCAGCACTCCGAAACCTAATTTATCCTGTCCTGCTGGAGAGTCACGCAGAGAACAAGTTCCTAAAGGATATCTAAACTGGCATGTTTAATTAGACTTCCTTGGGCTTGTAAAGACAAACACAGCACCTCTAGGTGAGAAGTAAATTAGTTCAACAATGGATGGTTAATTTTAACTAACAAAGTCAGGTTTTCTAATACCATCTGAGATGAAGTAGTGGTAGCTATGTATTCCTCAAGTGCCTTTCAAATATCCTCTGTCCACAAAGATCAGTGAAGCGTTTCACTCTCAGAAACACAGTCCTAAAAACAAGGGAGGACCTGGATAAAGTGACAAGCTTGGTCATGGCAGCAGTTACCTGACTCCATAGAACAAGAAACCCTGGGTAAAGACACATCCTGTATTTGCCTACATAGAGAAACAATAAAATTGAGTATGCTCGAGCTGTTCTCAAAAGCACATGGTGGAGAATGAGAGGGAGAAAAAAAACCCACCTCTTTCCTGCAACGTGTCCTATTCCTATTCCATTACGGTATATTTAGGTATTACTGGAAAGACATACAGTACTGAATACTAATATCACAAATGTGGTTTCCAAGTTGAGAGGGTTATTTAAATAAACCATCTAAAATGTTTCTCACAAGCACAAAACTTCCTTTGTCCAACACCGAAGATATCCTCATTGTTTAAGGGCAGATTTGCACACATACTGAAGGATCAGGAGTTAAATATAAAAGACATTGCCAAAAGACCCCGAGAAAACACGTTTTACATTGTGTTACATGTGTGTTACATAGTAGGTAGTTCACTGCCTAGGCCAAAAAAAGCGCCACTTCTATTTAGTCCTGCCAAAAAGTATAGTGCTAGAAAGGAACAATGCTTTTGTTTGTTTGTTTTATTTACAGTTCATTTAAAATAAAAATTACAATTAACTTTTCTCCCTTCTCATGTCATGTTAAGCATGATTTTTTTTAATTTTTCTGCAGTGCGTTCACTTAAGTGTCTCATAACAATAACTATTCAGAGGTATTTTACTCTTCCCTTTGTAAAAGCATTGCAGTGTCTAATGGCTTGTTAAAATAAAAATCTGCAAAAGTCACAGCCTTTTCTCCAATATTATGAACATCAATCATCTGCAAATTATTCTAATAAAGAATAAAATGTGGAATAGCAGCAAATGTAAATACTGTTTCAGTAAGTAAAAAATGCACACACTTCAAACACAGTTACTGCATATCTCCCAATGAAGAAACACACTAGTCCCATTCCTATTTTGAAAAGGCCAACCTTTTTATTGCAATAGCAGCAGGATTACAAAGTGCAGCATATATCAACAGGTTACCTACACTACCACATTATTTTGCTTTGCCGCAGTCATCAAAATTGTGGAAGTCAGCTGAAACTCCTTGCTCATGATTGTTCCAATAAGCTCCTAGGAGTGGAAAGGGAACATATCTGGACCCTAAGGAAAAGGTGGATAGATACATTCAATGCTGAAACAGCACAATATAGGATACCTTCACAAAAGTTGAAGAAGTTATTGCCAAAGCAAGTTCCCACCCTTGCTTTGCTGCATACAAAGCAGGTATCTGGCCCAGGTAGACACTGGTTTATCAAAATGCATGCATCTTCCCTCTCTCACAGTAATGACAACTTATTAAAGAAAAGAGTCACCAGCTATTACACAGACATTCACAGTGTTATGCAGCATGGGAGTTGCTCGTCCTCAAACAATGTAGTCTTTCTGGCCGCCAGTTCAGTTTCAAGCAACAAACCTTTCTTGTTGGTCCGAATGATATGTTATCTTCTCATTCTAGTTTGTCTGTTTAAAATATTTAGGAGTGCTCATATGAAAGTGATGAATATGCTCATAATTATGTCCATCTTTATAAGATCCAAACCTAAGAAAAATATTCAACAAAGCAAAACCATTACAACATGATTTAACCCACACAATTAAATCACACACTTACTACAGTATAATTAACACTTCTTCTGAATGTTATAGATGATAGTTTATTTCAGAAACAGGCCACAACCCTACTTGTATATAAATCATAACCTATGTACGCTATCTAACCAGAGGTCTTCGAGTATAATGGAGACTTTTAATTACACTGATTGGATTTATGCCATAGGCACTCTATAAATGGAACGTCAGCTGACAAAGGCGAGCGGTCCTTTTATCTAGTTAAATCCTACGCTCTTTACTGACTTCAGTGGGGATATAATTTAACCCCCCATAGTATCCAAATGCTCAACCTTATTGTTAATATTGCACATTTTACTTTTAAAATTATGGTGAGAATTGTAATTCTTCATGCCAAATTTAAATCTGAAAGTTTTGACTATTGACTATTCCGGTAGATAGATTTGCAAAAGTAAAACATAGTACTTATTCAAAATATCAGTGCTAAACAGCATTTAAAAGCAGTGCCATTGTACTTCAAAAGAACTATAGTTAATTGGAAAAAGTTAAACTTGTTCCTAAAGGGTATAATTTTTTTCTGCTTATAGGCAGACATAAAAGAAATTAGGACAAGAAAAATATTCTGCGCTGAAATCAACTGAGAAAATTCTGAATGTGAATGCTAACTTTAGGCAAGTTTCATCATGTGGAAAAGACTGGGCAAACTCCTGCTTAGACAGGAAGCCAGTGACTGAGTGGTAAATAAAATGTGAGTAAGCTCAACTGTTAGGTGTATATAGAAATTAATATATTCCGTATTATGCATGTTAGAAGTGGTAAATACAGCATTGCTGGAAATTGTCTCTCTGGGGCAACATTTATCTCAAATTTCATGGCTCTTCCACTGACATTCAATGTAGAATAAATACCTTTCTCCATATTTCTCTTCCTTACGCAATGCCAGTGGAAAAATGACAGCATTCTAGAAATAAATAACTTCTTATGTAAAAACCTAGCCCTTTTTTCTTCTTGACATATGTAACATACTGCCTCAGGCATTCTCCTTAATTTTTGCTCCAGTTATATAGTATGTTTTAAAATGCTTATGCAAGGAGTATTTAATGTATATATAGTATTTTGTGTTCTAAGTAACAGTATATTAAGACCCCGACCCTCAAAAGTGCTGAGAAACATGAGAGATCTCTCATCATCAATAAAATGAATCACCACAGCACTTGGCAAATATCCCTATCAAACAATCTCAGAAATTAATTACCTGGGTGAAATAAGCATTACCTTCAATTTATGCTATGACACAGCAGACTGATTTTCCCAAGGCACATGCCAAGTCAATAGAAAAAATGGAATTACAGATCAGAAGTTCTTGCCTCCTAATCTTCTGCTCAGTTTGATACTGACCAGTGCCTCCCACTTTAAGAACAATTTTGTTCCTAGACTTCTCTTTTACAAGATGTCACGTACATCATCCCCTTAATTTCTTATGAGATACACTGACCTGGGATTGAAATGGATGTCCACAGGAACTTGGCTGGGATCAGTGACAATTCTGTCATTGTCAACATAGCTATCCAAGTGATCTGGGATCCTAAATTTGGCCATCTGGACTTCTGAATCACTTAAACCAGCATGAGATATGCGGGCATAGCCCAACCTATCAGATACAAGAAGAGTTAGTTTGAAGAAATAACTCAAGGGAATTTCAACACATTTTTAATTCATGTCTCTCTTTTCCCAAGAGTTATTATTTAACCTATCAACATAATTTTCCATTTCTGTGAATCTCACCTTCAAAAAACAAAGCGCCCCATTAACATGAGCACCGTAACACAATGTCACAAGTAGAAAAACTGAGAAAGCCTAAGTGTTTGACAATAAAAATAAGTTCTAGATGTAGAACCTTATTTATAAAATTACAGTTTTAGAATATGCATACTGGTATAAGCTCACCAACTTTTTTCACTGAAGAGATTTTGAAATTCAAGAAAGGAACTCAGGCATCAATGGAATGAGTAACGAGAAAAATTAGATTGCAAATGGGGATTTTGTTGGGTTTTTTGTTGCCTTTTTTTTTTTTTTTACTCAGTACTGTTACTTAAGACAGCTATCTAGTTTACTGGTTTTATTCCTGTGAACACTGCAGAATTTGCAGTTTATTCAGAAAAAGCTGAATTCCATTCTTGTACATACATCACCAAGAGAATGATTTACGAGCAACTTGGTATTAGAAGATATGGAGTGCATAGGTCCCAGCAGAGGAAAGTGCTTCAATATGGGCTTACATAGTTAAAGTTTCCACTAAATCCAGCATAAAGCTTGGCTGGATTAGATCAGCATTTTGCTTCAACAAACCCTACAATCATAGTTGAAAATTTGTATCTTCTGTGTCACGTACAAATTAGGGCTTAGCCTTCACGTTTTAGAATGAAGCTGCAGAGCCAGAGCTTTGGAAAAAAGTAGTTCTATGTTACCAAAGCAGATTAGATCTGAAGGCTTTTGACAGAGAAGAATGAAACCTGTAATACTGTCTTTGTAAATTATGTTCAGAAATACACCAATTCATCCTGAGATTGATGTCTCACATTACTTCATGATATCTCTAACTGTCCATACATAATTGTTTAGGGATATAAGACTCTTCCACAATTACCTACAGAAGAGTGTAAAACTGTCGTAAAGATATTTAAAAGCCATGAATAAATGATCCACTTTAACACACCTTATTACTCCGCGATACATAATATAGCTACACCATCTGTCATGATCTGTACTGTCAATATCCTGTGAGTGAAAGGAAAAAATAAATAGTCAAACAAATAAGGCAAGCTTTCCTTATGGGTAGGCTTTAAATCAGAAACAGAACCAATGTGTAAACCTGCTGCAGAAAAGCATTTTGCCTAAAACATTGCAATAAGGTAGAAAGGAAAAAACCCACTGTTAGACACAGACAAATCAGAGAACTTTTTGGTATCTCCTGACAGAAAAACAAACTGCAGAACTCAGTTTTAAAACAGAAGAATCACAGAATTAGAGGTTGGAAGGGATGTCTGGAGGTCACCCATTCCCATCTCCATGCTCAAAGTAACTTCAAGGAGGTTGCTCAGGGCCTTATGCAGCCAACTTTTGAATATATCCAAGGGTGGAGACTTCACAGCTTCTCTGGGCCCCTGTTCTAATGCTTGACAACCCTAACGGTGATTTTTTTTTTTTTTCTTCTACTATCTAACTGACATTTCCCTTGTGGCAACTGCTGTCCACCGCCTCGTGTCCTTTCACTGTGTAACTCCACCTTCTCTGTAACATGTCACATAGTTGAAAATGTATTTGAAAATGAGCATGTATTTTCTTATATGTTTAAGTTACCAATTTGAAATATTAAGCTGAATGTTTCAAATATGTATTACCTCTAACTGCTAAAACAGCAGTATTTTTACATTACCTGGACATTTCCATTTTCTATTAATTCAGTGTAATCTCTGGATCCAGGAGCTGAAGTGATGTAGCCCAGAAATACGACTTGCTTAGAGCTAGTCTTCAATAGGTTGGAAACAGCTATAGCCTGGAGTTTTCTGTCCAAGTCCTCTCTGAAAGAAATGGAAAAGACTTTAACATACATACACTTTAGCTTAGAATCTTTGTGCTATAACATAGTAAACCACAAACAAATCTGACACCTTTTTTATTGCTCAGTATTAGAGAGTATGAAAGTTTACAGAAAGCTTACTGATTCAAAATGATCACTACATTTGATAAAAGCCACATGGTCGTGGTAGACGTAACCAGGGTTCTCTTTCTAACCGTTATAGGAACAACTTTTTCTATTACTGTTTTGTTTTTAATACTGATCTCACCACTAGGAAATGTGAATGTAAGTGCTTTGGTTATCTGAGGCTTTGTCTCTGCCTGCACTTGAAATTTAATTGTGCTAGCACAGAGTGGTGCATAACAAAGAGCTCACATGCTAACAAAACTTTTATGATGGACAGATCATGGTAAATATAGTCTTAAAGTTTGGGTCACATAGTTTATGAAATATAACTTAAGAGCTACGGCATCCCATTAACACTACTTAATGACATTGGGCAGGTATTCTGCATCTCTTTAACAAGATTTACACAACAGTTCCAACATGACCAAAAGCGATAGCATAAATGGAGCCTGGTAAAATGCGGTATTGGATCCCATTCCCTGTCCTTGGATTTGTCATAACATAATGTAAAGGCAGTTCTCTTCTTATGATTCTTCATGTTAATAACTTTAAACAGTTGTGCAAAGCATGTTCTCTTCTATATTTTGGTAGACTGGGCTAGATACCATTGAGACAGGGACTTGATTTTGGAATCTGTAATCCCAAAAGAAGACAAGAATTTAAATGCTGCTATGCTTTCTAGATAGCAGTACTTCTGACTGAAGCAAATGCATTAGGGAGAAAGAGCACACAGACAGGAGACAAAACCCCCCAGCCATTTAAACAGAAGCCTGACGTAGATATATGGGAAGTTGCCTGCTCACCTAGCTGCTCTTTCCAGAATTACACCTCTCCAGAAGATGGGTTCTTTTAAATGACACAAGCGTTGTTATATTTCCACATTTTAAAAGCAGTCTTTACAAAAACCACTAGTTATCCAGTATTCTATAGTTTACGTCATCCTAAGCAGCAGATGAAAAACAAGCAATTGTGCGTGCCATTTAATTACAAATTCATTTACCTCAAAACACAGTCTAATTTGCACTCCTTTCCCATGTGGCTCCTCCTATTTTCTCCTTCATCTCTATCTCATCTCTCTGTGAGGGGTGAAAACAGTGCTATTTTCTTCTACTTCGACAAACTTTCTCAGAGAGGCAAGTCTAATCATCTGTGTGAGGCAAAGAATGAATTCCTTTCTAGAGTTCAGATTGGGAGTGGTTTCTGACAACTATGTGTCTTTAGTAAAAAGGAAATCTGTTAACAGTTTGCATGGTTGGAGCACAGCTTCTACATAGGGGAAGGAAATGGGGAAGCTCAGTATGGGACAATGAGAATTCCTACTGCTTTCTGAGCAGCTTCTTTGTGTATTACTTCTGCACCCAGTCCATAAATTTGCCTCTCCATGAATTATAACAAATATAAAAAAAAGTCCAAATCTTACTACATAACCACAAACATACTAGATACTGCAGCCAATAAAACAGAAAACACAGCTACATGGAGCATCACAAAACCATCTCTTATTAATATTCATTACACACAAGTAATCAAGACGTTGTTTTAAAGTAAAGAACTGAAATCTTTTCCATCATATATTTGAGTTATTGGTATAATTATTCCTTTCAGAATCCAGAGATTAGATTTCATATTTCCAGTTTCATAGAGGCAGAAGGACACTGAATAGATATTTTTGTTGCTGTTTCAACACTGTCATAGAATCATAGAATCATTTAGGTTGGAAAAGACCTTTAAGATCATCAAGTCCAACTGTAAATCTAACAATGCCAAGTCCACCACTAAAGCATGTCCCTAAGCGCCACATCTACACAACTTTTAAATACCTCCAGGGGCGGTGACTCCACCACTTCCCTGGGCAGCCTGTTCCAATGCTTGACAACCCTTTCGGTGAAGAAATTTTTCCTAATATCCAATCTAAACCTCCCCCGGGACAACTTGAGGCTGTTTCCTCTYGTCCTAACACTTGTTAGTTGGGAAAAGAGACCGATACCCACCTCACTACGACCTCCTTTCAGGTAGTTGTAGAAAGCGATAAGGTCTTCCCTCAGCCTCCTTTTCTCCAGACTAAACAACCCCAAATCCCCCAGCCGGTCCTCATAATTTGTGCTCTAGACCCTTCACCAGCTTCTTGCTCTTCTGTCCTTTCTTGGGGGTTTCAGAATTGTTATTTTTTATTTTCATAAACATCAATTGTCCATCAATGCTATCTATCTGTAACTAACTATCTGCACTCATTGTAGAATATAACAGATTTATTCCACATGCAGAAAGTCAGAAGGATGCTATCCTGCACTGAGATGTATCTGTAACCCTATTATTTGTTGTGGTTTTGCAGAACTGTATCTTTATACCTCTACTAAGTCAGATATTAGGCTCAGCTGAGTTTTGCGTGACATGTTTGTCCCTTTTAAAAAATGATTCAAAACTTTAAACCAGTAGCTGTGTCATAGTATTTCCTCCAATGTGTCTTGTTAGAACCAGTATTACAGCAGCAGATTTCAAAGGGTACAAAAGAAATCCCAGAAGTTCACAAGTTACAATTACGTTACCCAACTGCACGACATACTTAACAATAATTAAAATACACACTCTTCATTTCCAAAGTGGGCAACAACAAAATCAACCAGTTTCCCTGTGAAGTTGACAGTCATGGAGATGGCAGGTGCAATCTCTCCCTCTGGAGACGGAAGGAGGTGATGGGTAGATTTTACAATTGGATACCTTGATAGCGCCATAATCCTACAGGAGAAGAAGGAAACGGTTACATGTTGTAGTTCACAAGCATCACAAGTGTGAACTAAGCAGATAAATGTGAGCAGAAGACTAATGGTCACTGAACTCAAACCATCAGACCAGAACACAAACCATCTCTAGTGGATTTTCTGAATTTAGAAGGTTTTCCTCTAAAATATTACATAATTAAATGTCTAAAAATGTATTATCAAATTCATTCCTACACTAAGAAATACCATTCTATACATATGAATTCTTACCCTGAGCCGTCAGCATCCTCAGACAAAACAGAATTTTATACTACCAGTAATTAAAATATATTTTATTAGAAGTAGAAGTAGGTAGAAATATATCTTTAAAGTGGAAGATTTCTCATTCTTTCAGCTTCTGTTTGGAATCAATCTTAAAACCATTTTGTATCAGGATTTTCAAAATATTTCATGAAGAAAATTTCAGAGAATGACTTTTCTGCCCCATTCTGCATCACTTAAAGACACAGACTCTGGAAGAGGAAAGTTACTAAATTCCCCTCCCATATGGCAAAAATTAAATAGCCATTGCAACATCACTAGGAAGTTCTATCTGCCACAGAGATCTGCATATCCCCCTGGAAAGAAAGCCACATCATAAGCCACTATTTTCCAGTGGGCAAAGATATTAAAAGATATGCAACTGGCAGTTGCTCAAGCATTAAAGTAAAATCAGACACAAAAAGTCTTGTCAAATAGACATGTAACTCCAGATGCAGTTACATCTTCCAACTGCTATCACATTTTTAAGTCTGAAATCTAAAGTTCTCATGGCCCAAAACAAAATAATGAGAAAAGTGAATCAGTTATAGTACTTAGAATGCCAGACTTCCAGATCTGTACATTAAGGGGCAGGATGCCATTCTCTGCATCACCAAAGCCCAAGTAGCTTACAGGGGCAGGCACCACAAACTGTTCATTTTTAACAAAAAAACTTCATCTGCATTGCATTGTAATGCTAAGGAATCAAAGCGCGTTCTTAAAGACAAGCTCCAACAAGTGATTACACAGTGATTATTATTCCCATTTCCATCATTGCCCATGTTCTAGTGGAGTTAGTATTGGGTAGTGTATTTATATTTATTTACTGTCACTGTGCATGTAAAGATGACTCACCCCCAAGTGTGATCTCTTGTGCTTGGACCAAAATCTGTGTAAAATCCTAGTCTTTCTCCTAGCCACATTGTTGGATCGTTGTTCCCAATGAATGGTTTAGAGGCATCACTCTCTATAATAGTGATAAAATCTGCACCTAAAATGGGGAAGAAAGAAAGAAAATATTTCCAAATTGATAACTGTGACCTATAAATGTGGCTTATAAATGACTACATAATGTTGTCATTTCCCTTTTGATTACACAGGGATGGACAAAAGCCCTTCAGGAGTCAATCAGGGCAAATCTTACGCTGGCAACAAAGTCATGCCCAAACTTTCAGTCACTGTCGGCTACACAGCCTCTGATGGAGAGATACTTAGTGTCTGGATGCCTTAGCTTCTCCCTGGTGCATAATGAGACTGCACAGTACAGCTGGCCTGCACATACCTAGTGTGGACCATTTCAAAAACATTAGACATAATGTGCATACACAGATTTACAGCACAGTAGCGTGTCTACTGCTTTCGCCTTGATGAACAAGTGCTACGCAGCACATCTGCACTTACCTTCATCTACCAAATCCTATTCTGCTCCGAAGTGTCCTGTGCAAGAGGGAGCAGGTTGCTGCTGCCGAAACAACTAATCAGCCCATAGCAGTTAGCGTCAGCCCCCAGTCATGGTAACAAAAGGGTTCCCAGCTCTAGTGAATTGTTGATCATCCACAGCCACCTCACTTTCTCAGGGCACTGTGGTCCCTCCCTGTTTACATGCTGAGGTGTGGTTTTGTCAGGGGAACATGACGGGTTCCCTATATTTTAGCTGCAGGATACAGGAAGAGCTATGTGGTCCCTCAAGGAACTGGCAGCTAAGAAAGACCTGCCCATGCCTTAAGGAAGGTGGGAGTCTGCAAGCTGGCCACAGGCTGGCTGAACCATCCAGGCTCAGCTTGAGCAGCAGGTCTGTATGGCTGCAGCAGCAACAAGTGCTCCCTTCTTGCCGTGACTACACCCCCCTTGGAGTGCTCTCCTAATGTAGAAGGCAGATCGAGTCACCACTTCAACCGCAGCCCTTCTGTAAGGAATTAAGACCACTCCATCCAGCACCGCTTTTGCCACATAAGATTTTTTGCTTTTGAAATGTCTTATTTAGGACTATGAAAGCAATGTTAGCAGGGAAAATGGTAGCTCAGAGTACTTTTAAGTGCATTCCCAGATTTTTGCTTCTACATTATCAGCATACATGCTGGCCACAGAAACAATGACTGAAACCATTGAGAGGGGTTGATGTTTCTTGCCTTCAGGGCAGACAGGAATTCCAGTCACAAAAGCCATTACATGTTGCATCTTCACTATTCCAACAGAGAGAAGATGAGCTCAAGGAATGCACACTGCCACGCCTTTAAAGATAACCCCTACGCTGAAGAAGTTAGCCACTCTTTTCTCTGTGGCTCTCAAAATCAGCTACTCTTCTTTAGCAAAGATACAGTTTAAGAATCTCCAGCTTAACTCTGAATGCATTAATGCATTTCCTGGAAATGTTCATGTGGTATTTTATATAACAATATACATGTAACATAAAACTCCAGAACACTGTTTCCAGCAATCAGGAATTAAGATTTATTAATTTATATTTTGGAATTTGATGCCTTTTTGATTTACCAATTGCTTCTTTTAGAAGTGATACTTCATTACCACAAAGAAATGCACAATGGACAAGATCAAGTGCCAGGTCCTGCACTTGGGTCACAACAACCCCAAGCAACGCTACGGGCTTGGGGAAGAGTGGCTGGAAAGCTGCCCGACGGAAAAGGACCTGGGGGTGCTGGTCGACAGCCGGCTGAACATGAGCCGGCAGCGTGCCCAGGTGGCCAAGGAGGTGATCGTGCCCCTGTACTCGGCACTGGTGAGGCCGCACCTCGAATACTGTGTTCAGTTTTGGGCCCCTCACTAAAAGAAGGACATTGAGGTGCTGGAGCGTGCCCAGAGAAGGGCAACGAGGCTGGTGAAGGGTCTGGAGCACAGGTCTTATGAGGAGCGGCTGAGGGAGCTGGGGTTGTTTAGCCTGCAGAAGAGGAGGCTGAGGGGAGACCTTATCGCTCTCTACAACTACCTGAAAGGAGGCTGTAGAGAGGCGGGTGTTGGTCTCTTCTCCCAAGTAACAAGAGATAGGACAAGGGGAAATGTCCTCAAGTTGTGCCAGGGTAGGTTTAGATTGGGCATTAGGAACAATTTCTTCACCAAAAGGGTTGTCAAGCATTGGAACAGGCTGTCCAGGGAAGTGGTGGAGTCACCATCGCTGGAGGCGTTCAAAAAATGTGTAGATGTGGCACTTTGGGACATGGTTTAGTGGGCATGGTGGTGTTGGGTCAACGGTTGGACTTGATGATCTTAGAGGTCTTTTCCAACCTTAATGATTCTATGATTCTATGACATAACCAGGTAAATCAGTTTTCCTAATATTCATGAATTTAAACTATAGGTACCAAAATAAATGCATTCTTTACAGTTAATAAATAAGTATGCAAAGATTAAATAAATACTCAGATATAAGCCATGAGCTATGGAATCACATATGTACAAGAATACCCCAAATTTCAATTCATCAAATGTCCCAGTTGTTTTCTCGTATCACTAGACAGCCTACAGAGCTTAGCTCTCTGAACCTTTGGTCATGGGACAGCAGAGTGAATGATGCACAAATCAGCCTGTTCCCTCTTCTAACTCCTGAGCATCTCTGCCACACAGCAAGACTTGCACAGCAGCACCTGTGTCAGTGCCTTCCCACTGCTTGGGTCTGTCAAGCCTGAGCCACTCAGGAAATTGTCGTGGTGCATTCACACCTTAGGAGGAGAGGAGAACAACAAAGGCTGGAACGACAGCAGGGATGCTTCCTAATCTCCTGAGCTGCTTTAAATCTTAAAGTGGCAGCTCCCAGTCTTCCCTGTCTCATGGGTATCGCAGAAAACAAGTAACACCTACAAGCACCACTGGTCAATTCCTTTCAATGCACCCTGCAGCAGCACTAATCTTTGGTCCAAATTCTTCATTTCCTATAGCTAATTTTCCAGGCAAAACCCTGTCCCTGAGCAACAGGTTCTAACCCTTCTTTACAGTAAAATCATGACAACTCAACCAAGCTACAGTCACTATTTTTCTTCTATACATTGCTCTGGCTCAGTGATGGAAACAGACTTGTCCGTTTCTCCTCTGTACACCTTGTTTAGGGCATTTTAATTTCAGACCCTTTAGGAATTATATAATGCTTCACATCTAAAAAAAACACAGAGAAGTTATAAAGCATTAAATTTGATCTAAAAGGATATTTACCATTATTTCATTTATGCAAAGTATTTCTCTATAGACAAGTAACTCATCAGCAATATGAGAAAAAAATCCAAATAATAAACAAATGTTTCCTCCAACCAGAAATCTCTTTAAAATGTATTTTTTTAAAAAAAATCACCTCTGCAAATGGCTTTTTAACAGAAGTGATTGTATTGGAACAGCTCACAAATTCAGGAGAAAGCCACTAGACACAGGTCCTTGTGTTAATGCAAGAATGGACTCGGTTACCCAGCAGCTGTTCTTCCTTCTGTCTCTTCAGGTGAACCCTCTCAAATATAAATGAAGTGGAAAAAAAAGTTACCTGTCTGATTAAGCAAATTAGCTGATCCTTCCAAATTAGACCATCCTTCATTGTCATATGCAAATCTAAAAGGCCAGATCATAGCAGAGAAGTCTCTTTTTGCAACCTCAAAAAAATAAATGGAAAAAAAGTCAAGTACAATCTGACTTTTATGTATTATACCTTTGCAGTCAACAACATCAGATACATGGTGCCATAAAAGACACACAAGAAGAGATGTTTTAACCAACATATTATCATAAGAAAGTTGTCAGGATTACAAAAGACTTTAGGTATTTTTGAGAAAAATCTACTATTAACAAGAGGAGAAAAGTCATCATAGTTAAAATGAAATTGTACGAGTAACAGTAAATAAATTAATATGAAAGAGACTACAAATTTTTTCACCTTTCTAAGAGGAACTACCCACTTTTTTCCACATTCTAAGGTACTACAAACCTGGATGAGTTCTAGAGAGAAAGCCAAGTGTGTATGTCTGTGTGCACGTGTGAATATGCACGTGCATGTGCGCGCACACACACAGTTTCTACTTAGCTGTCATCACCTTTTCTGCATCTTTTCCTGCATTTGTCAACAGTGATTTCTCTAACAAAAAAATTACCAACACGAATACATGTTAAGAGCAAGTTTCAAAGGACTATTTCTGAACTGCCACCAAAAGAAAAAAAGTCTAATTCATAATTGCAACCACCTGCACCAAAAATCCAATTTTATATTAGTAATCAATTAAATCATAGAATGGAAACATGTTAATTTATATTTGATCGAAACAGCTCTAATTTTGACTTAAAACTACTAAATATGCAAGCAACACACTCGGACAACTTGTAAGTAATCTAAATGCTAAACTTAGCAAGCATTAAGCATCTTAATTGCTACTATCATTGCAATACCTAATTTTTTGCCAGATAGAAAACTGGAATTTTCAGATTTTTATTCAATTTCGTAACTAGTCTCAGTCTAATCTAAGTCAACCAACTTTTCAGAGAGGTCCAATTCAGAGTTATGCATATAAATACAGAAGCATAGAATTCCTTCAGCTGGTAGGAACCTCAGGAGGTTATCTATTCAAACTCCCCTGACATAAGATCAGGCTGCTAACAGCATTATCCAGTCAAGTTTGAATACAATTAAAATAAACTCATTTATAAAAGTAACATTCAAATTGAATGTATAAGGCACACATCTCTCAGTTTTTCAGAATATTTTTTTCTTTCATAGCAGCACTATAAATCTCCAAGGACCCAGACATTTCCCACGTTCAACCTGAATTTACAAATTAAACTTTTTGCATCTTCATTTCTGCATTATTGTTGCTGAATACTTGGATACTGGTACAAAGACTTCTTCAGAACCAACCAACACACCTAAGATATCACACATGCATTCTACTGTATATTTGAAAGTTACCCTTTTCACAAACACACTACTCACCCCTTGGCCCAACTTCTTCTGGTAAGTTTTATAACGTAGACCTAATCCTAGCAAACCAACACCAACAAACAGCCACAACACTTGAAACAGAGAAACACAGAAAAGTTGTTTTTAAAGCAAGAGAAAATAATGTTATTATTGCAGTTAAACAGGACTGGGCACACTGTCATTCTAAGGTGTGCTATTCATAGAATGGGGAATGTATACATTTAAATTTCCATATATGCCAGTGATAACATTATTCCAAAGTAGTGTACTATATGTGCGCAGATACATTCTCCAAAACACAACAGGCTCAGCAGATGCAATATACCAAAACTCCTTGGAATATTTATGTAAAAACGATACCTACTGAAGAATTCATTATAGGAGATGAGTAAGAGCATCCTGTAAACTTTCCAGTGTTTTCCTCTCTGTGTTCCAGGTATGCATTTGTAATATACATTTTTTATTTTGTATTAATATGATGCGTGGAAGAAAATTTAGTTTAATTCGCAAGCCTTTAGATGACAGAAAGATGTGATCCCTGCCAGACCTCCAGAGCAGTCCTTTGTTTGACACATTCTTGGAAAGGCACTGTGGCTTCACAGAATGCAAATTCAGAGCTTTCCCGTTGCTCCTTTAGCCTTCCAAATAATCACAGTGGACACTTAAGAGCTCTCAGGGTTTAATATGTAATATGATGATCAAACTGTAATATGATGATCAAACCCCTCTGCAGTTATTTCATTTACACGGTGGCATACAGTATCTACAATGATTTCAATAACTCCAGTTTATTCTTTCATCAAATCTGTAAACAGATATGTAATTATTTTTATGCAAGTTTTCTGGAACAATTTTGTGTAAAATTGAAATATATTTTACCATGAATGATGTCAGAAGAAAGGACATGCTGTTTACATTAGTAAATGTCAAGCAATTTCATACTCTGCCAGATGCAAAGGTGCTTAAAGGCGAAGCTGAGAAAAAATACAAGTCTGGGCATGATGAGGAAGTACAAGAGTTACTGTTGTAATGTCACAAAATCAGCTGAGCAAGGGCTATGCTTTGCGACAGACAGTACTTTGAAGTATTTACTCACTTTTCTGAAATGTTTTTGAGTAGTAATATTTAAATCACTTGCATTGGTGCTCACGTTGCCTCTAACACACAAACTTGCAGGGGCCACATTCTTCTGGCCCTGAGTATATAGGCTAAAGACCTTCATAAAGATTTCAGAAACAGCCCTGAAAAGTGGTGAAGCACTATTGTCTCTGCTTTCCAAATGAGGCAAAATGAGGTATGCAAATGGTAAGTGATTTGATCCAAAGTCACAGAGGAAAAAAAGATGCAGGAATTTGAACCTTCAGCATCCTGATCTCTGTAGGGTTAAGCATGCCCCAACGCCTAGCAATTTTTTCCTTTACCAAACTTCACAATATTGACAGACGTTTTTCTTAGAAAAAGTAAGATAACAATGAAAACAAATCTGAGGCTCAAATGATTGTAGAGAAATACTTGAAAACATCATTTGCATGGATTCCAGAAGCCAAAAAGTGGGAAAACCTCAAACATTTTAGTTTCTCTTCAAAACCTAAGGAAAAAAGCAGACCTCACACATATCATCTGGGAAGCTGGGACCCCTAGGCATAGTTCACAGGCAGGAGATGACACAGGTTTCCTGAAGATAGGCCTGGTCTGGTCTGAACGTGCAGCAGGGCGTCAGGATTGTGTAGTGATGTCAGCCACAACAGGCTTTGCAGGACTGCCTCCTCACACAGGAGGAGTGTCTCATTATACAGCAGCCCCTGGGCCAGCCAAGTCCCACCCCACTGCCAGTCAGCTCATACAGCCCCATAAAGGGTGTCACACTGAACTGCTTCAAAATCAACATACCGAATGGGCTGAGAAATCATTCATATCCTTTGTATACACATGTAATAAATCCCAAGATCCAGAGAGGCCTCCTCCTCAACTCCCAAAATGAAATCACAAATGATGCCAAATCCATTTTTACATTTTCTTTTCTCCCCAGTTCATTTTTTTGGTCTCCATTTAACACAATCCATGAGGAATAGCCTCTCAACCACAATCATAGTGAATCAGCTCCTCAGTTTACATCATCATTAAAACTGGAACTAGGGCAATACCAACTACAAGTCTGGCTTCAAAACTAGCACCAGAAAAACATTTCTAAAGCATCTGAGCAAAACACTCCACCGCATTACTCTTTTTCCTCAGACAGTATCCCTAGCGTCATGGAAGAAAGGAAGTAAAATTATACTTACGTAGTTTAATGTAGTTTTTACTCTTTTTGAATAGTGGTTTTTGATTGTTTTTCACTTCAAAGATTGAGCTAAGGTCTTTCTTGGGTCCTGTTAGGAAGACTACCCCAATACATAACATTATAAACCCTGTAAAAATATAAGTCATTAGTTTTTTCATAGAGCTTTAACATATTAAACATTACTCATAAATGCACCATTTATAAACTCCCAGCTGTTGTGTTACGTTCAACCTCATGACTCCAACAGCAAAGACAATTCAAACACAGATAAACACAGATAAATGCCATAGCCAATGTAGTAATGCAGGCAATATGAGATTTATTGATAAAGAAGATCCTACTTATCATTGTCACAGTATTCACCTCAACTATGCCTGCAGCACTTCAAAAATTTTTAATTTACACTGTTGTACTTGTTGACATAAGCATTGCTTCTGACAAAATGAGCTAGTGACATTAAACATGCCACTAATGATAAATATTTTTTAAAAGTATTTCAAAATAGTAGTACTGCAATAAGAAGTCAAAGCTAAAAGATTATTTAAAATGCCACTGAACACCTGTTTCACACAAAAATAATGAAGTCCAAAATTGTATTGTTTGGGTTTGTTGTTTTTTTTTTTTCCCCCAAATAAGCTACTGCTAAGATTTAATACACCCGAAACAGCCTTATTAAGCCTGCTTTGTGCTGATGACTGAAAAGCAGACCTAATAGTAAAAGTATCTAGCCAAAGACGCCTTTACATTATGAACTCTACTCTGGACTACTGGTGAGCTCCAAAATACAGTCCATCTTTGGGTCTTTCAGGCTGAACACAAGGGGGGCTACTGACACTAATGCGACTTACAGCTATTCTTGCTCTTCCCTTGCAACCCAGCAGCCTAAGGATCATGATATTACCATATAACTTTGTGGTCCCCAGCATCAGGCTGCATTGGGTGCTAACCAAGCAGTCCTCAGAACCTGTCTCATTATTCACTATGGAAATGCAGAGATATTTTAACTCGGCTGGTACTACTGGGTCCCACTACTGCACATTTTATCAGGTTTCTTCTGTTAGTAAAATATTTGTTTAAAGCCATGTTTTCCCTTCCTCCATTCATGTACCAATTGGGAGAACAATGAAAACAAAAATATTTTAATCCTTTGATCTGGGGCGAAGTAGCAAATCTTTCAGCAGACCTCCCCACCTTTGTGTATCCCAACACCAACTTCCACAGAACCTCAAGCACACTTAGCCAGCACTCTCAAGCAAAGATTGACTTGCACTAGAGTTTCAGGATATTACATCAAAAAGGCTAGCACATGGTAGATAAATCATGCTAAAATGCTTCCAGGCCCCTATGGACAGCTACAACTCTCAGCTTAGCCCAGTGCTTTCAAAGTTTACTGGAATTAACCTGGACAACAGCAATGAAGTTACACCTACATATTACAGAACCTTAAAATAACAGCTCAATGAAAAAATACATTGTTGATTGTAGATGTCTATTATCTTTGCAGATGAACTGCTCTGTCACCAAGGTACAAGTAACACGTTTTTTATATAGGAACTACAAAAGCAACAGTTTGTTCTAAAACAGTGTAAGCAGACTGCAGCAGGTTGGGAGGCCAGTTTAACATGGCAGCATCTTGTATTCTTGTGCTCCAGAGCCAACAGAAGCAGCGGTGCTTTTTAAGAATAGACAACTAAGCACACCTGATACCTTTTAAAAGATAGTAAGCAACTTCAGTGCACTAACTGTTGCAATGCACTGTGATCACTTTTCTTTTTAATAGATAGCTCAGACTAATAGTACAAGCTCCTTTCCCATCCCTTACAAGCTAAAGGATCCAATTACCTGCAAAGAAAATGTGGGAACATAATGAATTGGATAAGAGCTCTGCTGGAGAAGTTATACGTCCTTAACATTTTTGTGGCACAGTTAATAAACTACTGAAGTCATGATTTATTTCAGAGTTATAGCTGAAGATGAAATAACCATTACTCAGTATTTTCTTATTGCCCTTACTTGTTACATCAGTTGTAGTGAAAGTTTGCAAATCAGGAAGCTGGGTCTAGTGCAATGAAGAAGGGGGCACACTTTCTCAAAGGGACGCTGATTCAAAGCCATTAAAGTTGAGGAAGACCAGGGATCCAACCCCTCAGCATTATGTTACACCACAGTGAAGCAGCATGGAAGTTCTGAATATAACAATCTTACTTTCCTTGTCACTTTTCCCGGTGCAGTTCCCTACCCAAACCGCAGCAAGAGAAAGGCAGGATATTGGACAGGAGGAGAAAGCAAGAAATAGCACGTGCACCTGAAAGAAACCAGAAGAAAACAAGCAGTTTGCCAGAAAGCCAAGCTATAAGGGAAGAAGTGCAGCAACAAATACACAATCTCATGGTTTAATTTGCAAATCTTTGGTAAGCAATGGAATGACATCAAAAAGACAGAAACTGGATTCTCAGATGGAATATAAACTCATGTAGCGCCACCAGCTGAGATGGGTTCAGTTCACAGTTTTCTTTTTACCGAAGAGAAATTTAGGGCCATCTCTGTGTTACTATCCAGTGATCGTCCCAGGTGAATTAATCACAAGTGTATTTTTCAAAGGAAATGACAGAGAGGGATTTTATGTAAAAGATTTTCTTTTGTCAAAGCATTACTCAAGAAAGCATTTGACACTCCTTTACCACATGCTTTCTTCATATAACTTCAAAAAATAAAATTAAATTGACTGACCTAACTGTGTCTACGGACCGGACCCCCAGAATGTTTTCAGAATAAAGAAAACTGCAATAAATGTAATGGAACTCTACTCAAAACATAACAAACTGAAACCCATGCAATTGCTGTAATATATGAAACACATATGGAGACTAAGAAACTGGAGTGATGGAAAGCGGTTGCAAAGACATTTACAAAACCTAAAATCATTGGAGCAACAAGGCAAGCACAGTATTCATTAATCCTTTTCAAACAGTATATAGGATAATGTGTCACATTTTAAAATGAGCCACACACTTAGCCCAAGACAATGTTTGGCATTGTTTAAATATAACGAGTGAAATATACTATTGAAACACATTAGTACCTATTAAGAAAGTAATTCTGGAGACAAAACCAGAAAGGGCTGGCTTCATTTCCACCTTCCCACCTTCATCAAGGAATCATTTTGCTAAAGCCTTTCTATTTGCTCACTTCCAATTCTTCCTCATTGGCAAATACCTGAGAATTTCTTTTCTTCCTCTCCTGTTTGCATGTTTCTGACACTGCAGGCTTATCGACTTTCCTCCAAACGTGCTGGTGTGTCCACAAAGCATAAGGTAGAGGCACATGGAAATGAAGCTCAGGTCTCAAATGCAGACTAGCTAGATCAGCAGGATGCCGCACTTTGCTTCTCAGAGCAAGGCTAAATAATGCACTGAATTATGCTACAGTACCAATAACACAACTTTCATAAACCCCTGAGTTTCCAAAAACTACATTGTTACCTGACGTACCATCTTAGGTAGCTAGCATATAGGTGCATTTACACCCTGGATTGCAGCCATATTTCTAGGGTGACTGATTAACAGATCTCTTCTTCAATTGTGTACTGAGTTATCAGACTTTTTTTCACTTTGTTATTTTCCCTCAACTGAATTCCATTTTCTGCCCACATTTTAAACTATTTCTAACAGTAAAGAAACAAGTAGTTTATTTTTTGCATGTCTCATTAATTTTCTCATAGAAAGTCTTACCATAGTAAATCAAATCGAAGCTGAGCATTTAGAAAGACTATTTATACACTAGATGATACATTTTAAAGATCTGGTTGAGGCTAAAGCAAGCATACTTGTATTTGTTCATAGTCACAAATGTACCTAAAAGAAGATGGGAGCTTTCTCTAGCGTAAATTCCTCCAGGTACAAATTTATAAGCTGTACACCATACACAGAAGAATAATTCAAGAACATAGGCAAACATGGCTGTACTCATGGCTTTCCCAGGATGCAGACAGCTAACAAAGTGTCCAGCCAGTTGAGGCCACACACACATAGTAAAGACAGCAAGAATGTTGCCGGCAACAGCAGCACTCCAGGTGTGTAAATAAAGGAGACCAGCCGAAGATGCCAAACCTGTGATGGAATAGAAAAGAATAGAGAAAGTCACAGTCAGGTATATTATCTGCCACCTTCTTTTGCACATTCTGTCTAGGAAAAAAAGAGAGTCTGGGAAATATAACTGTGCTTTGCAGCCATGAGGACTGCATCACTATAAGGACAGTTATTCCCAATAGCCAAAGACAGCCTCTTACTTTTCCCAGTATCTCATTCTTTCAAAGATTGCCTATTCAGCTGAAAACAGTGCAGCAAAAAGACAGCAGAGAAACATCATCAAGAGCCAAAACTGAACAGTTTTTTTTGTTTGGTTGTTTGGTTGGGTTTTTTTTACACAGAGCTCTCCCAGCACAACAGAGGGATGATGCAGTTTTTAAGAGATTAACAGGTCTGCCTGTTATGAACCTCCTTTAACATAATATAGAAAGAATCAAATAGGTTCATGTGAAGAGAAAACGTATCTTTCCCTGATCTTCTCTCCCTTTAGATAACCATATGATGGGCAAGAAAACAGCTATTAATCTTTTACAAACTGCAAGATCCTTGATTTATCATACTGTCTTTGACTGTGGTGGGATTTGACCCCAAACAGAACATTAACAACCACAGAAACTCTTTATAACAGGACGACTTCATTTAAAAACTCTATAGTAGGTAAGAAAATGTTTACTAACTTTCACATCATGATAGAAAATGTATAGAAACATTTTTAATATTTTTATCTTATGCATCAAGGTTCTGAGCATTTTAGAATTCAATGCTTGGATCAGGTAAAGAACCATTCTGTACTTGTTTTAAATTAGCAATGTGTGTTCATCAAAAATCAAATGCTCATACTCACATTACAATCTGCACACACATTTCTTAAACTAATACCTGCTCAAAAGGTAAATGATTTGGGCAACTGACAGTTTAAGCATTGCCAACTCTTGTGCCTTTATTGTAACTTTCCTGATATTTGATATTATATTTTGGTTCCTGACTAGGAGAAACTCAGTTTGCATTAAATTTCTTGTCTTCAAGGTTGTGGAAAATGACTTAAAAGTGTTGGCTCTTAAGTGCTCCAAAAGAGAAGGTGAATAAGAAAAAAGCAAAATAACTCATTATTTCCTTTGGTCTCTGTATTTTGATATGTCCCAATTTATTATTAAACATTTGTAGGAAATACTGCTTTGTCTTCTTGATATAAACATCTACAAACCATCAGCTAAGGCCAAAAAAGAAGCAGATTTATATTTTTATTAAACAGCATTTATACCACTCAATTTCACTCAGATGGGCCTACAAATTAAACCAAGCTGCATCCATCCATCCATGCTAAGAAGGTATTGAAAACTCACCTCTCCACAGTTCAAGAGCAGAATTATTTCCATCTCCTCCTACTTGCTCCATTCATAGCTTGCTCCACAGCATAGCTATACCATCCTCCTGAAAATCGATGTCCAGATCCAGCACTTGAATCCCTCTTCCCACCACCCAATATCCACTGTATGCAGACTGATTCACAGACATATTGCTCCAGCGGAACTGCTTTGATGTTCATACTATTTTACTGCCTGGAGATGCTGGCAACTAAGGAGACAGGAGGCAAGCTTGCCTCCAGGTGAAATGCTCATTAAATTACAAGTTATTGTGTCTCCCGCAGAATCGAAAGGCTTGTGTCCTCTCAACCCCATAACCCTAGATGTAGCCTTACACAACGCAGCCGGTGAGAACCGAAGCACTACTCATGGGAACAGAACCTCAACAGGGGCTCCTGAAGAGAACAACGCTGCTCTGCAATGGCCTGGAGATTTGGCCTGTAACCCTTAGTCAACTGATCAGACATGTATACTACAGTCAGTGACAGACAAAAAGACGCTTTGATTAGCAATTGAGTTTTCTGAGATGTGGTGTAGGATCAGAGGGCTGGAGTGAAGGGCATAAGGTAGTAGAAACAAAAATTCTGCTCAGGATTTGCACCTACCTACAAGGAACCAGGCAAAACTGGTGACAAAAGACCAGCTCCAAAATGAAAGCATCAGTCCATGAGCCAGGCCCAATAGAACTGTACCTCTAATACAACAATAAGAAAAAAGAAATCACACATTAATATAATTTTATAAACACCTGATGTTGAAAAAGAAACTTCTAGACATACAGACAAGGATGCTTGGTAATATTTTATAATCCTTTTATTTTAAACAGAGCTCAATTAGAGCACAAAATATCTCACATCCTGCTACATTTTCTCCCCTTTACTGGATGTAAAAAACATCCAGTTGAAAATAATGGCAGTTTATCATAATGTTTAAGCTATGTTCATCAGCAGAAGCACTCCACTGAAGTACTGGGTACAAAAGGCAAAAAGAACTCAGAGAAAATGAGAGGGAGGAATCCACCCCAAACAGAAGTATTTTCTTCACGTCAAATAGGGGATCCTACAGCATCTAACACTACTATCAGTCTTGGGTAATTCCAAATTACTAACTACCTCACCTGCCACTACATGTAGYTGACTCAGAATAACTAATCTGGTCTCTTTCTAGATTTTGGAACCCGGGTGAGCAACACACTGCATTCAGACTAAATTTTTACTCACCAAAACTCCTACAGAAGTATATCTTTTAATATTGCACACAGTTTGCTTTTTTTATCTGCATGCATCTCTGACATACACTATTTCCTACCATCTCCTCTCTGAAGTCAACTGCTAGACTTATTTACTGCATATTATAGATGCACTTCATTCAGAAGTCCTTGAACCTCAGTCCTAATTTAAAAATTGGTTTGCAATGTGGCAAATCAAGTTTTTTATTGCTGAAATAAAAATCATTCTGTATTAGAAAGTTATAAGATTTATTGGTATAGACACAATGCTCAGAGGTATCTGAAAGCAAGAATGAATCCACAAGTCCTCTGTGTGAAGTACCTTGTACCCACTTCATTCTATATATCCATCATCTGGTTGAGTTTTAATTTGTCACCCACTACAGCACTGGCTTTTCATTACTGTTTTGTTTAAATAATAATAAAACACTTACCCATATGGATTAGGGTCTGGACCTGTATGTGGATGTCCACTTACTGCCCATCTAGAAATTAACGAGACCTCCCCAAATATCCACAGGGTGAGGAACATGAGGCTGCCAAAAGCAGTCCCTGACAAAAGCCAATGAGGGTGGGAAACAGTCTCTCTAGCTGCATTACCAGTTTTGTTTGCGTCTTGTTTCCTCTTGTCTCCACCTAGAATAACAACAGAAATATAGCCAAGAAAATTATCAAATCCTATTAGAAAGGGTTACTGAGAAAAAGAAATAGCCAAAATCACAAAATTACCAGAATAAATTACTGGCTCAGACACAAAAGCTAACTTATCTGATCATCTGTGGAAATTGATAAGACAAAAAATCTCTAGTAACATTCCTAGGTTTGTCAGGAAAAGCTACTCAGCCTAAGTGTACAAAAATGGCAACCTGCCCATATGATTATTCTTCATGCTACTGGAATTTAAAAAATTAAATTGGCTTTGGAAATCAGCAGAAAAGTTATTAGAATTTGTTCAGAGGATTCTGTTCTCTGAAACTCTAAACTCTGATAAGAACAAAACCCGACACTTTCAAAGAAGCCAGAAATAAACTCCCTTACTTCTCTTCTCCTTTTTCCATGCACTTTAGATCCTCTCTCATCTAAGGAAAAAGCAGCTTCTTCAATTGCATAGATACATTGTTTTGTCACCTAGGAAGAAGGCAGATTCCCTTCCTAATCTGCAGTAGATTCCCTTTCTAAATTATGATGTAAGCTCAGGCTTAATTTATGTCATGTAACGCAAGTCTACAAACAATACACACGATGCCAATTTATACCCACTTACACACAGATACGGTCTTATCTTTCAATTAATTCATTCAGGTTATACTGAGAAGGAAGGAACTTCTGAGGATTTAACGTGAGCTGCCTTAACTAACGAACCCARCCTCGCTGTCTTCCTTGGCAATACCACCTTCACAGTTTTCAAGTGTCCTTAGCCTATGCCAGCCCCCACTGCTGTGTACTCTGTCCAGACACTCCAAGAACTAAGGCAAATTTTGACCAGGGCAACTTGTCCACTCTTCCAATTCTTTCTGTTTATTTTGCAACATCCGCTGTTTCCCAGMTTTGCGCTGTCTCCCCTTCTCTGTCAAAGGATATGCACTGGCAGGGAAACTCAAAGAGCAGACTGACTTAAGAAAATAACAGAAATACCACAGATGTTTCATGTTGGAATGAGGATAACCCATTCTTGTTTTATTGGTCTAGGTTATGCCTTTGTTTGCATTACTGTCACATTATTGATGCTGCAACTAGTTGGCAGTTCCAACACCAACTTTCTACAGCTCATATGAATTGTGATACCAATTCTGCCACGTTATGGGCAGATGGAAGTACCCCATCGTTTCTAAAGTCTGCGATGCTCATTCATCAGGTCTAAAAACAGACTGTACTGGGGAAAAAAAAACCCACAACCAACAAATAATCGAAACCCAGTGACACATAGATAGGTATACCTTAGCATGTTTTCACAACTGCCATCTTTGCTGCAATATGCTTACCTAAATAAATTCGCTCCACTGCTGCTATAAAACCAATTGTCAGTATGACAGTATTGGCAGCTTGTGAGCTCCAGACGGGGTTTAGTGATGTATACCAGATGCGAAGAACAAGGAGCATTATCTTGCCTAGCATGAAACCCCATATCCTGATGAACCTATAAGAATCAGTTTTTGAAATAGTGATGCATTTGAGGAAAAAAAAATAATCTTAACTTCTTGGGAAAAAAAAAAGAAAACACCTTTTAATACAAAGAAATGTCAGTACAATCCCATCAGTATAAGAAAATACCTTTGTAAACTGTTTCCTGACCACCATGTTACTGTTTGAACCAGCAATGAGGAGGAAACACCTGCAGCCAAGATGAATAGTCTAATTGAAGCATTTGGTGCCCGGTATGATGCTAAGCTTCCTACAAACAAACACACACATACAGAGGTTGCTTTAATGGGCAATAGAGATCAGGTAGTAAGGATTTCCTGTGCATTAGTTCAATCTTGTCTGTAATTTGGATGGCTACACCATTCATCTGAAAACACATAACACTACACCTTTTTAAACAAACCAAAGAAATGTAGGTATGGATAGAAATTGGGTATGTATGACATTATAGCAGTTACCATTTTCAGGAAAAAAACACCATGAAGCAATTATCCAAGACTGCAGTGACTGCCTTCATTTAAGTACTTATGGTCATTGATCTCATAAATAGGATATATGGATAAAATACCTAACCATGCAGATATTCCTGAACAGTGCACTTACATAACTCAAAAGCCATAAATTTTTATGTATGGTGACTGCTCGTTTCTAAAAAGGATATGGTTTTTGCCACAGTGCACTTACATAACTCGAAAGCCATATCCTTTTTAGAAACAAGCCGTCACCATACATTGCACAAGTATTAACAGGCAATTGCCTTAGCGGGTGTGAACAAGGCTTTCTCTGGCCCAGTATCTGGTCTCAGAGTGGTCATTAGCAGCCTGTGTCATCTTGTTACTGAAACTGTCACTCCCCCAGTGACTGAAAGGAGACAATGCACATGCATCTCTGCCATTTCCCAGGGCACAGTGACCTCATCCTTATCAGCAATTTTAAACTCTGCTAGCAGGTTTCCAATTCAAGTTACTATGGGTCACACACATTGTTGTAACTTCAGTCAGTGTGGCAAACTCTGGCCCAGGGCCAGCAACAAACACCAGGAGAAGCAACATTGTTTTGCTACCTGCCATTTGCCAAGTGAGTATGAGTCAAACTTGAAGAGACCTTAAGCAAGGAAGGCCAGAAATGGAGCAGCTGATTCTGGCAATGCATGCTAGGAATCCTCCAACTGTCTATTTCCTCATTCTGCTCAGAGTAAAAGATGCAAAGCTTAGAGCAAAGATGGTAAAATTAAATCAATGTGTGGTGAAGGCGTACTTGTATGGACTTTAGCAGAGATTGCATGTACGATGTACACAGATTTCTGTCGCTAAATTGTGCTGAAATCCACAACTCTGCCTCTTTAAATCTTTCATCACTTTTGCTAGCCAGATTAAAGCTAGCGTGGGTTTGCCTGCTGATAGTAGACACACCTTTTGTTGCTGAGCAAGTACACCCAAAATGTAAATATAGCTATCCAAACACGCAAATTTACTGTGTGTTGTCTGAAGACATAGATTCAAATGGACACTATCACAGCGGTCGTTCATTGTTGGGTTGTGGTTTTCTTTTAATAGAACACAAAATCCAGTAGTATGAAAGGATACAGTAATTAAAACAAAAGTTTTGGAGAAAATAAAGCTTCCTGAAAAGGCAAAAAGAAAGATAACAATGAATAAGGGAAGAGCCTTTTCCATTAAGAACAAAAAACTCCAACCCCCTAAATATTCTGGTTTTAGCTAAGCATGAAGAATTTCCAGATTTTTTGATTGTGAAATTGAAGATTGAATATTTCCAGTGGAATGGAGTGGAGCATGCATGGGGTAGACTGTTCTGCCTCATTTTGTTCAACAAGCTCCAGAGGAAGGCCATGGCCTTTCTGAGAATGGAAAAAGATCAAAAAGAGAAAGAAGGAAGTGTCTAGATATGAAGAAGAAAGCAGGAAGWATTGAGGAATAGGAGAAACAGCAGCACAGTATGATAGGACAGAAATAATTTAAAAGACAGAATGAAGTGATGAGGACCAAGTAAATGGAAAGTCCTAAAGCCCAGTGCTGCCTGTGCAAGGGCATCTGGATAACTTGAGAAGCTGCAGTAGGGAAGCAAGTAAAGAGTGAGAGTTACCACTGTTGGCTGCTGAACTCCTTGCTGGAGACAAAGAGGGTGAGGAACATGCTCTTACATCTTCCCCAAATGCTAATGCTCACTGTAGGGCAACAGGTAAGGAGAATAAAGAGTAAGTACAGTAGAGCTGGGAGAGAATACGGTGCAGACTTGCCAAGGGGTGGACAGTATCAGGAGTGTTTGGGAGATGGAAACAGCAGGGGGATATGGTCACTGTGGGAACAGTTCCTGTTCAGGCAGGAATGAAGGGGAGGTCATACCTGTGTACAGCAATGCTCAGGTTAGCCCAAAAGTCAGGATGCATACAGGTTCTGTCTCCCCATGCTCTGGAGTCCTTTTGTGACCATATCCATTAACACATCCTTTCCCCAGACTACTACTGAACTGAAGGTACTAGCTTTTTTTTTGTAGTTAATATCTTCAGGAGCTTGTGATTCAGGTGAAGCAAACAGGCATAAACCAACAGACTTAACACACCGTTATAGGCCTGTCACTGCTCTTTACTTAGCAGAACAAAAATTATACACATTTAAGCGATTTCCATCTCTTTTGGCAAAATGAACTAGTAAACATAGCAAGATGATCTGAAGGACTAATCTCAGATAAATTTTGTGTTACTGTGATACCTGAAGGAATGCAGGGTGAAATTTGAAATGCTTACACCCATTACTAGTTTCTAAATTAGCAGATCTTGTAGAAAGCAATGCACTGAGCACTGCTGCAGAAAGCTGAAATGGAAGACTCTGCTCACTGAAAAGCCTATTAAAAAACAACAAAAAAAGTATTAGGATGGATATGACAGAGTAGAAAAAGAAAATAACATCGTAAAACTATACTTCATCTAAACTGATGAAGCCAATGAGCTGTGTTCGGTTCTAATATATTTTTAGAAATAAAGAACAAGAATTCTTTTTAAAAAAATAAAGTCATGCAGCAAAAGTAAATAAGATGTTCCTGTTCTGTCTTCAACCAGTAAAAGAAGAAAATTATATGGAAAGTGATTCTCTGATTATCATCTTATATTGATAAATGAGAAGCCAGGAACTGCTGCTTCTGAAAGAGAAGCCAAAAACTGTGTCTTCTGGAAGACACCAGTTAGCAGCAGCATTTTCCCTGTACGCAGGATGAAGATCTTTGTCTCCTCATCCAGGTGTTGCAAACTCATTAGCAACAACTTGCTTCTGAATGTTGCTGTAGTTGCCAAACCTTCTCCAAAAAAACTTTCAGAAAATCAACAAGAGCTAAGACTTGCACCAGTTAGCTGAACACCAGAGGGAATCCCAGCAAGTCTTGCTTTAGGGAGGAGCATGTGGGATGGGTAGTCCAAGCAGTTTTATCTTGAATATAAGATCAAACTTTCTTCCTGTGCAGCTGACAATATGAGAGCCATCTCACACTCGGGATGAGCTTATAACCCCATCAATATGCTACAAGCATATAGACACATTTAACAAAGAAAAAAAAACATATTAACAAAAAAAAAAAAAACCTGCTTCAGAAAGTAAGTCTACCAAAAAGAACATTTCACTCACAGCAGATCACTTATTAATAGCCCCAAGCTGTTCTGTTACATCTCATCTCTACCCTCTACTCTACAGAACTGCTGTACAAGACACCTGCTTTGCTGATCTCTGCAATATCGAAAGCTTCTTTCCTACAGGGCATGACTTGTACTAATTTAAAAGCTTGTAGAAATAAAAGTGAAATGAGATTTGTTTTTAATTATGCAGTACTGGTCTAAAAACCAACACAATGGATGCAAACAATATTCCTCTGACCATATCTAAAAGCTCAAAAGAAAAAGAAAAGCATGAGTTTGGGAGAGCAAGAACTTCTTATTCCTGTCTCTTTTCAGAATCATCTGAATTTTGAGGCAATTTGGAATGTTTATTCTTATGCCTTGATACCAAGATGGAATCCAGAACTCACTACGGTGCATACTTACCAACCATAGTCAGTCTCAGGAGGGCTAGGATGTACTTATTGTTAGCCAACCTCCAAAAGGGGCCAATTATCAAGAATATTGGAGAAAAGAAGGCAACAGCAAAAACTTCTAGACCCGTGAGTGCCAGTGTCTGAAGGGGGAAGTAATAGATCATCGGTGGCAGTGCATGGTAAAGAGACCAAGAAATGTAGCCTAAAAAAAAAAAAAAAAACCCATCATATATTTTCAACAGCATGGTTTCCTGGAGATTACTTAAAAATATACCATTTTATACTTCCAAATGTAGAATATCAAATGTATTTGATAGTAGTTCAAGTAACAATAGCTGCTTTCTGTGAAGAAATATTTGCTATTTCAAGTTAAATAAACACATTTTCCCAGGAAATAAAACGATGAGAAGAAAAGAGCTCTTCCCTCACTACTTTGATCTTCAGTGAAGGAGTGCTCAAGCTAGGAAAGGGCTGATGCTCAGAGGGAACAATGCTGGCTGAATAAGTAGTCCACCCACAGTCTCAGGGCTCCTCAAGGACAGATTGGTGGCTAAATGAATTATTCTAGTAAATCGGTGCGCCGCTCTCCCCTGAAGACACCTTATCTAGGCACACTAGAACTGCGCTACGAATTTCTGTACGTTTTGCAGGAGATGCACCGAGCACCTGAGCCCGCCGCCCCGCGGGTACTGGGGCAGGTGACCACCTCCAGCGCTGCGGCTCGCTGAGGGCGGCGCAGCGCAGCTCGGCACCGGCTCTACCAAGACCTGCGCAAACACTTAGCTGAGGGCACGCAATAAACCTAGGCTGGCCCAAGAGACAAAAGGCACTCCAGCACTAGAAAAAAAAAAGACCCCAAAGAAGAACATTCAGCAGTGACCATTATTTACTCATTTCCAGCGGAAGAGCTTATTTTGAAGCACCTTTCACGGGCAACACCTCCCCACAGACTGTAAGCCCCACGGCGCTACGGGCGCCGGCCGTTCCTGGGAGAGACCCCTGCCGCAGGGCTCCCAAGCGAGCCCTGAAGGGGGCCGACCGGTGCCGTTAACCGCTTCCTCAGCGGCAGCGACCGCCGCCTCTCTCCCCGGCCCGCCTCGGGCACCGCGGCCCCTCGCAGCACCCAGCCCCGTCGGGCGACACCACCGCCACCTACCCAGGAAGCTCTCCGAGAGAACGGCCTTCCACAGGGAGAACATTGCCCCGCGACGCCGACCCGCTCGGCTCGGCTCAGCGGGCGCTTCGCCCCTCTCGCCCGAAGTCTAGTGGCGAGTGCCCGGGAGGGCGCGGCGCCGCCGCCCGTCCAGCCTCACGGAGCCCGCCCGGCACGCGGCCGCCGGCGAGAGCGCGCCACAGCGCCGCCTGGCGGACCGCGGGCGGCTGCGCACGGTGCACCTCGGCCGTGTCGGAGCGGCGGGGGAGAGCCGCTTCCCCGGGACAGGGGCGGTGCGGCCCCCAGCCGCGAGGAGGGGTAGGCAGGAAACCTGCCAGATAGGGGTGATGGCGCGGTGCCGGCCTGCGGGTTAGGGCTGGGCACGAGGAATGTCTCCAGGCCGCCAATGTTCAGCCCACCAGTCTCAGCCCGGTGCCATGGCTGACAGAAATGACGGCTCCCTGAGGCCTCTGGCTCCGAAGGGCCGAATTTCCCTTTCATGCCAGCGCCCTGGCTGGTGAGGGAGAGGAGTGACCCCCTACCCGAGCCTGCAGGTGGCTGCGGAGCCACCCTTCGCTGAGCCCCAGCGAAGCCCCACAGACCAGTGGCTGTGCAGTCACAGAAGTGCTCATGGTGGCAAAGCCCATGTCGAGATGGTACTGCAGCTAGAGGGGATGGGCCGATGTGAGGTTACTGTGAAGAGATGTTCAGTTAAACCAGGCATTTTTTCATGGAGGTCAGCCTGGATGGCCAGAGTTTATTCTTCACAGCCCTGCGACAAGGAACGGTGAGTAGATCTTGCCCCTTCACTGCTGTGTTACCAAAGGTGCATTTGTCCACTGGACAGTCACACCAGCAAGTAACAAAACAGAAGCAAAGGACTGTCATCCCACAGGCTGATGGGGAAAAGAGGAGCTGAATCCCTTTCTAGTTGCATAAATATATGGTTGATTAACTGTTATTACATGTCTTTTTTGGGGGGCAGGGAAGGTGCTGTGCTCATCTTAATGAAATGTGCTTTGCTTTAAAGCAGACTGAGGACTTCTGATAAACAATCCTGTCTGCAAAAAGCACCAAAAGAAGCATTTAGTTTCCTGAGATTCCTGGGTTGGGGCTTAAGCTRCTCTGTGTGTTAATTTTAGAAGGAGCTATATGAACCCAGCCATGACCACAGCTGCCAAGTTCTGACAAAAGGATTACATAAGCAAAACATGAATTTTAGAATTTTCATTTTTGGTATGAAAAGTAAATTTGTAGCTATGAACTAAGAACTAAAAAACCCTTTTGCTGTTGGGATATGTCATCTTCTTAAGTTTTATTAATCTTCATACAGTACCCTATATTCTCTCATTTGTGTTAAAGCTGCTATCCCATTCTAAACAAACCTTATGATATGCATTTTCCTTCCCTTGTGCCTGTGAAACTCAAAATCCATAGGAGTAAACTATAAACCCCTGACACCTGTTAAACATGGCCTATTACTAGCAATAAATTCCTGTCAAAACATTTTGGGGGGCAAAGTACTAAGGAAAAGTTTGTTCCAGTACTCTCATAATCAAGTAATTAATTTACTCTGCAGTATAATGGGGTTTGGCTAGCTACAGATACTCTACTGAATTTTGGTTGGTATTTGAAAACATATATATGTTTCAAATGTCCACAAAAGAATTGAAGTATATTGATGAAAAAGTCAACTTCTCTAGGGGAAGAAGAATGAGGCTCGTAGGTTTAATGACCTTCTTTCTCTTTTGTCTTCTCCAAGCTCCATGTAACTAAAAGCATCTTTTATTTCCTTCATTTAAGAAAAGCCATCCCAGAATAGTCACCAAGTTCACTTATCACTGGTTTAGGATTATGCAAGTGATGACACCATTTCATCTTGCTGTGGCGTGACGCAAATGGAACTTGTAAGATGAGATCCTTGGCCAGAGTAAACCCAGAACATGACTGCTTTTGTAGCTGCGTAGCAAGAGTGTGAGGCTTGCAGAATGTATTCAGCCAACAAATATTTGAAACAATTTTGCAACACTTTTTGTAATTAAAGTATCTTGCTTCATGGTTCAGAGGCAGAGTTCCAGTAAAACTAGACACGACTGGTATCGTGAACCTGACGTGCTTGTGTGGTTTCCATTAAACTCAAAGCAATGAAAATTGAGATTCTATGGTTCTATGAAATAATGCAATTCCTGACAAATTTAGCCATTGTATTCTGTGTACTCTCTCTGAGATTCTTAGTAACTACTAAGTTTGGCTTAGAATCATAGAAGCATAGAATCATTAAGGTTGGAAAAGACCTCTAAGATCATCAAGTCCAACCGTCAACCCAACACCACCATGCCCACTAAACCATGTCCCAAAGTGCCACGTCTACACATCTTTTAAATACCTCCAGGGATGGTGACTCCACCACTTCCCTGGACAGCCTGTTCCAATGCTTGACAACCCTTTCGGTGAAGAAATTTTTTCTAATGTCCAATCTAAACCTTGGCACAACTTGAGGCCATTTCCTCTCGTCCTATCGCTTGTTACTTGGGAGAAGAGGCTATCGATCTCACCCCCGACATCGGCATGCCACCCCTAGGCTCATCTCTAGTGAGCCTGGTTTTATCCCCTTCCCCCTTCGTACCTAGTTCAAAGCCCTCTCGATGAGCCCCGCCAACTCATGGGCAAGAATAATTTTCCCCCTTTGGGACAGCTGAACTCCATCCGTTGCCAGCAGGCCCGGTGCCGTGTAAACTTCCCCATGATCAAAAGCTGAAATTCCACTGATGGCACCAACCTCTGAGCCACATGTTAATCAGGTGTATTTTCCTGTTTCTTACAATATTATTCCCTGCCACCTAAGGGATTGAGGAGAACACTACCTGTGCTCCTGATCCTGCAACCAGTTGCCCCAGTGCCCTGAAGTCCCTTTTGATCGCTTTGTGACTTCTCCCCACAACCGCATCGCTGCCAACCTGCATAACCAACAGTGGGTAATAGTCAGAGGGCCGTACCAGACCAGGGAGTCTCCTAGTAACGTCTCTAACGCGGGCCTCGGGGAGGCAGCAGACTTCCCTGTGGGACKGGTCCAGCCAGCAGATTGGGACCTCTGTTCCCCTCAGAAGGGAATCGCCCACAACGATTACCCTCCTCTTTTTCTTAACAGAGGCAGTCATAATGCGTGGGGCTGACTGACTCGACCTACACACCCCCTGGATGGACCTTCATCTACATCCTCATTTGCCTGGCCCTCAAGTTCCAGAGCCCCATATCTGTTGTGTAAGGGCAACTGGGAAGGCGAGGGAGGCCGGGAGGGGATTTGCTTGGCACCCCAAGCAAAGACCCGTTTCCATTCCCCCCTGTTTCTTAGGTCCCCTCCTCCTGCCTGCTGGCAAGAGGGAATGGGATCCTCTGCTTCTTGCAGAGCCTCCACCTGCTGCCTTTGCCTCAGGGATGGCAGCGTGTGGCTCCACCAATCTATCTCCCTCTCAACACTCCATAATGCTCCTTAACCTTTCCACTCCCTCCTTCAGCTCTGCCACCAGGCTGAGCAGATCATCGCCCTGGTCACACTGCGCACAGGTGCTGTCTCCGCTGCCCTCCGGCACCAGTGACAGACCCAGGCACTCCCTGGACAGCTGCACGCTTGTGTGGGAGCTGCGTCTGGGTCGCCACACTCCTTCTGGCCGTAGCTTTCGGCCGGGTGGAAACCATGGCTAAGTCCCCTTCTGGGAAGGCGATGACCGCTAGTTAAGTTAGCCTCTAGAGCCGGGAGGGGGACTGCGCCCTCCCTGCACGAACTGCCCGCGCAAACCGCCGCGCGGCGCCCTAGTCGCTCGCGCTCCCTGGGGGCTGCTCTTGTATGCGAGGGGGTTGCGCCGCCGTCACCCAAGTTCCCGCYCACGCTGAGTCAGGGCTGCCGCCCGTCAGGAGCTCCCTCCTCCGGCTCTGCGGGGGCGTGGGGGGGCTGGGGCACCCTCTCTCTCCCAGCGCGTTTGCTTTCGCGCTTTTGCCGCTTCAAACATAACAAAGTTGCATTCCAGTTCTCTCCATAGAGTTGACACACAGATAAGCATCTGAGCACAAGAGAAGGGAGTTGTGAGGTGTGGTGTGTTTTGGAATGAAAACAGATCTGTCTTAAATACACAAGTCAATGCTTACAAGGTGGTTCATTACACATATATGTGTAGAAATGCCTTTCACTATATTTTTTTATTCTTGGAGTGCCACATGTGTAGCTGATAAAAAATAAAGCAATAGTATTTGATCTATACAGGAATACAATGGTGGCAAACCAGCAAAACCGAGATAGCATACTACAATAGGAGTTTCCACTCACAGAAGAAAAGAGTATCTTCGTTTTAGAATAGTATCTAATATACCCTTAACCTAAGGCAGACATAAAAAATTATCTGAATTTAACAGACAATAAATTACAGCCCCACAATTATATTGGTATTGACAGGGGTAAACCTCTCTAAAGCTAGTGATTATAAAAAACAATGCTTTATTTGGGTTCCAACTATAATACAAGCACGTTTTGAAAACCAAAATAAACACATGGAATTTAAAAGAACTGTCAGACACCTGGGAGAAGTTGTCCTTGCATATTGCCCAGTAGAGATGTGCCTGAATGGGCGTGACTAAGAAGCAAAAGAAAGTGCCAGAGAAATAGAGGAAAAAAGCATTAAAGCACAAACATAATTAGGATTAAGAAAGTGACTCTGGAAAAAAGCTGGGGTGGTTGAGTTTACAGTTAGGCACCTGCCACAGTCATAGTGGAAACACAAAGACTTGCAGGTAATTAGATGCCTATTCTGTTTGCACAACAGTGTAAAGCTTCTTAATCATTACCTTTACACCTGTTATGCAAAACTCTATATGCATACTCAACATTAATTTGGTTGTCATTTTCCCAAGGTTACAGTATGTTGGCTACAAAATGTTATTTATTTGTTACACCTGGGCTGAAGTGTAACCTCATCTCTTCTAAATTAGCCCTAAAACACAGGCCTAATAAATATTGAGATTTGCTAAAGACCTGAAAAGTAAAATGTTCTGTGGGACATGACACATGAACATTGCCCCAGAGTAATTCCAGTAATGTACTCCATATAACAGGTCTTGATCCATTTTAATATGTATTAGAAATGGCAGGTACAATCAAGTCTGATTGAAATCAGCTAGTGTTGCAGGTCTTTACTGTAGGAAAGAAATTATGCATATAGCTATGCAGCCAAAGAGAAGAGAAAACTCTCTGGCCATTTTACAGCCGCCTTCACACTGAGAAGTGAAAATTCTAGAGCTTGAACATCTGATAATTGTCAGCCATTCATTTCTAGTAAAAGATAGGCCAGACCAAGTGTAAAATAGAAATAAGTACAACCAAGAATCTGGTAATAGAAAACTATTACCTGATTTCTTGTACGTAGTGAGGACAGTTTAATGTTTTACTCAGAAGTATGTTGACTGTTTTCTGCTGTGAACTTTGATGTCTTTTCATTCACCCTTAACTCTACTCCCATTAGCATGAGAACAATGCCCTACAGTGTAATTCTTACGCAGTTTTCCATGCTCTGAATGTTTTTATTACTGATACATTTTGGTAACCGCACTGTGCTTCTGTTACTCCAGGTCTTTGTTTCTCAGGGAATTTTTAAGCAATTAACAGTCTTTGTGATTTTCTAATGAACAAACAAACCATATTTATCACACTTGGTCATGGAGTGTTTCTGTTAAGTACGCATACTGGAAAGGCTTTGCCTTTGGTGAATGTGGTGAACCTCAGGATCCTGGCAACCCTGCAGCGCTTTCTAAAAGGTTCTTCAGACAAGCAGCCAGAGCTCTAAACCTTCGCTGAGTTTGTGAAGTCTCAGCTCCTTGACGTCTTTCTACTCTGACAGTAGAATATTCCTCAGCCGAGGATTCAATTCCTTATTGGATGTTTTATTTCTGGTATCTCTTGTTTTTTTCTTTGATGTGTAAGGTTGGTTTTGTTCTGGGAGGGGTAAGGATCTTTCTTTTGGTTTGTGTTTATTATTCTGAAGCACTAACATTTATTGGTTTCTATCAATTTCTCTCCATTTTCATAGCTCTGAAGTACTTTCAGGTAAATCTTAAGAACAAAGAGTGTTTGAGGAACATATTCGATTGTGATAACCAACTTTACCTTTAAAGTTAAAATGAAGAAGTCTAACCTTTTTTTTAATAGGCACTTTTGCACAGGAAGCTGCAAGAATCCGAGCAACCACTATCCCCAGGCATGCACATGCCCCAAGAGGGAATTGTCATTCCAGTGTTCTTTCATTTTATGACCAGTTTAAGCTGAACCAGCTAAGAAATAATTGGTTATTAGGGACTTGCCTCACATGGGATTTTCTTGTATATTGTAGTTTTCAAAATAGCCTATAGCCAGTATCTATTATATCTTTTTTTACATATGATTTCTAGGATACCTCTTAGATCACAGGAGATGTAGGTGCACTTTTAAGGGCTGTTTTAGGACATCACTCTTGCCAAAGCTCCATGGGAAGAGCACATTTTGCAGCAGCAAAGCCCAGTAGTCTGGTTTGGCTGGCAAGAGTGAGAGAATACTCTGGGGAAAGGGGCTTCAAGCAGCCAAGACTTCTGGAAGCTGAAAGTGTTTTTGGACTTAAGAAAATGAACTATGACTTATGTCATGTTTATTATGAAATTGAGATGCCAAAGTCATGCAAGAGAAGGAAGTATAATGCTGATCTCACAAGCTATTCATTTCAAGATAAGCACTGAAGTGTCATATCACCATTTAGGATACTCTACTAAAAACTATGTCTCACTGTAAAAAATGAAATGAGACAGTTTTTGTTAAAGATGAAATGCAAAATTAAACCTCAGGTTTACATGCTTTGGTTTATGAAGTTTATCATTAAAGAAAGGCATCGCATTTCTCATTTCAGAGAAAGTGGCACAATTTTTTTCAGTATTCCTAGAGGAACAACCCCCACTCCCCAAACTGACATTTTCAGGATAACTTTTTCTTGCAAGATTATTTTTGATTGATCAAAGTATTTTTTTTGTTTACTTTTTATTTACTTCTTGTTAATATTGATAATAAAATTTATTTATTTATTTACATAAGCATCATAGTATTAAAATCAAAGTAGATAAGCAGTGCTTTTCACTCCAAATTGGTCAAAATTGAATTTGTCACTGCTTTTTTAAAGAACAAGATTTCATTAAGTTTCCATAAAATATTTTCAGTTCGTAGGACACCCCCCCAGCACGGTATGTCGTACGCTGTCAGGTGACTCTTAACTTGATTAACAAATACCAGTGGTAACATAGTGTTCTGAATTTCTTTTCAGAAATAGAACTCGGACAGAATCTTACTACCGCTTCACTATTTGTTTTTCTCCCGGAGCAGCCCTCCAGGAGGCGTGAACTGCTAATTTAGTAACAGGTTCGGGTAGAACCAGGGGCCCAGGGGGTGAGGAGAGCTCGGCGGGGTGCTGTCCGGCCCTGCCGACACCCTCCGGCCCCGCACGGGCGGCGTTTCACCTTCGCTCCCTCAGCAACTCCTGCCCCGGCGACTCCCCGCCTCGCGGCCGGGCGGGCTGCCCGGGGCCCGGGGGCTGTTTGCCTCGCCCGTCCCTGCCGCCGGCGGCCAGGAGGTGGCGGTGGAGCCCAGCGGCAACGGCGGCGCGGGCAGCCGGCAGGCACCCTGCCCCGTGGCGGCTCAGCCCCCGGCGGCTGAGACGGGCGTGGGACAGAGCCGGTGCCCGCCCGGCCACGGCTGCTCTGCAGCCGCGCCCCCACGCCTCACGGGCTTCCGGGGCTGGGCGGTGCGGGCCCCGCCGCGGATGGGCCGGGCCGCTCCTTTCCCCTTCCTCCGCTGGCCCGGCGCCCCGCGCGGGGTGAGCGCTGCCCGGGGGCGCGGCCCGCCGCCAGCCACCTTCCGAGCCGCGGCCCGGGGAGCGTCAGTCTCCTCCTTTCCGTCCCGGAGGGCCTGAGCTGCGCGGTGCCGGCTTTCTCCGGCCTCACGGCGGGAGGAAGGGCGGGGCTGCCGGGGCTCTGGGCGGTGGCTCGTAAGGGGAATCTCCCCCAAGCGCCCGACACCTTGCCCTCTCCCCTTCGCCACAGGTCTTCGCCCAGCGCCGGGGCCGTGGCACGGAGGTGGGCTGGGCTGGGTGTAACAGGCCCGGTGGCCGGGTCAGCGGGGAAGGCCGCTGTTGGCTGGAGCGGATGCCTGCCCGGGGCCTGATTGCAACCACTCTTCCCTCCCACGGAACGCAGACCTCCCGGCGTTTTGCACGTCCCCAGGCACATCCTTAGCCCTTAGAGCAGGCAGCAAGCACAAAGTAACAGCCTGTTGTCGCTGGGCGTGCTGTGCCCTGGATGAGTGACTGTCGGCAGACGTCTGAGCAGGTGCTGCGGAGGCACGGCTGGGCAAGCACAAGGCATTCACCTGCTTCTTGGTGTCCACCCAGTTGTTGGTAGGGAGCTTTTCATCGAAGACCTAGTGCAGCTGCTGTGTTGACTCTCCTTCGAAATAAGAGCCTGGATTTAAAATAAAGTGCCAGTTCAGAAGATACATGTGACCAGTCAGAGAAAGTCATCCCCTCTTCCTCGCAATGGACACTCAGTCTTTGAAGGGCCTCTCTGAAGTGCTAATGAGTTGCCTCCATGATCATTGTACTTCAGTGGCAGCTGCCCTGGGCAAATGCACAGTATCTCCACTGTAGATCAGAGTCAACCATATATACGAGTTAACATATGCAATTTTGGCTCCCACATTTTCCCCCTTCTCTCTATGTAATCTTAGAAATTAACATGGTTACCGTTCCTATTTGGAAGGAGCCTTCTTATTGAAAACAGAGTATTTGAAGTTGGCAATTCTCACATCTGAAAAACATAGCCACCTTTTTGCATACTGCTTCTTTATCAACCGGTTAGAAGAATCAAAACAATGAGCTCTTTCAGGAGTCTTATATTAGCCTTTTCTTCTGTAAATGAGTAAATGATCCAGAACAGTTCTTGTAGAATAGGAAGAAGTTTTTTGAAGATTTGATCCTTGCAAACCACATTGATTTAATCATGCGTTATATAGGTATTTCAGTTAAACAGAAGAATAACATCATCGGGGAATTCTTCCCAAGGCAGTTAAGAGAATATACAGTTAATTGTTACACTAACAATTACATAGTTAGGTTGAGAAAACAGCAATAAGTGTTACAGTAAAAATACGCAAGAAAGTTATGTTTCTTCAATAGGTCAATGCAAGTAAAGTTATTTTTTGGGATGACGGTTGTCTTTCCAAGACACAATGCCCCAAAATACAGGAACACTTTTACGTTCCACAGACAGGAGGCAGATTGTTGTGAATGCAGTGGTTAACTGAATCTTTTTACCAAGGGGAGAGGAGGTCGTGTTGCTTCTGTTCCACCACTTAAAAAAGCATTGCTGTCTGAATATCCAGTGTGCGTGAAGCAGACGTTGCTTGAACTTTATAGCTGTGTAACTGACCCCAAAATAAGTGCAGGAAGTGGTTTATACAGTAATATTGTGAATGCCAAAAACCATTCAAGTAATTAAATTGTTGCATATGTTTCCTGTTTAACTCTGTCCTTCGCAGTCACTTTACCCTTGCTCAGTGCCACCATTCTCAGAAGGTACTTTTTGAAAAGCAGCAGTGCCCTGTATGTTGATAAATAAAGTGCCAGACCATGCAGCAAAGTGCTAGGTAAAAATCACAGTTTAGATGTTTGAATTACTCCAGAAATAAATGGGATTCCTTCTTGCTTTTCCCAAGCAGCACAATTCTCAGGCATGGAAGATTGCAACTCTAAAACTCTTTGGAATCTATCTATTCTTATAGTGTGTTTTTTAAAGCATGTTTGTAAGTGGATTGTGTTTGTTCGAAACACAGATGTGGTTTGTGATAGGATTGCATATTGGGTCCTGTGTAATCAAAACTTCAGATGATGGCAATAAGGATAGAAGTAGTACAGTGATTCTGGACAGCACACTAAAGCAGCTAAATTTTTGACCTGCAATACAATAAAGATTAGACAGGTTTTGAATGACTTGCTCATGTTTGTTCTCATTTCTTTATGATTGAGAGTGCTGTGCTAGGTCATGATCCCGCATCTGATTGTACTTACCAACTTCCCTGTTTGAATTAGGCTACACACAACTCTGTATTGGTAGTGATACACTGTGCTGTAAACTGTATATAATCAGGTGACTGGATGCTATCTGCTGTAAAAAAACATACTCCTTTCAACTTGGTCATTACTATTTCTAGGTGAAGACTGAACTTACAGTATCAATATGATGCTTTGGCTTTTTACCTTTGTACCTAGCACAAGGAGAGGTAGCCAAGCATAAAACATGTAATTTCTGCCGACCAAGATCAGCAGCAGAGTACAAGGAAAGAGGCAATGTCTTCTGAAACAACCCAACAGGAAAGTCAGACATCTCCACTGAAGCAAACTGAATGGGTAAGCTGGGTTTCTTCCCTTTTGTTTTGATGCTATTGCTAGTGAATAACTGGGATTTTGCATTGGTTGCTCTTATTGAAGAGAGAAACAGATGTCTGTTAGCTTAAGCATGTAAATGAAGAGAAGAAAGGTCTATGTGTTATTCTTCCTGATTCACTACATTCAGAGGGCTAGGAGCTTTTGAGTCTCAAGATAGTGGGCTCTGATTTATGCTATGCTAGTTAAACTAGTTATGAACTGGCAGAGCCTTAGTGTCTGAGTACTAGTCCAGTATAACCTGTCCCCATCAAGTTGTGCATGTGCATGTGTATGTATACAGATGGAAAGAAAGAAACATTACTGCACAAGAACCTGCCCTCCAGCTCTATGGAAGACGAGCATTCCCCTCTGCTGGAGAAATCGGCTACCCACGGAGGTTCAAATTTTACCATTTTATGCTATAAGCATGTAATTAACCACAAGGAATTTAAATGTGGTATGACCTTGTTGCTAACCAGTCACTGCTAGAGAGCAGCAAAGGCGGGCTGATCTCCAAGGGAAGGTGACCCAGGAGCCACGAGTGACAGCAAGGCGGGCAGGGGTTGTGACCTCAGGGACAAGGACACAGTCCCACACTATCCCAAAAAGAGGAGCAGAGCAGATCCAGTGATGTTAACCGGGGTCAGCCAACAGTTGGTCCAGTGATTGCCGGGCAAGTCCATAGGAATAAGGCAAGTCTGACGGTAAGCCAGGACATCAAATTAGCAAGGCAAGRTAGGGATCATCATGGGAAAAGGCCAGGTACAGGCATACCTACAACAAGGTTAAGGCAAGGGCCTGAGCTTAAATGCAGCTCCTGAGCCGAGGGACAGAGGCTCTTGCAGCTCTTTCTCCCAGCTTTGCTGTTTTCACAGCAGTCTGTGTTACACAACTGTGCCATATTAGAGCTGACTTTGAGCCCAAGCAACTAAATCCCTGGCAGGGTGTGTGTGGGGACAGAAAGGTTGCAAAGCCTGTTGGTGCGCTTAGGGCCCTGACACTCATTTCCTTATCTTTCACTCAGACTGTTTGTATTTTATTGTATTTGCTGTGACCTTGCTGTGAAAGCAGTTTGGAGTGGTTCTCTAGGGTCTGGAGTGGAGTCAATTCTCTGCTGTTTACCCCAGCAGCACCACCATTAACTTTAGTGGGAGCAGTGCTTGAAGGAGTGAGATATTAATTAGCTAAAATGTGAAATGTGTGGGTGCGGCCAATAAATGCATTTTGTTATTATGGTTACAAAATCATGGATCAGTCAGGCATGAAATGAGGTAGAATCCTGTAATAGACTAATGTGCTCTTTTTCCCAAGGCACTGCTTGTTCTATGAAGTCTGGTTTTGCTTTCAAGAATAGGTATGTTTGTAGAGGTTGTGGTTTTACAGAAAAATGTTAAAATTTCAACTAATTTTAACTTAATGACGACTCCTTCTTTCCCCCAGCTTTTATTGCTGAGCACGAAATCATATGGTATGGGATATCCTTTGGGTCAGTTGGGGTCAGCTGTCCCAGCTGTGTCGCCTCCCAACTTCTCATGCACCCCCATCCTACTCACTGGCGAGGCAGCCTGAGAAATAGAAGAGGCCTTGATGCTGTGCAAGCACTGCTCAGTAGTAACTAAAACATCCCTGTGTTATCAACACTGGTTTGGTCACAAATCCAAAATGTAGCACCACACCAGCTGAAGAAAATAAACTCTTTACTTTGAAGAAAATAAACTCTTTCCCAGCCAAAACTAGCACACCCAATTATTTTAGATGCCTAATAATGATACTACAGTGCTAACACTGATAACCAAGTCATCTTTTAAAGAAAGAAAAATAATGTACTTATATCCACATGTCAATACCCTGGATAGTAGAATGCAAGAGAGAGTACTGTCACTTTTTTCTCACAACCAAAATGGGAAAAAAAAGAGCTACCATTAGCCTAAAAGAAGCCTGCCGGCAAGCTAATTATTATGAAGGTGAAGCCAGTATGGCTGAATTCAGTTAATGCCATGAATATATTTAAACTGCTCAGAGAGAAAGGCTAGTTAGGGGAATCTGACAGGGCTTATGTTGACTCTCTTCTGAATACTTGCAAAATCTACTCTTCCTGAACTTAAATTGACTTCTGTATGGGGCAGAACTTCATTTTTAGAAATTACCACTCTGCCTTTATTTCCTGTAATTTCTTTCCCAGAAGGCTGACGTAGCTCATAAGAATGAAATGGCTAACAGAAATAAAGCAATATATTTCTGGAGTAAGCAGCAGCTGAGCTATTTTAGGCAAGCATAGACCAACAGGATGAGTGGTTTTAACTTTAAAACCCATGTAGTGCTTTCTGTTTCTGTATTGGGGTATCAAGTATTTCATCACACTGCTAACAACAGAACAAGGAGTTTTGCTTGTTTGGTTGTATTTTATTTGTTTTTTAAATAATTTGTCTCCTTTAGTTGATTTATTTTGTTCTTCCTGTGAGATTAAATTCAATAAGCTAACTCAGGTTTATCTTTTCAGCCAATGTTCTATTGTCCTGTCTCAGAAATTCACAATGCTGGAGAAATTGCAAGGATCCATGAAGAATGCAAAAAGGAAGGTTTCTGGTACAGAGGTGAGTAATCCAAACTTGTTCTTATCACACTGAGAATGACTTCTTGATGTAGTTATGCAAAACTGGCTGCAGAATGCCATGCCATTTATTGTAATACATTGGGTTTTGTCGGAATATTATTGTGGGTTAACTGTTACCTTATTTTAAGTTGAGCAATACATTATTATAGGGTTAATTGAATTATTTGCACAATCATTGTAGGTAAAGATGGTTGAATTAAGCTCTTGTTTAATATGAACTTACTTTAACAATCATGAATTTGGTTCTATTCTTGAAGTCCGTTATTGAAACAACCTTAGGAATGTTTTACTTTATTACATACTTATTCTTGCCTTTGAATGAAAGGCAGGCATGGCTATGTATGTTGGGTTCATGAAACTCCTTAGGTGTTAGGACATGTAAAATATTAGTTACTCAGTGTTTTAGTGCCTTTTAAGTCCACCATGTCAGTTTGTATCTAAATTATACATTTTCTGAAAGGAGAAGATTGAAAAGGGTTTCAGCATTTAATCGGAGCTGCTGTCATTACTAGTGTTGCAGTACTGAGAGGAGATACTCAGATTATGGAAGCTATTATTTAATAAATGTATATAATGCATTAGCTCCAAATGCTACAGCATGCCTGATGTCTGGCACTGTGTGAACACGTCCTTGCTTTGAAGAGACAGTAATCTGAATGAGCAGATGCAATAGGTGATTAAGACAGTATGCAAAGTTAATGTTTAGAAGATAAGTAATGTACATTTAACATATAAAGGAGTAATGTATTTAACAAATAGGTAACAAATTTTGGCTGATACCAGATACACTCCTCCATTTTATTTTTACAGCTCTTCCTTTGTCTCCTGGGAGCGTGCTTGTCACCCAGGGGCTAGTGTCAAAAGGTAAATATAAAAAACACATGATGTTCCTAAGTTATGAAGTTGAAACTCTGGAATTACTGAATTGCAAGTTTCCCTAAAGCCTGCTGTTTTTCAAGATCAATATTCCTGTCACTCATCACCATCATTGTTATAGTGATTTGATTATTATGTATGCATTGCACAGTCATTCTTTTGAAAAAACATGAACTGAAAAGAAAATTCACAAATTCAAAGACTGGTGGCTAGATTCTGTCACCGTGATCACATGTATTTGAGTAGAGTCTTCACTGGGGCTGCTTTAGGGCAGAGCATCGTACAGAGCAGGGGCATCAGGTTCAGGTACTATAGCTCTAACTGTTGGTTTATTTGAAAAATGCTGGCAATTTTTTTACAGTGACCATGTATCAATATGAATACAGCTTTGGTGCAAAGGGACAAGGAATACTGCCAAAGTGAGGAGACAGAGAGCTTTTTATAGAGACGGCTTGCGATCTGCAGGTTAACACAAAAGAGAATTGTATTCCGTTTATGTGGTGGATGAGCCTGATTCTACACATTGCACCTTGAGTTTCCATTCTGGGCGTCTTGACTAAAGTAAGGTTGAGGTTAGGGTTTTGGGTAAAGAGTGAAGGGCATCCACCCTGAAGACTGCTAAGATGGGTGTATCCCACAGGAGCAAATAACACAGTCCTTCAGCCTGCATCAGCAGCCATTTACAGCAGGGGCAGTAGAAGAGAAAAATCACAGGGCCTGTGATTTTCACAGGCATTTCACAGAAAAGAATCCAGGGGCTCTAAAGGATGAGTGGTGGGAGACAGCAAATGGAGGAGGTGGAAATGGCTCAGCCTTTTCTCAGTGTGTGTGGTTGCAAGCCCCTTGTTTTGTTCCAGCCACTATTACCATGTTTCCTCCTCATCACATTCTTTTTTTTTACTAAGATGATCAGTAGGACTAGAGTAGAAAACCTAAAAGCTGTGCTATACAACAAGAGGCTGATGTGGGTTCCCTGTTGCGCCCTTGACCTATGAGCTTGTAGGGGAGAGAAGGAGCAAGGGAGAGTGTGTTAGGGAAGGCAGAGGTGTACACATTTGAAAAGGGGCAAGCAATGATAGGACGGGCACTGGGGTTGTCACAGTAACTAACGTGCCACCCTCTGGCACCGGGTACTCTTCTTAGTTTCTCTCCATTGTACTTGGACATTTCTTATCAGCTGTGAAATAACAAATGCCCATATTAAATAATCATTACTGTGTGTCAACAATCGGAAGAGGGGGGGCTGTTTAGAAACAAACAACAATTTTGTTCCTCCTTCCCCTGAAAGACCCAATTTGTAATTGCATAGATGCCAGTGGGCGAAGGCCTAGACTGAATGCTCCTCTGTCTAAACACTCCTCTCTGATGACTGCACGTAGTACACTGGCTCTAGAAAAAGCTGGAGCTTCTGAGCCTCATTAATAGTGTCTGAATGCATGTAACAGTGCAAAAAATGTTCGCTTCCCTGCGCCATGGCAATCTTGCTATGTGGAGCCCTTCTCCACAGTATGGCACGCCTCTGCCGGACACACACGCTTGCAGAGGCATAATGGTTCCACCTCCTGGTGTTAACTGGGGGTAGGTGTATTTTAGTAGGAAAAGCTAATCTTTCGGTTTTCATGTTCAGCACACTGTATTTTCCTCATAAAGGCCAAAATGTATGATCTCTCCTCTCCAGAGGAGGAGGCTAGGTATCTGTGGTACAGTTTAACACAAGTTTAATCAATAGCCACAGAAAACTACTGAAGAACAGTTTGGGCCTGTGTCTCACAGCACAAGGAGCTGGACCCCAAGTAAGAGATTTCAGTTTGCTATTATATTTGCAAGGTTGCTTTGTGCTGAAACATAAGGCACCATCTCCTCCTCCTGCAGTGCTGCAGGTGTCACCAGTGGCAGCCATGCTGCTTTTGTGTTGATTTACACTCCAAACCCCTGCCTGAACTGAACCCTGCAAAGTCCAGATTTTTTTCCTCCTACGACTCTAGGACTGCACCAAAACGGATGCACTAAGAACTAGTGGAACGGAAAGTGCCCTGATGTTCCTAAATCTGAGTTAGTGGACTTACAAGATTTTTGTACAGTCTTCACCTTCAGAAACGCAAAAGCTTGTAGGAAAAATACTGTCTCTGGTTTTGAGTGCTGGCGAGTTCCTCAAATGAGTACGTTTTCTGACTATTTCCTTTTATTGTAGGCATTTTCTCAGCAAGCCCAAGATTTGGTGCATTACCTAAGATGGCAAGTAAGTTGTACCCAACTCTAAAAGGAAAAGAAAGGTTATTTACAGGCAGTCTGCAGACCTTAGATGCATCTCTCTGAATCTCTTTTCAAACTCTTCCTTTTTTTGGAATTTATGAGATGTTACCGCAATGCTTTAGGAACTCAGAATTCTGCTGTGTTTAAAAATAAATGTTTGAAATAAGGTTCTTTTAATGTAAACATTTCCAGTAGCAGCTTATATTTACTTAATATATCCTCTCAAAACTGGTAAAAACTCCAATCTCACCTTTGTTTTATACATAATGTCAGCCTCATTGATCAGCCATGCTTAGCAGATCACACAGCTTATAGTATCAAGAGGCCATCACAGTATATGTAAAATAGTATGTTCCTTTTCATATGTTCATTTCATTTATCTGAACTGTCTAGTTCATGACCATGTTAATAAAGAAAACAAATAAAAGCACAGAAACTGTACAGTAAGGTGGCTCTCAAATGGCAAGAAATTAAGTTGATTCCCTCTTCAGCAGAAGTTCAATAGAAAATTGAGGATGTTGAAGTAATATATTTATTCTGACTCTGTAATGAGTGAAAGCCCCAGTGCTATCGTATGGCAGGCTGATGTTTTGGCTTCTTAGAAGCCCTGAGAAGATAAGTGTTAAAATTGCGATCATCAGAAATACCATGGTGTGCATACAAGAGCAAGAGAAATTAGTGCTGACATTGCGATTTAATTTCATTGTGGGCTTTATAATCTCTTCCTCTGAATCTGAAATCTTGCAATCCCAGGTGAATATGATATCCTTTTCCTGTCTGCATTGTTTGGACCAGTTGCTATGTCTCACGATAGGTAGCCGGTTTTCAATAGTCATTGAAATCATCCCTGTAAACCCTGGATAACTTCACATGTGTTTGCAACATGCTTTGAGACGACATGCTACATACAATTCTTTGTATGATTAAAATGGAGCCAATTGCAGACTCTTGATTTAAGCTCTTGTATTAACAACGTTTTGTTATCTGTATTTATAGTTGCTGGTGTCTTAGGTTTTGCCATTGGAAAAGATGTCATACATAGGAGAATGCCAAAAAAAGTTCCAGAAAATTGGTATTGTACCATTTGGTCCACAATAAAAAAGGTTTGTGCTTATTTAAATCATTAATCCTATATCAAAATAGTCTTTACAATAGTAAAAATAATATGCAGCAAAAGTATGAATTTAAATTTTGTGATCAGGTCATGAGGTACCACTCTTACATTCTCAGGCTATACATGCCAGTATTAGAAACTACTAAATATTCTTCAGAAAATGCAAATTAAACTCAGTGTAATACCTGTTATTAGGAAATCCATTATTTAAATGAAATTATCATACTTTTAAGTGTGATGGAACAACTAGTTACTAGTTCTCTTTTCATCCAGTATTGTGCCTCTAAGTGTCTCACGATTGTCTATGATATCACTCGGCTCTTTGAGTCCTCCTTTGTACCACACATCCGACCAAATACACTGCAGGGTTTTTTTACACTATTCTCATATTTTAACAACAATTTTGATCTCAACCCACATTCCAACCTCCTCCTCTGTAGTTTTGCCCAACCTCATACTGGGTCACGCCAAACCATGAAGAGCACAAACTGCAATGGTATTTTTTCCACCTTGCAACTCTAACCATATGATAGATCTCAATGGTCACCTCCTGTCACCTGTCACCTCCATGTTTTAGTCATTGTTTTCTAAACTTCATATGAAGTACTCTTTCCCGTCAAATCACACTCTGACTTCCTTCCAGGCTCCTCCTTCAACTGCCAGTACTACTTTTCATCCCCAGTATGGCTTCTCATATACACCTTTCACACACAAAATGCATTTCCAAAAATCCCACCCACAAAATCATTCTCCTCTGTCTTTCCATATCTTTCCTCCAGACCAATGTAAGCTTTTATGCCTATGAAAATGCCTGACTAGTAATGGGAAGCTTCTTCATTGTTCATATGTCTCTCCACTTCCATTCTTCCCCCACATAACAAAGCTATTACTTTCATCGCTTAGTGTTACACAAAGTGGCTATTTGTCACTCTTTTGTATTATACACTTTGCTCCTAACTCTGTTTGCTCATTATTGATAGGTATAATGGCAAGGACTGTCTTTTCCTGCTTAGAAAATTCTATTATATTTTGGTGATTGCTGGAAATGGTAGTTAAGAGTAATAATTAATGGGATTTTATTGGTTGAGACATTAAGATGTCATCTTTTGCAGTTTATGATGTCCTATAAAGCAGTTACAACAATTGGAGAACATAGGCAAGAGATTACTTCTTCAAGAACATTTGCCAGCATGCTATATGGTTGTGTTTGTTAGAAGAAATCCAGCAAAATTCTTGAATACTTTATCTGCTTTCAATATTGTAGGCATTGTCATCATACTTGCAAAGAATGTGAAGCAAAATTAGGATCAAATGAGAAAGAAGGTTCAATTCCTTCAGCATCTTAGCCCCAGGTAGGCAATTTAAAATAAATTGTCATTTTATTTTCCACGTTGAGTGGTATTCTTGTTTGAAACCTTTGAACAATGCAGTGAAAATCATGGATTTTAATAATGGATTAAAATCTGAGCATTATTCAAGGAAATATTTTCTATCTATGGTTTGTAATTAAATTTGTTTCTTCATTTTTACCTTACATACCTTTCATGCTAATTTTAAATTCCCCATTTCTGAGAAATTCCTGCTTTAGCTGTAGCAGAGTATTGTTTATTCACCTAATTGGAATTAATTTGGATTGACTACTTTTATGAAAACAAATATAACTTCTTTCAATTTCCAACTTTTTTGCTTAAGTATCAAATAATTATGAATAATGTTGATAGCTTAAAATACACTGAAATATTGAGAATCTAAAAGCACCCACAGTAGGGGGTGGGTTTGTTTGTTTATTTGGTGGTTGGTTTTTTTTCATCCAGTACTATGGTTTGGCCAGAGCCTTACTGAGGGTAGTGTAAGAGTGGTGCTAGAGTAACTGCGTGCTGGGGCAGGGGAGGTGGCCCATGTGATGTTTTCACCCCAGAGAAGGGAGAGTTCCCTTTGCGAAAAAGGAGAGTTTACAGGGTGGAAGGCAGGGGAGTATTTAAAAGCACTTTCACTCTTTGCTGTGAAAACCAGGCCAGCAGCTGGGCTTTTTAAAAGCATTTTCCCACGTGCTGCTGGTGGTAAGCTGTGGCCTACATTTCTCACAGGCAGGAGAATGTGTGAAAGTGTTTGCAAATAGCTTGTCTGCCTGCAAGAGAGAGCAGAGGGCCTGTTTGGAATCCTGCTATGTGGGTTTGGTACGGCTCTAACTGTAGCTTGGAACAAAAGCTTGATGCAGAAATTGTCAGATTGAGTCTCTTTGGCATACATTATGTAGGAATTTAGACAAGGATATTGATAATGGTTCCTTTCTTGCTCTGAAGTGCATGGCTGCAGACAATCTGTAAGGAGGAGTATGCTAGCAGAACCTGTTTACTTACCCAGAAGAGAGAGTTTGATGGATTTTTACTATGCAACAATGCATTATGGCAGGAAGGATTGTCCTGAAAGAAGCCATTAGAATAAATTCCTGGTTTTAATCAACTTCACCCCTGCTTTAGCATTTTATATCAAGAGCTGCAAGTGCTCAGCCATTAGAAGAAAATGGCTTAGGCTCACCTAATAGGGTTGCTGCCAAAATGGGCAGTGCTTCTCTTGTGCCAGCTGTAGAGATCATAAAGCACTGTGGCCCTCCAGATCAGCTTGCTGCTCTAGCTGGGTATCAGACCCATAAGGAAGGGGGAAAAAAAATCAAACCTTTCGGAGGGGTAACTTGCTAGCGCCAGCACTAAGGAGGGAGCAAGCCAGACTTAGATAACTGCGAATGAATGACACCCTAAATGCGTTAGTGGTTGTGAGCTTAATTAAGCCCTTACATTACTGTGCTGATTAAGTGCTTTTGAAGATTTTCTCTTAAATAAATGTTTGCTTATGTAGGTCAGTATCCTCACCTATTTCAAATAAGGACCCCAAAGCATATTTAATTGAGGACAGTTACTTACTAGCAACTACCTGTGTAGTGGAATCAAATGTTGATGGTGAGATTTACCTCCACTGTTTGTTAGAGCTGGAGCTTGCTGAACCTTAAATCCAAACACATTTTCTTTTTCAGCTTTTTCCCTTGTTCAGCCTTTCTCTGTGAGCTGACAATATTTTTTTCTGCTGTATAAGTACCAATTAGCTTTTAAATGAATTCCAAATTGTCTCAAATACAAAAGTGTCTCACAGCTATATGAAGAGGTGAATGCAGGATGCCACAGGCCCCTCTGTTTGTTTTCCTCCTGCAATGGGTCCTGGAATTTCTGCTGTGGAACCTGTTCCTTGTTCCAGCTCACGTGTTCACCAAAGACCTTGATTGCTGCACTTTTTACCAACCACTTAGGTCTTCTTGTTTGTTTTTTGGGGGCTAGAAAGCTTAGTCAGAAACATAGTCTGAAAACAAGTGTAAGACAAGTGTATTTCTTTCAAGTTTTAATTGCTGGAAGGAAAAAGCCATTATATTTGGGCCAGTGTGGAATTTTGAATTTGCCAGAAATCAGTTTTGATGGACAGGTTTTAGAAACTTAGGAAAATAAATACAGTAAGCATTGTGTTGTTTTCTATATTGTTAAACAGTGAAAATAATAATCTCATAACCTCTTTTCTGTTTTAATAAAAATTCTTAATTTAGCACGCTATGCTCTAAAAATGTACAGAGACCCCACTGAGCGCATTTCACCACTATCCATGCTAAGTGTACATTGCAAGCTCTGGCATTGCCTAGGAGGACCACCCAGATAAAATTATACTCATGTTGACGAGTCCAAAGGTAATGTCTTTTATCCTCAGGGACTTTGCAGAGTTCTCAGAGAAATCACCAAGAAGCTGCACACTTCACATCAAAACCAAGGTGCCACTCAGCTAAATATAGGGTCCTTTCATTCCATTTAGAGATGTGGGGAAGGTGATAAAAATCTTATGGATCAGCTTTTTCTTTCAAAGCTTTATTCTGTAGAGAAGAAATAATGTCTTTGGTTTGGTGTAATTCAGCTTATTTGAAGTAGTTGCTTAATGTTGCATAGTTCTGTTCATAGTAAATACCAGTTTCTTGTAATGCAGTTTTTGGGTTTTTTTATTCTCTCTTCTCAGCACGTTTTGGTTCATTTTCCTCCCTTCAGTGCAATTTAGCTCTTAGTCCTGAAAAATTAAATTTGTCTATTGTACTTAGATGCTGGCAAGACTTCTTGTAGCAAGCAAAATGGCATACGCTGGAATGTTTGTCTTCTGTGTCAAAAGGAGAGTGCAAGGATGTTTAAATGATTTTGCACAGTTAAGGAGCTATTCAGTCTCTGAGCTGACTCCTTGTTTATGGACTGTTTTAAGAGTACTAAGCTAGAAGTTCATTAGGGTATTGTCACATTGCAGTTACTGTGCTGAACCAACTTTTAATAGGCCAGTTTTACATAAAAGTCTACTTTGCCAGTGATATCAAAAGTGCGTGTCACATTCATAATGAACAAGAAGATACAATATTTTGGAACAGTTTATGGTCTGCACACAACCCAAGGCTAGTAGATTTGAGAAAAAAATAGATGGTACATGCTTTCTACAAACAGCATGACACACAGACTTCCACGAAATATCTCAGGAAATCAAAAGCAGACACTTCCCCTAAACACAGTGATGGTGTTCACATGGAAATCAAATGTACAGCTACTGAAAAGTTTGGGCTTCACTGTCAGTTGATGAAGCCTGTCTTTTGTGGGTTTTTGTTTGTTTGTTTGCTTTTATACTATGCCTATGGTTAGTACTCCTCTTTTGAACCAGCTTCTTTGGGCATCTTTACCTGGGCACAAAGAGATTCTGCAAGCAGGATATATAGAATGTAAAAGTATAAAATAACTATTAATTGGTGTCATGGCTTAATCCCAGCCAGCAACTAAACACCACACAGCTGCTCACTCACTCCCCCCGATGGGATGGGGGAGAGAATTGGAAGAGTAAAAAGTGAGAAAACTCGTGGGCTGAGATAAAGGCAGTTTAATAGGTAAAGCAAAAGCTGCGCACACAAGCAGAGCAAAACAAGGAACTCATTCACTGCTTCCCATCAGCAGGCAGGTGTTCAGCCATCTCCAGGAAAGCAGGGCTCCATCACGCCTAACGGTTACTTGGGACAACAAATGCCATCACTCCAAACATCCGCCCTTTCTTTCTTCTTCCCTCAGCTTTATGTGCTGAACATGACGTCGTATGGTGTGAGAGATCCCTTTGGTCAGTTGGGGTCAGCTGTGCTGGCTGTGTCCCCTCCCAACTTCTTGTGCACCCCCAGGCTACTCGCTGGTGGAGTGGGGTGAGGAGCAGAAAAGGCCTTGACTATGCGTAAGCACTGCTCAGCAGTAATGAAAACATCCCTGCATGACCAACACTGTTTTCAGCACAAATCCAAAACATAACCCCATACTAGCTACTATGAAGAAAATTAACTCTATCCCAGCCAAAGCCAGCACAATTGGTTACATTCTGGATTTAAAAAAGCTATTAGACTAAATACCCACCACCCTCTTAAGGCACTTGGGGAGTCTTTCCTAGCCGGGCAGCCACCAGGCAGAAGAAGGGTTAGACTAACTAGCCTCCCTGGTTTTTTTTTTCCTTTAAGATTTTATACCTTTCCAAATCAGTGTTTGCCCTCTTGAATTCTTGAGCTACTAAGAACCACTGTCTCAACAGGGGCTTTAATTTTACACTTTTTACCTTTCTACAGACTTTTTCCATGGCTCTTTCTCAGCAGCCTGAGTCAAGGGTACACAGTTGTGGTGTGTCAGGGCAGATGCTTGGTGTACAGGCAGGTAAGCCTTGGGAGCCTTCAACGGGGACTACATGGAAAGGGGGTTACACAAACACAGAGAAGTCAGCCTCCTTTGTGAAAATAATGTAATTATCACAGGTGTACTGTGATAGCCAGCAAAACTTGTATGGTGACATGTCTTAGCTACTTTCCCTTCATCTGATATCTGCTGTCAAATAACAGCAACAAACTGCCTGGGCTAGCTGAGACAAGCCATTACGTCTGTGTGATGCCGAGGAGATTGATGCATGTGACAGAGGACCTTTCATGTCAGACTCTGAGAAGTTGTTCTTGTGGTCAGTGTTACCTCCTGGGGTTACAACTTAGCTACTTAACTTTGCTTTAAATGTCATTTTGTTCAGGCTTCCTATTACTTTGCTGTAATAAATGTACTGTATATATAAAAACTATTGTCTCCTTTTTTTCTAAATTTATTTCCATACTTTGCAAGAGGCTGTACTCTGATTAGCTAATTGTGTGGATCTAAGTTCATGAGTTACTATGATACTGTTATGAAAAAAAGGCTGTTTGTGAATCTAAGCTGTATCAGCACTAAATTTGTCTATATCAAAGGAAAAATGAGCACAGCTTATGGGCAAACTGTTCTTCAGAAGGTCTTTAAAAGCGTTTTTCTGTACTTCAGAGAATTTATGGCCAAATAATTATTTAAGCCTGTCAGATGTCAGGCTCCACATAATACTCCTTGATTTGAGAAATAACAGGGGGTATGTTTTGGCGAGGTTGTTATTTAATTTTGTTAAAATACAATTTCTTCTGTGTTACTGGACCAACAATCTAGTCAAGTGTGCAGCTGTGCTACAAGCCTTTGTAATGAGGTATAATGATGTTGCAATATTTCTTAAATATAACGTAAAAATTTTAAAATAATGTAAAATTTAACTGACTCTCCCAAAAGGATAGGGAAAACTCACAACACATTCTGTACCATGTTACTTGATTTGATAAAATTGGAGACAACTGGCTTTCATTGTGCTGTGACTTACAGGTGTGTTGGAATTTTCTTGGTGGCTGGATGCGTGTTCTAGGGGTGGAATCAGACAGATGCTGGATTTTTTAGCATTGGACGGTTTACAGGACCTAGTTAAACTTTTAAGCTTCTTAAAATTTGACAAAGAAATATGAAAAGGTGCCTTGTAGTTTACAGGAGAAGTTCTATAAGAAAGCAGGTGTTGGGGTGTCAGTAGTTGTGCTGCATGATGTGGCAAGGAACATTTAAATGCATACTGATTATTTTACATTATTCCTTTATGCAAAAGGAAGACAGGAAGAGCTGGACAAAACCTCATGTGCTCTCGTGGCCAGACCCTCATGATTTTTCTACTTGGGAGGACAAGCTCCTGATGATTAACAAAGAGAGCGCTAAGAACTGTAAGTTAGTACAGCCGTTAGTAGTTATGCACAATTTAATGAGCTAACCTATGTTGACTGTTACTATCATGCATTCCATACCAAGTTGGTTAAAGAATTTTTTTAATTGAAGCAGAAGTTCAATACATTGAATTTAGGGGTGACCTATTAAAAAAATTAGGGGTAATTTGAGGTAATCAGTTGCTTCCGTAATCTTTACTTCAGTCTGGAATAAGAGGGGAAGAGATCTCCAGGAGGAAAAATAGTTGACCTTACAAAGGATCAAGCATTGTTTCTATAGTGCAAAAACTTTTTCTTGTACTAATAATAGGATATACATTCCCTTTTGGCAGGAATGTTACAAAAAGGCTAAAAAAAATCCAGTGAACATACATGGTTCCCTATTAATCATTTGTATCTGGAAAGTAGAGCTTACTTTCTCCACCCAGAGATGAGGGAGTTTAACTGTGTGCTTAGGCATATCACAGCTTAGTGATACGTCCACGTACTTGCTAAAATCAAGAAACAAAATACATCCTTCAGCTGTAATGCATGCAAAGTGAGTAGCCTCAATCCTTACGTAAGCCTCAATCCACTTTTTTCATTATGAAATATGAATTATGAATAGAAAAAGGGTCAGAGTGGAAGAGGAAAGCTATAATGACATTAACCTCAAACAACTGCAATAGATTGCTTGTCTGTGGGGACTTTCCTATTAGCTATCTGAAATCATTTCACAAATACTGTATTCAAACCAAACTAAAAAAAAAAAAAAAAGTTGTGTTTTAGAAGAGAAAGCAATTGTAGGTTGAAAACAAAGCACATTCCTGTTTAAAATCCCAACTTAGTAGTTGGACTTTAGGCCAGCTGGTCTATAATTCTCTTTTAAAACTGGGAATGAAGGGGAAATGAAAGCTCACTAACCAATTTTTTTATAAATCCCTATAAAAAATAAGATTTGGGGCTTATTTTATTACATTTTGAGAGACAAATGAGAGAATAGGGCATGCTGTGCAACCACAGCTAATGGGAGGGGAGGGCTCTGGGGCAGGCTGGTAAGAAGAGAGCAAGCTCTGGGGCAGGAGTTGCGACAGGAGCATGCTGGACCAGGCCAGGTGGGAAGTATGGAGGGGCAGCTAGCTCAGGCACCACTCTGGTACCTCTGACAGCAACCCTAATTTGGGAGGGGCAGCTTCTTCCTCATGACTATTTCTACCAGTGAAAGAGTGTCCCACTCACCCAACTCGTTCTTGGCATCACACACAGGAGCTCCATTTGAGACAGCCAAAAAAAGGGATCCAACTTCTGATCAGCATTGCAGTAGTTCCACATCCTGGAAATACTAAGCCACTTTTACTTACAGACTTAGTTTTTATAAAGTGTACTGTTTTCTCAAGCGTGTGCTTCATTGGGGGAATCACGTGTAAAACAGGTGGATTTGTAAAGTCCTAAAGTGCCGTAAGTATACCTATGACATATCATGAAGAATCATTTCAGCTTTCACAGMAGGATGTTATGCCTTACAAATATATTAATGTTTTTTTTGAAAGAGTGGACATGGGAACAAAGGGATCTACTCCATGCTGTGCACATGCTTTGGTCTGGGATGTTTTTTTCCCTTTTTTTTTTTTTTAAAAGTCTCTGAGGAAAATGAGGTTCTCAAGAAATAAATGAGACAATTCTTGAGGCCAGTTTAAAACCTAGAAGGCTTGAGAGGGCTTCTGGGGACATGCCGGGGGCATCTGGTCAACATTTTAGCAGATAATCTGAAAAAGGAAAACATGACTTAAGTTTCTTGATGACAAAATGATAGAAGAGCTAGGAAGAAATCTCAGTACTGAGAGACTGAGTAATAAGCTTCATTGTCATGGGAAAAAATACTAACTGCATCACACAGTTGGCTTTAAATTACTCTGACATTCTCAGTACAGAGATCTGGGAGTTGTTTTGCATAGTCGCAAGACATAAGATCAGCAGTCTATGACAGTCAAAAGGCAAGTAGAACATTAACAACTCCTAGGAAAAAATTGGGGAAAAAATGGATTATACTACAGAGCAATTCTATGGATGTCCTCATCTTGAATATTGTGGTGCCTCCAATCCATCTCAAAAAAACATACAACAAAGCTGAGAGAAAAAGCCGGGGGAAGATCAGAGGTACAAACTGGTTCCTTCACAAGAGATTAAGTAACTCACTTTCCAGGTTGAAAACAACTCAAGATAAAGAATATGATATCTGTAGCAGTGTGAAAGATTAATAGGGAATGAGTAATTGCTGTTTTTCGTAAAATGACAACCGGTCGGCACTTGGTGAAATCAGATTTAAAACAAACAGAAAAGAAGCACTTCTTTATACAGCAGGATTCCATCAGGATCTTCTTGCCACAGGATATGCTGAAGCAAATAAAATGGCTCCAAAAGGCACCATCCACACAGAGACTTGGTGGCTGTGAAACATCTGGATTTGCATGATCCAAATGCAACCTTTGTCTCAGGAAGCTCCTCAGCTCTGATCGGAGAAGGACAGGAGGGCATACCAGTGAAGGACCTTTTTCTAGAAGGATCATTAGCCAATGTGGGAGACAGGGTGACCATTATGGTGATTCTAATATTCTTACAGCTGTTGAGAAACCAAGTTAAGAGCCTTGTCACATGAAATAAAACCCAGGCAGCTAATACCTAGGAGTGGAGACTGAAACATCTTCATGTGCAGAGAACAAAGATTTAAGATTCCTGAGAAAACACACCTTTAAATCATTTTAATTACAGTATAGTCCTTTTGTCTGCTGATGAAGGGTAAAAAAATACTAGGGTGGGAATGGGGTTTTTCCCATTGTCTTTGACATACAGAGTGTTCGAGAGCAATGGCACTTCTGAAGCAAATGCTAGAACCTTGCATTAAAAAACTCACTTACCTGAACTTTTAAGTGTTACTTCTCACATACGCGCGTTTTGAGCATTCAGCAGCAACGCTGTGTTGGTTAGGCATGTTGGCAAGCTCAGGTATTTCAGAGCAAGAAACAGCTTTAAAGCTTCCTCCTAGAGGCATATTTTAAACCTACTCTTCACACACCCCAGCTGTAGGCTGAGGTCTGCAATCACTGAACATGTGCGATGGCTGGACGTGCCCACGGTTACTTCCTGCCGTATCATTGCATGTATACTACTTCCAAATACAAATCTGAAACCTTACCCAGCAGCAAATACTTGCCGTTTAATCAATCCCATTCTCCTGATGAGCTCCACGGATCCAGTAGATCGTAATAATCTCGGGAGCTGCCTCTGGCCGTTGCCAGACACACAGCCTGCCTTGTGGAAGGGGGGGTTTCACACCACGCTGCTGAGCAGTTGGCAGCTCTGGCGGGCGGCCGCCGGCGGACAGCGGCTCTGCCGGCCCGGCCTTCTCCCCTTGTGCGCTCTCCTCTGCTTCTCCCTGCCCAGCGAGAACTTGCACGGGCTGAAGGGGCTCCTTCTTGTTCCCGTGTTGCTCCCGCAGCACGGTGCGTGACTTGTGCCTACAGTGCAGCCTTCGAAGTCGGTTGGCAGCTGCACGTTATCTAGCATGTATAGGGTAAGAGAGGAAAAATGAATGCAGTCCTTCATAAAATCTAAGGGGACCCTAAAAAACACGCTTAGCTCTTCAATGCAAGCACATAGCCATATACACTGACTGCAGGAAACTGTACCGGCAGAAATGTTTTCTACTTAGCATGGCTTATTTAGAAGGTGATTTAGACATTGTTAATAATCCATCATTGATGTTTAGGCATCAGCTACTGCAACCAAATTCACCCTTTCCTGTATCAGTTACACTGTTTTAAAATGCTAGTTATCCTAAGATAGTTAAGATTAGCAATTATATTTAAACTACAGAATTAAGCCAAACAAAATTATTTATTTTGGCATTAGATTTATACAGAACCTAATTATAGCTTAGTTTAAAAAAATAAAAAAAATCTAATGCACTAGAAATGTGCTTCTACTGTGGGTTAGAGAGAACAGAAGAGAATGTATAGCGTTCCATGTGGGGCATGAACTGAAAATTTTTGGTTTTAGAAGCCGTTCATGCCAAGATTGCATGTCCTGAAAATGGAGTCCTACATCATCATTGAGCAACTGTAAAAACAGCAACACAAAGGTTATAGACTATGGATTTTTAATCCTGAATAATTTACTTCGAGTTTTGGCAAAGGAAATCTATCAAACTCTTCATTTCTCTTTCGTCTTAAGATTTTTTCTCAAGGATAAGCAAAAGTAGCATATTCTTTGTATCAGATGATTGTGCAATGTCTTTATCATACATCCTTTTTTGTTTACTGCAGTATCACATTATGAAAGTAGCTCATAGAAGACACTTGCTATTTAGTTTTGCTAAGCTATGCTTCTGCTAAACAAAAGACATTATGACTGTATGCTGAAACTATGTATTACCGTGTATTGTCATGTATCTTAAAATCTCAGGAAATTTTGAAGTGCTCAATCAAAAAACCAACAGTAAACAAGTGGTAAGTATTAAAACAGCAGTATATGAGTAGCATAGTAACTGGTATTCATTAGCATTAAAGAGAAGAAACAGAAACAAAAGCTTTAAATCATGGCTGTTAATGTTTTGATTCTTTAAGAATTATAATGTTTTCATTTATCTGAAGTAAATACATATAAATTATGTCCCCAAGGGATTGTCATCTCTCTCCAGCAGCTCTCTCGGTAACTGTTAGATCCAAGAATCTATTTACTTTTTGTCACATCTTATAACCTGAACAGTTATGCATTTCTGATTTTGCTATATTGCTTTCCTTCAGTTAAATAAAAATGCTAGTTGTTTTATTTTGCTCATTATTTGGACAGAATAATTCACTTGATGGCCTTATGAACTGGGAATCTGTGCCTTGGCCAAGGCTGTTCATGTATAAGACTCCCTAGTATTCCTTTGTTCAGGGTTCTAATGCAGCTACTCAAAAATGCCTCACAACTTTTGTCTGGTGCTGGTGGTTTATGTCCAGTTCTTACATTAGCAAAGAAAACACTTAAAGCATAAACTCGAGGCGTACCTCTGTCCAAACCTGCATTGGCTTAGCTGAATTAGTGCAAACCCATATGAACAAACCTGAGGCAAGAGCCTGAAATAGTCACAAGATGCCAATTGTCCCATTTATTGCCTTGAGATTAAAATCCATACACGATTTGTTGATTTCTACAAACAACTTAATAGGCGACCAAACTGCAAAAAGTAAAGGGATCTTTGTGGTGCTATTGTCTCACTTATGAGATTACAGAGATAACTTATTCTGGTTGCAAGTCAGAAAGATTGGGTTGCAAGCAAAGCCTTGCTATGAAAGGTTTGACGTGTGTATGACAGCCGAGGAACTGATCTGGATGTGCATCCTGCAGTGTGCACGGGTTGAACGAGTTCCTCACTAAGGGCTACCAAATGACAGGTCCAGCATGGGGAAAACAAAGAAGTCTTTTAGCTTCCAACAAATAGTGGACAAGTCAGGGTTTCTTCTTGAATCTCAAGGAGGCAAGAGATTTGTGGGTTCAGTTTGGAATAGTATGTATGATTTCCCCCGACTTCTGCAAATCTGCTTAACTTTCATTAAGCTAATCAATTTACTTTTAATTTATACTTCTCTCTTTAATGCATATGTGTTCCAAACAACTCCAGTAGGAACAAACCCCTGGAAAGGTCAGACTGTGTACTTGCTTGGAACTCTAAGCATGCCTGCTAATTTGGGGAAAGACAAAAACATTCAGGACCAGGATTTTTGGTAGAGCTTTACCAGATGTTAAAGAGCTGAGGCACATTTTCACAACCCTCTCTCTGTGCTTATCCATGTTAGTAACCACTGACTTCAGGATAATGCTGCTAGCTTCTTTAAACCGGCCCTGCAACTGCTTATTTTTGAGTTTTAAGAAATTGTGAAAGCAGTTACTTTAAAGCTTTTTTAGAAACGTTCATAGTGAAATATTCAGTCTCATTTCCTGGTGTTTGATTTCAGGTATAAGTTACTTTTTTATGTAGTTAAAATTTATTTTGCAGAATAGAAGAAAATTTACTTAGCTTTACAATAAATACTGAGTTAATTCACATTTATTAATGCATATATAGGTATGATAGCCCATAGGACAACTTAAAAGTCTTTTTTAATGCCACTGTCTTTGCAGTTAGGTCAGACTGCGAACATACCCAACTGGAAATCCAAATGGTAATGCAAAGTGAAATTCTTACTGTGATTTCTGAAGAGTAGCGAGGGACCTATATTCCAGGAAAACAGTTGGCCTGGTTAAGGAATTAAGAAAAATATGGTGTGTATTAGCGGGAAATACATGTAAACATAAAACCAGAGGGCCTGTCATGCATTTCTTTCTTCACACATTCACCATTCTTACTAGTTCTTTATATATAGACACATTGTTTTCAGTGACAATAACCCTGCCATCAGCTCCAAGACACTCGGAGGCAGTTAAAAATCCCCAAACATCACATCAGTGCAGTATGAGCAAGCTGCTCATCAGTAACTGGGTAGCTGCCATGAAATCACGAGACTGGAAAAAAAACACTCTGAGAGAAGGTGGTACTAATGGGAGATGTGGAGGAAAAAGGGAGGATGAAGACTGAATTCCCACGGCTATTTAGTGAATCAGGGGGTCACCACAGATGTTGGTACAGCAAACCGAACGTGACCCAACTTAAGACAAAATACCAGTTTTCAATACCCTATCAAATTAACAGCTATGATTGTGAACTCCCCTGTATTTAATACTTACTAAGGATGTGATGGAAAGCCAAAGAATTTTAAATTGTTTGATGGTAAACCCAACTTGTTCCCAAGTACAAAAAAAAGTATGTCCTGTGAGAGGTATTAACTAGATGCAACAGAATTAAAACATTACATTCAATTTAGACATCTTATGTATACACAATGTTACCTTAAGCAGAGACATTAAACCTTTAAAACATTATTAATTATATATGATATACGCCTTTTATTTTGTCCTCTAAAAAGGAAAAAAACTCTAATACAGTTTATATAAAACGCTGTGTTTGCCCACCTAAAATATTAATTTGAGGCAAGATGCTTTGAAGGAAGTCTCATTTTCAGATCACAGGCTTCTGATAATCATATGAACCGTGATAATCATATTAACTGCTAATTATCAGTTACCAGCATACGAAAATGAGCATTCTCCAAACATCATAGCTCGCGAGAGCTAGGTCTGAACTAGGCATTACCTTTTCAGCACTTAAACGGCATAGGGTTAAATACTCTGCCCTGTGTGTCTGTTCTGCACTAGCTGGTCCCCAGTCAGCAGTCTGTCAGGAAGACACGCACACAAATAACTGGAAGTACACGCTAAGACAAAACGCCTACAGCAGTAGGCACACAACAGCCCGTACTGACAGTACTGATTCAAGCGCGCAGCGCAGCAAACGTCCCGAGATTGAGAACCGGAGAGTGGCCAGAAACAGGAGCCTAAGGCCTTCAACCCGACCCGGGATTCCAGCGTATTATTAAATACTTGATTACACATAAGTAAGTTTACTGGCACAACGGTGAATTTTCACGGTAACTTTCACGGTGAATGTCGAGAAATAGAGGGAGTCTCACTTTTCAGTGGAGTGTCCACACTGCAGAGGTATTTACATTAACTCATACAGTCAACTCTTGAGATGATCATTCCCTTACACAAATAAACAACTTGCAGTATAAGCATGCGTTAAGATTC
>JASVER010000005.1:15782949-15807912 GCA_030449065.1 Oceanodroma leucorhoa
GGGGAGTTACTATATCCTTATATTCTTTTACTTGAGAAAATCCAGTATTATCCCAAATCCTCCAAAATAATAATAAAAAAGAAATATTTTTATTGGCAAGCTTATTGTTCAATAGTTTGTGTCTTCTAGGTGTTTCTATTTCCTCAATGCCGTAAGCCTACTCCTGCGTTTTCTCACTTGGAGACTTCTCATTCATCCAAAATTTTCATTCATTCAAAAGAAAAAGCATTTCTTCTTTTTACAAACCACCACCATAGGAATCTGCTCCAGTTTCATCATCTAAATCTTCTGCCTCCTGTTACTTGCATAACTCACAACTAAGGAACTTTGTAAATATTTTCATGGTATATCAACCAGCTTTGGAATAGCACACTAAAAAACACAGCAACATAATTCTGGCAGACTTCGTGTATTTTCAGAGTTCTCTCATTACGGCCACAAGAAGCATTCTCTGTAAGTTAAATTTTTGATACACCTTCAAGATTATCTGATTAGCACATTCCTTCTTTTAGAAGATCAGCTTTTCTGAAAGCAATCTTCCTGTTTTGATTATTGTAAGCAGTATTTGACTCTTTAATATTCCCATTCCCCCCTCCSCCCTTTTTGCTTCTCATTTCAGCTGATTGCTCTGTACTGCCCTCCCCCCCCAATAATCTTCTCATTCATGCTGCTCTGCTGCTAGTCCAGTAAATCAGTAAAGCCTTTGAGAACTTTCGTCGTGGTAGGTAAGTTATTTTTCATCTCCAACAAAAGATGTCAGGAATGCTTTTATGCTACCAACTTCATTGTGGTTTTTGCTCACCTATAGGCAAAACCCCAAAATAAACACAATGCTGTGAGATGAAACAGCATAGCTGAGAATATGAGAATCCTAACGGAAGACAACATTTTGATTGAGACAGAGCAGGCAATGCAAACGTTAGGAAATACTCTTAAGTAGTTTTGCCAATGTAGCTCTTTTCTTACAGGTAATAATAATGCAATATTCCATTGATCCAGATCTTTTCTCCATAAACATGGGGTTTATGATGTGCACATGCTGAGAAATAAGGCTAAATACACAAAACGTAGTATTAACTTTTACCAAAGTTTGTCACGTTTAACTTTCTGCACTTAAATATGGCTATTTTAAATATCTGCAGTTTCATTCAATCATTTTCTTCTGAAATGCCTGTCTTAAGAGACCTAGTGTGGGCAAGTCAGGATATCGGTCTGAAGATATAGCTGGCACCATGAAAACAGTTTTGAAAAACAGTTAAGTATGCTTACTTGTGTGTTTGGCTAGGCTCCTCAGCCCTTTTTCCCTGAACAGTTCACAGTATTATTCCAAACATTACTAACCAAGCCTGACAACAATTTGAGGTTTCCAGCATATCCCTTTCAGAAAAAACAAAGTGAGAGGTTAGTTCTACAGGTAACTTTTAATGCAAGTCTTGAAAATTTGAGAAGACTTCTGATATTTTTCCCTTCCCAATACATGTGATTGCATTTATTTACATATCTTTTTACCTTTTGCTATACATTTGTATTAGTTATTGCCAGTTACCCTTTTCATTCTTAAAGAATAGCACAAATGGTTTATAGTCATGACACCTCACAATAGCCTCGTTTGCCATTTATGCAAAATTAAATTAAGCCTAAATACTTTTTTTTTTTTTTTTTTTTTTTTAAATCTTCTGGCAAGTCAGGATTTTCTCCTCATTTATTAATAGCTGTGCCTGGCAGAACACACCAAAGGTGCCCATACTCATGGGGCAATCTAGATGAAGTTCAAGTTAGCTGACAGGAGATAATTTTCTTCAGTTCTTCATTCAGCTCTTACTCATCCCAGGTATCTCCATATTTATTTACTTTACCTAAAGAAAAGAAGAAAAAGTAGTCACACATGACTTAATTTAACTGCAAAAGTTTATCTTATACAGTGCTGAAAAGTATGATGAAATGCATTATCATTTAAAGTGGTGAGAGGGGAGAGTGTCAGTCACAGCACAACAGACATCTAATTAAAGCTACTTTTCAATAAATGGGGAGAAGAGTTTGTTAATCATTATCCTTTAATGAATTAATATTCCGTCAAGAGGCCTACTGTGCTAATTCCGGCTCTACAGAATTTGTAATTACTTTGAAACAAATGTAACATGTGGGTGAAACAAAAACAATTGGAGGAAACAGGCAAGGAATGTTATGATAAATAATGTGGCTACATAATCTAGTTACGTGCACAACTAGATGGATTCAGGATAGTTAAAAACACGTTTAAAGACAAACAAACAAAAATCAGTAATCCCTGCGAGGAAACTACTGAGCCATTATTATTTGGCAGCTTCCTTTAGTATAGGAGTGAGTCAGAGAAGAAAAAAAACAGAGTACTGGTCTTAACGGATTTATTCAGAAGTATGTCGTGTGTCGCTSACAACGACCAGAAAGTGAAAAGATGCTCTCTTGAAAGTGAGCTGCAAAGTAGCCTGTAACTGACTGCCATCACCGACAGGGTACAGGATGGATCTACACGATCCAGTAGGAATGCTGACACTAGTCAGGCACCCCTTTATAAATCTACTTGCAGGTTAATTACTAAGCCCACTGTTTAATACTATCTACCTGCAGCAGAACCAGTGGAACAGAGCAGAATGTATGGTCCTTGTTTCAGTGAGGTGTCAGCAAACTTAGCATAAAGCACTGACAAATCTCTTTTAAGCTGACTGATATTGCAGTGAGGCACAATGAGAAGCTCTCTCAAAGTACAATTTGATTTCCATTTCTATTAACCATGGCAGCTGAGCAGGCTGCACTCATTCCCTGGAAAATGGTCCAGTCCAGATCACTATGTAGATGCGTGTCTTTGTACGGCTACAATCAACGTAGAAGGCGCCAGCAGATGGAAGTTAGGGATTGCTTAAAACTGGTTTAAACATGGTTTGTTTTTCCTTATGTCCTTGCAACAGAGGGCAGAAACCACTGTCTCCTATTTGCTAGTCTGGTTCCTATGACACAGGGATAAGAGGATGAACAAAGGGGTAATGACTCAGGACGTATGAGTAGGCATACAACAAGTAACATGTCCAGTGTGACACAAGAAGCTAAATCAGATCTTAGCCCACAACATCAGTAGAATCCCTGAACTGTAGATTTAAATGTGCTTCCACTTGTAGAATATTTCTGAACTTTTGCATTCCCTCCTTCCTCTTTTTCCCTAAAAATACAAAGAGATACTCTTAAAAGTTTATTTACAAATCTCATGCACTGCTCAGTGTAGTTCTTTTCTCAAAGCCTGAGTATAACAATCAAACGGAACACAAAAACATAAAGACAGAAGGCAATATTTGATCAACATTTTACAGAGGTCTTTTATAGACCTCAAATAACTAAAAATAAAAGAATGAATGCATATTCTCATTTCACAGCCACAAGATTTGCCGTGGAATATGACAAGGTTTGCAGAATGCTGCTTAAGATTTCTGTTTATGGTTTTCAAGTGACATGTCTAGGCTTTCCATTTGTGGAGAAATATCTTGAAAAAAAAAGAAATGTGTAAATGAAGTGTCAGCTGATGGAATTTGGAAGCAATCTGAAACCACAGCTTCAATGGTTTTTTAATGTCTCATTTGGCATAGTCACGTGGTAAGAGAAAAAGGCTTTCATCCTTGAAATAACAGATTTAAATAATTATCCAATAATTGTTTATATTTTTTATTTCAAGACCACGTATATCTGTCCAAAGGCAGATGATCTGGAGAAAGTAATTCACAAGCATGAGATAGGCTGACACTCTTAAGCAACACTGTTCCAAAGCTTACTATTACTGCTTCAGATCTTTTTGCATTCATATACTTTTCTATATTTATTACCACGTTATGCCTGATAGGAGACGTTAGCTATTCCTACAAATCTTGTTGCAACATGATTGACAAGACTGGACACTGCATACAAACCCAAACGATTCAAGCTGACTAGTCCAGCAGTGTGTTAAATGGTAAAGCATTCCTCTTGCTAAAATCATTTTCACAGATGTCACACTAAATAAAAAAGTTCTAGAGCAAGCAATTACGAATTGCTTCTGTGTCTCCTTTTCAAAAAATTGATTGACTCAAAAAGTTGACTGAATGGCGTCTTACTCTTCAGGACATTGCATTCTTACTTCGCTGTGTGAAGTTTTGTTTTTCACTGGGAAAACAAATCTCAATATTGCTGCCAAATACTGTTTCCTTCCTTTGAGTTTTAATGTAGAAAATGAACCTCTACAAACAATGCCTCTATAGAAATCCTCTAATTCCACATGAAACAATTCATAAAAATAAATACCCCCCCCTTCAAAACCATCAACCATGCGCTCTATTTTGAGAGAACAATGCTATCTAAAACATACACCCCCTTCCATAGTTAAAACTCTTCAGTATAGCTCTGAGCTCAGAGAATTCTTTGTTGAAAGAGGTTGCTTGATATATTCAATAAACCAAAAGTTAAGAGATTTTCAGTCTGGTACCAAGCAATGTGGCTGGAGAAGAGGAATTGTCATTTGCTATTGAAAGATCAATATTTTTGAAAAAATAATTAATTTGAAATATGAAACTACAGACCACATCACATATGAGATACCTGCAGATACTATAAAAATAAACTGCTTAAAGGGTAAGCAGAATTAAGCCATTTTTAACATTATTGCCAATATTTGAATTTACAATGTATTTCTCTAAATCAGTATATTACCTTCCTTAGCTGGTTTTTCCTGTGAAAACTTGCTTGGAGTTTCTGCCTTTGGTGGTAGCATTACCTCATATGTCTCTCTGTGTTTATTCCTTAATTCCTCATATGTGATACCTTTTTTTTTACGACTTTCTTCTGGAATTGGAGCAGGATCTGAAAACAAAACAAAATACTAGAAATGGCATCACACAACACAACTTGGCTACAACCTATTCTAGAATGCCAGTTAATTACAGCTCAATCCCAAATGAAAAGGAGCATGACAGCTGCAATTCTAAATGCAACTGAGAATGTATGTGGTCTTTAATTAATCCATTCCTTTTATCCTTTTCATTTTGTCAAACTGCTTTGGAATATTGGCAGTTAACTCCTTTTCTTCATTTTACCCAATGGAAATCCTAACAACCATGTGTTGGTGATGGATAAAATAGTTCTGGTCACTTTATGTAAAACTTAAGATAATCATACATTTCATGTATTTGTGACTTCTGAAGAGAAATTTAAGTGAAGCTCAAGGGTTTGCATTCAGGCTTTAAATTCTGCTTTCAAAGAATTAGGACTATATCCATCATATGTCACCTGATAAACATTTTATCCTTTTATCTACATTTATAATGCAGAATCTTGGTTCTATAATTAAGGTTCCACCAACTATCAATATTTGTGATGAAGTGTGATTACGATTTCCTTGACACATTTACATCTGATACTTTTATATAACTAAAACAGAGTTGCATGAAAGGGCTTTTTTGTGAAATAAAACCTTTTCCATAAAGGAGTTAAGGAATCCAAACTAGTTCAAAGTACGAAACTCCGCAGTTGACAGTAACTTCCTCCTTTGTGTACCAGAGAGACCTGAATTCAGAATCGTGTGTTCCCCCTGCAATAGCTGAGGACAGAGTTCATACTGGAAGGAGGGGAACAGCTGCACAGAACAGTACTCGAAAACCATTTTAGTCCTCTGTGAGAAAATCAGCTGTTGCCAGACAGAACACAATATGCATTCAGTTCTCAGAAGATTTAAATGTTTGTCACATTATAAAAAACAGTTTAATGTCCCTGAATTATAGTAGTACACAGCTACAGCACCACCGCTGGTGAAAATGAAATAACCTCAGATAGGCTAGCAGACAAATGGTAGAGACTATGGTTTATTTAGCGCAGTGAAAGGATGGCATATTCACCTTACAAAAAAGAACTTCAAGTCAGGCTGAGCTTTTTGCAGGTTTAGTTTTACAACAGATTAAACCTTTTAAGTTAATTTACGATCTTTACTTGCAATTAGAGCTACAAAACACAAAAAAAATGTGAACTTAGCTTACAGTTAGAATACAAACTAATACATATATTTACTTTCTGTGTAAAAACAATTCCGGGAACTTCAAACTGTTTCATTTAAAACCACTATATTGTACCATGTATGTTCGCATGGGATGAAAATACATAGTTTAGTACGAGAAGTATCTAAGAGAAAGGCAAGAGTCATTTTACTACAAACTGCTAAATATTAAGACAAAACGCACCTTGAGCAGTGTAATCAGTAATTCCTGTAGGTGAAGATTCATTCAGGGAAGCACTGAATGGAACGGGTTCATAACTTGAGAGGGCTCTATCTGTTGAACTATAATCATCAGAATAGCTAGAAGAAAGTGGGAATCCAGCTCTTGGAGAAGATTCAGTAAATGACTGAGAAGGCATGTCTGAAAATTCGGATTTCCGACTGGAACGGCTGGAAAATCATAAATTTAAATATTAAATACAAAAATACTAAAGTTAAAAATGGAACTATAAGAGTAACAATATGTGCAGTTCAAGAAAATACTCTCTTATTTTAGTTTCCAACATGAATTGTCGTCTTAAAAAAAGTTTGGGTGTTTTTTTTCTTTACATAGCCAAGATCTATATAGTCCCTTCCCGAACACTCTTCCCTTCCTCGCAGAAACTTATCTCATACCTGAAAATCTCCAGAACAGAAGACAAAAGAGACAAAGTATTTTGCACTTTAAAAGACAAAAATGACAATCCCTTCCCCCAGGGAGTCTTCAGACAGAAGAAACACATCAGACACAAATAGTACAGGGTGTGCCCATGTAACTAGCCATAGCATGAACTACAGTTATTTTTAAAGGCCTTTTAGGAAGAATTTGCAATTTAAACTTCATCATTAGAAGCTGCTGTAATTGATCAGTACCGACCAGTAGAAGAAAAGGAGAATGAAGAGCTATCTTGTGGAAATTAAATTATGAAGGTTTATTGAGTTGCTGAATTCAGCAGAAACATTAACGAATTTTCTCTTACGAGAGAAAGGTAAGATCAATTACAGAATATTCTGGAAACTGATGCCTGATATTCTAAAGCATTCACTACATACTTGGAGTGACCCTGCAAACCACTACACAACACGTCTTTTTATCAAGAATGCCACCACTTGCTGCCACAAGAATGTCTCTAGAGTATTTATTAATTTTTTACTTTAAATTTCTGCTTAGCTATACTTTTAATTTCATATGAAAAACTTTGCAATTAGTCTTTGTTTTATTCTCAAAATAAACATACAAAGCAAAGCCATTTTATTGCCTCAATCATATTTTTAAAGTATATGCAAACACAGCTTTAAAGAACTATTTAATCTTTTAGCTCCCTACCTATTTTTAACTGCAAATCAGAATTATCAAAATACATTAATTAGTAGATGTACAATGACCATGAAAATATAATGATTTCTGTTGCTGGCTTAAAAGAGTAGCATGTATGGATAATAATGTAATGTGGATGAATTTAATCATTCAACCAAGGRAAAAAAAAAAAAAAAAGAAATTTATCATTTAGGAAATAAAATTTTACAGATACAAAAGAATGGGCCATTAAAGGTTGAAGGGACTTATTGATGCAGCAGATGATGGTATTTAAACAGGTCCTTACCTACAGTAAACACAGTTAACGATCATGACAATTTCTTATTAGAAACTGGAGCGGGGTGAGAGACAAGTCCAGCTCTAATTCAGCTGAGTTTATACAGTAAATGTATAAAGTGGCAATTCCTAAAATTATGTTTGATGCCATAAAAATGTAAACGTTTCAGAATAAAGGTAAACCTTGCAGACAAAACTGTCATAAATCTGAATTTATAAAGTAATTAAGAACTTAATCAAGTCCTTTATAAACATTTAACAAATCTTAGCATATACAGAACAGGACTACTACTCACTATCCAAACACTGTTCTCCCAGTTTTGAATCAAGGGTTTAAGTGAGATATTCCGAAAGCAGTTTGCAATTAAAAACCACTTGAGGTAGAAAACATTTTGGAACAAAACAGGAAATAGTTTTAAAAACCTGATGAGTTTCTCATATGTACAGCATAATGCTGTTACAGATGTAAAGGATTTAAACAAACAGCAGTAAGTTTGACCATCATGCTTCTTCCTGCACTGATATTGTTTACTGAGGTCTTTCCTTTGATAAACACTGAAATCATTTCCACCCTCTTCCTACTTCAATCAAACTAAACTATGGGAAAAACTTCCAGAACATAACACTTTCATTTCAGCTAACTTAGTTTACTTCTAAACTAATGAGGCAAATTCTGCTGTCACACTAATGTAAGTAAATTCCACGGGAAAACATCATCTTAATTTACAAGGAATACATTTTGCTAAGCAAAATGTTTCTTCTTTTACTCCGCAAAATGATCAGTTTATGAAAAGAGCTCAAAATGTGTGTTTTATAGCTGGCCAGCTGGTAGAGATACAGCTTCCTGAAAGTGGTAGATTTGGGGTAATCAAGGAAAGAGGGAAAGTGCAGCTCTGAAGGTCTTTGAAAGCTGCAAATGTAGCCTTGATCTGTTAGTGTTTAAAATGTCCTRTTCAAGAGTAAGTTTTAAATTTAAAAGATAATGAAATTCTTACTTATGTGAACTATGTCTCTGAGCTTGTCGTAGAACATCTCCTATTGGGGAATCCTTCAGTTTCTTAAATTTCTCGCTACAGATTGGCAAGTAGGATATCTTTCCAGCCAGGTATCCACACATTCCAGCAACTTTTTTAAAAGAAAAAAAGATGGGTTTATATGCTGTATCATAACATTCAACATAGTTTTAAAATAATCATTTCAAATAAATTATACAGTATCTTGAATAAAAGAAGAAACAGTTTAGATCTAAACCAAAAGCATGCAGTAATCATCTATCTCTGCTTCTTTTGCAGACAAAGGGTACTAAGAACAAATGCAACAGCTGAACAGAGACACAGAGCAATGATTTAGACATGGCATGAGCATCAGATGATTTCAGCTAGTACTTGATGAATGAAAAGTGACAAAAAAAAAAGGAAAATGATTGCAATCAGTTTTTCCCAAGATCCAGAAATAACAATTAACTATCAAAGATGATAAACAGTCGGGAATAAACAAAGGTAGTAAATTCTGCTAATTTAATCCATCAGAACAGTCAGATCTTGAAAAGGCTTTCACTAGTATGAAGAAAAGTCTAAATAAATTTAGAATTAGGCTCAGTATCTTCTGAAGAGGATTCTATGATATGGTTGCCAGAGGGCAAACTACTGAAGTAGCTGAACCCTCGCAATCTCTAGGCAAATGCTTTCAATTTAGCGCATCAGATATTTTCATCTGCTAGACAGGACATAAGAATAAATGATCACAATAGTTCTTTCTGGGCTTAAAACTGATAATTTCCATCAACTGGCTCCTTCAAGTTTTATGAGTGGGTCAAACAGAGTACGAAGGAGCATGAAGGATTCAATGGCAAGTAATAAAAGTTTTGTTGTTAACTTTGTAGGAGAAAAGGACTAGATCTTTCTTTCATATGCAATGAGTATTTTCTAAATACAAAGACTAAAGACTCTCAATCATCTTTAAGTCAGGAAAGAGTTAATTACCAGTAACATTAATCCTCTGAGGTCCTCACACTGTAGATTACACCGCCTGGGAATCAATGTAAAAGGGGATTTTACCCTATCCTGCTGTACTGGTACTGAAATTGTGATTCCTGTTCTAATGTCTGTATTTTCGAAAGGAGGTTAAGAATCCTTTTGCAAGGGAAAAGAGAAGAACAGCCACAACTATGAGTGAAGTTTACAAATGAGAAATGTAAGGGTTTGGCTGTTTAGCAGGTCAAAAATATTGGAAGAGACCTCAAACACTATAAATACGCGCAAAGGGAAAATTACAAGCCCCCAAAAGGAAAAACAGCCCAACAAGAATTCAAACTAAATATTTAGCAAAATAAAGCTAAGCAGCAAAGCTGATTAATCTTTGGCATAAATTACAAAGAGAAAGTCTCCTTTTCTTGAGGCCTTCCAGTCAAGAAAAGTGGAAGCATCTTTCTGGAAGATGTTTCACCCAGAGTAGTTACTGGCTAAAATATTTGACTTCTCTTATTACAGAACTAACAGCCAGATGATCCACGTTTTCAAAGCTAGCACAGTAAATTAGATATTGTTGCTCTCTGCTTCTTCTGTATTCACTGTGACAAGACCTTAGAGAAGCTGATGAGAGAKACATAAAAATGAGGCCAGGTCCCACTGCAGGCTAACATGAAGTAGGACATATGGATCTTACCCTTCTTTGCCAAAGAGGGATAGAGGACCAATAGCCCTATGCTATGTTGAAGGGCACGCTGTCAATGTGGTGTATCAATCAGTCAGGACTAACTAGAAGTTCCATTAAATTGTCAGAGTGCCCGGAAGACTACTGAGAAAAGTTATGAGTAATTCCTATAGGCAAAAGAACATCCTGGAATCTGAAAATTCCTGTCTAGAAAATGAAACACCTCTGAACTTCCAGATAAAACCAAGAGGGGCAAAGCAGGGGAAGATGCAAGATAGAGACTAAAAAAAACCGGACTCAGCTATGTTAGTTAGATATAAAAGACCAATTACTGTAATCAGGCATAGATACTCTTCAGAAAAACAACCACAAGCGACACACACCATCATCAAAGACAGACTATTGTAATCAATAGATGCAGAAGCAGTACGCTCAGATCAGTGACACCAGAAAAGCAAGAACTCTTACTGTTGTTTAACATCAGCTAGCTATGAGCTATGCATATGCTCTTCTTTCAGAACTCGTGGAAGAAAAAAAACATACCAAAACACAACTGCACTGCTTCCTTTAATCAGATTTCACTGCAGGAAGAATGTGCAGTTAAATTATGAGACATAATTTGGTCCTGTAAACTATGTCCCTGGCAATAGTTTTCAGGAAGATCCTGTAGACAGTAGGGGCATCTGACCTAAACAATATGAGGATGAAACGAAAACTGCTTAACTCAGGCCTTTTACACTCCAAGTATGTCCCAGAAAAATCCCAGTATTTAAAATGTACATAAACCACACAAAGTTACCTACTGAAAAACAACCAAAACACAGAATTTATGGAAAATTCTTTTAGTATAATATGAAAGTCCATATGGCTACCAGCGTACATCAAAAAGGAGAAGCCAGAAGTATTTTGGTTTATAACCTTAACGTCAAGAATAGTTGGACCGGTCCAGCTGCTCCTTATTTTTTCCCTTGATCTCAAAACTTAGCTCTATTAAATAGGAGGAATGTAGCCCTTAACTAGACATGTGTACGAGATATCAGGGAAATAGTAATTCTATTATTCCTTAGAAACATTTGTATTATAACATTGTTTGGCGTTCGAAGAAAGCAAGTAGAATTTAGCATAAACAAATGGCAGCCCTAGTCTCTCACATTCATTTATCTGCTTAAACAACACTTCCTTCACCACAAATCATGGGTTTTACCCTCTTCCCACTGAAGTAAACTGTAAGAGTAACCGGCTGTATCTGGGCAGATTGGCAAGATGGCAACTTCCTGTTTTACTGTCATGTATTACATTGAAAAGGTTAATTTATTATTTTTGATTATACTTAATCCAAAATCATTCACATGAAATTGCTGTTTTCCTACAATTGTACATACATAATGTGCAGGAAAAAAAGGCACTAAAATAGCCTGAATGGGACAAGTGAGACACATGAATAAAGACCTTCAAATTAGGAAGGGAAGGGTGGGTGTACTCTGGCAAAGTAATTTAAAGTAAGCTTGAGAGTATCTATTTACAATGTTTTTATCTTAAATTCTTACATTACACTTGTCAAGCATATTTCAAATCTTACAATTTTATGGAAAGCTTATAGACAGAACTTGTCCAAAATGTGCGGCACAAATTCAAAGCTGGTGAATAAATGAAATGCTCCACCTCTTGACATTGAATAGGTTCTTGCAGTATGAGGTGGTGTAGTTAAGAAACATAGCCAAGAAGTTGCTGACTGATAGAATTAACTGCAGCAAGGTGAAACTTCCTCATCAGATTTATCAGATAATTCACCCCTACCTTCAGGCATAGTTGTACTAATGTAAGCATTGGTTCTATAAGCGCCAGATTCTCCACCTGGGACAGGGTAAGCCTGGTTATACATACAAACTGGGGGACAAGAGGCTGGAGAGCAGCCCTGTGGAAAGAGATCTGTGGGTTTGGGTTGATGGCAAGTTGAATGTGAGTCAACAGTGTGCCCTGGCAGCCAAAAGGGCCAACCGTATCCTGGGGTGCATCAAGCACAGCATAGCTAGCTGGTCGAGGCAGGTGATTGTCCCTCTCTGCACTGGTGTGGCCCCACCTCAAGGACAGTTTTGGGCACCTCAATTTAAGAAGGACATCAACCTATTAGAGTGTGTCCAGAGGAGGGTGACCAGGATGGTGAGAGGTCTCAAGGGCAAGGCGCTCAAGGGCAAGAAGAGCAGCTGAGGTCACTTGGCTTGTTCAGCTTGGAGAAGAGAAGGCCGAGGGATAACCTCGTCGCAGTCTACAACTTCCTCAAGGCGGGGAGTGGAAGGGGAGGTGCTGATCTCCTCTCTCTGGTGCCCAGTGATAGCACACGAGGAAATGGAATGAAGCTGCGTCAGGGGAAGTTCAGATTGGACATTAGGAAAAGGTTCCTCACTGGGAGGGTGGTCGGTCACTGGAACAGGCTCCCCAGGGAAGTGGTCACGGCACAAAGTCTGTCAGAGTTCAAGGAGCGTCTGGACGATGCTCTTAGTCGTACGGTTTAGTTTTAGGTAGTCCTGCGAGGAGCAGGGAGTTGGACTTGATGAYCCTTATGGGTCCCTTCCAACTTGAGATATTCTACGATTCTATAATTCCATAGAGTGGAATCACAGCGAATGAGCCAGCTAGTCTCATGGGAATTACATCTGCGTAACAGACTGCAGAACCTGAGGCATGAATACAAGCTGAATTTATATGTAGCTTTTACTTACATGCAACTTTTGTAAAAGAGCCAAATCTTGAGCTATCTCTCAGAACACCTGAAAATAAGAATCAAAGTAATTAGTAATAAGTTATTAAGAATTAAGCTGAGAAATATCAACCATAGTTATGTTTGTAGGTTAGTTTGTAGTTATGTTTGTAGGTAGCACGTTACTCTTTTACACTTAACATTGAAGAAAATTCAAGAAAACCTAACATCTGAATTCCCCATAGAATTACAAAGATCTAAGAATTACCTCTTTAATCATATCACACACAGTATTACTACACACTATAGAATATAGTTTCATAATCACTGAGATATTGCATTTGCCAAACAACATAAAATGAACATGAATTTGATTTTAAAGTTGTGCTCCTCCTTTAGTTTTAGGAACTGCAAGTCCCATAGCTGAAGAGTCTGAACTTCTTTTAATTACAAGTAGATTAGACATTATATTATTACAGTAACTTTATTAACAGCAGAAATAGATTTCATCTAAGCAAATCCAAATTAACCCAAAGTATGTTTACACTTTACCTTTCCTAATTAAGAAACTAGTAGCAAGCATGCTCACTGCAGCCAAAGGAAAAGCTGTGAAGAAGAAGAAAAGTTGCTTAAAATGTGATTTTCAATATTTTCAACCACATTTAACAAAATATGTAATAAAATGAGTTTCTAGGCCTTACTAAGCTCATTTGTATAAGAATATATCTATAATTAACAAACTGTATATAAATTATGAAACATTCTCAATTCCAGTTTTTAAGACCTACTACAAATTATGAAGTACTAGTTAACGAGTCATCCTGTCTTCATTAGACTTCATGCTTCCTGAAATACAAAAGCCTATGCCAGATGGGATAAAGCTCTAAGGACAAGATTCCAGGTCTAGCTACAACTGCTACAGCATCAAGATGCAGAACTTTAAACCAGAGAAGCATACACAGTTCTTCAGGACAGAAGGCAAGTTACATAGAGGCCAGTGCCTCTAAAAATTCTTGATAACCAAAAGTCTTGATTTTGTTTTAACATAAGAACTTTGAAAAAAGTTTCTTATAGAGATATAAACTACATTGATTAAAATTAGGTAACCTGTTTTATTCACCAGCAAATTAAACAACAGGGCAGCTTTTTCTATAGCTTACGGATCAAACTATACAACTCAGGGGTAGGGTGAGGAATGCAGAGAAGACGACAAACATGGAACAGCATTACTGCCTATCGCAATCAGTTTAACAGTTCATGTCGATTTTTATCACATTGAAAGAGTTCAGGTGGCAGGAAGCATTTAAAGATGGCAAGAAACAAAAGGAATGCTTATTTCAAGCAATGATAATTATGATATTGGGAAGATTAACTTTGAAACTATTTGTAAAGACCACCACGCCTACATAAGATACAGTGACACTGAAATAACGAACATGAGAGAAGATTGAAGTTAATTACATTAAAGATTTAGATGTGTCATAATGAAATTCCATTTTAAGCAAGTCTGCAGATTTTACAAAAAGGCTCAATGACTTTAACACTACCTAGGGTAGAAATTTTTCCAACAGCACTAGATATTTATAGTGTTTTGAAGCACGCAATCTGCTAATTAAGTCCTTATTTGAAGATAAATTATATTTTTTAGAATTTGGACAGCACAGTATTAAAATACACTTTGCAAACTAACAGTTTATTCCTCCACAAATTCTGATGGGTCTGAACTAGGTTAGGAGTCCAACCAGCATTTTAAGGTAAATATGACTGGATGTCACTTTTAAGAAAAAGTATTGGCTCCTTGGTTCACACACAAGATTACAGTGACACTTCAAAATAGAGAATAAAATCTTCCAATATATTAAAGATTAAAATCCTGATGCTTTTAGAGATTCTAGACCTAGATTTTCCAAAACAACATTCTAGATTCTCTGATATAGAATGGCAGTGCAGATTTGAAGCTAAATTGTAGCAGGAAAAAAACCCAAGACTGGGGGGTCTTTAGAAAAAAGAAAAAAACAAACAACAAAAGAACTTATTACAGAGGACTTCAGTCTAATCCTTAGAGGTTTGAAATGATTTATAGGCCCAACACAAATATTCTGGACATCGAAGACAGTTACACACTTTAGTGGAAACAGCTGCTAGTATGTGAACTAAAATGGTAACTGGAAATTAGAAGACTAATATGTAACCAAAAATTGGGTTCATATATAAAAATTAGTATGAATAATTATTCAAGTCTAGAAAAAAAAAAACCCAAACAAAAGTAGCTTAATAAATCAGAAAATATCAATGCTTTTCACTGCTATGGGCAAAAAGTACTTTTTCTGCTTCAGGAACAGAATAAATTCTAGGAAAAATAACGGAAGGCTGATATATCAACAGCACATAATTAAGGATGGGAATGTAATGTACCCTAGTCAAAATGGTTTTATGGGGAAAAAGTCATATTGATCTAGTTTGATTTTGTTAGCGAGATTAAAAGTGCGAAGGATAAAATTGTAGATTGTAATATGAATTTTTACAGTATTAGAATTTATATTATATGATAATGCGATTAAAAAATCATAATACCAGTAACGCATATATTAAACTGAATTATGAAATGACTAGCAAGCATTTCTGAAATAGAAGCTGTCAATAGAAACTACTGCAAAACAGAGAGGGTTTGTAAGAACTGGTAAAAATTGGCTACAGCTTGAAATTTGAATAAACAAACTGAAAATACACAAATTTATAGTAATATCCGTGAATAACAAGAACTGATACGGTAAGAAGTGAGGATGTCAGGGCTGTCACACAGGCAGCCCATACCTCTCGCAAAGTGGTGTTGAAATAATATGTATTTAATACAGCGAATACAACAATCTACGTACATGTTAATGCAGAATGATGAAATAAAGACAGGAGACCTAGAAAACAGTGATGGGCCTTAGGCTCTCCCAGTGAGATAACAGCACAGTACACAACTCCTGAAAAAAATCTCTCAATTACTGTTGTAGCTCCCTAAAGTGAAATTACTGCAGAAACTAATTTGGGGCTTCTCAACAATACCTTCATGTTGCTTCTTCAGTCTCGGTATAAAGGTGAACAGGGCAGTAAGTTACATTGCCAATCAAGAACTAACAGCAGAACACCTCAAGAAGAACAAACAACTCCCTCCCCTYTTGTCTTCCAGGAGAGAGATTATCAATAAGGCATAACCAATCATCTTCTTACTACTAATGAACCTGACCCATTTCACTTATAATAATATACGGAAAATAGCTAGATTTTAGCAAACAAGCTGAAGGTTTCCAGGTATTTGAATAAAAGTGGAAAAGGAGAATGCCAAAGCAATGGAGAAAGATAAAGCAGAACTTCAAATCGTTAATTCAAAATCACAATGCCTTAGAAGTTGCCCCTGAAAGTACTGGCTGCCAGGATAAATCAGAGCCCCAGTGTGCTAAATTTAGCAAATCAGCTGCTAAATTCTTTATCTGTCCTGGTTTCTGCTAAGCCACCTATCAGCATCAGGAGTAATCTACTAGTGTGTGATAAAACAGTGGGTAACAATCACATTAGAAGGCTTGGTCAAACCTCTTGACCAGGTGTATAAAACACAGGTATGTCTTGAACCTTTGGATTACAGAAACAATGTTAAGAAGTAATACCATCGATTCTCAATGTTTTCTGAAAAAAAACAAACAACATAACCTTGATATTTCAAATAAATTAAGATGAGACACAAATTATTCTGTGAAAACAATGCAAGTTTACTATTCCTGTACTCTAGCTGTAGTACAGAAATCATGACTGACTGCAAATCATGCTTGAGAATCTTAGCTTTTATTTACAAGGGAAAAAAGCYCAAACGTCTGGCCATGCACAGACACAGAAATTTTCTCCAAAAATTGAGCTGAGTGACTACTTACACATTGTTCTCTTCACAAGTCTCCAGAAAGATGGAAAGCAATGGTTCTAAGCTAAGCTATTTTATTCTTGCATTCTAAAGATAACAACAAAAATTGAAAATAAAAATGTAGAAATAACAAAAAAAGAATATTCAGATATATAAACAAATGAGAGACTCCATTAATTATATCTATTTCCAGACTTTTAATGACTGTATTAATTTAAAATACACAGGGATCTTGTTATAAATCATAAACCTTACAAAATATGTTGCACCTTTTACAAAATTCCTGTCCTGCAAACTCTTAATAAATGTAAATCCTACATGGATCAACATTTACTGGGATGCAGCTTCAGACCACGTGAAGCTTGTTAATGAACTGTTGTGATATATTGACCCTGGCCTTCCTTCCTTAATGCCTCAGATAACAACAAAAACTAAGGGTGGAAGAAAAGCAAAGCAAGTTTACCAGCAAACTGAACTTACCTCTATACCGGGCACTCTCTTCAGCACATTCCTTGAGGAGTCTTTTTTCCTCCTCTGTCGGCACATAAGGCTTAGGTACTTCCCTCTTTCATTAGGGAAATAAATTAGAAAAGAATGAGCAAAAGAAAGGTTTGGGGGATTTTTCAATTAAACACTTTGTCTAACTTTCACACCTTGTAGTGCCTGTACTTTCACACAGATATACTTAAGGAACTGATGTCTTCTGTCTATAAATGCCACATAAAGTGCATCATTAAAAAAATCCAATGCTTCTATAAAACATGTGAGAGACCAGAAAATATTTTGTGCACGCTCAAATCCCAACTCAGTCMACTCCTTTTTCTTTAGAAAACCCTGCTTTGGTCCTTGCAACCAGCCTGCCAAATGGATGAATTCTGACAGGTCATTAACTCCCTTTTTTAAATATCTGTCAGGATTTTAATTACACAATGCGTGTTGTCCGTTTACATGCGTATATTTGGTGAAAGCTGGCCAGCTGTTTTGGCAGCAGCTGAGAAGTTTCCACCAGAGGTGCGTGACCCTCTCCTGTCGTGAAAGGCGTGCGACCAGGCACCCTGCCAGACCGCCGACCGGGAGAAGAGCAGACATGAGAAGGCCGCCGGTACGGGGCAGAACACCTCCTGCCGGGACCACAACTCCCCCCTCCCCGAAAAGGCCGCCGGAAAGGCCTCAAGGGCACCGTCCCCGAGCCTCCGCAGGCCGCCAGGGAGCTCACGGCAGGGGCGGGCGAAAGGCTGACAGGAGTCTCCCCTCCGCGGCCCGCCGAGGGTGTGTGCAGGCCCCGAGCCTGCCGCCTCACCCTCAGCAGAAACAACCCCACCGGGCTCCCGCACAGCTCTCACGCTTTCCCACAGGCAGCGCAGCCGAGCGAACGACAGTACCTCTGCCGGATCGCCGACCTCCCCGCCGCCGGGACCCTGCCCGGCCTCCATGGCGGGGCGGGGAGGGCAGTGCGAACGACCGCTGACCCGGAAGTCGACGCGCCGCTGTTCGCCGCCCTGGCTCCGTGCGCATGCGTGGAGGCGGTGGCGGAGGGGCCGCGGGGGCGCTCGGCCCTGTTGAGCGTGCTTAGGACCCGGGGCGCCCGCCCGGGCGGCGGACAATTCTTACGGCCCCAGCCCGCGCTCCGCGGCCTTCCCCTGTGTGGAAACCCGGCGGAGAGGCCCTGCGGGCGGGCCTCGGGTAGGCCGTGAGGGCCGCCGCGCTGCCATAAACGCCGTTGCTGGTGAACTCGGGGCTGTGGCCAAGGGCCGCGTGTTTATTCGGGTTCAGCAGCGGTGTTTCCTCGCTGGAGAGTCGAGTGAAGGACCTAGGGTTAGCAGCTGAGGCTCAGAGCATTCATTTCAATCGAGAATGTTTCCTTCCTGTGCTTTATCTTGCTTCCTGCTTGCTTAAAGAATGCCACCCTCTAATACATTTGAGATCAGGCACTGCTTCAGAAGTGGTGACTCCCTTTAAAGGTAATCCTTATGTGGTTGGCTTTGTTTGGCACAGCATTAATACATGCGTTGGTACTTCTTGGCTTTGTAAATGACTTGCTTTCTTTGATAAATGGTAACAAAATGCTTTCATCTATCCATGCCTAGCCTGAACATTAGGTATGTTGCCAATAGGTATGTTAACTGGTTGCTAAAGATACATGGCCAGAATTGACTAAAAAGAAAGGATGCCTGTTACCTAAAAAAGAGTTTATTTGAATTAGGACCAAGCAAAGACCTGGTGGGCAACTGACTGAACTTGAAAGTGGTAGAGATTTGATGGTTAGGATTGTATTGAAGTGGGAGATTAGAAAGAGTCTGTGTGCTTGCCTCTAGCTAATGCTGTTGAAATGGCAGCATTAGTGGATGCTTGCAGTTTATCAGAAATCAGGAAAAGCTGAGAAAAAAAGATGTTTCTGATAGTGCAATGTATGCTGTGGTGTTTTCTTGTAAACATTCAGTACTGTGGCTCGAATTCACCATATCCTGATCTGCCTCTACTTGCCTGGAATGCACCACTCCCTTTCAGCCTTTCCTGGAGCAACCCATTGTTTCTTCACCCTGGAATTCAAGTGAAGAGGCTTAAATTGCTACTATTTGATTGGCAAAAAAAAGACCCTGCCTGAAGATAAGAAAGGGAAGGTTTTAGAGATCGAAGGTGTCTGAAATCAGTAGGGAATGTGGATGCAAAATGTCTGAAATTAGTAGAGAATGCAACTATAAAATGAACACTCTGAACATGTGAAGGACCTAGGACAAATGGACTAAGGAGTGTGTATAAAGTAATAGATTTGGCTGCCTGGAGTGGCTGGCTGCACCAAGAAAGCTGTAGAGGAGATGGGTTTCTGAGTATTGGATTCTTGAAATAAGCTGGGAGGATAGAACCAGAAACTATATATTGTGGGGTTCTTAATTCATAGCTTTCATCATACAATGAAGAAGTTCCTAATTTCCATGAGATGGCTCTGCCTGATAATGTAGATTACTTCAAAATTTCATCTCTGCCAATTACCTGGGCCCACCCTAATGAAGCATTCTCCAATACATGGACATCAATTATGCACATTATTAATTGGAAGGTAAAAGATTTTGGCCTCATCGGCTCACAACTGTTTTATTTATGGGACTGTAGCACACTTATTAAGGCAATTTATTTCATGCTTCTTCCCACTTGTCTTTCAGTATAATCTAGGCAAAGAGTACAATGGTTTGTTAAAGCATATGTTTTCGTAGGGTAGGACGTGTTTATGGACTGCACCGTCTCTAAACATGGAGCTTCAATGGGGAAGGGAATAGATATCAGTCTCCTTCCCTGAAGAAAATAATGACTCTGAGCTGTTGTTTTGCCTCTCTATTGTGAAATTAATAGTTATCCATTCAGTTTCCTCACTTCACTCCCCAAGTCCCTTAGAATTCCAATGGGGAAAAGGAATTAAAATCATGCAGAAAACCGGTGAGTTTACCATCCTTGCAAAAATTTTACCTGATACAGTCTGCTTGTGAGATACTTAAAGGTACTTAAAAGTTTCACCTGATTACATACATTGGTCCATTTTTTTTTTGCTTAGAACTGCAGTTGTAGGGCCATATTCAGCATAGATGATATCCACATCCTTGGCACTTCGTTCTCTGGTTTTGGCTGGGGTGGAATTAATTTTCTTTCTAGTAGTTGGTATAGTGCTATGTTTTGGATTTAGTGTAAGAAGAATGTTGATAACACACTAATGTTTTTAGTTGTTGCTAGGTAGTCTACTTTCTCAAGGACTTTTCAGCTCACATGCTCTGTGAGGTGCACAAGAAGCTGGGAGGGAGCATAGCCGGGACAGCTAGGCCAGCTGGCCAATGGGGTATTCCATACCATATGATGTCATGCTCAGCATATAAGGCTGGGGGAAGAAGAAGGAAGTGGGGGACGTTCGGGGTGATGGCGCTTGTCTTCCCAAGTAACCGTTACGCGTGATGGAGCCCTGCTKTCCTGGRGATGGCTSAACACCTGCCTGCSCATGGGAAGYAGTGAAKGAATTCCTTGTTTTGCTTTGCTTGCGTGCGCGGCTTTTGCTTTCCCAATTAAACTGTCTTTATCTCAACCCATGAGTTTTCTCACTTTTATCCTTCCGATTCTCTCCCCCGTCCCACCCGGGGGAGAGTGAGCGAGCGGCTGTGTGGTGCTTAGTTGCCAGCTGGGATTAAACCACGACAGTCCTCAAGCCTTTTTTTGAAGTTCATCCATAGAAAGAATGGAGGACACCCTTTTTGACATCTGGTCTACTTCTACCACTTCCTTTACACTCATGGCATCTTTCTTGCAATTATTGAGAACTCGAGTTTAAAATCGGTGATGGTATGGTCAAGTCCTTCTGATGCATTACATAAAATCTTGTCCTCGGGAAAGGCTTAAGGCTAGCTTTTTAACCCCTTTCTATAAATCTAATCTCTTGAATGCTATTTTCCCTACCCTCTCCTTTGACAGGTGCCATTATCCAATATGGTATTTTTGTTTAAGAATCTATGCACTAGAGTGGTCCTTTAGAGATGACAAAGTAAAATTATTTCTTGGGGAGTTTTGAGCTGTTTGTTTTAATGATATGCACAATGATGTTTGAAGTTTCAGCAGCTGTTTTCTAATTGCTGTTTTGTGTGTGTGTTTTTAAACATGTACAATATACGAAACTGATAGTCTATTTGTAAAGAGGAATAGCATAAAGTTTTGTATCTTTGCACTGCTTCAGGAGTCAAAAAATTCATTTTAGATGTATTGCAACTCATTTATCTATGACTGTAAACTTTTTATCTTCTATGACTTAGTATCATCCAAGAGTGAGGAATATATTTGAGATTCAAAATACTGTAATACTGAAACTTGATATTTAACCTTCAGAAATTTGAAAAAATTTATTTTGAAGAAGGAAAAATGAAAACTTTAGAAGAATAAGATTCTCTTAAAATGAACTGATTACTTATGTAATAAGTTGGTAGGTGTGAAAATCAGATGGTTTCTAATTGCAGTACTTTGCAAAACAAAGTCACTGGTGAATATTCAGAATTCTTGAAGCTGGAGCTCAAGAATTAATAGGGTGATTTGTGTGTAGACTGTCAAGTGGTTTAAAAGCTTGTCTTTCAGATAGATTTTCTTCATCCCCTTGTTCAACAGTTAGTGACAGACTTTATACAGGTCCACTGCAAACCAAAGAGTTGGCTTAACAAATAAATTTAGTTTTATAATATTGCATAAGACATAACTGAAACAAGTAGACGCGTGAAAGAGTTGGAGTGTACGCTGATCTAGTAAGGCAAGTCGCCAAAACAAGTACTGGAAGTTTATGTGCTCGAGTACATAGCTGGCATGGTGATTTTTTTTTGTTGCTGTTGTTTTTTGCTTGGTGCTCTGGACAATAGAGTAAAACACAACAGCTGAGAGTGTCTCATTCTTCAGTGGCTGCCAAGAGTTAACAGGACTGTATTTGGAAAAAATCACTCTCTCCCTAATGAAGAAATAACAGTGCTTCATACCAAAAAAGAGCATTGTTGTAACTACTACAACTGGTGGCAAACAAAGCATCAGTTATTTGCCTGAAGCATCATGGCACATCAGCAAGAACCAAGAGTGGGTGTCTTTGTGGAGCTGATACTCAAAGCCTCAATTAGTAAGGACTTTACCCACATTGATAATAATTACTACTAATAATAACTGGCACTGTAACGTACTTTGAAAAGTACTTTACATGTTAACTAATCCTTAGGGCTATTTTGTAAAGCAGGCAGGTAACAGGAGAATCTGTGTTCTAAAAGTGGTATGATTGTGCATCCTGTAAAGTTCAGGTGCTCAGGGTTAAATACCAGTGGTCTGATTTTTGCTGTTGGTGAGGTTCAGCCGCTCTTGTTTTAATTACATGGATGTATATGCCTTTATTGGGAAGATTGAGCTGAGCTCCTGACTTGGGATAAATCAGAAGCTCCTGACTTGCTTCAAAATCAGAAGCAACTTGTGACATACTTTGCTTCAACCAATTGTCTGAAATTACGCACAACACCAGTGGCAATGAATCCTGTTTTTCTCGTTAGGTGTTCTATTACCCAACATTTTTTTAGACTGTGGTACAATTGTTAAATAGAATAAAAAATATTCCATTCACAAAATTCTTAAATCTACAGGGAAGAGTTAACCTGAAATATTCTCAGCTACCAGTATATCATTATTTTTTTCCTCTCCTGCTTTCTTGTTCCTACTGGTTTCTGCAAGTTGATGTATGTTATCTGTTTCAAGGGTGTGCAGCGTGTGGACATGAGTAGTTGGGCATGAAGGGACCTTTTACTCCAAATAAACCAGAATYGTACAAAGCATGTAATAGAACTTGGGAGCTTCTCTTAACAGACATTGGCAACTGTTGTGCTGGTGCATTTGTTGTTTGTAAAAAGCGTACTTTTTACTTGGTTCTGTTTTTGTTGGATATGCTTATTATAGTACAGTACTTGCAAGACAGGCTTATATTTGACAGTGGAAAAATGGTGATTTCAGGATTCTCTCTAATACTGTTTTGCAGATCTGGTGTTATYTTATCATGCTTGACATGTATTTTTTTTCCTTTTTCTTTTTTTTTTTCTTTTCAAGCCTGGAAGTTTTGAGGCACTTCAACAGAAAATATAGTTACTTTCTAACCGCTTAAAATGTTAATGTCGGTACTGTTTCTGTTACCATCGGCTCCCAAATCTTTGGATTGTTTAGAAATACATTGTTAGATTCAGCCGACAGACGTGTTGTATTGGTGAAATCCTGGYCAGTGCCGGTATCAAATGAATTTTCTGAGGATGTCGTTGTGAATTATCTCGTTACTTTGTCTTTCCGTCTGTGTCACTTGCATTACCATAGACCTTCCAGACTGGTGTCTGGGGGAAGGACGTGAAATCAAAGTCAAGTTCCAACGGCGGAAGCAGCCAAAGTGTTTTACCTGCTGCGCAGGGGTGGTGGAAGCTTCCCCGCGGCCTCCTGCCCTGCCCCGCCCCGCCGTCCTCCCCGGAGCCAGGCTGCTTCTGCGGGGGAAGACCAGCGGTTCGCGTCGGTGGAACAACGCGAATACTTTCTGGCAAAAAGGCGGTATCTCCGCATTGGTGAAGCTGGCCGAGACACAAGTATTTGCCCTTATTCACTGGGGGAAGGGCGTTATTTTCCGCCCGCTTCCTTCGGGCAAAGGGCGGCTGCGAGGAGCGCCCTCAGGGCGGCGGGTACGGCGCAGCCCGCCACGCGGGACCCCTGCGGGGCCTCGTCTCTTCGTCAGCGAGGAAGCTTTCTTGATGTTCCCCAGCCGCGCCGCGGCGTGCCCGGAAGGCCCGGCTACCTTGGCGATACCGGCCTTGTTAATCGTTTTTAACGACAGCGATCGCTCCTGCTCTCACCGTTGGCACGGAGGCTTCCTTGGGCCGCAGGCGGCTGTGCCGGCCCTGCGGGCGTCTGAGGCCGCCCTCCCGCCAGGCGAGCCCGCCGCCGCCCCGCGCGGAGCCCCTGGGGGCTGGGGCGCTCCCCGCCGCGGGCAGGCTGCCTGGRCGGGAGTTTGTCCGCGGTCCCTCACCCGCCGGGGGAGGCTCGGGGGGGGGGAACGGCGCCTCAGAGCGCTCCCACGGGCGGGCTGGCCGGGACGCGGAACTGGCCGTCGCTTCGGCCTATCGCAGCCGCAGGAAGCTGGCGGGCCTCGCCAATCGGAGGCTCGGCTCCCCCCTCGTGGCCTTGTGATTGGCCAAGGCGTGAGGCGGCCGTGGGGGCGGGGCCGGGAGGGCGGGTTGGACGCTCGGGAGCCAACGGGGAGGGGGCGCGGGGGAGGTCCCGCGTGAGTGCTGCGCGCCTGCCCCAGTGAGCGTCGGTTCCTGGTGGAGCGGCGCGTGCCAATGGGGAGGCGGGGGGGGCGGGAGGGACGAGCCGGACCGTCGAGTTACCGGAGGGGAGAGGCGGCGTCGGAATAAAGCCGGCGGGGGATGCTGGCGGCGCGAGTCGCTCACTGGCTCCCACCGGAGTCGCTCTGAAGGGGACCGTAGCCGCGCTGAGGCGGCGGCGCCTAGGGCTGTGGCGCGAGGCAGCGGTTCCACCGGCGGGATAGGTGAGGCGGCGGCGGAGCTGGGACCCGGTCG
>JASVER010000005.1:15807991-16053482 GCA_030449065.1 Oceanodroma leucorhoa
GGGGGGGCGGGGGTGTTGCGCCGCGCGCGGCCCTCGCCGCTGGTCCGGCCCCGGTCCGCGCCGCTTTGTTTACGGCGGGGAGGGGAGCGCAGCGTGCCGCCGGGCGGCCCTGCCCGCCGCCGGGGGAGACGCGGGGAGGGGTCGGCGGTGCTGGCCTGCGCTCGGCGCCTGCCGGCCGCCTTCCCCCGGGCCGGGGCTCCGGCCCTCCTACTCTGGGGACACGGAGCCTCCCCCGGCCCCCTTCGCGGCCCGCGCCTTGTCTCCTCCCGCCCTCCCTCTTCCGCCCCTTCCTCTCCGGCCCCGCCCGTGCAGCGCGGCCGGCGGCGGGGTGCGTGCCCGGCCTTCCTCTCCCGGCGCGGCCGGCGACCCCCCGAAACCCCCGGGGTGTGCACGGTGCTCGCCCAGCCCCCGCGGGCCGAGCGGAAAGCAGCCGCCGCCGGGCTCCTCCCGCCCCACGCCGCACCCGTCCGACTGGCTCCGGTTGTCCCCCGCGGCAGTGGGGCCGGGCAGCCGCCGGCCTGTGGCGCTCGGCGGCCGCTGAGGCAGCCACCCCCGCCGGGGGATGGCGGGGCCGAGCGTGCGCCAGGCCGCCCGGGAATGGCGGGACGGAGCGGGGAGGGTGGCACGGAGCCGGGCTTTGTTCCCGGCCCCGCCCCGCCGCCGGCGCCGGCGGGGGGTGCCCGGGGGCTGCGCGGGCGCGGCGGAGCTTCGGCGGAGAAACGCGCGTCCCGGCTTCGGGTGGAAGGGGCGGCGCAGGCGGGCAGCGACGCTCCCGTCTGCCTCTCCCGCCCTCCGCGCAGCTGGCCACGCTCGCTCGCCTTTCAATGAAACTTACTTTAAAATCCTGAGCGTCAAAGTAAGATACGTGTGTGCGGGCCCTTCGCTTAGTGTGTAGCGCCTCCCTAAAGAAGTCGCTTTAAGTCACCTTAAAGATTCGGTTTTGCAGTCTTACATAGTTGTTAGCGGTGTGGCTATAAGTATTGTAGGAGCTTAATTAGTTTTTCCTCTTCCACTTTCATATATATACTTCCCGTATTTTTGGTTATGTGATAATTTTTGTTGACTGTAATGACACTCAACTGCTTAGTGCACAGTTCAATTTGTGTCTTATCCTGATTGCTGGACCAGTGATTTCTGGTTAGCTCCAGGTAAAACGTCCAAAGGAATCAGAGGGAAAACATAAAACAAACAAAGAAAAAAACCCGAAAAGCAACCAAAATATTTTGGTGGTCACTCATACCAAATGAGTTGCAAAAGCAGTTTGCTAATACGGTTTTAAGGAATAATAAGACAGTCTGGAGATGAGGTRGCGAGAGTGTAACCTGGACTTCTTCAGAATTATGACTCTGAATGTGCCTTAGGAAAGAGATACACTAAAGCAGAAAGCAAGTTCTTCTCTACTCTTATGTACACTGCACATCTACCAAGCTAAGACTCTATGTAGTGAGAAAGACTTAGATGGTAAGCCACCTTCATGTAAATGCAGACCAGAAAGAGAAGGGTGTTTATAAGTTATTGAGCTGTTAGGTGAAGAGACACTCGTGGGCAGGAACAAGCAATACGGAGCATATAGAGTACTGTGATAAAGAAGGTGATTTTCTGATTGTGGGTTGAGCAAAGAGTGAAATTAACTGTAGTTACTTATGAAGTATTTCCTCAATGTGTTGTTTCAGTAGCTTTACTTCTATGTTGTTACTGTCATGCTGAGGATATGCCCCGAATACTTCAGAATCTCTGTGGAAGGTTGTTGAGCAAGCGCTGGGAAACCACACACTGATTCCTATCTTGTGACACTATCGCAGGAAGGAAACAAACCCCTCAGTAAAAATTGTGTTGCAGGTTTAGTAAGTCAAGTATTTAAAGATGAGAGCAATGTTCTCTCTGTCAAAAGCTTCCTTTATCTGTGGTTTGTAGAGGCCCTTAGTTAGTGGTACTTGATGGTGGTTGTTGTCAGTAGACAACTGACTTCCCTGGGCAAATTGCTGCTGTGAATGGCTCTTTATTTATATTCCAGAATGGATTTGGTTAAAGCCTGTGCTGACTTCTCTCTGAAAGTGGTTTCCTTGGAGCAGAGCGGTGGTATGTTGCTTTGTGATGTTGTAGAAAACTGTTGCTGAACTTCATTTCAAAAGAAAAGTTGTTTAATTCTTCTGTGGGGTTAGTTAAGGTAAAGTTGAAACATTCAACTGATTCTGTTTCTGTTTGGCTGGCCTAGGCAAACCAAAGCATGGTGGTAGCTGGTTCTCATGTAATAGCATAGTACCATTGAGGAGGGAAGTTGGAGGGTTGTAGGGCTGTAAGACAAGAAGTAGAACTGTTCTGTTTTTCATGTTACCGTATTAACACTTTCCAGCTAGGCCTCAACAGCTCAAGAGTGGTCCTCACATGTTTTTTTCACTGTGAGCGTTTGTCTTTTTAATTTTCGGGGGTGAAATTAATTGGTATGCTGAAAGTTTTTGCTAATACAATTGAGAACACACTGTATTTACTTTTTCTAAGAACTTAAGAAGATTATAATTACGCTCCCCCCCTGCCCCCCAGTGGCTATGCATCAAGGAGAACAACTTGGAGAACAGCATTTTCCACATCAGGAGTTGCCTATTTTGTATCTAGTTTTGTATTTCAGGGAGTTTTATCTTGGTCATCGTGTCTAGTGATGGCTACTTCATTATTGCACAGAGGACTAAATGTCAATTTTATTACTTTTTTTTTTGTCTGAGTTCCTTAAGAGGTACGTAGGCAAACTTTACACTTTAGTGACCTCTCATAATACAGAACATGGGCATATAACATGCTTCCTCTGGCTTAGAGAGCTGTGAGCTTTTAGCAATTTTTGTCTGTATTTAAGCCATAGCTTAACAGAAGCCATAGGTGTCGTGCAAATAATAATGTGAGAAGAAGGTGCTATATGCACACATGAGTTATGTGAGTTACTGTGAGAAAAATGAGGATAATAGTTAAGTGACCCCTTAACTGTAGTTATTGGCCTGCATTGCCTTACTGGTAGGAAGTGCAATGTAGCTTATCCGTCAGCGGGAGGGAGCTGGCCTAGTGCACAGCCTAGCTGTGGTTTACCGCTTTGTACTGCTTCTGCACGCTCACACCCAAACAACTTTGAACCTTTATGATTTTGTGTCTGAAATAATCCTCCCAGGAGTGACTGTGGGTTGGATAAGAAGTGTTGCAATGTTAGAAGGTTTTAGGATTCAGTGTTATTCTTGTCCGGTCTCACTCCGGATCCCAGTGAACTCCAGTAATAGATGTTAGCCAGACTGACTCAGCTAGGGTTGCTTCTGCCTTTTTTTATTGATTAAAATAGCAGTTCTTCTTTCTAGTACTTAGCTCACTTATCCTCAGTGTTTGACAGCTAATTCTCTAAGTATCTCTGTACTGCCATATAGCTCTGTCTCTTCTAAGACTTGTGTTCTCCTTCCTTCTCTCCCCTCCCCCAAATCTATATAATCCCTAATTCCCTCTGACATGAACACCTCCCAGGAAGAATGACAGAATACAGTCTCAGATAGTAAGTGTCCAATACTGTCACTGGAAGATACGAGAAAGGAATAAATCCCCTCAAGCTAGTTGAACAACAGTGTCTGCTCTTGATGTGGCTTCAGTTTTGAGGGTTTTTTCTGTTTATCCCTAGTTTTTCCTAGTGATTTACATTTGCATGCAAAAATGGAAGACGAACAAACATTAAAAAAAAAAAAGAACTTCTAAAGTTGATTTTGAGGTTCTCTGAATTGTCTAAATATTTGGTCTGATAGAATGGCCTAGTGCCCAGAAGCTGTTACTGTTTGGGGTTTTAACGGTTTGTTCTTTACATGGGTATTCTTGCCCTTGTCAATGTGAGCAACATGAATTGTTTTTTGCAGTTAGTGACGATAGGCAAAGCTGATCTGAGTGGAGCTTGCACAGAACTCCGCACGGGAGTACCTTTCTTCTGCCATTCCAGCTGCTGCTTTGGCAGGTGGTCTGTACAAGTGTAAGTGAACTGTACTTTTTCAGAGCTGGGTCTGGGTTAGTCTAAAATAGCTGGCTTTTCAGCAGAGTCTGTAGCAGGAGACTTGGGACTATTGACACGCACACTTTAGTGGTGCTGCTGGTCACTTTGGAGTTAGTGTGGTGACCTATTTTCTTGTTTCTCCTTGTTTTCCAGAAAATGGGAGAAGACTCCTGGCTTGGACCTTTTTCTCTCCTCTTTTCTTCTTTGATTTTTAACTGTAGTTACACGAGATGATGATGATGATAAAGGCAAAACAAGCTCTGTGTGTTTTGTCATCTAACTATTGGAAGACTGCTTCAGAATTAAATAACTAATACTTGGGAGTATTTGTAATTTTCAGGTTGTATGTTAATAGCAGTTTATGTTAGTGGCAGTTGCCAACATTATTTTTCAGCTTAAATAGCAATTCTTCTTTTGTAATGTTTATTTTACCTGTCTTCAGTGTATTTCTAGAGACTAATAGTATAATTTTGCTAAACCAGATAAACCAGACTCTCTCTTGTTTCGATGAGATGTTTCCTGTTTATCTGATCATCCTAAAATCCCATCGTTGCCTTCTTTCATATATGAATTGGTCTTTTTAGCATACATTGACCAGACTTGTATGAAGTATTCCAGAGAAGGTTCCAGTGGGACTTTATAGAGGTCTTTTAATGCTCTGGCAGAAATATCTTGCCGGTAAACCTTAGGATCCTGTTTTCTTTCCTCAGTCCTCTCAAGGTTTCCCTGCTTTGTCTTCATAAGCTGCAACTTATAATAAAAGATATTACTACTGAAGTATGTTATGTTAAATGAGAAGAGAAATCTATAGGTTAAATACAGCATCGACAAGTATCACTGTTGCCAACAGTCCTTGGGCCTACCGTGGTTCAGGTCATGGTGGGAGTGACGTTAGTCATGCTTGTGCAGAAAGTATTCAAGGAGCTCAAAGATCGCCCTTGCTTATTCGCATATTGCTGGGGGTAAGAGTGGAAAGAAAAACTGGGTACCATTTTTAGAGGCAAGAGTGTGCTGAAATGGGTAAGACCGGCTCTGCAATATTCAACCCTGCTTGTTTAGCCTTTCATGGAAGACTTACTGCTGTTGATCTTTCACTACTTATTTTTTGTAGTAGTCTCAAAGACAACAATTGTGTGGGTTTTGCCAGGCCTATGCAGTTAAGTTTATTTGTTTGGAGTAACTGAATATAGTATTGGATGTGTTTATAAAATAAGAGCTGGGGAGGGTGGTGAAAACTACAAATACAGATAGTTTGTTGTACTTGGTCCAAAAGATAAGGCTTTAGTAATTCCATGTGGGAGACCGTTAAAGAGAATGAAAAGAAGCATAATTCATTGAGGGGGGAAAAAARAAGTGAGAGAGTATCTATACCATAAGGCTTGAGAATGTTATGATAAAACCAGGTCTTGGGAATTCACATTTGAAGTCAATATTGCAGAGATTGACTTTATTTCTCCAGTGATGTTGCCCAGTTTTGCAAAATGAAGAAGCATCTTTTGTAAACGCCGTGTACTAAAGGGGTCTTGGGGTTAACAGTTGTCCTGGTTCTGGCTGGGACAGAGTTAACGTTCTTCCCAGTTACTGGAGGGGGTGCTGTGGGTTTGGTAACAAGAGGAACGTTGATGGCCCATTGATGCTTTGGTTGTTGCTGGGTGGTGCTTGCACTGGGGACTTTTCAGCCTCCCACGCTCTGTCAGGTGCAGGGGAAGGTGGCCGGGGAGGTGGGGGGTAGGAGGAGCATAGCCGGGGCAGTTGACCCAGCTGGCCAATGGGATATTCTATACCACGTGACATCATGCTCAGTATAAAAACGGTGGAGTGGGGAGGGGCTCTCACGGTTCGGGACACGTGTTTGGCAGGTGGTGAGCAGTTGCATTGTGCGTCGCCTGCTTCGTATATTCTGTTGTTGTTGTTGTTATTATTACTGTTGTACTTTGTTCTATTTCTATGATTAAACTGTTTTTATTTCAACCCACAAGTTTTTCTACTTGTGTCCTCCCGATTCTCTCCCCCATCCTACCTGGGGGGAGGGGGGGGGGGCAGAGCGAGCGGCTGCATGGCGTTTAGTTGCTGGCTGGGGTTAAACCATGACAATAGTGGACCTGGACAAAGACTGGCTCTCTCTGTAGAGAAGCTAGCGTGAAAGATAGGTTGAAGTGTTCCTAGGCGTTTTTATCCGTCTTGCATGAGAATAGTCCTTATCAACACCACTTCTGTTCTTGTGGTAAATCAGAAAGAACTGTTAGGGTTGTGTCTGTGGCAGCTGAACTTTTTGACATTGACAGAGTTTTCATGGTCTTAAATTGAACTAATCAAATCTGTCAGTAATGCTGATCATGGTAAAAAAGTTTGCTTAAGCAAAAATGGTAAGATTTCTACCTCTGTAGACATCATCCAAAAAAGATGTCGTCCAAAAAGCTGATGAATTACTGTCTTGTGCACTGTGACTACTGGCTGGCCTGTTTATTCCCTGGGGTAGGGTGATGAGTAGTAGCTGGTCCCATGATAGCTGGTGCTGTTGCAGTGACTCAGGAAGCTCCTGGATACCCCCTCTCAGCTTGTAAAGAGAAAGGAGTTGGGAATGAGTGCTCTTGATCTTGGGAGGAGTAGCAGTAAGGGTAGGTCTCCCTGGCACCTTCACACAGGTACAGCAAACCTGTTTGTTTCTCTGTTTCCTATAGACACAGAGAGCCCCATTCCCTCTGTTTCTTCAGTTTAGACCTTGCATCTGCCTCCCCATTTGAACGTACGTGGTGGTAGATGTTGGATCTAAAACTGGGGGTCAGAGATGTTTCTTCAGATGGAGTTAATACATATTAATACATATTAATGTGTTAATGTTAATACATATTAATGTGTGTGTGTCTATATATATTTACACGTACCTACCTGCAGAATGAATAGGTGAATAAGTATAGAATAGCTGGTACAGGTGAGAAGTGGTGGATAGCAAGCGTGGGAACAGAAAGCTAGGTAGATACAAGCACAAAATGAGTAGAAAAAGCTTTTGGGGCAGGAATCTGAGAGTCTTTACCTACCATTATATGCATTTCTTTAACTAACACTTTTGTATACTTTCGGACCTTTGCTGTACTAGGGAAAAAATGAACCTGATTTAAAAACATTTAAGAACACTCCTCTTACTGTACGTTGTGATCAACCGTTGATAGTATAGTCTGTTATTCAAAATCTGTAAACAAACCATCAGGGAGATTATACTAGTATTTTTGTGGTGGTGGGGTTAAATTGTGTGCAGCTGATCTGATGCAATTTGAAGCCCAACCTTGTATCTCCTGGGAGGATATGTAAAGAAGGTACTGCATGGTGCGTTTCATGTTATGGTGTAGTGCAAGTTGCTGTTCTCTTGACTTGCATTTTTAAATTAAGAATAAATAGTTTTGTTTTCAAGTATTTCCTAGCCCCTATAATTTTATAGTAGCTTTTATTTCATGCTCCCTTAAAACCATATCTAGTATACAAAACTTGCATATAACTATATAGTTGAAAGGTATAAAATCTTTACGTGACTCTAGTTAGTGATGCAGGTGTTATAAGTTTAAGAATTGGCATATGTTAGCGACACAAGTCCTCAAAAGATATTTTGAATTTAGCAGGTGGCCATTTGAAAACTAGTATGCATTTTTTATGAGAAGAGTAGGATGCATAGGAGAGAGAATATCAGCAGGACTTTTACAATGTTTTGTGCCTAGAAACAAGAAGAATATTTCAACTACTTTTCTGTTTATCTTATTGTCATGCTGGAGAATGCAGACTAGCCTCGTTTGGGCTTCTGTTAAAGTGAAACAGCAAGTTCACGTCTCAGCCCGTGTGAATACGGACTCTATGAACTCTTCAGGTTGAATGCCGTTCAGGAAAAAAGAATAGGTAGAGATGGTCTGCAAGTACAACAAAGTCCTTGTTCCGGTTGTTGTATTTCAAAAGCAGTTAGCACTACTGCCTTTTATATAGTATCTGTATTAGACTTCCAGAGGCCAGAAAATATTGTACTAGATTGGGATTTATCAATTTAAGCATGTTTTTCTGCAACTGCTTGAGTAGATAAGAAATCTGCTAACTGTTATACTTCAACGTCATCTGGTCAGTGTATTCGAAGAACTGCTATATATATAGGACCTGAGTTTAACCTCTATGGAAGTTGCTTTGGGGGGGAGGGAACGGGGAAAGCAGCTTCCTACTTTGTTCAAAGGAGTAAGTAGGTTTTGTGTGTGGTTTTGGTGTGTGTTGTTGRTGGGTTTTTTTTTGTGTGTGTGTGTGGTTTTTTTTTTTGGGGGGGGGGTGTTTGTGTTTTGTTTTGGTTTTGTGTTTTTTTAATTTCAATCCATATAGACTTTGGTACTGAATGTGCATAAAGTTCATGTTGGTTCCTCCTAGTGGTATATAATAGCTAAAAAAAAAAATGTTATTGCCACGTATTTTTCTTGCTCTTTGTACAGGCACAGTAATAAAACTGCTCAGTGACTTAATAGTTTTTGGCACTTTTTAAGAAAGAGAATGTATTTTTAGCTTTAACAGTCTATTAAGGGAGGAAAAGCAGTACATAAGCTGTCTGATTTTTCATTCGGTAGTTCCAAGTGCTTGAACGCTGCTAGATGTTGATCTCCAAAAGTTACTGAATTGAAAAGAATTGTTGGTTTTGGTTTGAGATATTCTCAAAGGTAGGAAATTGCCAAAAGCAGTTTGAAGGTGTGATATAAACTGTTCTTTGGATTTAATTATTTAGTTTCATGCTTGTAGGCTGTTTTTTAGTTTAGCCTGTGCTTGCTATTTATTTTGTAAAAAGGAAAAAAAGGAGTTTAGTTTCTAGAGCCATTTGGCATTTTTTGCATTTTCCCCGTTGTTGCTATAGTGGTGGTAGTGCAGAGGTCAGAATTTGAGGCTTCTTGCTTACGCTGTACTCATAGAGGTTCTCGCTTTTCAAGTTGCTGAAACTTTGTTAATGTAGATATGATGAATGATGGTGTTTAGATCAGTGGTTGCCAGAGCTTTGGTAGGAGCCACTGCAAATGCACTCTAGATGCACTGTTTTGTTTTATTGTTGCAGGCAGCAGTGCATCTGAGGAAGAAAGTGGTGGTTGCTGTTGGTTATGGTCTGCCATTTCCCCTCCCCAGTGCATATGAAATAAGAAGGAACAAGTGATGATAAATGTCTAGGTGACACAAGATTGAGCAAGCTGGAGTCTTATTCATTACTTCCCTTTGAAATACTTTTGTGTAATATTTAAAAATCTGTGCTGGCACAGACTTGGTTTTAGCTGTTTTCCTGGTGGAAGCAACATCCATTTGAGGTAGTCTTAATATATGGATTGCTTACAACCTCTGATGCTAACAGAAGAGACCTATAATTTTTTGGTCCTCTGCAGATCACTTGCAAAAATTTTATTTTGGGGCCCAAAATAAAATCATTGGTTCTGTACTACAGCTGAGGAAACACTCCTCTAAATCAACAATCAGAAAATAGCAAGGGTAAAGGTGGGAGAYAGAGGGCATTAGCACCAAGGGAAGGTGTAACTGAGCAAGTCTTGCATCACACTGGTTTCTGAAGGCAGTGGACTCCCTGAGCAATTTTTATGAAGAGGCTAGTCTGAGAGACTTGAAAGGTCCTATGCCTAGATGGAAATGTCCACTGTGCTCTGGTAAAAAAAACAGTTTGAGTTTTGGCATATTTCTAATACTCTGAAATGAGATTCCAAAAGATAAAAAGTTATAATCAAAATTTAAACAACAGGCAGATTTTGTGGCACTGGCCCAATGGACACGATTTGTGATTCACGTACTTTTTTTAGTCCATTTTCCTGCTAACTAAGGGAAGGAGAATGCAAATACGTATTTTTAAATTTGAGTTATCGTGGTCAAGTTATTACACTTGGCACCAAGCCCTCCTCTGAAGTTTATCTTGCAAATCCTTCTCAACTACAAATGGGGATTGTATGGGAGTCTTTTCAATTGAAGTTTGTCAGTTTGTAAATGGAGAGCTATTTATAATTCTTCTGAAGAGAAAGTGTTGAACCAGTATAACAAATGCGGTTCTCAGGTGCAGATGTTTGGCTATATTCCAAAGTTTTGGCATGACTGAGATATGCATCCTTTTCTTCTTTTCCCATGATTCCCCTTAGGTGATCTTAATCTGCCTCATGAGCATTATCTCATTTCCGCATCAGTTAYGTAGAAGCTAAACCTACCTCAATTTCTTGCCTATGACCTATGCGTCTTCCAGTTGCAGTGTCTGCGTTTAATGAAGTTCTCCCCCCAACCACCAAGCCCCCAGAAGACTTTCTTTTTGCATTGGGGACCCCTGCTTCTCTCCTGTTGACGACTTTTGTGCTTCCCCATGGTTAATTGATTGGCAGCCACCCAGCCTCACCGGTTGTTTGGGTTGTGGAGTGGAAAAAAGGGTGTGTTTCAGTAAGGAGATGGTTGGTGAAATGAGGAAAGTACTGCATGACCACCGTGTTTTTGGCAACATTTAATAACATCCAAGTCATCATGTAACCGTTTTTAGCTTGTGGTGTTGAATGTTGTTATATATTTGTTAAATTATTAATATACCTAACACTTTTACAAGGAGCAAAAGAGACAAATTGTTTTTAGAAAGTCTTCTGTTAAGACAAAGTGTGCCAAGCTTAGTAAAGAAAGGGGGCAGGTTTGGATATCGGCAACCTGGAAAGCTTCATTCCCCCTTTTTATTCTTATAAAATCCGGTCTCATGGGGTAGTTAGCTTAGAAATGGCTTCTGTAATATTCACGTGCTCTCAAACTCTTTTTGTCATTTCTGGTACAGCCACTAATATCACTTATTTGGGAGGAAAGCAAGCAGTAAGCTAGGTACAGTCTAGCTGTGCAGACTATTGCTGAAGATAAGGTTGGGAGAATGGAGGAACTGGGCAGCCCCTAAAAATCTCTCAGCCCGCTGGTAGCATCTCCCAGTGCTGTAGTGGAAAAATTGCATAACTGGTCTGTAATAGGCAAGTCTTACATATGGTCAATAAGTTGTATAATAAATCTGGGTTATAGTTATTATGTTTTTTTTTTTCTTTTCACCCCTTGCATGAGGGGTGGTGTAAGTTGTGAGCCTTGGGCTGAAGCCTGGCTTTACCTTGCCCTGTGGCCTGATACGTTTCTCCATTGTATGGGCTCTTACTGCATCTGCCATCGCTTTGGGGAGGGGATGAGGGGGACAGTGACAGACGACCAGAGCTCACAAGTGGTAGCGTGTTACATTAGGAAGGAGTGCTTGTGACTGCAAGTTACTTAGCCAAACTCTATGAAACGCTGAAGGTACAGGTCAGCCACGTGTATGAGTGACTATGGTGCCGTTCTGTAAATGTTTGCCCCTAAACTGGTTTATTAGCAACTTGTTGTTGTAATTTTTAAAATGATCTCTTAAAAACTGATATAATTCATCTTTGCCTTTATTCTACCTTTGTAAAAGCAAACACATAGTGTATTAAAGCCCACATAGGGTTTATGGCGTGGAAAGCACTGCTTCTAGCAGTTGGTTAAAACTATTAGTATTTCTTTCTTTCTTTCTTTCGTCCGTCCGTCCGTCCATCATCCCATTAAGTCGTTTGGGCCAGTAATTATAAAAAGGCCCTAATTTAGTGTGTTTTACATGTCGTCTTAAATGCAGGTGCTGACACTTTGATTTCCTGCAACATTAATTTTAATCCCCCTCCCTGAAGTTTCTGGCTGTGGTCTTCTGTATCACCACTCCTACACTTAGCAATGGCAAAACGTGTGGTGTATTGGAGCATCTAGTTGCTGCTCAAAAGGTAAAGTTGAGTTCAGTCTTGCATAGTAGCCAACATTATAGCAGCTACTCTGTGAATATAATACATCAACTTGAAAATAGTTGAGATAAAAATTCTCTTTTAAACATCCCCTCAAAAAAAGTTCTCCTGATAGAAGTTATATATGCTGTTACTTGGACAGGTTTGAGATTGGCTGGATTTTTAGCTGTTTTCCAATTCAGGATGTTAGAGGAGTTCTGAATTTTTTTTAGGTATGAAAACTTAGGGGTAGCAGTAATGTCCTTTGAATTATTTTCTTTTAAACCTTGTGATAGCTAACCTCTTGTACTTTGAACTTTATTGTGTAGTTTTGTCATGTTCTGCTTCTTAGCTTTTCATAAATCTTCCATAGGGATGAACCCCCAAACACTGATACCTTTGACTTCAAATCTGATAAAGTATGGTTACATTTTAACTTCAAGTTGTAAGCTGCAGTTAGGAAATGAAGCCCAATGAACTTCTCTCCAGCAATATGCTGCTGGTACTGTAAGCTTCGTTCACATTTATTGGAGACTTTTGACCTTACTGCTACCGTTACTGACACCTTTTTTTTTTTTTTCCTGTAGTCAGACTTAATCTGATCAGATTGATTCTGTAGGATACCTTAGGTTGTATTCGAATACAACTCCAGTTTTACTGTTCTGGGCAGCAGCTGCAATTTGAATTTTATTATTGCTCAGTAGTACCACTAAAAAACTTGAATATCTCAAATGAGTTTTCCTGTGCCACCCATCCTCCGGGCTCTTTCCAAACACTCTGCCAGCTGAACTGAAATGTCAGTATCTTGTCCTAAAGCTTGGGCAGTCAAGTTAGTTTTCAGCTTAACTTTATTTCCTCCATTAAGCAGCTGGGCTATTGGGTAGTGTGTTGGGGCCRGGGGGAGATTGAATCTGGTGTGGTGAAGAACGAAGATGAGTGAGAAGCACAGAGTGGGTTTGTATGTGTTTGCTCTGTACACAGTGAGAAGGGAAGCCTCTAAACAGAATGGATTATGTATCTGTGAATGTATGTTTCGCTTGAGAAAGTGAGCTAAAATGTCAGTGTATGCCAGGGTGGATTTCTGTCCGGGTATTCTTTCAATTTTATGGAGAGTAATATGGCATAGTTTTGATTTCCCTAAAGTGCTGTTCACGGTGGGTGTAATTGGGGAGGAGTTAAAAGGACAGCTGACCAACTTATTCCAAACTGGAGTGGATGTAGGGTTTTGCCTAAGTTGATTTAAACAACTTTTTTTCTAAAAAAGGGGAAAAAAGAAGAGAAAAAAGTGAACAGTGCAGTTTATTCATGTAGGCAGGATGAAAGGCCATACATTTCTGCTGTGTAGAAAACAGTGTTTGCTTGCCCTGATTGTCTAAAGAGGGAAAAATGATGCTGATTTGATGCACTGTACTATCAAATGCAGAAACTGCACAAAAGCAGTTGATGTTTTTGTTAGAGTTGCAATTTAGCAGGTAAAATTCAGAGTTTGAATTTTATCTGTCTTTAAACTCTTCCCTTTTTTAAAGACGTGACCAGTTATAAACTTGACTTGCTTTTTCAAGGAATTATGTATTATGTTCCCAATTTATATATAACATCACCTTGCTTCCTACTTGCAAAAGCTTATCTGATTTTCCTGATTGTCTCTAGGTCCCACTTTTAAACTTTCTTTTACATCTTAAAATCTTCAGGATGTGGCTTTTTACCTTTAGATTGCACTTACTATGTGGGTCTCTCTTGTATTTTTGGAAACACTAATTAAGAAGTAGAACAAACCGTACATAAAAGAATTGATGATGATTGAGTGGTTCACACATCCCTAAAGGAAACTAGTACATTTGTTGCATCAGAGCACTGATAAAGTCATGTTGGGTGTACAGGTCTCTTTATGTACCTGCAATTTCTTCAGGCTATGACTCTAAAAAAAAAAAAAAAATTTTTTTTTTTCTCCATACAAACTAGATGATCAGGAGTGGTGGATTGTTGCTGCACGTTGAGACTTGAGTTGTTAAAAGTGCTTGATCTGCCTCCAGGGTAAAATTAAAAATACTAAAGTGCTTTTGCTGTAGTTTGGCGGTATAGAAGAACAAAACCAAATTTTGCTGCTTAGGCAAGTTGTGACAAGTACGCAAGTTGTATACGAACTTCTGTTGTGAAGGAATCTCCAGAAGTTCTCAAGGCTTTGTTAGGGAGACATAGCTGAAGTATTGTTTGTTTCTTTTTCTGACCACATCCTCGTGCTAACCAAACAGGAAAAAAAAAAATCAACAAGAATCAGAAAAGAAATAAAAAAATAATATGAAAAATTTGATTCAGAATGACTTGCATTTGAGAGTGATCGTATATATGATTAATAATGTATGTTTGTAAATAAAGTACAACTAAAACTCTACGTAAAGAATGGATGTACATAAAATATGCTGAGTGTGGGAAGCTAGATTTTATTTTGGTGTCAATTTTAATTTTTCTCTTTTTCATGGGGGAAAAAATCATTAAGAATCATTAGTTTCTGAGCAGAACAGCAATTCTGAAGACACACGTAACAGATTTTTATTGTTTATGACTTTTCAATGAAAAAAATCAGAATTCTAAAGCTTTTGGAAAATGTTGACATCTCCATTGAGTAAGTGTCTAAGGTTTGACTAGTTTTTCTCATTTTCTTTTCAGCATTCTATATTTCATTTGCCTGTACTGTGTTTGGAGACCTTTCTCCAATATTTGGCTACATACCAGCTGACTTGTAGCTGTTTACATCTTTGTCTACTCTTGCATCTTTAAACACGTTGGACTCGGGGGGAACAATGTCTTGATGGATCCATCCTAAGTGTGATACGCTAACGGCTCTCGTCGGTGGTTAACAATGGCTTCTAAGTGGTAAGACCTTTTTCACAATTCTGTCACAAATTTTCATGCAACCAATTTTTTTTCCTTTTTGCTTAGGTCTTTGTTATCTGTGTTGTGCTGTTAACACCCTTTGAACTACTACTTCAGATATCAATTACCTGAATAGAAGGGTGTCTGTACTGTGTTAAATTAAATAAGAACATTTGATTTAATATGGTATAGTAACTGATCGTGACCAAAAGTGAGTACCTAAGGGAGAGGTTAAGAACAAGGCAAGCAGCCTCCCATCTTCCAATCATCTGCAGCTCGGGGACTTCCTAAGCCAGATGTGGTTCCTGTACATTTAGTAATCCTCAAATTGTACATTTAGTAATTCGCTCGTGTAATTTCTGTATGTTCGATAATTCTCTCAAGTTTTCTTTCACAAACTTCTGTGCTCAATGCAAATCAGAGTTCTTGGTGCTAATAGAGTCCTTCTTTACAATGTGCGGGCAGGTGTCTGAGCTCTGTCCTCTTGTGGATGAAGCCAGGTAATGCAGCTAGTAAAGGCAGTCACAATTTCTTATATAGATGCTSTTTTCTTTACTGCTCTTCATGCAAGGATTTTATCAGCAGTAAATAGATGCGTCTTGCTGTCAAGCACAGGGCAATTATTGTGGATTAAGCACTTCTGAGCTGAAATGGGTATGGATAGATCTAACTAATCCAACACCTAAACAGTTCTTCAAAAATAATGCAATGCACTGCTTCCCTGTAGTCAAGTAGTAAAACTGATAGACTGTACTTCCTTTTCACCTTTGAGAACAGAGAGTATATTGGCGTGACAGGAGGAAAATATTAAAGTGCAGTTGTTTCTACGGTATTTGCTATATGGACTTTTGTATTCAAGACATTCTATATCAATTATATATTCTATAATATTACTTTATAGAATATAATAGAATATTATCTGTTGTATTATTAACTAATTATCATTAATAATTAGAATATTATATGTTCTATAATATTTTTAGCGTTGCTCTCGCTTTCCTTTATTTTATTGTCCTATGTATTCTTTACAGGAGAAGTATACAGTAAAATAGGATTTGAATGTATCATGAGTTCTGCCATTGGATCATCCTCAGTGTATCATATCCCTGTTGTTTGCTTCTGTCACTGGCTTTCATTTCTAGTTATAGAGCATGCTGATTTGCTTCACTGTCTTTTGTTAGAATTTTATACCATAATTATTTTTATTCTGATGTATGTATTCTTTCTCTCAAAAGATAATAAATTTGTTGCTGCAGAATTTTGCCTTGAACATCCGTATCTTTCTGTTGCTCAAGGAAGGCAGATACACTTTTTAGCATCAGAGTAAGAACTCCAAATCAATCTTTTAAATGAAACAGAAAAGTGGAGGCAGAGGGTTTGAGGACATTAATATTTTTTACTGTAAGTTGTTCTCTGGTGGGTGCTTATCATGCTTTGGACAACTCTAGTTTTACCTCACTTTAAAAGGTTTTAATGATTATGTATGTTTCTACATTTCTATATGTTTATATAGAAAACATGCTCCAGTGACAAACATCATGTTCAAGGTTGAATTGTGTAGTTTTTCCTTATTGGAAACAAGGCTTTTCAGTGCTGATCTAGTTTTTGGAATACTTCTCAGTAATAGTTGTACTTTCTATACTTACTGCTAGATGTTTAAAAAGCAATCAGGTAGTTGCTTTAAAAAAAATATCCTTAGCATTGGGTCCTTAGCTTTTGTATCTATTGTCTGTCTTCAGCATTAAAAACCTTTTGTGTTGTGTGTAGGCAATAAACATGGGTTTTTTTCACTTCAGCAAAAGGTAAAGTATCAGGGTGTATTTTCCTGTCAGAGAATGCAGAGGGAGTCTTATCTCAAGTGCTTTCCTTTAAAAATACATGTGAGAAGGAAAAATAATATATAGCTGGAAAAATGTGCCAGCTGCTGTGTTACTAATTTACTCCCTGGAATCAGTTCTGTGATCAACAGACCCGATTGCTCAGGGCTTTATTCAGTCAGATCTCGAAAAGCTCTCATGGTGAAGACTACATGACCTCTCTGAAAAATTGTCTTGAGCATCAGTTATGCTGAAAAGCTGATTTCTATCTGTAAATGCAATTGCTAAACAGAACGATCAATGTACCTGTTCATACATTACAAGTGTTTTTGTAGGTGTAGCACTTAAGTTTGGTTAAGGTTTTTTCCCAGCATAATTAAGAAAATAAAAGACCATCAAGAGGAGAAAAGTGTTGGGGGTTTTGGTTTTTTTTGTTTTTCTTTTTTCCTCTTCTTAAATAATCATTTAGGATTAAAGCAGTACTTGGTACTCACTACCCTGCTCAGTGGTTTCATTAGCTGTGTCTATATAAATTGGAAGATGGATATTGGGGAAATAAATGGAAACATTTAAGTTCTTTTTTTATTACAAAGTTTCTATTAAGATGTGTTTTGTATTTTATGTACCTCAGTGGGCTTCACCAACTTTTAATAGGGTTTTTTGTGGGCTTTTTTTCCCCCCTCCTGCTTCATTTGAACTTTAGTTCTCACTCTGCTGCCCGACTAGAGGTATGTTACTGCCGAAGAGCTTTGTAGACCATGCTTACYTGCAGTGACAAATGACTTGCAGAATGCCTCACACTTGATGCCTCATGTTGTTCAAATAATGTGGAACGTCTGAGACACATCTGCAAGAAAACAAAACGTGAAAATGCTATTAGGGACATAGAAGAGCTGCTTAATCTGTGGAGTGGGAAAGCTGTATGTGTCAGACAAGGGGTGGGGGGAAACTGTTGAACCTGTCTTGTAAGATTTCCCTTCCTCAGGATTCTGGGGATTTTTTGTGCTGCTCGCGTCTAGAAGGTCAGGGATTTTTGGGGTGTGGTGTTTTTTTGTTTGTTTGTTTTGTGTTTTTTTGTTTGTTTGTTTTTTGGTGTGTTTTTTTTTTTTTTGTAGTAACATCCAACATTTGTAAAATTCCTGTTTTCAACCTTTTGTAAAGCTTTTTCTTTTTGAACTTATTTTCTGTCATGGAGAACAGCTATGTGTCTTTATCATGAATGATAATTTTTACTTTGATTGAAATTTCTTTATGACCATATATTTGTTTTAATGTAATCTACTTGTATATTGAACATAACATACAAGGCACTATCAGTGGTGTTCTTTAACACTTAAAATGAAATATATTTGGCCTTCAAAGGGGCTTGAACTGTTGTGGATTTCTTTTAGAAGTCTGCTTATGCATCAGCAAGAAGATGGTGGAGAAGGAAACTCTTGTCTGCTAACTAACTCTGGTCTTGGTTAGCTTTGCACTATTACAGCTCTTAAATTTATTTATATACAGCTATCTGTATGCTTATGTATAATAAAATCTCATTTTTAACACTCTTTTGGTCAGACAACTATTTTACTATTGGTTGTGGAGGCGCTGCTGTTCTCCATGTGCAGCTAGCAATTGTTTGCTTGAAAAGAATTCACCTGGAGAGGTGCTTAATTTAAAAGAAACAGCAACCTCTTTATCAAGGTGTAGAGTAATTGCACAAGTTACAGTAAAGACTGTATTACAGTTTAAATCTATGATATATWATGGAATAGATACCAGAAGTCTTTAGGGAACTGGAAAATGCCTATACCTTGTCTAGTAGTTGATGAAATCACTGTATATCTTTATACAACACAAGTACTTTACTTCAAAGATGGGGAGACAATGATAGGTGGTTTTTCAGAGGTTTGGGTAAAGCACGAGTGATGCAGCTACTCCTGATACCTCCTACATAGTTGCAGAGCTTTCCTGTGGAAACTCTCTGTGAGTTCCCCTCCCTTGTGCTTCTGCCCAGCATGGCTTAACACATCCTGCCTCGCTTGGCCAAGTGTGGACAAAATGACAGTCTTGACACCTCTGTGTATTTCCGTTTGTAGATGGCTTGAAACAATCGTACTATAAGCTGACCTGTGAGTTAAAAATGTGTATGTTACATTCTCTTTAGAGATTTTTTTCTTCCTGTTTAACACACATTAACATGAAAAAAATGGATGTATTTGAAAATTAGTTACTAAGAAATGGAAAGCAATAAAGTTCGTTTTGTGGTATCTTCCTTAAAGAGGAAGTCATTCCAGCCTCTGAAACTTTTTTGAAAAAGAATCCTCCTGTCTTTCACTATGACAATTAGAAGTCTTTTATTATTAGTCTATTTAAAAAGGCACAAGTGAGGAAAGGATGCAGGTCGTCTTTAGTCTTTCTATTCTAATCAGATGACTGGAGTGTCAATTTTCCTTTAAATAAAGGAATCCTTGCCTTCCTGGGTGATCATGTTCAGCTATGTCCTTAAATTTCAATGGTTGCCTCTTTCTGCTCTTCAAATGCAGGTTTTTTTTCTTGTCGATTCTGATAGGAATAGGCTTTACCTCTCCTTCAGATAGATGTAATACAGCAAGTCTCTTCCAAATCCAAATAAGGAATTTTTTCTTAAATCCTTTAGCAAGTATTGTGAATCTCACATGTGCTGCTTCTGCTTAGAAATTAGAACAATCCTTTTTAATCTGATGATATATGTTAGTTAAATGTACACTATCGCTATTTTGTCTTGATCTGTATTTTTCAAGTTATCATTCATGATGTGTCTGTCTGTTCTATAGATACGTCTTAATTTGTGGTACTTGGGAAGAACTAATACATCAAGGTGCTCTTTGAGCTTTTCTGTTACCCCCAGGTCACTGTCAGAATGCCTGAGTAGTGAAGCTTGTGTGAAGGAGCAGTACCTTTGCCTTGATTGCTGTCTTTTAAGGAAGGTCTGTTCCCTCAGCTTCTGAAGCTGCATGGTTAGAGTGCCATGTATTGTTTGTGTTTGTGGATTATTTTTTTTTTTAATTTATGGTAGGTTTACCTCTCTGCAATTTCATAAGCTTTACTGTGGTAATATGACTAATTTTAGTGAGTAAACCTGCATAGATGTGCATAAGTACATAAAAGTTCTGTTTAGGATAAAAATGGAAGCTTTCCCTTGGTTGGCTGAACAATTTGTTGGTTTAGGTTCCTTCATCTTCCCACGTATTTGTTTACATAGTGACTTCGATGTTCTGAGGATTATTTATTCTAGCAATGCCTTTAGCAACTGTGTTTTCTTATTTGCTAATAATCCAAAATTGCTGGTTTTAAACTTATTTTCTTTTTTTCTCCCGTGCTTACTGGAAACATTTTTGGACCTTAATTTAGTGCCTTACTTAGTCAGATCTGTTTCATCTCAAGTATATTGCAGCTTTTCAAATAGGAAGAGTAAATGAGATTTCATCCAACATCTTACACTGAAAGTTATTATTTCCTCTCCTGTGCTCAGAGCCCTGAAACCAAAACCTTGCCAAACAAACCTAAATTATATCTATTCTCTTTCCTTTCTAGAAATTATAAAAGTGTAAACTCCCTGCCTTTTTTTTTCCTTTTGGAAATGAATATAGTCACTTAAAATACTTTAGTTTTGCTATAGCTATACATCTATAGCATTGAAAGGATAGTTCTGTTTTCTGTTAAAATGAATGACACTTTACGAATGTTTATGTGCTAAAGCTACAATACTGGGGTTCCCATAGGTCCACATAGAGCTCCCCTGGCAGCATCCTCTGCTGCCTCTGGTCTGGTTATTGTTACTGATTTTCTCTCTTTTTTTTTTTTTTTTTCTTTTTTCCTCCTTGAGACAGGAGACAATTGAATATTAATTAAAAGAACTTGTTCAATGGAAAGAATATCCGTAAACATTCTATGTCTGCATACGGAAAAACCTTTACTCTCTTTTAGGGTTACAAAATTTACATAAAAGATTTGCTCTAAATTAATAGCCGGTATTCATCTGATGTATTACTATGGTAAATCATACTCAGATCATGTACTGTCTCATAAGTAAGTTCCTTAAGTATCTTACTTTTCCACTGCCTTGAATTTAATATAATCATTACATGTCCCTAATAGGTAAGGAAGGCATTTTGATCTGAGCAGGAGTGAATTTGTTTTCCTTTAATACAGGTGCCAATCTTTTTGTAAGCCATAAAATGTTGAAGACTTCAGCCCAGAGTACCTAGTACAACTACATTTATTGTAAGAACTGATAGATTGAGCTGTTTTCTATTTAAACCAAATTACATAGTTATGGCAGCAGCATTTATTCTTTCAGGTTATGTTCAGATTACCAAGTGGAAATGCATTCAAGTTATTAAGTAAAAAGAAGGGGCAAAGACATCTATACTTTGCAGAAGAATTGGAGTGCTGTTGCACTACACTGAAGGAAGTCTTTCATTTAGGATTTAAAGAGGAAAACTGCTATTTTAAAATCTAATATATAATATTTCCATTAGAAAAATCTTGTAATGCTTTAGAGATTATTATTGCTGTCTTTGAGATGGAAGAGATGAGAAGGGAGAAGTTTTAAAGTTATTGTCCCAACATACCTGTGGGCAAACATACATGGTATCGAACTTTTTTCTTAAAATATTCTGTTAAGAAAATAGGTAAATTAGTTTTAACTACCTATATCCTCTAGCTAAGAGTAACCTTCTGAAGTCCCACAGATAGCATCTCTGTGTGRGAAATAATTTATGTTCAGCAACTTGATTTAGCTACCCTTGTTACTGAACAAAGATGTAACTTAAGAAAATGAAGTTTTTATTTCTTCTATGACTAATTTTAATATTAAGCTATGAATCTTTATCTCTAGTTTTGCATCCTTCTTTGGCACTGCGGTTATGTTACAAGAAAGAGATCACACTATGAAATTTTATGTAGGAGGACTGTGTATTATATGGGATTTAAAAATACATTGCTCCTCAGCTAACATAAATCTTGTGATACAAATATATTTCACTATAACACTGTATTATATATAGTGTTTCAGAGATTTAGTAGTATGGTCTGTATAACAGAGCAGACAGGATATATGCCTAAACTTGTAGAGACTAGAGCATATCAGTCCATGCAAATGGACTTGTGGATGTACCCACTCAGGTGTTTTTTTATATTTTTACTAGGTTGAGTATTAATTTATACTTTCTATTTTGCAGTGTAGATAAACTTTCTGTGACTATGTTTCAAAAACTCTGTCCATTTTGCAAGGGAAGAACTAAAATAGAGTGTATGAATGCTATGTAAACCAAGACAGACCCTATATTTAATCTAGATGTCCTGAGGATTTTCGTTGGTATTGGAAATTGAGCTTGTCCTGTGTACTGTGAACTCACTAAGCCTGCTTTTTTTAAATAATAGAAGCTATGGAGAAGAGTCACAATGAAAAAAGGATAATGATAGTTTCCACAGGTTGGTAACATTTTAAACATACCTTCCTTCTATAAAATTTTAGGCAGTAAACTAAGATTAGGTCAGGCTTGGTAAGGGAAGCAAGATAAACTGGTGCTGCATGCACTTTTGGGATTAGAGTGAAGGTTATTTTGAACAATAAACTACAGATTCTTTCCCTGGCCATTTGACTTTCGTGCTTTGGGCATGATTTTAAAAGTTGGCCATTCAAACATGAGGAAATTCTTCTACAGATGTGTACTTTCATGTAGTGCTAGAGAAAATTCTAACAGAAACAGTGAGAATGGCTGTGAAAATAGCCATCAACCAAATAGCCAAAGTACTTGTTAAGAAATGTATGTTGAACTACTTTTGCTCTTAAGTAATTCTGGAGGTGTATGTGTGTGCTTGGTCTCTGGTTATCACTTATTGTCTATGTTCTGGCTTTTCTGTAGGCAAACCTCCATTAATGGTTGGCAGCTCTGTTCCTTGTATTTCTGTTAAGCACTTAAAAAGCTTTGAGTAAAGGTTTTCAGTTCTCAATTCCTTAGAGATCCAATTTCACAGCAGCGTTGCCATTRTTGGCCTGACTTACTGGTAGCTGTTCCACAGAACTTTTGTCTTCTAAATGTTGGGGTTTTTTTAATGTCCTTGCATAGAAATATCAACATCATGCTTATCATCATTCACTTTGATCCTTTTATACGGGAGATCTGGCCACTTCTGTTGTTATGGAACTGTGTAATGACGTCTTCTCTCGGTGTTCTACTTGCGTGGGAATGGGTATGATTCAGAGTACGTACTACTCTGGGATTTGCTTTGAAATGCAAGTTCTTGGTTGAAGAAAATCTGCCAGTGGAAGAAATTCATAGGCTTGGAAGATCTTGTGTGATATGTCAGTACTTGGAACAAGCAAGAGGTTATTGACAGGAAGCCCAGATCCTTATCCTGACGGAGGATTGTAGAAGCTGTGGGATAAGACAATACCTTGATCTTCTCAGGAACTCCTAATGAGTTCAGGAAAGCATTGTATTCTTGCATGCCACTTCAAGATAAGAACGGTTATTACTTAATACATAAATGGTAAAAATTTTGGGGCTTTTTTTATTAAACAGGATAATATTGCATTCAGTCAGTGAACCTAACTGTTGGGTTTTATGTTCAACTTCTGATTTGATATATATTTTGCCAGTATTTTATTTCTACTTGTATTTCACTTCTACTAATGCTAAATAATTAAAGCCAAGCTCTTAAAAAAAAACCCAGACACTCCAGAAATCCCCAGCTTTCCAAAGAAGAAGCCCCACAACTTACTCAAAAACCCAACCCCCCTGTACAGAGCAAATACAGCTTAAGTGACTGAAAGGAAATCGAAACTTTACCAGAAGCTGACGGTTGTTTGTTACTTTCATTTCTCAGGAAACAGAAAGCTTCTGAAAGGAAGCATGGGGACATGCTTCAGAAAAGTATGGGGACAACTGAAACTATGTGCACATTTACATTAAAAAAACAATGCTAACACCAAACTATAGAAAGATTAAATGGCTTAGGTTTAAAGTATTTTTAATACAAAATAATACCTACAACAAATTTACACTGATATACAGATAGTTTTATTGCAAAATTGTACATTGCTTTGTCTCTGTTATACTGGTTCTTAGGTTTTTAGCTGTGAAATTACATTAATTGAACTGGACCAAAGAAACCATTAATGCTAAGTAGCTTGGGAATTAACTGGTAAAGTGTAATTTTAAATTATATGAAGGATAGCCTCTTGTCTTGAATATCTCTTAACATTTTGAAACTTTCTGACATGCAAAGTTAATTCCTTTAAATATGTCAGGTTCTTACAAGTGGTTAGTCCAAACTGCCAAAAGGTGAGATTACTCCACAGTATGACAAAAAAMCTGTTTTCTCCCTATGCGTGCATTTTTTTAGGTTATGTTGTCTGTTTAGTTTCTGTATTTAAAGAACAAAAAGATATACATGTGACTATGTTAAGTTACAGTTCTAAAGCAAAAAGGCTTGTCATTTAAAAAAGTGCAGTGCATACAGAGAAAGAAACAGGGTTTGTCTTCCCTACCCCTACAGTCTTTTGTGTGAAATTATGACAATGTCCTGCTAATTGGCTAACAAGGATAATGTAGCTGTCCAGTACCTGGTACCTTTCATGAGTTTAATGCAGGTGTGTTAATTTATACTTACAGGCTAGCCTGCAGGTTCAATTTCTAACTGTACTGTTTTGCTCTGCTTTCAGTTATGTATCTCTGATCTTCACTTTTCTGGGGGGAAGAGCAGATTGTTTTCATTGGGATAAGGCAAATTCTTACAAATTAAGCTTCCATTCTGAGATTCAAGAAGGAAAACTTCCTGTACTTGTCTTTGGGGTTTTTTTTACCACTAAATACTTGGGTGCTATTGTAGTTGCTCTGTTTCCTTAGCAGATTCACTCCCACTTGAAACAGTGATGTCGGGTTTAAATTAGCAAGTTGGAGAAAATAGTAATGATGCTTATTTGGCGCACACTAATGCTATGTCCAATATGGGCTCAAAGATGCATTCCTTGAGCTCAAGGAATATTAACATTTCTTGAAGAGCTGCAAGCTGAGGTAGAGACTGCTTTGCATAACCTGGACCACTCACTTTTTCGAAAGGCAGAACTTGCACCCTTTCTATACTACTGGGTCTTTGCTGTTGAAACTGGTTTGGCAGAACCTCTGGTACCCGTGTCCCAGCAGGAAGCATAGTTTTGCGTTTGGTTTTTTTGTGGTGTTTTGTCCTACCGATGTGGTCATGTTGCTGAGAAGCTGGGAGAAATCAAGGGTTCTGTGTGCCAACAGGAGATGTGCCATGCCATAGCAGTGCCACTGAAGGGGAGATTGTATTCCAATGCCAGCATGTTTGCAGTGCACACTTCCACGTTGCTGGCACAGGAACGCCTCCAGCTGCCTTCTCTGCAAGTGTGGTTGTACCACTCGGCTGTTTTGCCAGCATAGTTATGGCTAAGAGTTTTGGAAAACATCTTACCACCATGCCAACAAAGCTGCCCTGAACTGTTGGCTTCTGCCAGTGTTGGAGGAGCCCGTGAAGCCACACGCAGTTCCTCTCCTCCATGTGGCAGGGCAGTCTGCGGCACTGACAAAGGAATCCCAGTTAAAACCAGTCCACTTTTGAGGTCGGTGTTACCTCGTGGCCTGGCCTGGCCTGGCGTGGCTGATGGTGCGGCAGCACGGCAGCCTGCGGAGGCGAGGAGGAGGGCTGCGGGGGGCACAGCCCACCGTGCCTCGCAGCCCGGGTGCGGGAAACCCAGGGTGGGAGGTACAGGGTCCCTTCTCAGAACCTTTTTATTCCCTTATTGGCACAGTAATCCCATTGAGGCTAAAGGGCACCACTCTTCCTCCCAGCCTCCAAAAACCCAGGACCTGTCTTGCCAGCTGACGTGTTAGATATAAAGGAAGTCTTGTATCCTCTCTGTGACAGCAAGTAGGACTGGGGTGGGTTTGTTTTAGCAGGGTGGGATGGTTTTAAAAACATTCTGTGTTACAAAACTGAAGGTTTGTAATGCATGCTTGTTTGTGAAGAGACCCATCAAATAATGCATGTTTATGGTAGGCTATAGGGCATCTAGGCTCTCTTCTAAAATTATACTTCCCAATATGTTGTCTGTTTCATAGTTGTTTTTTACTATTGTTTTTGCTAATTCTAAAAATTCTCTAGACGTGAAATCAAGGGACTTGCAAGTAGTTTTCTCTCACATGGATCTTTCCTTCACTGGTTGTGTTCTGTTTTTTCAGCATTTCTCATTGTTAGGATGTTCCTGCATCAGCAGGTTCACCTGCTTCAACAGAATTCCCATGTAGCTGCTCTTCCCGTGCACCCCTGCAAACAGCTTTGCTGTTTGTGTTCTGAAAGGTCTAATCCAGTGCTCTGAGAAGCTGTTACCCTCTGATCACTCACGGGGGCTCTGTGTGGTACTTCTGCATGTTTCATGATCTGTTCATGTTCCCTTCTGATGCGAAGGCCTGCTGATGTGGATTCATGTTAGTGAGGGATGTGGAGCTCGGACGTTATCTTCTTGCTGTTTATATCACTAGCTGTGGAATTGTGACAGGGGAAGCCTGAATGACCTCAGCAAGCACTTCAGTGCAGAACCGGAGTTGTCCTTTGAGTGTAACAGAAGTGGAATACAGATGGAAAGACATCAAAGGACTTACTGTAATACAAACAATAATTCTATATAAGCTCAAGTCTCCCATTCTTTTTTTTATTTAGAGGGTCCAGAGTAAGAAAGTGTTAAAGTTATCAAATAAGGCTTTTTGTAGCCTGTTTTGGTTTCTTTTGTTTAAAGATGAATTTGGTTATAACAATTGTAAGACTTCTCATAGGTTTTCCCCTGACAGATTGTCTGTAAAGCTTGCTCAGACTGTATAAAAACCACAGTTGTACATTGTACTGTTTAAGGAAGATGGTAAGAGCAAGTGTGAGAGAGGAGTGTATATGAAATGACATAGGCAGAAACGTAAGCTTTCTACCTTAGCTTCATTATTTATAAAATGCTGCTTTCATAGAATGTCCTGGAGTTAGCCACCATGCATCCATATATATGTATCTATAAATAAAAATATAAAAAAATATATAAACATATATATATCCCCCAATATCTTCTGTAGAAAACTCCTTGATGTCCTTTTCTTAAGAGTCAAGCAAAAGCCATCCTGAAGGAAAAATCAATCAAAATCTTTTGGCTACATCTGTGCTATATAAGCTTTATTAGTTTATCAAGTTTAATCTTGAAATATGATCATGTGTATGGTGGGTGGCTTTTATTCCTTGTTTGTGTTTTGTTTGTAAATCCTATTACTTGAAAGGCTGTTAGGTTTTCTCATTTAAAAAAAAAAAAGTATAGTTTCAACACTTTTTTTTTTTTTTTTTTTTATTCATGGCCAATTCATGTATGCTGCATGTTGTGTGGAAAGTCACACCTTATGCATTTAGCTGGTCACACCTTATGCGTTTAACTGAAGCGATACACTAGGTACTTGCACTTCATCTGTCGTCTCCACCCTGTGTCCGCATGCGTAATAGAACCTCCATAGCGTGGTTAAGAGCACTTTGGTATCTAGCTTGAACCTTTCAGAGGGCGTTTAAGTTAGGTACAACTCGAAATATCTGATTACCCCCTTTGCAAACTGATGTTTGGCGGGTGTATGATTGGAAGCATTCTCAGTCTCACAGAAGCTATTCATATATATAAATGATTGCTTAAGTTTGTAATGACTCATGATCTCTTATAATCGCAAATTATCTTTGTGGTATCTTATTATTCTGAGAACACATAAAACGCTTTTCTGAAAATATATTCTGTATCGCTCTTTTGTATCAGTGGAAAAAATACCGTGAATGAAATCATTATAGGGACAATTTTTTGCTTGATCTCCTAACTCTCTCACTGCAGGAAATAATATTCTTAACAATGTGTCTTTTATGCTAAGGTCAGAATTTTGTATTCATTTACAGGGAAAAAATTGTGTAGAATTTTGTATTAATTTATAAGGGAATTATAGAGTAACTTGAATATTTGGGGATTTTAATGCAGACTTGAATACAAAAGATATCACATGTTTTCAGTCTATATAGAACTTGAAAAATATCTTGGGTGTCAACTTTAATGAACTTGCACCAAATTTTCAAGTTGTGGCATTCTTAACTAGATTCAGTACTTACAAAGTGTGACAGTAGAGTTGGTCAGTAAAGGACTGACAGCTTAATTCAGGTGAGCAGCCCCTTGTGAGCACTGAACTACTGGAACCCAGAGACCCGAAACAGGTTACTCTACCTTTCATAGATTTTTTTTTTTTTAATTTTTTTTTTTTTTTTTTAAGAAGAGCTAGACACAGTAGTGAATTTCAGATTAAGTACCTTCTTTTAAGGAATGTATAGTAGTGTGATATACTTCACACGTAGGTTGGATAACTGTGTTGAATGCATTCAGAAACATTCAGCTCTTGGACACTGAGCTGCTTTCATAAAATAACAAAAGTGTGCATGCTGCTGCTCAGACATTCAGAGTGAGTATTAGTGGATTTTCTGAGTGATGCATACAGTTTTTGGTGGAAAATGAGGTGGGAATATTAACTGGTAGTGTGTCTGTGGATCTCCACTCCAAGTCTAGTAAATAAAGTAATACTATCAATCATAAAAAGATACATATTCCCAAATGTAGAAAGCATTAAGGAACACTCTTCTATGTTAATGTCTCTTCCCCCTCCCCCCCAGAGCTTTCTCCTCCAAATGCAAGACATCGTTCATAATGGCTTCTTTAAGCTAAGTATAGAACAACATTTAAACTTCCCCTAAATAAAAACAAAAAACCTCAGCTAAACCAGGCATACATGGAGAAGTAGCCCTAGAGATAAAGTGGACATTTGGACAAAATGAGACAGGTTATTTCTGTACTTGGTGTTTTCTGGAAGGTGGTTTGAGTATTTTAAGTGGTAAATACAGCATCAGAGTCTCTGCAAAACATAACAATGTTTAATAAATGTTAGTATCTTCGTAGCTAGTAGTTAAAACCATGTGAGAATGCAAATGGGTTAAATTGTGGTGTTAGACACTGTTTATAAAGCTGGTGCATAGACTTTCTGAATGATAAGTGTTATCTTTCAAATGCAGATGAACCCTCTCTGTGCACTTCATGAAAATGAAGAGCTATTGAACTCTGTCAGATAGAAATTTGAAAATACACAGTGCATTTTATTAGAGCTTAAATTTGTTGCAGTGCTAAATACCCTGTCTTCTACAAGTGCAGAGTTTAGTGTGCGTTGGTTAATCTATAGGCTTGTTGTTGTTTGGTTTTCTTATCAGTCTGTACAGTTAGACGTCTTTAAAATCTGCCTTGGAGCAGCTGGCAGCTGACGTGCTGGTGTTGGCACCACCCAGGTTCAATGTGACATCACTAGGAGAAGTCTACCTCGGTGCTCAAGGAAGTTGATGTGGGAGCCACAGTCTGTAACGTGTAGCTAAACGGCTGAATTTAGTAAATGCTGAGAACACAAAGGGCATGTAAAAATGGAATTCCTGAAAAAAATTGTTCCCACTGTCGTTTCTGGAGATGTAGTTCTGGATGTTGGGAGTACGGCCCGTGAAAGCCCCCCAAGGCTACTGAAGATGAGACGTGTCAGACTGTTTTCATTGGGACAGACAATAGATGAAGACGAGGAGACACATGTTTTACATCCTGATTACAGTACGTATCTCTGTCATCAACCTGGTAAAAACCAATTACCAAGCTTTTTCTTCAGATCGTGATTATTTTGCTAAATTGATGAATTTGATTATATAAGGCCTTTTTCTCAGTCACTATGATAATGGTGTCTTTAGTTTTAGAACTGTTTTCTCATTGACATGCTATCATGTATTAGGGACCTATTTGAAAGCAATTTTACAGGATTTCTAATGTGCTCTTTGCATACCTGTGTGACTTTTTTTTCCTCTTTTTGGGATAAGTATCCCTATTTAAGTTTTTATATTGTAATGTAGCTATAATTAGGCACTAAGAGTTGTCTAGACAGACGTGTACTGCACAGAGCTCTGACTGCAGTGCAGGGTTCAAGTTTTGTGTCGTCTTTTCTCTCCCTGTTTTTCAAATGCCCTAAGTTTTCGCAGGCTTTCTTTTTAAGTGTTTTCATTTCAAAAATGTTTATCCTTTCCTTTTTTAGTGTTTTGAAGATTGCAGATTTTTTATATAAACATAATATGTAAATTAAATTAGTTAAGTAAAAATACGGACATTGTATAGAGAATTTTTAACTTAAGAACATGGGTAAGCTTGCTTGTATGAAGATTTTTCTTTTATACCTGTTAGTGTGTAAATATTACGGTGTATTGTGCTAATAAAACAGAAGTARAATGAGTTAATGTTCCTTTTTCAGACAGTTCATCTGGGCGGCAATGGAAAATCCAGTTTTACTTTTTTTTTTTTTCTCTTTGCCTTCAGCAAAAATAGTAAGGTCTTGAGCCTTTATGGTTTTGGATCCTGATGGCTATCAGATGCACAGTTTTTACCCTTTGCTATGCGGTGGCTATTTTCAGGAATTAGTGTGGCCTTGAAATTTTTTCCCTTATGTGTCTAACTGCAAAGATAGGAGATGGTGACATCCATCTTATTGGGTGGTGAACTTACAGCTTTAACTATGGAATTAAGTTGGTGGTGGTGGTGGGAGAAAGGGGTTTCCTTGGAAAGAGTTTTCTTAGCCTTTCTGATTGTAATATAAACTACTTTTTTTTAATGTGTCAGGTTGAGGAACATTGACAGCTGGGGAAAGCAGGGACAGTTCTGTTTTGTTAAACAATTGTTCCCGTGTATAACAAATTAGAACAAGTTAATGTTGTAATGGTATGGACTACTGACAACTTCTTACAGAATAAGGTCTGTTAAGACTGTTATTGCCTATATGCTTGAAAACTCTGATCAGAAGCTCGTGGTGTCTGAAAGGGTGATGCTCTATTAGCTAGGTTTATGTCCTCATTTACCTTTGAATGCTGTAGAGCCCTGAAGTTTGTAGTTGGATATCACTGTGATGTGCACAGCTTAAATATCTCCATAGGCGTATCTCATCAATTCTGCTTTTATGCTGTATTATGGTTTCTTTATAGCTCTCACTTTTAAATAATATTTTTTCAAATGTTATAATTTCAGAACAAACGGAAGTGTTTTTGTGCCAGGTTAAAAGAAAATGCTATAGGCTGAATTTTGTAGTCAAAACATGATGCCTTCATCTAACCTTGTTTGATGTTTTGTCAATAGTTCAAGCAATTGAGGATAATAAACATAGAATATACCAGTCCTACTGTTGAAGATGAATTTTCCTTTCTTGCTCATTAAATATTTGCCAGATGGTGATTATTAGGAGTGATTTTGTGGAAATCAGTAGTGCCTGACTAATGTCACTTAATAGTGTGATGTCATCATCTGCGAAATGCAGACTAGTCTGTTCTGGGATCATGCTTTTACAATAGCAGATAGTAGCTGAATCCTCTTTAAATTATCTGCTTATTTCTATTTTTGTATCTTGGTAATGGAATGAACTGCTCTGCTGGAATAGAGCAAAAGAACTACTGTGTTTACCAGTTGGGTATGCTGCAGAAGGCAGGTGTCGACAAAACAGGTAATAAAACAATAGAATGATTTGAAAAAAGAATTGTAAACGTTTACTTGCTTAATGTCAGCAGATGTGGTGTTAATGCACCACCAAATTTAATATAATGAAGCTGTTCAGGAACTCGATAGGTTTATAAAGCTAAGGTGGTTTGTCCTGTAGATATGTTTGAATTTGAAAGTGGGTGGTTTTGGTTTTTTCCTTTCTGTTCCTTATTGCTGCTGTTTAGGCAACATTTTTATGTTAATGAGAATTTAGGTGAAATACAGAGTCTAACAACCATTTTAAAGTATAAAAGTATTTTAGAAGGTCTTAAAGAAACCAGCCAAACAAAAAAACTATTCCTGGCATACAAAACATAAAAGCATTATTCTGATAATACCACTTAGTTGGTTTTACATATATCTGACCTAAATAGTTCGTGTAGAATTCAACTGATGAGATTTTTTTTTTAGGATTAAAACAGTTATCAGTATCACCTTTCAAAATGTTAATTCAATTAATATACACTTTGTTTTATAGCCGAAAACAAGACCTTAGAAATATACACTCTGTGACATATATTTTAAAATATGTAGCTTTTGTCAGAATGGTTTCAAGTGTATTTTAGGAATCTTTCGTAACTGTCTTTTTTAGATTTACGAGATTATTAGAACTCTAGAAAAAAACATCTCACTCACTGAAGTATTTGCTTATGATTGTATGCATCACAACACTTAATAGAYGTTACTAAGTAGTTATTTTAAATTTGCTGTAGCATTTAAGAATTGACATGCTCTCAGTTTTAAAAACTTCTATCTCAAAAAAGCTACAATCCAAATCAAACAAAAAGATGAGCTTGGAAGATCCAGAAGTATTTTCATGTACCAAAACCCACATACAAATGTGTACACATACAGACACATCTATAAACTATTTCATATTCTGCCTTTTGCTGTTTGTAGTGTTAAAGAAGGGGAATGCCATGACTGCTCTGTGCAAACTGGCAAATGGCAGCTGTACCTGTGGTGTGTGGAATGTGCCTGTTGCAGGTCTGTGCCTGTTGCAGGTCTGTGCTTCGGTTGTGTTGTAAGGCAGGGTAGCTAATACTGTGGAACAGTCTTAATGGCCAACTGTTAAATCAAATCTGCAATAACTGCACAAGAGATGTTAAATTTATCAGTGATGTGAGTGTTCTTATTGCTCATGGTGTCCCCGTTATTTCTGTGTATGGAAAACATCTCCTTTTGCAAACATTAAACCTGCTTCCCTTCAAGTGCCTTTGCTAGGGGAGCCAACAGAAGTGTGTTCTCTGGTGGTGAAGAAATGAGTAATAGAGTTGTAATTGCCTCAGGGTGCTAACAGCAGGGGCTGGATAGACATAAACTGCCTATATGTACTGTATCCCTGTAATACCAGCACTGTATGTACTGTATCCCTGTAATACCAGCAACTCTGCAGGGTATATTCAGCTCTGTGTTGCATCTCTGATCAGCCTTGTACAGCAGAGGATGGCCAGGAGGCCCAGCATCTATCTGCAATAAAAGTCACTTTCTGTACCTGAGTTCTGAGTTTCAGTTAGGAAAGACTGGAGGGGTTAGTGGGCAACTAACTACCATGGCTTCCCCCCCACCTCCGATCTCTGTTTGCTTCTCACTTACAGTCAGTGACTGCTCCACAATGCTGTTTGTGATCCAGAATGCTATTTACATAAAAATCTCTAACCCTCTGTCCTGTTTTCTTATCACAGCAGATAGCATTGTTTTGCTTGAGTAATGCCCTAGGAAATTGTTCTATGTATATTTTCCATAAGAAGTAATAGGGAACCTTTCCTAAGGGCCTGTGGAACCTGCTCTTGAAGCTCTTTGCAACAGAAGGTAGGGTAAGGGGATTTTGTTTAGATTTTTGAGTGTGGTTTTAGAAGCGGATCAGGCTGACCTAACAATTTGCTGCTAGTGAAAAGGGCAATCTCGCTCCCAGCTGTGCAGCCCTTCCCCATCTCTGGTCAGGTGCTGGTGTGGCCTTTCCCTGAGCTGGTTCATTTCACAAAGCCAGCAGAAAATGTTCTAATATTTTTAGGGCAGTATTTCTGAGATGAATTTACAAGGGGAGTCAACTCACTAAGAGGGCCTTTTTGGTCAGTAGTGGGGGCAGCATTGTATGTCTTACCATCACCAGGAGTAGCAGTCACCTTCTGGATACTCTCTGTTTTTAAATTTATTGATTTGTGGAAAATGAACTCTTTAATATTTTAGATAAATGGAAACACAAGCATCTCTCCAGAGTTTTATTTTAAGTGCAGTGATGATATGTTTTATTATTACTGCTTATAAGCAGTGACCATTGGGTAGATGTTTTTTAAGTAAGGCATTTGCTTAAGATGGAGTCAATAATGAACTCAAATAACGTCCAGCAAGTCTTTTTAAAAGTAAACCTGAGTGCAAAGGGAGTACGCCTCGACTGTTCATTTTACCGGTAATATGGAATATTGACTATAGTTATATTTAATTGTTTTTTTTAAAAAAAAAAAAAAAGATGGTATGACTTAGTTCTAAGAGATATTGCAAATGTGATTTTTGGCCTATTTTTTTGATTTTTTAATTGTGTTGTGTACTTGGCTGTATGCCTAATGCTTTTACTGTAGCTGTCTCAGGGTTTCATCTGAAGAATAAGCATGCAGGAATTTACAATGAATATACTTTTTTCTTACAGTGTTTGTGAGGGGGGTTTTTTCCCCCCCCTTTTTTTTTTCTTGCAAAACCTTACCTTTACCTCATCCCAAAGAGTGACAAAGTTACTGTAACTTAGTGCTTCTTTCAAGGTGGGTGACAGTAMAACTCAAAGGTAGATCTAGAAGGGCCTTTTCTTCATACTTAACAGCTACTCATATGGATTTAATGAGGGGATAGTTTGTTTTCCTCTGAGATATGGTGAACAGAGCTTACAAGTTTTAATGCTCTTGTTCACTTAATAGATTACCTCTGCATCACATTTGCAGGGTTTTTTAATGCAGCTTCTGGACTTCAAGCACTTAAAAGGTTTTCTGAGGCTTAAGTATGTTAGTATAAGGTTTCATAGGACAGCTGAACCAATGTAATGGCTCAATGCTACAAAAAGGAGATTCTACCTTTCCACCTGTATAGTTGTCTTGTATATTCATTTGTGGTGATTTGCCAAATCAAGAGGAAACCCCTCTTCCCTCCCAATACCAATGGATAGGCAGAAAATGGGAACACTGTGAGAAAGAACCAACAGCAAATTCAGGAAGTCAGTAATCCTGGTGTTTGGCCTTTTTTCTGTTCTTTTTGTCTTTCTGTCCTGCAGATCGTAAGCTGAAAAGTCAGGATTAATGAGAACTCCAGTTTATTAAGGAAAAAAAATATTAGAGGTGAAATTGGACAATATTTAGCTGCAAATATTCTTTAAAACATTATCTTTAGGCTGATTCTTTGAGATATGCAGTTAAAACTTGGGGGGGGGGGGGAATATCGTAAATAAAGCAAATATCTCTCTACCTTTCCAATCCACAATTACGTTACACTAAGATAGCTGGGAGAGAGACAAAATAAAGCTGTTGACTTGAAGGAGAGGGGGAGAGAGGTGATAGTATGGTGAGAATGAGACAAAATTTAACATAGTCAGAAAAACAAGCAAGTCTTCAGAAGAAGATCCTGCAATAGCCAATTAAGGGGAACTGTGAAGTGATGAAGTCAACAAGATGTGGAGAAACTCATTGCAAAAATAATTATGTGTGCTACTGTAAAACCATTCTCTCTATGATATGCTGGTAATACAAGGACATAAAAGTATTCTTTTAAATTCTTTGTGTCTAAATTGTCCACAYGTCTTGAAAGCGACGTTTTGAGAGGGAGAGAAGGGTTTAGCRTGTTGTTCCTTTTTGAATCACACTGTAAATCTCTTGCATGTAGAACAGGTTTTAAAACATACCTGTGACACTGCTGTTTTCTGTACTGTCTGTCTGTGATCCAAAGTAGAGTCTATAAGAAGCTGGACAGCATATAAAATCAAAATCTCAGTTTATTTTTAAGGAGCCATTTCCCTTTAAGTAAAAAACTGTTATCCTTTAAAACACATTGAAATTGATCACTGGGCTAAAAAATCCAAAATAACACCCCCTAATGATCAAGAAAGAATTTCTAAGGTCAATATAGTATTTACCACTAGGGTTAAATCAGCAGTTGCATATGAAGATGCCATGCTAGTGACTCCAGCAATTCATATTTAAGTTACAGAAAGATTATAATTTGAATGTTTTATTAAACAGTTCTTCACGTTTCAGTTGAAAAGGAAAAGAGTCCATGTTTCAAATGCAAAAGTTCTAGTTTATAGGTGAGCTAACAAGTCTTAATTTCCTCTAGGTGTGCTTTTTCTGTTTCTAATGAAAATGTGAATTGTAAACAGAGGAGGCCGATATGACATGACATTTTTTCAGTAATTCATGATACTTTTGACGGTTGTTGGCAGTTTCTGTTGGCTGCACTTGTTAGCTGGTTTATGTCTTGATTTGTAGACTTGCATGTTTCTGGTTTCTTTTGTTTTAAGCTCTTCGATAACAGAATGATTCTTACCCTGTGAGTGCTAACTTTAGATATGTTCCTTCCAAAAAGTATTACATGAATCCAAACTGAGGGAAAATAATTTCAACTATCTCTTCTTAATCAAGGGCTACTTTGGAAAGCCTTTCCGTTTTCAGTAAATGGCATTCTTTGTGTCTCTGACTTAGCACTGAATAGCCTTTAGTTGCCCTTCAGGTAAGGAAATGTCGCGAGTGCCACCTTCAATTGGGAATATGTTTTCTCAATTAGTAAGTGCTGTTGAAGAATACCTGTGATTTGGGAAGCAGTGTTCGTGGCCTCGGCTGTTTTACTTGACATGCATCTTCTTGCTCTCCAGCCAAGTTCTAAAAGGTACCTGCAAGCAGAGACCCTCCCAGACAGAGGGTTCTCTGCTTGTGCCTGAAGGTTTTTGGTGTTCATATTTATTTATAAAAGAAAGATTTTGTTAGAAGAAATCCAAATGCACTACTGATTTGAAGAGATAGGTGAAACTTTCAGAAAGCCTCATCACTTTAGCAATGGTACCTTCTAAAGGGATTAAGTTCCTGTCTGCAGCAGTTTTTCATGAAATGCTCTGGATGTTCAGGACTTGGCGTACCCTTGCTTTATAAGCTGTGCGATACCCCTTATATAGAGATACTACATAAGTAATAATAATTCTTTAGCTCATTAGTATCAGTGAGGTCTGCAGTGACAAGCACCTGTGTTGGACCCTGATTGCTTGGGAGACTTTGATTGCTCATTGATAAGACCGGTATGGCAATATGAGCTTTAGATACTTCAGCATGAGGATGCTGCTGCACAGTGGTATTAGACACTGTCTGGTGTCTCTTGGCATCTTTTAAGATGCACTATGGTGGGCCTTGTCTCAGTTACTTGTTTGAGAAGATGGCTGGCTGAAGGAATAATTTTTAATTTCAAAATATTTTCTACCTTGAAAGCAGGAAAAACAGGAAGTAAAACACACAAAAGCAGCTCATAACTTGTATAAAAATACTGCATTTCTCCAGTATGTTGTTTTCTGTTGGTTAGAATTAGTTTTGAAGTATTTTTTCTTTATTCTTTGGTTGGGGTTTCCATGAACTCTTCATTTCGTGGAAGGAGCAGTGTAGAACTGAGTAGTTTAATGTGCCCGGAAGTTGATGAAATTATACCATGTATATTTGTAGGTAGATTATATGTTTGGAAAGTTAACATGTTCATGTTAATTACTGAAAGAAATTAACAGTATGCTATTGCTCTACCAAGAAATAACATGACTGACAAATAGAGAGCAGCCAGTTCCATGCATAGAAAAAGTCTAAGCATATTCTCCATTTACCTGAATGTGTTTCTACCACCTGATTTCAGTTCTGCATTTTTCTTTAACTAGTAGGGATTGCAGTGGAGTGATACTGTGCCTGTCCACTTGATCTGCTCTGCCAGATGCAGGTGTGTGGTGGATGGAGAGCTGCGTGTGGCATCGCAGGTGAAGTGATGAGCTTCACAGTTGTTGGGTGGGCTCTCCCAGTCCTGGCACAGGTGCATCTGCTGGCTGAGGCTATTCGGTAGTCCACCAGCTGAGGCACTTTAGGGAACTTTGTGCTGTGAACTTCCAGACAAATGTGGCCTTGTTGTAAAGTTTTAGTGTGTGTTAGGTGTTTGGTATCTAACTGTTGTGTTTAGCTGCCTTTGGGTTTGTTACTTCTTCTTGTTTTCTCCCTTTGTGGTTTTTGTATTTCTTTTCTCGCTTTTCTTCAATGTAACAGCATACTTGCTGAGGATAAAGGTTCAGAAATGACACTCATATGAATTCCATTAGTTCTTACAAATCAATGTATATGTATTAATTATCTTTTTAATCTTAAAGCATTTCTATTTTGTATTCCTGCTTCATGTTCCTACAAGAATATCTGTTGTTTCACAGAGATAGGAAAGCTGTAAAATTCAGGATTAGAAATAGTTAATTGTTTAAATTCTGGTAACTAAGACATTAAAAAATGCACTGTAATTAAACATTTGCTGGCTTTGGAGTGAAGAAATATGCAATTTACTTCAACTATGAAGAATGCCACGTTAACGTAACTTATTTATGATATTGGGCGATGGAGCTCCTCGTGCTTCTGCCTTCTGTAACTGAAACGTTGGGAATGGCAATTTCAGGAGTTGAAACCTCGAGAGAAAATTGCCTGTCCATGCCTTGCCCCTGCTCGCTTTCCTTCTCCTGCCTGTAACTACAGCTTTCAAAGTCCTTATACTGTGTGTGCAGAGCTTGTAAAACTGCTCTGCCAGCTACTCACCTACACAGGGATTTAAGCTATGGTGGACTAAGTTGGTAGGCTTGGGCTTGTGAGGTTTAGCAGAGGCACCTGAAGCAGCTCCCACTTGTAACTGCAGTCCCTCATCCRTCTGCCTGCCACGTGGCAGAGGTGGCTGAACCAGACATACATCCACATTATGTGGGGCTGTAAAGTGCTTTAACGTATAAACAGAAATGGGCTGCAGGCGGCCAACGGCAGTGGCTCAGGAGCAAATGTTCAACTTTGCGTATGGCAGAGGGAGGAAGGCAGAAATTTATCTCCTGGCGCAGGGCAAGGCAAATACGTGAGTACCTTCAGCTGCTGTGCGAGTCTAGTGGGAGTCTGCAGCGGAGAACACTTTCTGCTCAAGTACTATTGCACTTATGAGGCTTAACAGACTTGGGACTTCTGTGCTGAGTTTACCTCTGTAGCTAATTCACTTCAACTTTTTTTTTTTTTTTTAAAGTTTTCCTGGATGAGTCCTAAACTCTTGGTGTTTTTTTCCCCCCAATGCTTTCTATAGGGATGGAGTAGCTGATCCTCACATAAATGCAAATATGATGTTTCCCATAAAAGTGACACAGACATCCAGCAGCTTGGGAGGAGCAACAAAAATAGAAACATAACTGATTCATAGCCCTTGTCTTAAGGCCTTGTAGGGTAACAGAGTTAAGCCTTTCCCTACTCTATCCATTTAAACGCCCAGCAACTAAGCTGGGATTTTCCATGTAGCTCTGTAACTGTTTCCAGGTTCCATTTAAAAGGTTGGTGAAAACTGGAGTGCTGGTTCCCCAAAACCAGTACATTGGTACATTAATGCTGAAGCACAGTAAGGAGGCTGACATGGTACAGAATTGGGCAGATCAGATCTTAGGGCAGTTATTTCAAGTTGTCYGACACAGAACTGTACCAATCAGGCTTTATACCTTTAAGGTTTATTTGCGGTCATGGAAGGTCGAAATTGAGCATCTGAGAGGGAATAAATGACTGAGTTCTCTAGAATTTTAACTACAGGGATGCCTCTGAAAATCAAGAGACTCAGATTTGTCAGGCTCATGAGACACAGTTACAGCTGTAGGTTCGTGTGTCACTTTACCCATCYCATTTCCTCTTGGAGAGAGGTTGGTTAAATGTCGTCTCAGAACTGCCTGCTGGGTTGTTTGAAATGTTTCACCTTTTTATTACYGATTAATTTCCTTGTAATCTTGTAATGTTTGCTGATCTGGAAAGCCGGATTTTCAGGAAGGGCCAGATCGAAATCTCTTTAGTCTAAATCCTTACGAAGTTGGTAAGGTCTTTGTTAAACTGCCTATTTGATGTTTCAGGATTTAATTATCCTTTCTTTAAAGTTGGGGGGGGTTGGGGTTCTTGGTTTGTGTTGGGTTTTTTGTTTGTTTGGTTTTTTTAAGGTAGGATTACTGTTCAATCAAGACCATGTTAACTTCCCGAAAACTTAAATAATAACAGTATCCTCTTTGATCTTACTCAAAGACTATGTTCTGCAAGAAAGCTGTGCATCTTCAGTGTCCTTCCAGAACTAGTTGGAAAACTCATAGTTATAATTTCCTTTAAATGGGAAATATTATTTGTAATTCTTTGCCTGAATGCATTTTCTGTTAGTCTGTATCATCCTGAAGATGAATGTAGCAGGACTGAAAACCTCAAAGAAACTGTTGGAAGCAACAGTGACTGCATGTTTTTTACATAACTTAAAAGAATGCCTTTAGCTGTGTTTTTTAAACAGAATAGTTATGCTGGAATGATTAATGCAAACTATTTTGTCGAGGGATAAGTAGACAAGTCATATTCTGTTATCTCGGCCATCCCAGTAGAAAAGAGCAAGAACTGCATTGGGGAGTTGGGGGAGGGAGGTAGTATGATATGAATATACTCCTAGAGAAATAAAACTATTGTAGAACCAGGGAATAACACTTCAAATGAAGGTGGGGGGGAGGGAAGAAATGAGGCTAAAAATCTGTAATGTTCCCTGTGAAACATAAATGAATGACACATAAAATGTTATTTCTTTGTCATTTAAAAGCAAACTTTAAAAAGTTAAATATTGGTCTTTTAAGGTTAAGATAACTTACTCAGTATGTCTCCAATGACCACCCCGAGGTCCCACAGTTCTTCCTGTTTTAACAATGCATCTGGCTTCATATTCAGGAGGATTTGTGGGGAACAAAGGATTGTTGTCTTCTGGCTCGCTATCATAGGGATCACCCCAGATATCTCCATCCCAATCTTCAGGGGATACTGTTAGTTTTCTGATCTGTATGATGTCAGAGGGGTGGGGAGCTTGTATAAGCATCATCTTGACCTTTTCTCCCAACTTTTTTCTTTTCTCCTTTTCTTCCTGTAGTTGTTTCTGCAGCTGTTCAATTTTTAAAGACAATAACAAGCCTTCCTACCTTATATGTCTTTCTCTAGGTCCTGCTCCTTCCTATTTCTATTCTCCCTTTCTTGATATGCAGCTTCTAAACAGGTACTTAGCATCTTGCAGATAACTCCTTTCCCCTTTCCATCCTTTGTGCGGCCCCTAGTTACTTTTAGGTGCTCTTCAACGGCTTCCCTATTATGCCAGTTGTCATGAGCCCATTCTTCTGAGAATTTGGGACTCGGCTTCACTCCATGCCTCCATAAATAATTGGTGAGACTACTTGCCATCCTGCTGACTATGCCAGTTTGTCACGGGTGGAGGGAAAGTGCACTTCACTCGTAAGAGAGAAGCAACAATATACTTTATTGACTTTTATAAACAGTGAGTTAACAAAGTTCAATGGTAAATATAACAGTGGTTTAACAAGATTCGATGGCAAGGTACACTTGATTATTTCCTGCATAGAGGACAGGGTCTGACAAAACTGTCAGGGAGACCCTCCCGTTGAGTCATGAGGTTCAGAAAGGACCCCCTTGCTTTCTAAACTCCTTCTCAGAGAGGAGTCTAGGTGCGCTGGATCCAGTCCTAGTCCCAGACATGGTCAAKGGTTTATGTTGAAAGGATTATATATGCGCAATCAATCCTTTCTATCACTTAGCTAAGATTTCCAAATTTGGCATGCTGTTGGTCACTTACTGGGGATCTGTTGTGGCAAGGAATCTCTCCACCTTGAGGAGTAATCTTGAGAGGTGTCCCTGCTCGAGGGGAGGTCCTGGTGTGCAGCCTACTGCCGGGCAGGAGAGCTCAATGGACCCTGGGCTGACCACTATTTATGGGGGTAAGGTGACTRACTCATAGGCATATTTGCATACCAGCACGATGTTTGGGTCACTGCTCCGGACAGTCTTTGTTTACTATGTTGCCACCCATCCCCAAAGCCCAGCATAAGCTGGATGCAGCTGTCACAGCCCCCGCTGGTGGTTACTGCTGACAGGGGTGCAGGGGGGAGCACACTGCCACACAGCAGTATCTTCAGTCATGAAAATCCCCCTACCTTTGGAGCCTGCAGAGRTGAAGCTGAAACAACATTGTGTGAACCATATTAAAAAAAAATTTTTTTTTTTGTCTTGCATCTTGGTCTTTGCCACAGACCAGAGCTCTGGGAGTTACAGAAACCGCAGTTGTTACGCATCGCACTTATTTTATGTACATTGTTCAAAATAGTTGCTAGCAATGTTTCTAGGCAGCTCCAAGAAAATGGCATGATGCTACTTTAATTAAAGAAAAGCTGTACAAACAACCTTTGCATACACATTTGTAGTAAATGTATTGATCCTAGTAAGTATAGCGATCCTTTTAGAAATGTTTTTATTAAATTCCAAATTCTACAAATAAAGAAAAGGAAACTTCTGTTATCTGTATTACAGCACAACAGTGTCTGATCTCTTATGTTGCTTGGGCCCTATAGCTACTTATAATACCCAGGGCAACTCTTCCCTGTCATGTGACTGGGCTTACTCTACATGTACTGAATATTACATCYACAAGGTATGCATTCTTGAAGTGCTGAATTGACTTTGCTTGTATAGGTCAAGTGTGCAATGAATGAACAGTACCGCGAATGGATGGTCTAATATTTCCCAGAGCAGCTGGGCTTACTGCTCGTGAATCTCTTGATGTATAGGTCTATTTGCAGCCTGAAGTCTGCAGAGTTACGTCACTGAAGCTGCTCAAGCAATTTGCTTCTAGCCATCCTCTTTACTAAAAGGTTTTCGTATCTGAGCAAAAAGTGTGTTGTGGACTGGACGCTTACATTAATCATTTCAGTAGAGTGTAAACAGCTTGCGTTTGCAGATTGAGCACTTCTGCTTTACTACACCTACAGTCCTGTTCTTGTCTTGTTCATTTAAGAGCTTACTGATACCAGTGTGCTCATTCACACATACCTCACCTTGGCTCTTGAGAAAGTATCAGAAACATACTCTACAGTAGTCTGCTCCCTTTAATAGTGAAATTTATAACTGGTCCAGAATAAAAAGGTATGCAAATATTGGGATAAGTATATAAGCTACATATTTACTGGAATCCTGTAATGCCCGGCCTACTAATATAAGCATGCGCAAATCCTCAGTTTGAGAGTTTTTTTGGGTTGTTTTTCTTACATAAACCAGCTCCAGATCAAAGCTATTGGCTTATAGTTAAATGCAGGTGCTTTCTTTTCCATCTTCTCTCTGGGYAGTAAAATAATAACCTTATGAAAGACTTCCCATATAACTACTCCAAAGTGATAGGTACTCTCTCACAGTGGACATACTTGCTCTCAATTTTAAATACAGTGTACTTTCCAGAAGTCTGTTTCATTTTTCTCTCTGCGAAGGAGGAACTTGAACAGAATCCATCTTGTAAATGACATTTTCTTACACAGTTTTAGAAATACATGATGATGATACCTTGTAAGTCTACACAATGAGTTTATTGGGCTCTTCTCAGTGAATTAGCCTCCTCTGTGCTTGGCAAGGTTCAGAAGCTTGTAACCCATGGTTTTTCTTTCCTGCTTCTACTATTCTTGTTTTGATTAAAAATAAAACAAAAGTTACATTTTAAACTTTGTGGTTTATCCTGAAATATTCTGTTTATTCTAGTATCTGGTAGGTTATTTCATTAACTCAATTCAAAGGCAAACCAAAACCCAAACAGTCCAAAATTGCAGTAGTTGTCATTTACACATCTTTGATTATGAAAGCATGTAAATTGGGTTGAAGAAAGAAAAAGAAATGTTAGAAGGCTTGTGCACAGTTGTATAATAAGTTAATGCTTATGACACTGATGCTTATATGATAATGCTAAGATACTGACAGATCCATTACTCTTCTTAAATGGACTTGTAYTGGTATTTATTTTCTCTCTTTTTTTTGACGGAGGTAGCAGGGGGATTAAGTGTGTTTGGTGTAGGCCATTCTTAAATCTTGTAAATTATGTCCATTGAATCCAACTTCCTATGTCTGTGCATATATGTAAGAAAACATACATATAATATATATTCATGTAGTATTAAAAGAGGATTTTTCTTTTCAAAATATTTTTGTTCCTAATATTAAATACTCCTGGTCTTCAATACTTCAGTAGAAGTCTTCAGAAGGAAAAGCTTATACTCTTGGTACATACAGTTCTCAAAATATTCTTAATTTTCTAGTAGTTCTTAATGGGCTAATATTTTTCTATTGAGCTAGTTCCATTTAAAATTAATTGCTAGTATCCTTGAAGTCCTATCAACAGTGATCAGTAGTTGATATTATGAATAAATAATAGTGCAACAAAATCTTAGTTGCCATGGGGGAAAGCCATGTAACTTGCCTGGCCAAACACATCAATATCATAAATAAATGCAAATTTTTAAAAAGGTTTCCTAACATTCACTAACTGTTGAAACATTGCTATACAGAAATACTGGCTGCTCTTCTGTTTGTTGAAACTCTTCTTAACGGGACTCCAGGAGGTGGAACATTGAAGTTAGTGTTTCTATGTGTGTTTTTTTTTTTTTTTTTTTTAGTATATCTCCTGGGGTTTCTGGGNGGCGGGAAAGGGCAACTACAAAGAACCCAAAGTGTATTTTAAAAAGTCATTATTTTTGAGGTGCTGGGAGAGTTGGCTCATGATTTTGGAATGCACGCTGTTAACAAGGATTCCTTTGAAGAACTCTCTGTAGCCCAGTGTTAAAGGCAGTCAGAGACCAACCATAATTAATACAGTCTTTCAATTTAGTGGTGAAATTCATCAGCCAATTCCAAAATCTGACCTTTATATCCTACTCATAACAAAATACAACCTCTGTTATGTCTTATTTAGTAAGAGGAAAACGGAACGCTTGAAGTATAACTTTGAATGTATTCATAAAAGAAGTGATGAAAAAGGAGTATGAGGTAATTGGAGGTACTACATAGGCAGTATTACCTGAAACAGGCTTATGAAAGAAAGTTTGATGCAATGTCCCAAAGAGTTACTCAGTGTGGATGCATGTTCTGTATTCCATCTGGGAAGAAGAATAAAGGACTGTCCAGATATATGTGGCAATTAGTATCATATTATAGAAAAACATTGTTGCATGGGGAAATTTTGAGTACTTTTAATCTGTGAAAACTGAGTGATCACACCAGTCTCTCTTTTAATAAAACTGCTGATCTCCTGCGTGGATGTCAGACAGCAGCTGTCTTGATGGTTGAATGGCTACTGCAGCAGCACCTTTCTCCCGCTCTTTCTCTGGTGTCCCTCTGCTGGTGCGTTAGACCTGTTGTTTAGAGCTGCTTAGCTGGACACCAACTGGTCTGTGTTACCTCCCTGGTAGTGATAATTATTTTGTCTTTTGGGGAGAGTGTGTGTGTAGATTTAAAAACAAAAACAAAAMCAAAAACAAAACCCAAACAAAAAAACCCCCACCACAACAACAAMAAACCCAAAACCACAAAAAACAAACCTTAGAAGTATGCAAACCTTTGATGCACACCATTCTTAAATCTTTTAAATGGGAATTATCTGAAGTTGTTTATCTGAGGGTACAGGTATGATTTCTTCCTCATGGCTGGTTTACTCCTAGTACAGGATGGGGGGGCAGTTCTGAGACTATGTAGGTTTTTTAAAGATTATCTTAAAGCAGATTTAGTTAATCAGCGTACCTTGGACCCATACGATTAATTTTTTAGTTCATCTGTATGGTGTGGGTGAAGTTATAGTTTAAATAGGTCTATTTAAACTCGTATTAGCAGCCAGTGTCACAGTAATCTCAGTATCCAGTTCTCTCAATTTTCTGTATGTGACCCAAGGGTAATGTTATATGTATAGTTTGGTGGCAGTTACATAAACAAGCATTATTTTCTCCCTATCATTTCTTCCTGTCAGTATGCAGAAATCTTTYTGAAATTTTCAACTACTTTTAGATTTGTCCATTAAAATCTCGAGACACTTTCAGATGTGTTTTTGACCTGTGTAAAGATAACACCTCAAGCTGACAGAGGGTCACTACCTTTTGATCATACCTGATAATGTGGGCAGGGTGAAGGAGGTTTATCTTAAACTGCTTTGCCCTGAAATGGGCAAGGCTATTGATGGGGTATCTTGCTTTATCCCAAAAGAATGGTGGTAAATCCTGCGYCCCCATCTAAAGGCGGTGTTGGATTGCATCCCTAGGAGGCCAGAGACTTCATACCTATGATACTTTCTGTGGCCTTTGAGATGATATTGAAAAAAGTGAACAATCAGAAATGTCAAAATTGTGTTGTTAGGTTCTTTAAAAGATAAGGAAAAAACCCCCAAACTGCTAATAACTGTAGGTGTCACAGCTAAATCCCCCGTAGTTCTCTTGTAGGCATCCACCCTGGGGATACTACTTAGGACCTTCCTGCCCTCCACTGTGCGGGTGTTTTTCACATTTGGGGTTTTTTTTTCTTTTGTTTTGCTGATCATTTAGTGTAGAAGGCTTGTCATGCTTTTGGCGCTGTGCACAGTAATGCTGGACAGTTTATTTAATTTTAACAGATTGGTTGGAAGTTTGCTTGAAACTTGGCAAAGCACAAGCAGCCTTCTGTAGTCCTTTTTGGTTGTAGTTGTACGCGGTTGTGCCATTTGGCTGCCAAGGGGCCGAACCGTCGGTCTGCCTGTGTCATCTGGTAGCGTCCCTGGGGAGGGGTGTGGGTGCCCGCAGAAGAGCCCGTACCCTCTCGCTGTGGGTGCCCGCGACCCCTTCTTCGTTCGAGGGCCGCCGCGCTGTGTCAGGCGGTGCCCCCGGCGCGGCGGGGCCGTGGCACGCTGGGGGCCGGGGGGCGGGGCCGGGGCCTGGCGGGCGAGGAGGGCTCCCGCGAGGAGCCGCCGCCAGCCCCGTCCCCGCGCCCGCCGCCCGCCTCCGCCTTCAGCGCGCGCCCCCCGGGCCCTGCGTCCCGGCGCGGCGGGGCCGCAGCGCGCTGGGGGCCGGGGGGCGGGGCCGGGGCCTGGCGGGCGAGGAGGGCTCCCGCGAGGAGCCGCCGCCAGCCCCGCCCCCGCGCCCGCCGCCCGCCTCCGCCTTCAGCGCGCGCCCCCCGGGCCCTGCGTCACCGGGAGGCCGCGCGGCAGCGGCGCGGGCGCCGGCACGCTCCTCCCGCTGCTGCTGGTCCTGCCGCCGCCCCGCAGCCGGCCGGCGCCCCGCTCCCGCCCTGCCCCCGGCACCATGCTCAGCCTACAGGATTCCCTCTTCTTCGAAATTAACATAAAGTCTCTGCTGAAGTCCTGGAGCGGCAGCAGCAGTAAGTATGTCGCTGGCACCGAGAGCCACAGCGTCATAGCGGATTTTTTTTTTTTTTTTTTTAATGCTGCTGTGTAAAATTATGCCTTAAAAAACAGGGTTTTAGCGGTTCTGTGTGCTGGTGCACTTGGCGTAGCCAGGGTGAGAGGAGAGCAAAGCGTGCTATCTGCTTCCAAGTTGTCATGTAAGACTATAGATATCTTTTAATTTTCTTAGGCTGCAGTTGTTTCAGTCTGATAAAGTTCTTTGCACCCTTTGCTGTCTGAGAGAGGTGACAAGTAGATGCTYGCCTCTGCAGAGTTATCAGATGCTGACACTGTGGCTCAGTTCTGCCAAGCTCCAAATACTCCCTTGAAGCAAAAGGAGTTGTCCTCAAACTGAGTGTTTTACAGAGGGTATCATTTTTGTGCCTCAAACCCATTATTATACCTACAAAAAGTGCCCACCTTGATCTTCTAAATGGCCTGGATCTAGAGTTTCTACGAGGATTTCTTGTCTTAATTGAACCAACGAAGGCAAGGATGCTGCTCTTGGTAAAGACAACCAGTCTGTCCTCAGATCACCCCTTCGCACATGCTTCAATGCAGGATCTTGGGCCCAGGAGCTGCCTTGCACTGTGTAGCAGGCTCTGCTACCATAAGCACAGCAGCTTAATGACAGTAGACCAGGAGGTGATAAAGGTGATGTAATTGTATGTCAGCTAAGTATTTTGTATGTTTTAAGTTTCTTGTATTTGTGAAAATTAAAGTCAGAAGCAGGAGGTATCTGGTATCTCAGCTTTACGTCATGTCTCATTAATCGCTGCTTGAGGTGTACTGACATGCAGTTTCCACTCACCAAACACTCCATCAAAATACCTCCGTTGGGATTTTTACCCTAATACAGCATTGTTTGTTTCACCTGTTTGTCTTGTTTGAAGGAATTATTAGCAAGTTATTTATTGTACAGTGTATTAATCAGTGCTAGGAGAGTATGCAGATATTTAGTTTGTCCAAATAGCTTATTCAGATGTGAGATTTGCTTTTTGCACTAACTGCTGTAATTCATGTTTTGGACTAATAACTTATAGACTTCTAAGTTAAATCAATGAATATTTCAAAACAGGCATCCTTACAGGTTTTGCTTTTCACTTTGGTTTGTGTCTTGCAAATTAACTGTATCTATTTCAAATTATACCWTGTGATAGTACTTGGTACTTATTAATGTTCCTGCTGAAATTAACATAATCAGAAGGGTTTTTCTAATATTTTATAGTAGAACTTGAAGGTGTCTCTTGAAAATTATTAAAAATCCTTAAGGTTGATTTTATTAATGTATATTGTTTCCAAACTAAAGTAAACCATAGGATACATTGTTACAATAAATTTAGTCTACAACTTGATAAATAATTGCTGTATAGATAAGGAGGTGAACTGCAGAATCTAGACTAGACAATTGTCAGCTATAATAAGATAGAGTAATAATAATAAAAAAGGGTATCTGAGAAGGGGTTATGTATGATGCTATGTTTTCTCCTTTATGTCCTCTGTTATGTAAGCACGACGGAGGAAGATCTTCTTGACTCTTTTGTCAGGAAGTGGTACTTGGATCGTCTACTAACAAACTAATTTTCTGTGCTCACTGCTTAGATAGCTGGGGGTTATTTCACTTTTTTCCACGATTGTCACTCCATTTGTGAAAATTGCCATGATTACGGCATAGGTGCACACCTGCTCTGTAAATGTGTGAGTCGCATTCTGATGGCTTTCCACTGTGCAGACTGGCCAGGAGCAGACCTCTTCGTGCAGCCTGTGATGCCTGGGTTTAAGTATTGTGATTCACATGGGTCGCTTAGTGAATTGAGCTGAGCGGGCAAGCCAGTTGCTTTTTTCCTAAAATGTTTTTCAATCAAGTCATGCAGTATGTGCAGAACAAGGAATTACGCAATATTTATGTTGAGTATGTGTTTGGAAATTCAATAGATGTGCATATGCTGAGAAATTATTTGAGAGAGGTTTTTCCTGTGTTTTCATAAAATTTTTATATGTAAATGCTACTTTTTATGCTTTATATGATAACTTAAGAATTTTGTACACTGAAGAACGTCAGAAGAGGAGTGGGTGTGCTTGCATGCATTTCCATATACATAAAAATAAGCATCTGTAGAGCGTGTTTAAGTATATAACAGAAAGGCAGTAAAGCTCCATGGGTCTGGTTAAGGGCTTGCTTAGCTGGCATAATGTTGTTGCAGTGCTGGCTAAGGTTTTATTGTAGTTGATCTTCTTTCTTTCAGTAACAACAATGAAGTGACATTCATATGGCATAGTTTCAGAACACTGTCTCTGTGCCAACAATTTTAGGCATTACTTCTTTTTAAATGGAGTCAGGAATATTCTTTTAATCCAACAGTGAAGTGAGGATGTTCCCGCTTAAGAATTATTTGCTTCCTGAAGTTGTGGATGTAATGGAGGCTTTAAACTGGCTTGTCCTCAGGTTGCTTGGCTCCTGGTATTTAGGGAATCTTAGTTGTGATAATGTAACTTAATGTTCTTAAAGTTCTGGATTCTGTTGTTTAGTCTGTTGCCGTTTGAATATGTGGTCTGTTTAACCATTCGTCTGGTGTTTCTGGTTTTGTAGCAAAAATATTCATTTTTATTGTTATTTATGTTGATTGGTGTAAGAAAGCTTTCATGTTTTGTCCACAAAAACCTTTGTTTAAGGTTAAGGAGGTCTGGATGCCATGAGAATTACTTTTAGTAATGCAGTAGAAGTGTTCAAAAACCAAATGTAGTGCTGCTTACAATGAAAAGCGTTAAGTAATGAATACCTTTCTGTAAGATATAAGTTTTAATGAAAACTATGCATGTATTTCTGGGGCTTACAGTCTAGACAGGAACAACTGCTTTCCAGTAAACATGAGTATGACCCATTACTGCTTTCTTAAAAGCTCTTCTGTGTTTCTAATAGTTACTGTATTAATAATCTTGTCTGATTCAGAAATAAATAATTATTTCTGGTTAATAARAAAGGAACAAAAATGTATCTATTTGCTTTCTAATAACGATTATACGACTTTCTGTTGCTGTGCTGCAGTTGTGGTGTGTCTGTCTGGTACACAGAAGGGTACACCTGTCCTGTGGGTGCTTCTCTGTCCTTGAACTCATCCCTACCTTCTTCTGGTAAATCAGTGTTGGAGGTGGTTCATGAGATTTTCACATCAGCTTGCTCAGCTTGATTCAGAAGTCATGCGTATATTTCAAGAACTCACACTGGTTAAGAGAAAGGGACTGTTCTTAACGTTGCGCCTGCCAAAGCTACATTGAGGTCGTTGCCCTTGGCCTCTTTTTGGTAAGGGTTTGTGACGGTGATTTTCAAAGTTACTTAGACTTGGGAGCCTGGGAACAAAGTCATGGCAGGAAAGTGAGCTGTATCTGCCTGTACAGCAGTTGTTTTTGAAAATGTGTTATAAAATCAGAAAGAAATGGAGCAACTTTAAAAGGAAGTGAATTATTGGAGCTACGGCTGCCAGGTGCTGACAAGCATATGAAAACTGGGGAGCTGCCTGGCAGATACTTCTGAATCATTCCTCCTGTGAATGAAAAAAGCACTTGAAGAATCTCTTACCTTCCCATAGGATTAGCTTGACTGAAGATTACCTCCTCCTTTACCAACCAAAAATGAACTCTTGGCTCTCAAGAGAGGTTCTGCTCTGATAATACAGTATTTAACAAAGTAGATGTAATGGATTAGTTTTTATCCTGTGGCTTTTCGTTTCATGACAGCAATGAAACCGTAATTTAAATAAGAAGGATAAGATAACCTTAGAATGCTGTGATAGGAACGTATATGAAAAGAACTGTGGAACAAATGTTCTGTTGCCGGTCTTGTTCTTTGGGAGGAGATGGGGTGAGGTAGAGTGTATGCAGGGGTGTGCATGGCTTTAGCAAAAGGACAGATTTGCTCCTTTTGTTGCAGTTTGCTCGTGGATTATACTTTTTAAAAGTGATAAAAGCACAATTTGTTAATATTTTAGGAATCATTACTGTATGATAAATTATAACTTGTTTTCCCCCTAACTGTTAAACTGCAAAGAAAAATAAAACCTGGGGAAAAAATTGGTCTGAGATGTTACATGATTGCTTCTCCTCCAAACTGTCCGGTGGGGTAACAGTTACCAGTGGCAGTACAGTGCTCTAGAGAACTTTCAGACATCTTTTAATGGCAGTTTTATATTCCAGTGACAAAATCAGTGTTACTTCACAATCAAGAGAAATCTTCTTTTCATGGGATACTATTTTTGGTGTCTTTTTAAACAATAATACTAATTAAATAAGTACAATATTAAGTAGGGTGTTAACTTTATTTCTCCAATGTTAAACATCCCAAATAATAACATGTTCAGACTTTTTGTAGGAAACTGCTTGTTAGTTGTAACCTTGACTTCAAAAAATCATGACAGTTAGTAGTCGTATTGTATACTGAAACTCCACAGACTGTCTCCAGAGAATGTACCAAGTTTGCCTTATGATTATATCTTCCAAAGTTGTTTTGACATACCGAAAAGTAAAATTTTTAAATGGAAGATGAATCCAAATTTATGTTAAATTTTGAAAAAATTCCATTCTTTTTTTTTTTTTTAATGTATTTAAGCATACTTTGTGATAGTAAATGTACTTACAGATCCCTGAACTGCTGGAGCAGCAAGTTTGTTTGCTGTAGAAGGGATGTAGTGCTTATGATGGCTTCTCCACAGCCTGTCAGTTGTCATAGGAAAAGCAAGTTTTTGACAGTAGTTAATCACCCAATAAAATGTGTCAATTTTTTTTTTGTAGAGGGATTATGGAGTGTAACCTCCATATTTGGCCCTATTTATGAACTTAGGTGGTCTTTAATGATGGCCACTTGTGCAGTATGTCTTGGGGCACATAAGATCATGAGTCATTGCATTTCCTGATATATGGTGTGTTGGCATACATTCAATTAAATGAAATGCCAGTAATATTCTGTGCAGTAAAATCTGCTATGTAAAGAGAAGATAGCTTTTTTTATTTTTCTCTTCTTTCAGGATAGAGTTGAAATAACAAAGTCTATAAATGGATGTAGGCTGGAAGGAGACAACTAGGCTATAAGTAGATCATCCAAACCAATGTACCACCCTGGAAYTGAAGAACTTGTCTCATCCTTTTAGTGAGCTGTTTTGAGTCATTACCTCAGCAGAAATTTTCTTGGGAAGGTGGAGGGTTTTTGGTTTGGTTTGGTTTGGTTTTTTTGGTTAAATTATCCAACTGAATCATCTCAAAGCAAAGAGGGTGGTGGACATGAGGACTGGTGTAAAAGAAGGGTCAAGACCACCTGCCTAGCAGTGAGAGGCTGACTGCCTCTTTTGGTGGGTGTGTATGGGTGTCTCAGCTCAGCTGGATCGTTGAGCCTTGCCCTTGTGTATCTCACTGAAGCCTTCTTTATATTTGCTCATTTTTTTTCTGCATGACTGAAGCTGTTTGATTATTTTTTGGGTATTTTTGGATTGGTCTAGCTTTCACTGTTGCTAAACATTTATACCTACATGTATACTTTTACCCTGCCTTATCTGTTTGATGCCTACAGTCTATATTATAACACTTTTCGTGTATATTGGGTGTAAGGGCATGGATGCTCATTAAGGAAGTGTATGTAACCAGATTTTTACCAATCATAAGTAGATAAGGATATACGATGTTTTGAGCCTTTGGACTTCTCTGCACATCAACATGGAAAACCTTGAACTGTGATTTTTAATTTTTTTTTTTTTTTTTAGATTGCCACGTGTGAGGGTCTTCGTATTAATTTTTAAATAAGATGCCTGCATTGTATTAAGTACATTATGTGTTGGGATATACATTATCTTCCTCAGGCGTAGATGTGCTAGAATGAGCTTTCCTTTGGGGCATCCTTTCAATTAAAGCAATATACTTTTTGCTAAATCCATAACTAGGTTCTGTAATGATTCAAATCACAGAAGAGAATGCTATTGAAAGGAGAAAGTGCCCCAAATGCAAACCACTCTGTCAGCTACTGTTGCTAGATTAAACTGCATGCTCTGCATGGACTTCAGGAAAGCTCCAGATAAACTGATTGCAACAACCCATATCAAATACCCCATTTCTGCTGACTTTTTTTTTTTTTAAACTCTAGCTCTGACGCTTTTGTATTTGAAGGGGAAAGGTTCAGACACTAGAGATTTAATAGCATCTAAGAGATCACTGACAAAACAGTATTTATTTATTTAGAAAGGTGATGCCAACTTTAGAACACTCTGGAGTAAAACTGTTGTTTGCTATATTATATCCTCTTTGCATGTAGTTACAGGTTCTTCCCCTGTGTAGAAGGAAATATTCTTCCTCATTCCACTACAGAGAGTAATGATGCTAGTCAAAGGGAGCTTTTAAATTCTGTTAGGTACAGTGCAAAACAAAGGGTGAATTTATACTTAAAGAGGAAAAGGCCATTCTAAATCAAAAGGGGCACTCGGAACCTAAAAGACACTGGGCCATGCTACTGTAAGTATGAATTAAGTGTTTGAACTCTGACATTCCCAGTTGCCTGTGCGAATGGCACAAGCAAAGGTTTACATTAGTAGATCTGGTAGAAACTACTTTCTGGGAGAAATTTCAGGGGACTGTACTGAAATATGATTTGTATAATAGGCTGCCAAGCTGCAATAACAGAAGAAAATAAAATGTTAAGGCATAGAATTGCTTTGTTTTAATTACTTTTAGTATTAGAATATTAATTATTGAAAAATTAAGGTATAGAAAGAAATAAACTTTATATCATTGGCTTTGCATTGATAACTCTCATTAGACAAATGCAGGAGGTTTTATGGACTGATCAAGAAGTATTTAAAATATGGTGATGGTCAAAAAGCTAGAGGTGGAGAATGTTTCAGTACCGTTACAGGATTACATGTTTTATGACTCTCTAATTATTTTAATCAGATTTTAGACTTGATGCCCTAAATATAGTTAGAACAAACAAGAAAAGCAATATGTGTAGGACAGATTTTACCTGGTTTAGAATAAATACTACTAATGAATATATAATACTTTCAGAGTAGCAGTAGAAAACAACAGGCATATAAAAATTTTTCCTCATTCTTTACCTTTTCTCATTCTTCTCTTAAGAATCAAGAATTTGAAAATCCAAAGGGGAGAAAGAGTACTTTTCTTCAGATTTACATAGCCTCAGAAATAGACCGCTAAAAGTTTAAAAAAACCAACCATTTCAAGCTTCTAAAATAAAAATTTTCATTTAAAACATTAATATTTATAGCTTTTTTGCTCAAGAATTAGTTCAAGTTCTAGAAGTAATTAATTTCCCAAAGAGATCTTAGGAAGTGCACAGCATGGGAAGTATAAATGACTCCTCTGGTTCTGCCCATTGGGCACAGCTGGCATCTGATTTGGGGATATTTTCAACTTTACTTTTTGAAGTTTCTTTTGTAGACAGTTGCTACGGACCAGAATGCTGGTCTAGAAAGATGTATGAATGCCTTAAACCCTTGCAAATCAGTGCTAACTAATTAATGGATATTGGAGAGAATTGTTATATTCACAGTGCTATCAAAGCAGCATAGCCTTAGGAATCGTTGATTTTCTTCCTTTTGCTTCTTTTATTCATCATCCCTGTTTGCTTCCTTTGTTCACGCTGCTGAACGAGAACTTAAGATCTTCAGGTTAGGAACTGTGGTGTTTGCAAGGGTGCCGATGCACCAGGATCACTGGTCAGTAACAACTCAGCTGCTCTTAATGCAGCCGATGTTAGGCTTAGAAAATTGAGTGTCTGACATCTCAGTGGAAACCTGCCTCCTTTTTCTCTCTAACATCTTGTTTGTGCTGGCTGTCAGCAGGACATAGCAGTTGGGCCAAATATCACCAGATTTTTACTGTTTGTTCAGCTACAAATGAGGTCTTGTCCTGGAAAAAAGAAAGGCTGGCAACTGGCACTTCGTTTTTATGACAGCAAAGCAAAGAAAGAAGGAAGCTAACCCAGATGTACTGAGGTTTGGCTGAGAAGTTCAGAGTTTTTTTGATAGCTGTTTGAGACACTGTGGCCAGAAACCCAYGATAGACTGATCAGGGGATATTAAGGTGGATTCGTGCATTGTTCTGCTTGTAGGGGTATTTCTTAGCTTTGAACCTCTCTCTCTTCAAAAATTAACAGGATAGGAAAAGAGGAAGGAGGTTTTTGTAGAAAAACATAAGAAATTCCCTAGAAATTCCCTAGCAGAAGTGCATGGATGAGAAAGATTTTTGGAGTCTTTTTCTCTTACTTTTTTTCTTCTTAAATAATAATTTAAAAAACCCTGAAAGGGGTACTTCAAGCTATAATTATTCCTCCACAGGAAAGAAGGTGAAAATGTATCACTAATTCTGAAAGAATTATGTTAAGCAAAACAGTATGAGCAAAACCAGGTTTCGTAAATATGGTGAAAGGTGACCAAAAGGAAAGTGATTCCACTGTTAAAAGTTTTCCTAGCATCTGTCACTGTAGTGCTGTTCAAAGGATTGTTTGAATAATTTTTACTTATTTATTTTTAATTTACAGTTTGTGCCTATCTTTTATGGCTGCATTATCCCTCAAGGGGATACGGTAACTGGAAAACGAGAGTGCTCATCTTGGAGAGGATAAGGGAAACAAGAACATAGCTTGTTTAATCGAGCAGGGAAGAGGATGGCCGGACAGGGCCTGGGAGGGCGCAGACATTGATTCTGTATTTTTGGAAGCAAGCCTGTAGGATTTCATTATCTAAAATGTGGTGAAGGATGTGAATTATGCTGCCACTGAGCATGAAAACTTTTTGAAGCGTATAGAGCTGAAGTTCAACCTCACTAAAATTGAATCTCACTGTGCCAAACTGGTGTCTTCCTGGAGATGCAAGTTTTCAGAAGAAAAAAAAATAGTATGCATTGCTTATTCTGAAGACCTGAAGTGAGGAAGTACTGATTCCTCAGTTAATTTTAGTTTATATACTGGTTTATTAGATATATTCTTGCACTTTTGTAGTTCTTTCTCAAGCCTTTGTATCTCTTCTGTACTTCCTTACTTCTCCTAAGACCACTTACATTAACGGTGCCGAGAAAAATAGTGTCAAGTCCTTGAGAGGTTTCGTTTTATATTTGCAGTTTTAAGACTAAGGTTACGAAGTCTGACTGCCAAAAAGTGGTTGTGAATATTGGATAGCTTTAGCTATTGGGGACTGGGAGAGGTGACGGAGACCCATGAAGGTGCGGAAGAACAGCTGTGCCGTCTTGACAGGATTTTCTCTGCAGGGTTATAATTCTCAGGACCCTCAGTCCCTGATTCCTGCTGACTGGGAGTACTACCAGAAGCTGTAGGCTAGGCCTGAGTTAACCTTCTGAGTTAATGGTACTGTAGTGTGCGTATGCTTTGTGCGTGTCTTACCTAAAAAACAGGGGGGATGCGATATTTCCAACCTTTACATGTGTTGGTCTGTCTTGTTAACTTGAAGATGTTTGCTTGTGTGCAGTCTGCGTTGCGAGTCCATTGATGTGGCAGAGCCTTGTGAAGGGTCGCCAGTTTTCATCAGCATCTACAATTGGGAAGAAAACTGATAGATTTCTCTTGAGTTTCCTCTRTTTTCCTGTCCTGTGCTTCTTGCCAAGTGCAGCTGCTTTAGCATGGTATTGATAACATATTTCTGGAGATTAAACACTGCTCTTCCCCTTGAGTTGTGTCTGTGGCTGTAGAGTAGCAGTGCAGTGGTGGTCAGACTGCCTCCTGTTCTCCATTTGCAGAGGAAGAAAACCGTAATCTCGTTCTTCTGTGGGTCTAGCGAACTTATAGTCAGCTCAAAAGAGAGGTGGGCTTTCGTAGTGCGATTAAAACAGCTTGGTGTTTTATGATGTTGTCAATACATGACCGTACAAACTTAAACACCACATCATCAGGGAGAAAGATGAGCAATGAGCTCTGGATGTGAAACTCAAATTTCTAGGTCACTGGCTGAGAGTGTAACTCAGCAGAGGCCAGAGCTCGTTATCGTTTCGTGGTTTGCGTTTGGTCTCCTTCCAGGTGTCAGGACCAGAGCGCTTCCTGCTTTGAGGCCCTAACCCCGGACTGAGCTCTGCGGTCGCTGCACAGTCCCACTGTGGCCAGACTGCTTCCCTGCTCTCTGCTTCTGTTTCCCTCAAAACTTGTTCAGTTATTAATCTAATCAGTGTTTTATTATTGTAGAATGATTAATGAGGTAATGTTTTCTTAGGATACATACAGATTTTGACTGTGTAACTCTAATACACTGAGGAAGCTTGAGGTCCAAAACTTTGACCAGAGAAGCTGAGATTTCCAGGGTTTAGTGGGAATAGTTGGGCAACACATGAAAACAATTTTGGTGATAGTATACCTGAGCAAGAATGAAGCAAGTTGAAACAAAGAAACTGAACTCCAACAGCAGGTGATACTGTTAAGCAGGTATTCTTTATTAGCAGCGCTGGGCAGCACTAGGGATAGCTCCACCATGAGAGCTTCAACAGGTTAACAAAGCACATCAGTTTATATGCAGACACAACATACATATTCATCAGATTTCCTGGAAAGGGCAGTCTTATGATGATGAGTTCCCAGAGTTCGTTTAGATAGTCCAAGCATGCGCAGTAAAATTAGGGTTAGGGTCTTTTCATCCTCCAGTGGTCATCCATGGTCTTCCTCACGCTGTCCGCTGGTTGAACTTTGGGCTTCCTTTGTCCATATATAGTCATGGAATTAGTTCATCAGTTCTTCCATTCTGGGATGTTACAAGGGGGTCAGTTTAAATTGGTTTTTTTGCACTTATCTCGACACAGTTGTCCTGAGTTTCTGTCATCAGTGATTTACACAACAGGGCCTAACGAGCTAGCTCAAGGACTGTTCAACCTTATCATCCAAGGAGTTACCTATTTCAAAGCGTCCTTGTTCCATTATCAATTCTACTCAACAGATAACTAAAACTATGCAAGTGAAGCTAAGAAAGATGTAATTAGTACAGTAGATAAGCATTTTGTTAATACAAAGCATTGCAACATTTGTTTGCCTAGCTATACATTTCCTGAGTTGGTCATATGGTCAGACAAACAGTCGCAGAAATATACAGCTTCCTTTCAAAGTATTGCTCTGTTTTCAAAATAATGCTACCAGTATATTTATATATTGCAACCTGGGAGATGGTGGCATTGGCTAGCTATCTGTGCTAATTCTGGTCGGTAACCTAAGTGACCTTGTTTGTTTTCTTCATGTAGCAGTAGTAAGGAGCGTTATGGATTATACAACCACTTCTTTGTGATATCCCCTACTAGGAATTTTACCCTCTGTTCCTGAAGAGGGCCAGATGTTGGAGGATTTTTAAAGCAGAATCTTAATAGTTTCATATCTTTCTTCCAGTATATTTCTTCTTTTATTCTTTTTATATTTGTGGTGAACTGTGTAGTCTTCTAAATACCACCCAAATACTRCTCCTGTCATTAATGGCCAAGCCATAGTTGGTGTCTACGTACAGTTAGACGCTTAGTTACTTTTCAAGCCTCAAAACCTGGTAGTATTCAAATGATTACAGTTCTGAATGTAGCTGTGATACAGTTGTCCTACCTCCTTACAGGCTGCTCCCTTTAAAATACGGTTTTATATATAAACATATTTTTATTCCTGTCCATCAGCATGGAAGACTTCAGAACAGATGTTACCATTTTGTAGGCGAGTGTGTCTGTTACTTTTCTGATAGACTGTGGATATTTTCTGTGTCTTCCTACAAAAATATGAATTCTACTACTTAATTTTTATCAGAAAACAGTGTAGGAAATACTGTTGCAACATTGTATAAACGACATAACAGATGTAAATGTGAGACCTTATAGGAGGGAAAGGAGGTGTTATTTAAAATAAGAACYGAGGGGAAAAAAGAGTTTTTACTTGTTCTAACAGTCTCTCAGGCCCCAGAGTGTGTGTCCAAGGGGTCCATCCAGCAGCCAGGCACCAGGACAGGGGTGTTCAAGGTGTCTGTCCATCGAAAAGGCACCACGATGCTTGTGTCCAGCTGTTAGATCTGGAATCTGTGGCCGTGGTATGGGAGGTAAGGATGCCAGGTGCTGCATTCTCCTAAAGCCCCAGGTTCCTCTTCAGTTGCCAACAGATTTTGGATGTATGTTTTTGGAGCTGACAGCGATCAGTGTCTCCATCCTGTCCCACCTCTGTGGGTCATTACAAGTCACCATGGTTCTTTGTCTCCAGATCTGGGTGTGTTGTGAAACTGCAGGTAGATGTGCAGGGGTTTCCATGACCTGCTCAGCCAGGTGCCATTCACAATCCTGAATCTTCTAGATATTTACTGATTTTCATATTCATCAAACTCCCCCCCCCCTCCCCCAAATGAAAATAGACATCCCAGACCATCACTAACTCAGCAGTTGACATTGCTGTTTTTCTGTAGAGTTTGGTGAATGAAGGGACTTGGCTCAGAAGAGTACATTTGGTAAACAGAAAAACACAGACAACTATAGCTAATTTAGAAACAGAGAATTTACAATCAATGTTGTAAGATATGTGTGCGCCATCAAAAGGAAATTTATGCTCTAGTTGAAAAAGAATCAACCTCTCCTATATGCTAACTTCTTGGTTAGTTGTACTGGGAACTGAAACCCATCAGAGTCGAATTTTCAGAAGAGCTGATCCCCTCAGTGCAGGGTAGGAAACTTTAAGGAATATGTTCAGATATGATTTTTTTTTTTTTGACAATTAAATTTCGGTAGTTACCTGGATGTGCAAAAAATTGGTTTTTGTTGCTTTGACTCCTCAGCAAACTTACTGTAAGAATATACTTTTGAAAACATTGATTTTCTTTCTTTTCCTCCTTGGCATGTTAGTGTTAAACATGACAGATTGAATTAGTCTTTGGAGGTTTATTTCCCTTTTCAGCTCCTATGTTCATATGGAGGATTACTAGGCAAAACTGACAGAATCAGAGCATAGAACAGTTGTTCTTTCCTGAAATTGATACTTAATGCATGAGACTCATTCTAACCCTGATCTGTGTATGCTTGAGCATATTCCAATGCTCAAATGTATTTGTTTATTCTCTTTTTTAATCCTTGTGTGTGTATCTAACACTTTAATTTTCAAACCATACCTCAGTATCAGAAATAGTTACAGTACTCCTAAGTACTTCACTAGGCAGTTACTTAGATGTGAAAATGCTCTTCAAACGAACCCAGTCTGGGCTAATGTAATGTTTTTGAGCTTTAACTTGTAGAAATATTTTTCATCTGAAATATTAATACACTTATATGGAGCATATTAAAATAAATTAATTTGGTTTCTTTATAGAGTTTTAAAAATAGGTTTTGGTTTTTTTAATGCTACATGATTTGAAGTTGTTGGTTACTCTATAACTGATGCTCCAGAGTCTTTTTCCGAAATAGCTTTTTACAGCAAAGCTGCCAGTATTCATTACTTTTTGCATTTACTCAGGGAAGGTATCAGTTTGACATTAATGAGGATAATTGAGGATAATGAACATAATGAAGATAATGAGGAAAAGTATTTTCCTCTTTCTACTGGGAGCTGGAATTGCCCTCTTCTCACAAAGGAAGAATAAGCAGGCGGGGGGGGGGGGGCGTTAAAGAAACTACCGTGGGTTGTGCTCGGCGAGAGAACTCTTTGCAAAAGCTGCTGGCTTCTGACACTATTTTTTTTTAAATAATATCAAGCGTAAATTTGTTGAGCATTTTGTCATTGTTTTTTCTTTCAATACAGTGCATCAATAGGGCTTTTATATCCTTAATTCTTCAAACTGAGTATGTGGAGTTTTGTTTTTCCAGAGAAATGTGGATTAGGAAAGATGAGAGAAGGTATTTAAGTTTCTTTTTCTGTTTGCTGGTTAACTAAGGCATGCCAATGTCATTTTGACATTGTTACTTGATGCATTTTTTTGTGTGGTGTATATGGATCTGTTAATATATTAAAAGGAAACAAAACCTCATCACAGATGAYATGTTTGCAGTGACAAGTGTTAGAATTAAGTTGTCTGTGCAGCCCATATATCAGTGTGTTTGTATTCCTTTGATACTATATCCTTGCCTTAGTTGTAGTTTTTTAGGTACTACTTCTTAAAGCTTTAGATTTAGGGTTTAGTTTGTGCTTTTCTTTCTCTTCACATAATTAGCGTACCATAAAAATGAAGTCTTTATTCAGAGTAAGTTCACTGTCATCATTGCTGTGGAAATGTGTGCTTCCTTAACTTGTAGAACAAAGTATATGGAAATCTGGAATAAATGCCAGCAAATATACTTCTCTTTCCTTCTCTTTCTACTCTTCTAGTCGCCAGGCCTGACTGGTGTATCTTCCCACTGCTGCCTTTGCCTCCCTTATGCTTTTTAATTTAACATCACTTAGTCAAGCATTAATACAATTTTATTGCCTTTGTTAGCTGATACTTAACATAGGATTCAGAGCATCAGTGCGTTTCCAGCCTGGTGCAGCCTTGAATTTGATAGCCCAGGAAGGAAAAAATGGATTTCTCTGTTAGCAGTAAATGTTCTGTTCTCTGTCCTGCTTCCCCCACCCCCGTGGGCTGAGCAGGGTACGCTTTCCATACTAAGCAGAAAGGGCATGGGGGAGAAAGTGTGCATGCAAGTTTATCCACAGACTGACTTACCTGTCACTTGAGAAGGTTGACTGTCATTCTGTGGCTTTCAAACTGCAGTCCGTCGGCCGGGAGAGGGAATGGAGAGAAACCAAACTGCCCCTAGCAAGCTTCAATTTGCTCAATAGGAATCTGCATCCCCCTTGGAAACTTCCTCTAAAAGAAGTGTGKGGGGGGAAAGTCTGCTAATGGCAAAATACTGGAAAACATTGATACGAGTGATAGGATTATACATACTTGCTAAGATGAAACGGATACCTTATTTCTGGATCCTTATAGGTGCAGTTTGGGTAAACGCTTGCAGCCAGGCTGGGAATCTAGCAGTGAGCCATGGGATGGGACGGTGTCAACATTTTCAACTTTTACATTGTCAGAGAAAGTTGTAACTGCTTGTGTTTGTAGAGAAGAAATTGATGACACGAATCATTGGAATTGATGCCAGATAGCTAGACATCTGAGCTGAGTTCCTTCCAGTTGTCCTTCTGACTCCAGGATTTAGAACTGAGGGAATAAGGAAAGATGTGAGGTGCTTTCACAGGTTATGGCCTCTCGGCTATTTCGTGAATGCATAGTACTATCTAAAAGCATGATAACCATGACTGGTGTGGTGATGAGACTGAGTTTATAGGTCCCCTTGAAAGCCAGGGGATACTACTAGCTCAGACTTAGTGGTGACTTGGTTTACGTTTTCCTAAGGGCAGGTGGATCAGAAGAACTAACAGAACAAGCTGAAGTTACGCTATTCTACACTATTCTATCTTTGCTCTCCATATTCAAAAGGAAGTTGTCATTTTTACTCCTGTTGCAGTAATAATTTTAAATAAAAAATAAGCATCAGATATTGCTCTTTAAAATTAGTAGTGTAAGCTTTTTTTTTTTCCAATTTAATCATGCTGGAATAGAATTGCTTCTGTGTTTGCATTGTTTCTGCAGGCATGATTTAAAATGCTGTAGAAACCCAACATTGAGTTATAGGAAGTAAAGAAACAAGTTTAGGTTTTCTTATGCTTATGTGGTTACTCTTTAGAGGGAATACAAAATTTGTAAATGAGTGAAACTTGGCAGTTATATATGCTCAGTTATTATAGTTCAATATTTTGAAGGAAACTGAGTTACCAGGATACGTACCGCTGTTACTTGACAACATAGCACTAGTACTTTGCTGGTGCTGTGCAAAGTATTTTGACATTAGGGTCATGTTAAATCTTCACGGTAAGTCTACAGGGAAAGAAGACAGTAGGTAACAGATATGTGCTTGGAGTGGTATCTTTTCTCTGAGAAGTTTGCAACTTGATTACAGAACTGTTTTCCAGCAGAAATTCATATATTAAGTCTAACTTGCTTTATTATATATGCAGCTTTAAACTGAATTGAAAATTACCATTGGGAATTTAACTTCTAGTCCTGAACCTTTACATTCCTGCTATTATCCTACTTCCATATGTGAGGGATTGTGTTCTAGATTATGGACAGATGAGAAACACTTATCCTTTATATTCTTTTAAGCTGATCTTGCATGAGAATGGCTTTCTGACAGTGAAGCAAAGCATGTTAAATATATTAGCAGTTTGGAAGTATGCTATGAAATAAATCTGATGTCTTTCTAAGTGAAATTTTCTGTGAAATTCAAAATATTATTTTTAATTAAAATGGTTTATCTGAAGAGGTTTTCTATTCTGGCAGTTGTTCTAGAAAAGGAATTACATAAGCTACATTTTTAATGGTCTGACACTTTAATGGTCAGGATTTCCTGATGGCATGCCATAATCAAGAATGACTGGGCAGGACTTGAGACAATTGAGTTCAAACCGATTTTCCTCTTCCCCCTCCAATTTTTGTGCTTTATCACATTGTTTTCCAATGTGTATGGTTTGGTCTTTTGGCATTTTGTGCTATCAAAATTATTTTTAAATGTCGTCTTTTTTTTTCCTGTCTGATAATAATCTACATGCCTGGTCTACCATAGAAGGCTCTGTAAAGTGATTCACATAATGAGTTGTACTTCTTCTTGCATATGCTCTTAGCAATTTCAGCCAGTATTTCCCATCTGTATCCTAGCTGTTATATTGTTAAGGATTTTTTTAAAATGTAAATATGTAAAATTGGTCTTACATACATCTTAGTGATTTTTTTTTTTTTAAATTTAATTTTAAATTTCTTGTTTGCAGAGGTAGTTGCTTGCACCATAGATGGGACATTCTGTCCTGCCATCTCATACTAAGTTAGAATTAGATGAGAGAGAGCATGAGAGATCAGGTGAGCTTTAGCAAACATCTTTGAGATTGTAGCTTGCAGCAGCCTTTGCTGCTCTTGAGTCCGACATTCTCAGTGGACAGAGTGAGCCCAGCAATGACTAATAGTCTGTTTCTGACTGGCTGCCCTGGATGTCCTGACACTGTCCTGAATGTCAGATCTGACCTCTTTTTCAACCATTACCTTTCTTAATAAAAGTATTTGTGTTTTCTGCCTTCCATAGATATAAAATACCCACCCATCTGATTTAAGTCATTGTACGTGATGCACATGGCTGTTGTTCATCCTGTTCAGTCACAATTCTACAGAGAAGCAGGTTCTCTGTATACAGTATGAGGATAATGTGGTACTCTGCTAACAATTTTTAAGGGCTTGCTGTGGTGGGTTTTTTTTGTTGTTTGTTTGTTTGTTTGTTTTTGTTTTTTTTTTTTTACCTAGAAGAAAGCTTTGCTCAGGGATAAACACTTAAATCGGTATTTTGCAGTGCATTAGTGGTGCTCCTTTCCACAGATGGGAGAGGTTTAGAAAGGTAGTTTCGCCAGGTTGCTACTTCTCACCTATGTATAAAGGTAAGAGAAATGACTAGCATAGTCCTTATTTAAGAAGTGGCAAAGCCAGTAGGATTTACTTGGGGAAATTCGTAGCCCAGTTTCTCTCTTCTCATGTATCTAAGTTTAGGCGAACAGAAGTTTTTAAAACTAATCTAGAGTTTCAGGGAAGAAATGATATGCCTATTTCATTTTGAGACTTCTGAAAATAAAGTAGGGAAGAGACTGCAAGATATGAAGTCCTGTACAGGGACTGGAGTATTTGTTGTTTAGAATTTGCTCAGCCATTAAAGCAGCTAGGCAAGAAGAATTTTTTGTTTTCTTCACAATACTTCCTCAAAGAGTGTGAATATTATCACAAAAAGGGGGGAAAGGTGCTATGTGGCTAAGAATATAGCAAAAAGTCTCCAGAGGATTTTGGTGATGGGGAGTTGAGAAGGGGGAGAGAGACCTTTCAAGGACTTATCTGTGTTTGACATGTAGAGGACTGACTTCATACATCTCAGACCATGTTCATAGGTGTAGAAAAGATGGAGGAGAAATTTTCTTCTAAACTTAAATTGAAGTGTGTGGKTTTKTTTTTTTTTTTAAATAACAAAAAACATCACTTTTAAGTTTGAAGCAGTATTACCGAAACATATTTCTCTTTTGCTTTCTCCCTTGCAGGAGACTGGTTAGATTTCTAGAAAGCATTATGCCAGATGAAAATCTAAAAGTTACAGCTTATGAATGAAATTGTCAAAGATATTAACAGCAGTGGGGAAAAAGGCTACTGAATCTTTGGAAAGACCAAATGACCTAGCTGTAAGGCGGAACTTCAGATTTGAGGATCATCAGTACCAGCAAGACTGTGTCTGCTAAGGGATTGTAATTTGGCCCAGATATCTAGTTTTCTAGGTACTGCCAGATTAAGATTTTATGCCTTAGAATTTCTGCTGTTTCTCTGTGTTGGCCTGAAGTAATGTTTCTGTTACCATTTAGTAGCAGAGAAGTCTGCATTTTGGGGAAAGCTAAGATTAAATTTCTTGCCTGTGTTTTCAGAGGCTTTGAAAGCAGAAAACAAGCTTCATGTGAATACCTGTATCTAGACAAATTGGCAGCTGCTCTCTTAGTTGAGTCAGCTTTCCATAAAGAAAGGTTGTTCATATTTGTTGGGGGTAGAAAATGATTTGTATGATAAAGCTTCAGAAGATTACTGTGAGGTTTTTTTTCTGTGTTTTTTTGAGTCCAAATGAAAGCTCAGCTGTCATAGTAGCAGCTCCTACAATAYACTCAAAAAACTTTCTTTCCTTTCTATATTCCCTCCCAGGGCATCCTTCGCATTTTAGCATATGCTGAAGTAGCTACTTGTTGAAATAAACTTATCTTCTGTTTATTGATGCTGCATTCATTTATGTTTCTTTGTTCCAGAGCTTGGCTAAAATGTAATATAAACATATCTGAAGCTCCTTAAATAAATTGTCACTAGGGAAGTGTTTGTACTGCAGAAGTAAGATGTAAGTTCCGATTTAGACATGGAGGGGAAGTTATCAATACACATATAACTTCCTCTTACTGAAAGGCTTGACTTGGCTTCACAAACATTACACTGAACCATACTGCTGAACTAAGCCAGTTCTAAGCCTGTTTCTACTTCACAGATGGGTAATCCATTCATCTTATTAACATGTGATGTTTCATAAATGCATGACAGAAGTACCGGCTACTACTGCTGGTTATTTAATTCTTTTAATCATATTCACATAAAATCAGCGAAAGAGAGAGGTGAATAAGGATTTGCAATCTGGGCTCTTAGTCCATGTGGCTTGTTAATGAGAAAATGGTGGTGCTTTGCCTGTTCATGTAGTGTAATTGGACATATGGAGCCATGATCTTTGTTAAACATTTTCCAAAGATAATTCACTGTATACTGCCAATGCAGAGAAAAAAGAGAGAATGCCATACCTCATGTCACTGGATGAATTAGTCATGTAGTCTGTATTGTAAATAATAGGATGTTTATTCATCAGGAACTATGTATCCAGACTAAGATACGAGAAATATGGGAGGAAGAGCAGATTTTTTTTCTTGGTCATGTATATTCTAATGTATTTGGACTGATTTCAGTTTCAACCACTGTGTTTATATTTGTGGTGTTACCAATCAGTAGGTGTGTATCATGTAAAGCAAAGGAGTATGTAGGTAACACAATCTATGAAAATTTCTGTGGTCAGTGGCCCTTAAGAGAGATATAATTTCGCTGGCCAGCAGCTGTGGATTTTATTCACATTATTTAGGTTATCTTGTAAAGTGATGTGACGATGGTGTGAGGAGGCTGCTATGCCTCTCCCTTCACTTTCAGGTTTTCATACCAGTATCAAGAATAATATTTTTTTAGGTACTTTCTTTTAAATGCATCCTAAGACTGCCTCAAAAAATGGCATCTAGTGGAAACTTGTTACCTTAGTCCACCTAAGCACATTATTGAGAATACTATACATCACTGAAAAAATTGGAATAGCATTTATATATAACTGGAAATAGTTAAAATAGGTATATAAGTATATTTTACAAGTTTGCAATTTTTTCCCTTTTATTGTAATCTATTAGCACATTTTAAAACGAGTAACATTTTGCTGGAAAAATCTGGATAAATGCAGTGTAATGCAGAAGTATCTACCATCTCTGCAAAGACTGCTGACTCCAGCACTTGTGTGATGCTGGCGAGCCAAGGAACCAGCCAGAGCCGCGTGTGCAGTGGTGCTGGCTATGCATGAGATCAGCTGGGATTCAGTTCAGCTAAGAGCTAGTAAGGTAGTAATAAATCCAACTTACGGACAAACTCCATGCGCTATCACTAGTTGTACATGGTTTGGACAAAAACCAGTGAAGTAGACCTGGCTGGTCTAGTGTGCTGTCCCATGCTTCGGCGACCCAGGTAAACCGGCTGGATAAATGAACTGTAACTGCATCCTCCGTTGCTACTCTGAAAGCAAATCCAAGAGATTGAAGTGAAGAATGGCTCTTTCTTCRTATTTGTCCGTAGACCGGAGGCTAAGATTTAGAATGTGCATCTGTTATTATTAGAGCAGTATATGTTGAACTTTGTGGTCTTCATAAAGATGTTCACCATTTCTCTCATTCAAATCATAAAGTTTTTTCACTGGTATGAGTAAGGAGACTTCGGAAACAATAGAAACCTGATGGTCTACAGGAATTGTAGAATTGTGAAATAATGATAAGGTTGTTGAAGAAGTTGTTTCTAGAAAACAGACTGCTTGTCTGGGACACAGGAAACCTCAGTTTAACTTTTTGGCTCTGCTCATAATTTGTTGGGATGATACTGGATGGGTTGCCATCTCTTTTGAGCATTGACATCCTTATTAGGAAAAATAATGGTTCCTTTAGTAAAATAAATAAAGATTTGTTGCTATGAAGCACTCTAACAATTGTTACAGATATGTTTTCATGTATATTAATATCACTTCTGTGAGGTGGGGTGAAATGTTCTAGATGTTTATCAGAGTAGAAGACAAGGAGCTTAATTAAAATTCCTTTAAGTAACCACACAGATAATTTTTTCAATCTTTGGCCATTTTTCATATTGTCATTTGAACATGTAAACCCTATTCTGCAACAAGTATCACAGGAAACTGATATTACCTGTGATAGTACCTGTGCTGCAAAAATAATAATAAAAAGCTTAATCATTAAATGTGAGCTGTGTAAAATGATTCACTACCTTAGCATGAACTTAAAAATAGGAACCAAGAATCTGATCTGCATAATGATCCTATGGAAGCCCTCTCAAAAGTGTGTGAGTATCCTTATTTTATAGTTGGATACCTTATTTAAAATACAGAAAATAATTCTAGATGTATTTTCATGTATCTTGAAAAAGGGGAGATACCTGATGGAAGTTTTGCTTCAATCTGACCGTTCCAACTTCCTGAGAAACAGCAGTAACTGAAAACAGATTTCAGTTAAAAGAAAGGACATGGAAAACTCAGAAAGTACTACTTAAAGCACATATGAAGTGTCAACACTTGGCTAAGTGTAAAATGTACCAAAAAAAGTGTACAAAAGCTAAAAATCATCATTTCATATTAGCCATGAAGTAAAATGCACTTATAGACTGTCACAGGCCTTTGTTACCTTTTGGTACCTGCTTTGTATGTTTGAATCCTGAATAATCTCGTTGATAAGTAGGACACTGCTTACATCCTCAAATACTTGATGCGTTTGGGCTATACAGAGAGAAGCAGGATGATAAAACCAGCATTCTTTAATATTAACTTGGGTATTAAGTAACCTTTCCTAGTTCTGGACACTTGTGTTTAACATGAAACAACTTTGTTTCTAATTTAGCATACATCAGGGTGTGTTGCCTTTTGACCTAGAAGTATGTTGTCTGTCTAATTATCCTTTGTATTGTTTTACTGTTCCTTGAAACTATCCAAACAATTTGGTGTGGCCATAGCAACCAAACAATACTGTTTAACAGAGATTTCCTGTGACACTTGCTCCCAGATTTCCCACATAGTGCTAGCTCGCATCAGAGCAAACAAACAGGATATTGTTTCAAGTGAATAACATTCAGTGTTTTCAAGCAATTTATGAAAGTAGTTTTTTGTTTTTGAACTGTTGTGAGTGGTATGATTTTTTGGTTCCAGATTTCATCTGAAGTTCTGTAGAATAGTCCGTGTTTTGAAGCTTCAAAACAATGTTTGAAACTTAAATTTTTGCTGGCAGCTAAGAGCAGAAAATGCCTTATGCTTTAATGGCAAAGAACAGCAGAAGAAATTATTTAATCCTGACCTACAATGAGATTTTTTTTCCATTAAACATACTGTTTAAAATCCAGATAGACCCTTCTTACAATGTTACCGATTGCAAATTCATGAGTAAATTAATCCCACTGAACATAATTATACCAGATAATAATGTTGTTTGACCTAGTTAAGAAATCTGATAATAGATTTTGGCTTTTCTTTAAGGAACTACTATATATCGTCTTGTTAAACACAGTCAAGCTCCCTCCTCCTTTTCCCCCCTATGTGTTTTTTTGTGTGTGTGTTTAACTAACTTGCTGGTTTTACATAGCAGATAAAACCACTAACTTTGTCTTTATATACAAGGCAAGAGTCGTTAATGTGAACCATTAATGCTGTCATGAATTAGAGTCCTCAGCAACTTCATAGATGAAAAGTAAATCCTAGTCATTTATTCTGCCTTTTGAATACGCTGACATTTCAGCAAAACTAAGATATTTGTAATCCTCTCATGGCAGCTTTTATAATTGCTTCAGTTTGACATTTTTCTCTTGTTTTTTTGGGGGAGGTTTATTACCAGCTGATGAATTTGTGCATGTGAACACAGAGATTGGTAACATGTATGGCTGTAGGATAGCCTTAACTCTGCTGCTGGAAGAGTGAAAAGGCAAGCGTCGTCCCTGCATTGACTCTCCTCTTTGTGCTGGCGCAAGCGTATGTGTGGTCATGTGGTTTGCAAATTGGACAACTGATGGTGTCAAAATTAACCTGGGGAAAAAAATTAATACCTATGCTGCTTTTCTAGTTCAGTTCGTTAGGCAGCTGCAGGCTTGTGTTTGCTTGCACAGGAGGAGGACCGTACAGGGAAGGAGATAGCTGGCTGGGAGGGATTGCATCCTTTGACAGTACTGCAGCCTATGCCAGCTGAAAGGGGCTGTGTGAAACTGTCACCAAGGAGTGGGGTCCGTGGCACTGCAGGCTGATGTAAGGCTGTCCTGGTACCACGTTCCCCTGGCTTCACGGTTGTGCCCTCTGCCTTGCACTGTAATTTCTGCAACACTTCTGGGAGCTAGTCTGGTTGTAGTCCAGTTGCTGCTTCTTTTCTTGCCAGGGTTAGGTTTTTGCCCAGTTTACCCATTTTGAGTTGATTTCCTATGTTGTCGCATGAGCCTGGGGGAGGATTTGCCTGCAGTATGCCTGGATTCAGATCAGCCTAAGTAGCCTTGGGGTTTTATCCTTAGTATCATAGAATCATAGAATCATTAAGGTTGGAAAAGACCTCTAAGATCATCAAGTCCAACCATCAACCCAGTACAAATGCCCACTAAACCATGTCCCGAAGCACCTCATCCACACGTTTTTTGAACACCTCCAGGGATGGTGACTCCACCACTTCCCTGGGCAGCCTGTTCCAATGCCTGACTACCCTTTCAGTGAAAAAATTTTTCCTAATATCCAATCTAAACCTCCCCTGGYGCAACTTGAGGCCATTTCCTCTCGTCCTATCACTTGTTACTTGGGAGAAGAGACCAGCACCCATCTCTCTACAGCCTCCTTTCAGATAGTTGTAGAGAGCGATAAGGTCTCCCCTCAGCCTCCTCTTCTCCAGGCTAAACAACCCCAGCTCCCTCAGCCGCTCCTCATAAGACCTGTTCTCTAGACCCTTCACCAGCCTCGTCGCCCGTCTCTGGACACGCTCCAGACATAGTCATCCTGTGCACACAAGATGCGACACAGATGCTTGTGTAAGAGCAATATATGACTACGTAGAATGAACTTTACAGTGAGCTGTGTTTGACACGTTGAATTGAGCATACGGTGGCAGCCTTAATTCAGATGTTTTTTTTATTTTGTTCATCTGCAAATGGATATGAAAGGAGAGTTGTTCAAAATCTGTGTGTTGCAGCATTTTTCTGTTTTGTCAATCTCATACTTGGTGTTTCTGTTTGTTACCTACTATGGCTAGGAAGGATATATTCCTTCTTTTTGCCTCTTCTCTCCTCAAATCTCTGTGCTCTCGTTCTTGACACATAATGCATCTCTCATTTCCTGGGCTGCCTTTGGAAGCATCGGGGCTTAAGAGTGACAAGAGTATGGATGCTGGAGAATGTAGACATTGTAAAGAAATGAAATATTTTTTAAAGCACCTGACACGTTCATGCTTCTGTACTGAGGGATAAGCCAATCATCAGATATGGGATAAGAAAGAATTTTTCTTTCAAGTCAGATATTTTGGGTTGTCGCCTTTCTTTGCATCATGCACTTTGGTCTGTTTCCTAACACCTTTGTGTACTTTCATCTAGCGAACTTCCACCATAGGGATCTAGAACATGGCAGTGTCTTCGATCTCCTGTTGCCTGCGCTGTGTGGCACATGCTCTTCTGTGTCTTTTAGGACCTCTGTAACTGAGATCAAAGTGCTAGATGAAAGTGTTAGAGGATGTTCAGAAATGCTTTATGGCATGCGGTGTGCATGCATGTCGTTCTGGTGTTGCCCCCGGTTGCTGGGAACTCAACTCTGTGACCTTGGCAAGTCCTTCCAGCCTTGAAGATGGCATACTGCAATTTATATACAGGAAAAAATAAACATTACTCCAACTAAACAGCAAGTTTGTACAAAAAATACTTAGGGGAAAAAACACAGGTCATATGTAGTACTCCCAACCTTATGCAAGGTAACCTTCCTTTCTGATTAGAGGCTAAGGTAGTTGTGACCGTTCTGTTTTCACTCATGCCGAGTTGTTGTTCACTTCAGTAATGCGTTTGAGAATTGAATACTTTCTATGGAAGTTGAGGAAGTCTGAGTTATGTAAAATGTAACTTTCTGAAGTGGTAGAAGAAATTATGAATGACTGAGACTGGAGAAGGTGCAAAGTGAAGTACCAAAGGTTTGGTCTCCATGGCAGCCAGTATTTTCGTGAATGAGTTGAACACTGAAAAAAATGTTTGAGTAAATGTGGGTAATATTTAGTTAATAGGAATTGCACACGTACAAGTTGAAAACACACAAACATTTTGAAAGTTCATCAAAATTGGCTAAGTGCCTCTGCTCACATTTTAACTACAAAAAGCCTTAAAGAAGCTTATCTGAACAAATTGTGATATGTAATACAATAAAATAGACTGAGACTAGGCTCGTTATACAACTATCTTAGGAAAATAAAATCTTAATATCAATAGGTAAGAATTCTTAATATAAATTTCTAATATCAATTAAAAAATATGTCTGCAATCATGAAATATTCCAGAGAAATACCAGACCTTTCTGGGTAGATCTGTGGCATCATTAGAGATGTCAATAGTTATTTTGATTTGTAGTGTGCAAGACAAGAGTTGTCTAATTGTTATGTGTGTGTTAAACTCATGCATGAGTGAGTTCTGATACTTGATTTTCGGTACTGCAATTCACTTTGGGTGGCAGCAGTGATAATAAAGAAATGTTTTTGATTGCTTAAGGAGAAAAATAAAATTAAAGGTGGATAAATATATGTAAACTTAGTATATGACAATTTCAGTATAAGAGTGAAAGCACTAATCCTTAGAGAGGGAGACTAATATATCCAGTGTTATTTATATTGATCAATTAATTAACATTTCTGATTGTCTTTCAGATTAGTGACTGGAGAGTGGAGAAAAATAGTTAGCATGACATGTCTAGAAAGGGTTTGCATTCTTGTTAGGAAAATCAGCTTAAAATCAGCAAAAAGTGTTGAGAGGTGCCAAGGAAATATTTCTCTTGAATATATTTGTACACCAAGTAGAAACTTGAACTTCATGGACTATCTATAAAAATTGAATCATTCAGATGCCTCTCACAATATAGGGAGATAACCCTTTAAATTAAACCTTTTGATTTTTAGTCATACTTGTACTGAAGATACCAGATATTAAAAGCTCTAAACTTTATCATGATCATCATACAGTTGTCTTCAGAATGGGGCTGTTCACACAGCGTAAGACAGTTTTGTGTTTTATCAATAAAAAAAAAGTGAGTTACATTGTAAACCCTTGTGCAACTTGTCTTTACAGTAGAATTTCCCACCTAATTAAAAATAAATAATTCTTGTTGGATGTTATAGCTAGTTATTTCCTTCTTCTAGTTTACAGAATTTACTGTGTGAATACATCTGTGTGGTGGACGGGAAAGTAAAGAAGTGACAGGCACTGTTTAGAAGCTCTGCTTTATCGCTTTTTATTTTTCTTTTTTTCTATAGCCTCCACACCATCCAGCAGAGTAAATAAACGCAGAGTTGCTCCAAGTGTTGTTTCCACCTGGGAAAAGAGAGGCATCATCATGTCTAACATTACTATTGATCCAGATGTCAAACCTGGCGAGTATGTCATCAAAAGCCTCTTCGCTGAATTTGCTGTTCAAGCTGAAAAGAAAATTGAAGTTGTAATGGCTGAACCTTTGGTAAGTCCTCTTTTTTCATAGTATCCCTTTAAATGGTCCTGCTTTTCTTCTACAATAGGCTGATTTATCATGTATGGTTACTGAAAAAAACATCCGCAGATATTGTTGACTTTTCAAAGGGATTATTTCAAGAATAAATAGGCTTCTGCAAACAGGGTTGCTACCTGGTTTATGTTTTATTGACTTCCGTTAAAACTGTTACGGAGTGATTACTGGAAACAAGACCTCTTAGTATTCTTAAGTCCTGTAAAGTTACAAAAGGAAGTAGCGACAACAAAAAATGTTCCTTCATTAACACTGCAAAGCGTTTCCTGTTGATTTTTCTTTGAAATAATACTTTGACAATATACTTTCAAGAAGAGATGCATTTGGTTTGTTTTCCCAAGTAATGACACTAACACCTGGAAGAATGTAGTAGCCAGTATATGTTGCAGTTTAGGCAAAATGCAAAATTCTGTTGGTGATCCAGATGGCATGATCTTACCCAGTGCATTGCAACTGTGGTTGGATCAGAACTTTCTCCAAAATTATATTATTTTTACAGGTATAACGTAACACAGCAGTAATGTCTTCCATGTGGTAATGCAGCTTCTGATGTTCTTGACTTTGCTCAGTTCCTCGACGTTCTTGTCCCTGTGCTTTTATTCCTCTTTTAATTCTGGTAATAAATTTGTTTTGAAGATATTTTGTAGTGCAATTTTTCTCAGTCTTTTTCATTCAAGGATGCATATAGCCTTTTGGGGGAAGAAAGCCCTCACGGCCACCTAATATTTAGCTTAATTTTAGTGGTGAAGATTCATGAAGTGCTTACTGTATAGCTTAAAAAAAAAAAGTCATTATTTTACAAAATCAGAAGTTTACTGGATATAATTGCAAATTTTTTAAATTTTAAAATATTAATAACCCTATAACTTTGTGTAGTGGCAGGTAATCATGACTCCACTATGCCCAAGACATGATGTCAAGATTATGCTATATTATGGGCATGCTATCAACTAAACCGTTGTTCTAGGTGTCTCATTTCCTCCAAATAACTTTAAAAAGCTATAAAAATAAGTTTATCTGTCCCATACTGCCCTGCCTTGTTTCCTACATACCTCTCAAATTTTATAAGAAATGGGACAAATGCACACCTTCGTTACAGTCTGCTGCAATCACATAGAATCATAGAATCGTTAAGGTTGGAAAAGACCTCTAAGATCATCGAGTCCAACCATCAACCCAGTACAAATGCCCACTAAACCAGGTCCTGAAGCACCTCATCCACACGTTTTTTGAACACCTCCAGGGATGGTGACTCCACCACTTCCCTGGGCAGCCTGTTCCAATGCCTGACTACCCTTTCAGTAAAGAAATTTTTCCTAATATCCAATCTAAACCTCCCCTGGCGCAACTTGAGGCCATTTCCTCTCGTCCTATCACTTGTTACTTGGGAGAAGAGACCAGCACCCGCCTCTCTACAGCCTCCTTTCAGATAGTTGTAGAGAGCGATAAGGTCTCCCCTCAGCCTCCTCTTCTCCAGGCTAAACAACCCCAGCTCCCTCAGCCGCTCCTCATAAGACCTGTTCTCCAGACCCTTCACCAGCCTCGTCGCCCTTCTCTGGACACGCTCCAGACATAGTCATCCTGTGCACGCAAGATGCGACACAGATGCTTGTGTAAGAGCAATATATGACTACGTAGAATGAACTTTACAGTGAGCTGTGTTTGACACGTTGAATTGAGCATACGGTGGCAGCCTTAATTCAGATGTTTCTCTTCCTTGTAACCTTCATACTGTAGCAGTTCCTAAAAGAATTTATTTGTTCGTTCGTTCATTGGTCACCCCTCTGAGAAAGTAGGCCTGATCTTGGGCTTGGAAGGGCACGTGCTCAAATGCTCGCGTCTCCATTTCTCCTTCTTGTGTCAACACCCACTGCCACCCGCCGCGTGCCAGATCCTGTCACTATCTCTTCCTCTTACTGCTGTTCTCTCCCTAATTTTTGCCTACTTGCTTTTGCATAGGGGTGCTTCTTTCTGCTCATTTCTTCTAATCATCTGAAGGTAGAGTATAATGTACAGGACAGGCTTACTGATTTCAGAATTGACAGAAATCCTTGCATTATAGCTACAGCACTATAGGATGTCTTCCACGTTGTTCAGCTAGGAATACTTCCTGCAACATACATTTAATTTTTATTTCTATATAGATGCAATTATTTTGTGTGAATGCAATTTAAAGTTTTATTAGTTCCTTACGTATATGCAGGGGGCTGTAATCTCTGCATTACCATCTCTTGGACAAAATAGGTCGAGGACATAAAATAGATTCGGCATGCAATGAATTTGAGTGTTGAAATCTTAACTTTAAGTTCTTTTAGTTACAGGCAAAAGATAAAATAAATTGAAATGATAACTAGAAAGTCAACTAAATTGAAAGGCCTCTGTTTGCAACTGCTGCTTGCAGAAGTGTTCTTTATTGCTGTGAATGACCCTATTACAGAAAAAGGCACATGTGAGCATTTGGTCCCCAGTTTTGAAACTTTAGGAAAAATGTTCTAAGCAGCAGTCCAAAAGAACACAAAAAGGGGGCTAAACATGTTCTGTGGTGTCTGATTGGATCATCTTCAACTAAAACCCTTAGTAGAGCCCTTAGGTGTTTGAATGAAAGGAAGTACTAAAGTGGTTTTATTTGTGTACGTAGTATTTGATATAAATACTGATTATTCAGTTCTAGTGTATGACATTTAAAAAGAAAGATAAAAGCCTGAAGGGGCACAGCAACTGTACTGACTGAGATTGGAGAAAAGGTTTTACAGGAAGAGAGGAAAGCCTTTTATCATTTTAGTGTGATTTGATTTTGTGGGATGACTTGGCTACAAATAATAAAGTGTATGTGGAGAATATATATAGTGTTACATAAATCTTTAATGTGTTAGATGAAGCTGTTGGAGAGAATTTGGAGCCAAACCAATTAAAGTTAGGAGCTAGACACTTTTTAAAACTTGAAGATGAACATGTCAGCAGGGGAGCAAAAATTAATTAAAAAAAATAAAAAATAAAAAAAAAAWTTAAAAAACCCCACACAACTAACTTCAGATCAGGACAGCACCTGGGGGTGAGGAGATGGTACTGTTTTGGCCAGATGTGTGTGTTTCATCTAGGAGTAACTGACTTGTGATTTTAAAAAGTAACTAAAGGTTCCTCTGGCTGTGAATTTACTTAGGATACTCAGTGAGTAACAAAGTAGTTTTCTTTCACTGATTTAATTAAGAGTTCTCAACTTGCAAAATTTTAATACCACAGAGTTTCCAAAGTTACAGAAAGAGCTTATCAGCAAATGCTTAAAATAAATGTTTCAAGTAGCGAGCGTAACCACGGGGAAGGAAGATCATCCTTTTAGTGAGTAAACTAAATTAAAACACCTTTTTTTTCTTTTTAAAAATCAATTCTTCTAAGTATTTTGTTGTATTACATAGTTTTAAAGGAAAAAGGGCTCAGACTCGATTTATTGTAGCTTAAAATACTCTTCTTCAGCTGAGCAAGGATGACTATAAGCCTTCCCCAAATGTCAAACAAACTATGCCAGTGAAAAAGATTAGTGATAAATTCACTTACCTTGTATTTTGTCAGACTGCATGTAAATATATATGGTTAGAATTTAAGCAGAGACAGTTTAACATGGTACCACTAAGTTACCAAGCTGCTGACTACATAAGCTGCTAACTTACTAAATTGTAGTTCAGTCTCACGTCTAAGTGAAAACCAGCAAGAGTATTTTGCTGGTCTTGGCAACAGGTTTTTTGTTATCCCATCATGGAGAAAGTAAATGTTGCTCAGACTAGTACTGTACGCTTTTGCAAGTCTTGCCTAGGTGCTTTCAAAAGCTTGTCTGAAATCTGTAAAATTTAGCACACCACATTTCCTCAGCACAGCGTTTCTCGTATGCTGCTCTGACGCTGGGGCAAGGATGAAGGCGCTGCCCAGTGTTTGGGCTAAGGGAGGCAAGACAGCATCGCTTGTCTGGTTTCTTACTTGCAGCTTGGAGGACAGAAACGAGTACACTAGTTTTGCTGTGTTCACCTGGGCAGCCCTGCTGAGGTGTGCTAGCCAGAGGACGGTGCCGGTGAATACTGGAGAGGGGCCAACGGGTGGTACCTTTTTCCACGGGTGCAGTTGTTTGCACAGCACACGCACGTCTGTCTACATCCTGATCTCTGCTGCCTGCCATATGTTGACATTTCTGCTTTAYACAACGGATGCAAACTGCTCTTTGCTTAATTCAATAGTGGGGTTTTTTTTCATTTCACTTATAAAAGATAATGTAGACCTATTATTTCCATCTCTCTCTGAACTTCAGGAAGCCAGGAAAATAAATCTTAAATTATTAATTCCGTGAAGGTTTCCAAACCTTTACTTTATGCTGTTGGATAGATTTTTGAAAGTCATGTGAGACGACTGGGGCCATGACAAAGCAGAGTTAGAAAAAGACATTGAAAGAAAATAAATTTTAAAGCCATACAAATAATTCAAACGCCTTGATAAACCTGTGACTGGGTTAAAGAGTATTATTTGGTCATGTCACATTTGTGTGGTCRGTGCTACATTACCTATGGTGATATTTACCTTTTAGCAGTTAAGATTTTTAATGCTGAGGAAAAATACTAGAGAGGATGATGAACTTATAAGGTCTTCATTCTTTCTGATACTAAAAATCTAAAGTTATATCAACATTTGATGTACAGAAGTGTCTCAGTCTAGAATGTGGGGGGGAAAGCTAAACTTTCAGAACTATCTTAAAAATAGTTTGCTATCTGTTGACATGGATTTCAACTTCTTTGTTTAAAGACTTAAAGATTATTTCAGTTCCCTTTGATTTGTTATCATTCTTTTCTTTAGCTGTTTCTGGTTTTAGACACATGCAATGGGTATAATAAACCCAGTGTTTGTTCACCTGTATAATAGTTTTGTAGTACCATGGTGGAAACACGGCATGTTGGGGCATTGTATCATAAGGAGACTTAAGGAACCTGACTATTTACCATCTTCTTACAGGAAAGTCACTTCTCCTTCTTCTCAGGAAATATTTTCCTAGTTATTTTCCTTCAGCTTATTCAGCAGTATATGGTGTTTATATAGGGTGGTGCATTTCTCATGTTTCTGCTTTATAGATAAGATTAAAATTGTTTGTGCAGTTTATCTAAAAGTGTAATACAGTTAACATGAATTCACCTACAGTAGATGTTTCCTTATGAAAAAAGGGGAGGGAGGAATTCTAGTTAAAAGGGAATTCTGATTTGCAAGTGCTCTCTAGAGCTTTTAGTATCTGCTGCAAAATGTCAATTCTTGTAACAGTATTTTGAAAAGACTTAACACGTAAAATTAGATGAATTTGTAAGATTCAAAAAAGTGTTTATTTGCCAGTGTCTGAAACCTTTTCCCCCTTGCTTTTTAATACACAGTGAAAGAACATGGGCTAATACATCAGTTGATGAACAACTAGAACTATGTTAAATGCATTTTCCTGAAACCACCTTCTTTTTTAAAWTTTTTTTTTTATTTGGACATGCTGGAAGTGTACGTAAATGACAATGTTTTCTTAGACAGTTAAGTGGGTTTCTTTAGATTATAGAAAGAGAAAATGGTCTGACTTGTTAATTGGTACCTGTATTATTTCAAGTTCTACTTTCAGAGTAGGCAAATGCTTTTTGCCTGGGCAATGTTGAATTCAAGTTTTCACAGGCTGTAATAGTTGCCAGAGACTGTGTCCTTTTGAACACTAAGTACAGCTGCACTCGTAGGAGAAAATGCCAGAAATTGTCTCGTGTTTTCAAGATTACAATTAGGACAAGCGAAAATAAGCTGCCAGTTTGAATCTTGGACTCGGTGCATGCAATCCCATTTTGTATCTGTTTAACATAGAGCCTGTCTGTTGCAGCCTTGCAAGTGTTAAATGCCAAGCAATATTGACTTTTAAAATTTTTGTCAACAGCCTGACAGCATGGGTGTTGTCTCTTACTGAACTACTGAGCAGTTATTTTGTGTTAGCTGAGGCACAACCTGTTGAGAGCAGTACTGGCTATCAGTACCGCTGACACCTCCTTTTACATCACAGACCAGACAAGTGAACAGGTCTTCTAGCTTACTACTTGACTTAATTTGCTCCATAAAAGCTCTTTGTTTGCTTACTGCAATCTAATGTGAGCTGTTAACTCCTTACCTTGAGTACTTTTTCTACTTTCCTCATCAAAAGAAAATGAAAAGTAGTTTAAGTTTTCTTTAAGTAGCAAGAAATGCTGATCTCATCTTTATACATCTTACTGCTTTGTAGTATGCCCTTAAAGCTGTTACAGTGGCACTTGGCTTATGGTAAATCATTGACCCTTAGAGCCAGTACGTGGGACTTAGTCTTTTTGGTTTTTTCTCTTTTTTTTTTTTTTTTTTTTTTTTTTGCTTTTTTTTTTTGTTTTTTTTTTTTTTTTTTTTTTTTTTTTTCCCCTTCCCCTTTTCTTTTTTTTACTTTCCATATACCCTAGCAAGAGACTATAGAAGTTGTATTTCTTGTAACTGTATAATTTGGTACTCTCAACAGTGACTAGTAAGAATTACTATTACCTTACTGTTACAGTTCATAGAATCATAGAATCATTTAGGTTGGAAAAGACCCTTAAGATCATTGAATTCAATCATAACCCTAACACTGCCAAGTCCACCACTAATTCAGATGGGAATGACTTACCTTCTAAGTTAACTGGCAGCAGGTGCCAAGTATATCTCTGTTGAACACACTTCTGTAGGCTCTGCTGTTTGGGAGAGGTGTTTGACATTTTCTATTTGTCAGTCTTTAACGTTATTACTATTAAGCTACCAAGTTAATTTTAGATCTGTATTCTTCACATCTTCAGAAATGGTTCTAGCTGAAAAATAATGCAAATACTGACATTAAAAGTTCTTTCTTTGTCCTGGAATATAACTGACAAAGAAGGAATCTATCTCTGATAACAGTCGATTGCATTGTGAAATTCATGTGGGTTTTTTTGTTTGTTTGTTTGTTTGTTTGTTTGTTTTTTACAGGAAAAGCTCTTGTCCAGATCTCTTCAAAGAGGTGAAGACCTTCAGTTTGATCAGGTAGGAGACATGTAATTGAAGGCAGTTTTTATTGGATTAAGGTGGCCTCTGTTTTTGCAGAAGAGTGGTTCCACTGTTGTAATGACTTGGAACATCCACGGCTGAATCAGCGTCAGAAGATTTAGACTTTGAATGTTAGTTAGACTTTATCTTCCATTGTAGATTATGATAGTAAGAAACTACTAGAATAGATTAATTATTTGAAGGTGGCAGTGAAAGCTGCTGTGGGAAAGATGCCGAAATATGGTAGGGGACAAAAAGAATTTGTTTCTGTTCCTGTTAAATGTTTTATGTAACCCCAACCTATATCATTTATTGTTTCAGTGTTTGGGGTTCTGCTTTTATAAGCAAATAGTGTTAATTTCAGTGACACGGTTTTTACTGAGGGCTTTTTGATTCTATAGCAGAAGGCATAAGGTAGATTCAAAATATTCCTTTGCTCTTTGCTGAGTATATAGTCGCACTGTGAGGCTATTCTATTTCACTTACTATAACTGAACTGTACCTGGAATAACTCTCTGCTCGATTTATTCATGTTATTGTCTGTATTTCTAATTCTTTCACAGTATAGGCATGCTTTTGTCCCGTAACTACTTCCTTGCAATGGAGAGGCAGCATTCAGATGAAGCCCCATTAATTGCTTGTTCCTGTTGTTAACTGTTACTGAATAGCCTCTTACTGCATGAAGTTTTAGTGTTCTGTCCATATCTTCTGTAACTGGATTTTTGTTCCATGCTTTCCATTACTCCTCGGATATAGGTATTAGACAGTGCAGTGAAATCTGTGGACCTGCCCCTACTTTTCAGTTAATAGCCATCCGTGTACCTCTTTTCCCTCCTCCCAGAAGAGAAACAAATAATAGCATGTAATATTTGATGTATAATTTTCTTCTCAAAGAAAAACAAAACCACCACCAAAAACCTCACATAGCGTTTTAATGTTTTCTAATCTAACCTACTAACTCTAGCTCCCACCCCCATATTTTTCCTCAGTAAGGATGTTTTTTATAAATCACTAGTAGTCATGTATTAGACCACATATAGGTTCTAAAAATATGCTGAGTAAAGAAAATAAAAAATAAAGCATATAACTTTTGAAATCTTGTAATACAGAAATAAACTAATTTTCCTGAAAATGTAGTACTTCAAAATAATTTGTTTTGATTATGTGTGTATATGTGTGTGTGTGTGTATGTGCATGTGTTCTTATTTTGTTCTTTCGTCATTTGTAATCTACTTTGGATTCATTGAGATCTGGATTTTAATGGTACTGAAAAACTACTTTAGAGAGTCAGAGTGGAATGGCTCCCTTGTGGTGACAGGAATTGTAAATTTTGATAGGGAATTTTGAACATCTTTTGGCAAAAGGAATTGTTTCTCTCTGTTCATTGCTGGATGTAGGAAACCCATATTAAGATCAATTCTCCAGCAGGGCAGAAGACTGCAGAGTAGAAAGAGATTGGCAAAGTGTGGCAGAGAGGAGCATCCAGAGCGGAGTGCCCAGCCGCAGCATCCAGTGACACAGCAGAGAAGCTAGCACTGTCGCTGGGCCAACCTTGTTCACCCAGAGATCTTTACAGAGTTAGGAATTCGAGTCTAAGAAGTGGCTTTAGCTGTACTGATACGGTGTCTGAGCTAGTAAGTGTTGTACTTAGCGAATAAAAAGAGCGTGGCTGAAATGCAAGAGGGACTTTGGGAGTAAGTTAACAATCATTCTCTGATCTCTGTAAGTGATGAGAAGAGGGATGGAGGAGGAAGGCTTGTAGTGTTGCCTGTCGCTATAATGAAAAAGTAAAATAGCTGATTAATGGGATTATAAGTTGTTTCTATTGGAAGCATAACCAGACCAAGAGGGCTGCTATTAGATCCGAGTGTGCAAAATCAATAGGTTTTAATTTTCAAATAGTACAATTCTTTTATTTGTCATTGAGGTTTTAATTGGAACAGAAATGTAAATTTAGCTAAAAGAGATGTAACTTTGGAAAATGAGAAGGAAATTTTTATGTTGATACACTTCTAAACTATGAAAACTTTTAGCATTTTAGTACCAGTGCTTTCCCTTTGTCATTCCCAGCACATCAAGAAGCTACCGGAGAGGAATTTTTTTATAGGGCATATATTGCATTTCTTAAAATATTTTTGCTTGTACAGCTTGAAACTGGAATAGCTTGGATTTTTCTTGTTTTGTTTGTTGTAGGAATCATACTTGGCAATTTCCTACTCTTGTCCTAAGACACCAAAACTTTATGATCATGCAGAAGCATATCTTGGCCATCTCAGTGACTTTGCTGAAAGCAGATGTGTCTCTGGGGTTCAGGCTTGTTTGTGATTAGGCACAACTTGAGCAATGTTTTCAGGATCAGGATTTTGGCCATAGCTGGAATTTGGGCTCTAGCATCTTACTATAATTTTGCATCTCTTTCCTTACCTCTCAATGTGCTGTTGGGTATGTTAAGTGCAGCAATCAGCAATGTGTTACGGCCTTTAAGACTGGAGCATGCTTTGCTATTTCATTCCGAGGAATACAAGTATATGTCATAATGACTAGTTCAGCCCTGTCCTCTTGGGCATTACAGGATCTCTCTTTGTCTGGATTGCGCCTTTCAACGTAGGCATAATTTAATGCTAAAATAAAAGGGTTGTTTTATACTTTTTGTATAAGATGATCTTGAATTTAGTATCCAAGCAGTATGGTAATTATTTTAAATAAAAAGAATAATCATATAGCTCATGTTCTGCTTAACAGCTATGTAATTTGAGCAAAGGTTTCATCTTCCTGATAATTCCATGCCTTTTCACTAAAATGTTAAGGATACAAAACTTGACAGGAAACAAATAATTATAATATAAAACCATTTTTTCATTTCAAGAGGAAAATGCTTTACAATGCCAGTAGTTTCTGGGTTTAGCACTTTACCAATGACAGGGGTTTTTTTAATGCATGTGATACAGCTTGTTTCTGTGGAAGACGATGTAAATTGCCCAACTGCTGGAACATTTATGAGTGGTAGTGGTATTAATATACTGTCTAAACTTGCAGGGAAACCTAAGGAAAAGGTTTAGTAAAGCCTAAAATGCAGCTTTCTTCTTTTTCTTCTTCTAATAAACCCATCAGTTCAGAAGGAGGGCAGAGGAGAAATGCTTTGTGGGGGCATTTTACACTGACAGCACAGGGTAACTTAAGCGTTGGCTTAATCTGTTCTTGTCCTGTTGTGTGTGTAGTTCCCGTATGAACGTAGCTCTGTGCAACGTGTTACATATATCATTATTTTTAGAGAAGGAGAACTTGTTATTTTTAGAGACAGAGAAATTAATGTCTTTTCCCAGTGTTTAGGTTATTTGGGATATGAAAATTGACAGTAAATTCTGAAGGCAAAACACATTTTGGATTGCTGTAGTTGGTGGTAGATCCCTTCTTCAGCAGGTTTAGCTTTAGCTTTCGTTCTAAGAATTGTCAGTTACGTTGATGATTTTATGCTGAGTCTAATACCTTCAGTTTAGTAACTCATGAGAAGGGTTCGCTCTTTCTGCTTTCTGAATCATTTTTTTCCCCAAAATATATTAATGCTTTAACTTATTATTTCTGCTTATGGCTGGAGAATGCTAGTGAGGTCAACAGATGTTTGAGCATCCCAAGCTGATGCAAGTAGCAGGCATTTCTTGCTAGTGAAATCTTGGTGAAGATTTTTTGAAGTTTTATCAGTACAAATTAGTCTTTCGAGTTCTTTTTTTCTGATGCTTCCTCTTTCTAAAGGATGATAGTTTTAATATTAGGCCAGAAGTGTCTCAAATTTCCTCGTAATTTTTCTTTCCTCTTCACCTCTCCCTCTTCACAAGTTTTCACTATTGTTTTTTTTTCCAAGGAAGTTTGTCAGACCTCTGCCACATCAGAAAATTCTCTTGAGCAATATCTTAATTTGTACATGTTCCACTTCATCACGCACTGCTTTATTTCAGATCACAGTATAACTTCACAGTGGTAAAACTGAGCTGTTTTTACTGTCCTCTTCTAGAAGTCTGATATGTGTTGGTTGGTTGACTGGGTATTTATTTCGTATGGACATCAGAGCACAAGGAACAAGCTTACAACATGCTTGGTTTCCAAAGCAAGTCATAAAGATTTCAATGTATATTAGTGTAAGAATGAAGCTATTCTCAAAATTTAGCGTTTGTTCCAAAATGCAAGGCATTATAGCAAGCCTACACATAATTTCTAGCTTCTGTTTCTTTTCTGTGTTTAAAATACTTTGTATGTTTTTGTGTTGCCTGCAATAACTGCCTTCACCTTTTTGTGCAGTTAGCTCAAAGTGCGTGCCTCTCCTGCAGTAGGCATGCCTAGTTTTTCCACTGGATCCCTTGTTAGGGRGTGTCCTATTGACAGACACAATAAGAAAAACATAATCTCATTATTCTAATAAAAATTTCTTAGAGAAACCTAGTTCCTCTTCAGGTTTGGAATATATGCAGTTTGTATTGTGTACTGGGATGTAACATTTTGTGAACTCACAGAATATGACTTTACTTATTTTCAGAAAGTTTCTCCACTTGTCTGTATAATTCAGGGATTTTTCAGAGAGTCAAAAATACTACTTAATTCTTGTGACTTGAATAGCTGACTGGTTAACAAGCTGAGTAGAATATTCAGATGGTTGAAAGAGATCTTTCTGACGTTTCCTTATGGTTAACCTGCCCCCATCACTTCCACAAACCTGAAAAACCAAGATGCTTCAAATGAGGACAAAGAAACAATGGCATTGACGTTATCTTGGTTTTCCAGAATAGTGAATAATAGATAAGTTATCGCATGAGGTTGGCTTCTATTGAAACTTATTTGAAAGATGTAAGAGGTAATTAATATGTGGCATCAGTGAGCAATGTGGTAGTTCTCCTTTTCCAGCCAGTGTTTTGGGGATGGGCTTGCTCCCTGCTGCCCCTCAGCAGGGAGTTTATAGCTGCTTTATGCTGTCTTTCTCTAATCATTCTTCTCCTCTCCAAGCCTGGCCACTGATGAGCTCTGTTTAAGTTAAAGGAAGCTTGGGGAGTGCGTTTCATACCACATTAAGGTCTTTGTTCTATAATGGTTTCTGTTGCCACTGTTGCACGGATAAGTTTACGACTCATATGGGTTTTCTGAAAGAGGGCAGTAGATAGGGGAGTTATACTGAAAATAAATATAGCTTGAGACCTAGACAGTAAAATGTATTAAAAGTAGAGTAGAATATCTAAAAAGCCCTTTTTTTGTTTGTATAATAACCAAAGAAGCATGTTTTGGAAGGTTTAGGAGGGTTATCTCTTATCTGTCATTTGTAATGTAAAGGTACGTATACTTCAGAAATAAGATGTCCCTGAATGTTGCCATATGTAAAATCCCTGTTCTTTTTTCAATGGTTTTATATGGATTATCTGTATATATTTAGGATTCTCTGATCCCCGTGAGCTTTGGAACACTGTCTGCTTAAATTTGTCATAATAATTGACTTAGAGTGTCATATTTACAGCAGTTGTCCTAGATGAAAATGATACATAAAGTTGCCACTTTGTAAAATGATATGATATACAGTTTTTAAAGTTAAATACAAATCTCAATGAATTATTGTAATTCTAGGATTTTTAGATTGCTTTATCATGCTAAACTATTATTCTTAATTTTTTTCAGTTGATAAGCTCTATGAGCTCAGTAGCAGAGCACTGTCTCCCCTCCTTATTACGCACCTTGTTTGACTGGTACAGGCGTCAAAATGGAACAGAAGACGAATCTTATGAATATAGACCTCGATCTAGCACAAAATCGAAGGGGTAAGAGTTTTCCTTGCAAAAGTCTGTTTGATTTTTGTGTGCTTTCTTGTAAGAAAATGTGTGTTTGTACTTTTTTGACAAGTATTTTGTATTTGGATCTGTCATTACCTAAATCTGTATAGAAAGGGCATGGGTTTCTTTGAGGTAGTGTATTTAACTTGCGTAGATGATATGTGTGCAGCATCTTAATGATTTTGGGGTTGATTTACAGAAGGAAGTTGGATGCTGATAATTCCAAGCTAGTTTGTCCCCTTTTTGAGTTGTTTTGGTTAGGAGGGGGCAAGATGTCGGTGCTGCACCAAACCGCAAAGTCTTTCTAACCATTCATTTTATATACGTGTGCAACAATGATTGTATGAAAGGCATGTATACCCCTTCTCTTCTATATTTGTGTTCAGTCTTGTGTGTGATACGTGTGTTCTTGATTTTTTATTTTAGGGATGACCAACAACGTGAAAGAGATTATCTACTTGAAAGGAGGGACTTAGCTGTAGATTTCATTTTTTGTTTAGTTTTAATAGAGGTTCTAAAACAGGTAAGCTCTTTTGCTTTGGCAAACTTCTTTTAATCTTTTGCTTTTAATGTCAGTTTTGATCATCTCCTTTAAATTTTTATATTAAAAACTGGAGCATATATGTGATGAGCATATGCAAGGCTGTAATTATGCTCTCAGTTGCATAAAGCCTTTGGCCTCTCCTGTCTTTTCTTTACATGCCTGCATTACCTCGGTTCACATGTCCTGGATCCACTAAGTCAAAGCTGCTGATATACTGCAAAAAGCAAAACTGTAAAAAATAACATTTATTTATGTTCAGTGCCTTTTTTCTGCTTAAACATTTTTGAAATACAGTGTGAAATGATTGAATGACAAGATTAAAATGTCATTTTTTTAAAAAATTAGAAAGGGTAGGTAATTTTGCTTTGCCTTATAATGGAGTGCTAGATGATGTTAACATGCGTAATTTCTGTTAATATAAAATTTGCATTGGTATATGGATAAGAGGATAGAGTTTGGCTTCAACTAGCAGCTTTTTTCTTGCACTTTTTGAGAGGAGAAAAAGATTGCTGTAAGAAAGGGTTTGAAACATGAAGCAGACTTCAGCAGATTTCATTTTTCAAATACTTAAGTAGTTTTATGTCTTTTATATATAGTACATGAAAATTAAATGGCTTTCTGTACTAAGTAAAGCAAAGACTATGGTTTAGTTTGCAAAAAATTTGTAGGAAATTTGTGTTTATGTGGTTGTGTATGGCATGTTTGTGATATAGGGAAAAAGGAAAACAGCAAAACAAGAGCTGCCTATCCTTCTCTGAGACACTGACCAATCATCCAAAGTGATATTCCTATACCGTATTGCACAGAGATGCAGAGAACAGAATTAAAACCATCAAACTCTTATGTGTTAGTGCTTTACAGAAAATCTTTAGTTTATGCTCTCTCCCTGCCTAAATTTTCTATCAGTGCTAAAGAAAAAGGAAAATGGAATAGGTTGTTTAGGATTGCGGGGTTGTATGGGTAGCTTCTGTATTTTGAACTGGTACTAGTTTTTGTGTTGAATAGAGTACATGTTTCTAGTGATTCAGATGTCAGGAGAGGTGCCAAAGTTTTGGTCTTGAAGAGAGTCTGCGGTGACTCCTGTAATGCTTGGTGAGCCTCTCACGCTTGTACTCCAGGCAAGATAGGCATCTTTCTGATAAGGATATTTTCCTCTGCTAAAGATCTGCAATAGGCCACTAAACATAGATACACCACTTAAGAGAATCCTTCGGTCAATTTAGTATTAAAAGTTATCTAAAGGAGAGTTTGTATGTTCCGCCTCTAATGTTTGACTGCCTAGTTGCAGATTCACCAAGCGCAGAAAGGACGGCTTTTTATCAATAAACATATTTAAATTCACATTACGTTCATCTTCCTGTCTTCCTGGGAGCCCTATCATTGTTTAATTTTTATAAACTGTTTTTAGAGGGTGCAAAGGGTATGATCCAGCCCTTTCTGTAATACGCACAGAGCAACCGGAGAGAGGGTGACAGACATGACCTATATAGGAACAAAAATCTTTTGTTTAAATGACTACATATTACTCATTGTATGAATATGCATGTAAATAGCCAGTTCCAGTAACTGGAAGTTCTTGGACAAATAGCTTTCTTGATGCAGAAGAGTATGAAATTCTCAAGCAGGAAGTGCTTAATTTTCTGTAGRCAAGATGGTAACCTTTTCTTCTAAGATATTTTAGTGAAAATCTTAATCACGCTTAAGCAGTAATGTTTAGCAGGGTTATCCTAATTCCTACCAAAATCACTTTGAAATTTTAAAGATATTGTGACTTCATAATTATATATAGTGCTTTTTTTTAAAGAATACATTTGAATTTTAAGAAAACGTTTTTTTTTAAACCTGAGAAAAGTGGTGATGTCAAAGAGAACCTCAGTAAAAAAAGGGCCTCCTAATCAATGCTTGGTTTTGGTTTCTCACCAAATTGTTACTTACTGCTAGGTAGATTTTTATATGTTTTCGCTGCTTTCATCTGCAGAGAGTGAAAAATGGAGGTGATCACCTCTTCTGCATTCTTATTTTTTGGTTTTGTCTTCCTTTATATCAAGATGGATTGTGTTTTGAGGTTAAATCTGTAATAGTAACACCACACAAGGTAGAAAGTGTGGAAAGATGCATAGTTAACCTAGTCTGATAAATTCTGATGACAAATCCATAGTGTTTACATTACTGTTGTTTATTTTATTATGAATTTAATCCCTGAAAGCCAGTATGCAAAATAATTTAAGAGAATGTCAATACAGGTTGTGTAAGTGTTCATATACTGCAGAATTAACTTGATATCATATGCCAACGAAGGATGTGTCCTTTGACAGTAGTGGGAGGGATTTCTACAGGGCATCTCACAGTACTGTTTATTTACTTCATACATAGATACGTGCATATGTACATGCATAGTTACATACATATAAATGATGTCTGCATTTCAGATACCTGTTCATCCAGTGCCAGATCCTTTAGTACATGAAGTCCTAAACTTGGCTTTTAAGCACTTTAAACATAAGGAAGGGTAAGTTTCACTTGTGCACTTTAAAATATTCTCTGTGTGTTACCAGCCTGTGCTTGATTGTTGTGATTGTTCTCATTTGCCTCACATGTAACATGTTGGTGATAATACTGTAAATGAACACTGATTGATATCTTTAAACTGAAAACATATCTTGAAAAAACACAGCTGTGTTCAATATAATGCCGAGTTTATTTTGCTTGGAGTACACAGAATTATTTGCATAGCCAGCCAGAGTAAGAAAAGTCCAAGTTTGTATAACTATAGTAAACTTCCTATGCAGAATATGTCTCTTATGTCTGTTCAATGAAACTACATCACTTTAATCTTACTCATGCATTTTATGCTTGACTTTCATTGTTTTTATGGTAATAATCCGCCTTGCTATGGAACAAACTTTCTGTTTGTAATTGAGAACACGCTTGGGGTTTAGAACAACGAAGTTGTATTTAAGACCTTCTTTTTTTCCCTTTTTTTTTTTCCTCATTAGGTATTCAGGAACCAACACTGGGAATGTGCATATTATTGCAGACTTATATGCAGAAGTGACAGGGGTTCTTGCTCAATCAAAGTAAGTTCAGTCTCTGACTCTTCTTGCATTTGGGGAAAAATTACTCTAGACTTAAAAGACTATTTAATATAGCAGCATTTATTAGTGACCCCAGTAACTAATYCCTTAAGTGTCAAGTGTAGTCAGGTGTAGTCTAGTGTGTCCGTCTCATGTTCCAGCACAATAAATTTGAACGAATTAAGAAATAATCTTTAGTAGAATTCTGAATTGCTTTGCTGTCAACTTGTAGGTGCAGGGAAGGGAGGCTTGGTATCAGTCAATAGTTGTTGTTCAGTTAACGAGTGTATTCTAATGTGCTGATCATCATAGGCACTCTTAAATGCCTAGATTTTAAGTATCAGGGTTCATCTTGCTTGTGTTTCTTTTACTGTAGGTGCTGTTATTGTTAATGGACTAAAGAAATCAGTTCAAAATTATAGACATCCTATAAAAGTAAATAAGAATGCAAATAATTGCCATCTATATCCCTTGTTCAGGTTTCAAGCTGTTAGGAAGAAGTTTGTCACTGAATTAAAAGAACTGCGACAAAAAGAACAGAGTCCTCATGTAGTACAAAGTATCATCAGTTTGATTATGGGAATGAAGTTTTTTCGAGTAAAGATGTATCCCGTGGAGGATTTTGAAGCATCATTTCAGTTCATGCAGGTAAATGAATATTACAGAAAACTGAGATTAACATAATTTTGGTTGTCATGAAGCTACAATGATGCTTGCTGTGATCAGTCGCTTGCTCTACTTGTGTGTCATCCTTCATCCTTTTCCGTTTAGTTCGTAAGTTCTCAGAGGTATGAATCATTTGTTTCTCTGCAGTTTGTGGATACCTAACATAATGACAACCCATTCTCAATTGTCTCGGTAATGTGGCAAACCTGTAATATATGAATTTATGCAAGACTAAATGAAAATGGGTAGCAATCAAATAATTTTCTTTCTTTATGAAAGCAGTGGGTTAAAGAAAAAAAGTTACTTGATACATCTCTTTCTAACATCTGAGATGCCAAGAAACACTTTTGTTTAAAAAACACTTCAGTTAATTTTCAGAGAGACTTAAAATCTCTTTGTTTGCTTCTCTTGATTGTGGATTAAAAATTGTCTTAATGAGTAATTTGCYTATTCCACAGTAACTGAAGTTATTGCAACTTGGTTGTAAGTTTTATTAGAGCTATTTGACAGCCATTGACATTGATCTCAATCCTGAAAAAACTAACATCCACATAAGTGCTTTAGATTGTGTCCAGAGTGGTCATTTTGGTATAGCAGAGTATGCACACATGTGTATGGATTATTTATTTCTCTGTAAAATTTTCTTTGCATCAAAATCATCTTGAAAATGAAAATGAGTATATAAAAATAAAATATTATTTTCTAATAATTTCAATAGAGATAAGCATTTATTTTTTAAAAACTTCAGAATAATCTGAGGAAAACTGCATATTAATATTCTTTTATATTCTGAGTACTCTATATTCTGAGTAGAAAGTAAATAGCTATCTGGTATTACAAATGTTCTCCTTTCAATGACTTTTTAATTGCTAGGGAAACAGGTTTTAAAGCTTCTAATGTTTTTTAAAGTTGATATTGTCAAGGAATATAAGACTAACTTAAACACATTGCATGTTTTAAATTGAAACTGGCAATTAATGTGATACTGCTAGTGGTTTTTATGGCATAGTGACATTTGTCGTCTTTTTTCTAAACACTTTTCTAATGCTAAGGAATGTGCTCAATACTTCCTGGAAGTAAAAGATAAAGATATAAAACATGCACTTGCTGGTTTGTTTGTGGAAATTCTCATCCCTGTGGCTGCTGTAAGTATATTTTTTTTTTTTTTTTTTTTTCCCTCTGCTATTCCCCTCACTTTCAACTGGGCTCTCATTTGTTAAAATTGCTTCCATTAATCCTCACAATATTACATTTTTACAGATTCAAAAGACTATTAAGTAAATGACAAGCACCTACATAACCTTTTAAAGGGAAATGTGTCAGTGTGATTTGTGTATTAGCTAGTTTCCAGTCTTTTTTCAGAGCTTCTTAAAATTGTCTGTTTTCTAGACCCTTTTATCACCAGAGYACTGTGTAATCTTCTACTTGCTCTAAAAATTTGAAATTTCCTTGGTTTAGTATTTGTTCACTCAAGGGTCCCATTGACTTTTCTTTATTAGCCGAAACCTGTTAAGTTCTTTCTAGAATAAACTGAGATATGTGACATTTTTACAGTCCTATAGGGAGAGTGTGAACTCCTATGCAAGAAGGAAGAATGTAGATTTTGGCTAATTAAATAAAAATTGTTCCTAGAGGTGAGTGTCCACTAGATGTAATCCTTCAAGTGGAAGAGCAGTCAATCATCTCCTGTATGTGTTTTAAATCTAAAGCCAGAAATTTTACTCGGCAGCTATAAACAAGAAAAAAAACTCGATATCATCACACTGTTGGATGTACAGTGCCTGTAATGCTGCTTGTGAGAATGCTTTCGGTTGAGACAGGTTCTCCCCCTTCCTCCCAGACCACTTCGCTCGGTTGTGTAAAGTGTGGTCAACAGGTCAACGAGAAGTTACAGCAGCTCAGTATATCTCAAGTTGACCATTTACCACAAGCTCAGAAAGTTTCGTCGTAGTAAGATGGATACTTGCTGTGATTGTTGTCTACAATGATAGTTGTATTAGCAAATGCTAGGCCACAGTGTGTTTGGCATGCTGTCCCAAAAAGTGGCAGGTCATGGCTCCGTGTTACGACCAATTATAGGGGCATATTTTGCTATATATGGAGAACTGGGACGTGTAGATCCCATTTTGTAGAATGGGATCTACAAAGACCAGCACGCCAGGTGGGGATCCCATCTAAGCAAGCTTGCAGGAAAAGAAAGATAAATCTCTCTGAACTCTGCCTCCTCTTTCAAACYGTCTGCCTTGCCCTGAGCTGTGGGGAAATGCTTCTCTCCCTTCACTGGTCTCAACCTTGGGTTTTTTAAAAAAAAAAAAAAAAATTAGAAAGGAGACAAACTTTCTTCTTAAGGCATGACCACAAAGAGGTGGTGTTAGTAGTAGCTGTTTGACTGAAGTCTTGATCTTACCTGGGTGTACTTATACTCTTCTAGAGAAGAAATTATTGTCCTGTTAAAAAGTGAATGCATTCGTCGTTTTGAACTCCGTATTTGCTTGGCTGCTGGAGTGAGGTGCATAGCGAAAGTACTTAGCATTTAGGTAAACGCTAATATTATTTTGCAAAATTATAATTTAAATGTAGTGAAAACTGCATGTACACTAATGAGAGAGAAGCAGCATTTGGGAATTGGGACTATCCGGTGGTAACCGCTGAGGCACACACACCGGCTGAGCAGAGCCCGTGTGGTGTTTTGTGGATCGCTTCCTACAAGCATAGCCTGATTCAGCACTTCAAACAGTTGGTGAGGGAGGCTTGATCTTTCCTTCTGACTCATTGAGTCTCTAATCATTTCATACAAATGGAGCTTCTTAAATAGAAGCAGAGAGGCCCATCCCAGATTGAGATGCAGTTGAGAGGGTTAGTCATTCTCTTGGAAGATGAGATGCAAGTTTGAATCTTTTTGAAGCAGATGAAGGAAATGAATCTAGATGTTTCTGTATCTTGGATATAGAAAATTGCTTAAGGAAGGAAGCTGTTGGGTTTCGGCATTGTGACTTCTTTACTGTCGTTCTCGTGCTTAGTCATTCAGGCATTTTAAAAAATATGACCTAATTTAGATCCTGCAGGTATGATGGATGACAGCATATTTTACAGTAGGGAAGTTTAGGCTGATCTGTAAGCCCAAGGTTATATCCCAAAGCAACAGTGTGGTGCTGGCAACAACTGACTAATTTCTCACGTGGAGCTAGCGGGGTACTGATCAACTTATAGCTTAAGAATAGCAAAAGATAAACAATTTAGAGGTATGTAGGAAGTGATTTAAGACATAACTACTTTCTCAATTCTTTCTTTTTGGATTTGTAGACATTACAGAGATACTATACACTATTTTTTGTGGTTCCCCATCATGAATGTTTTCAGAGTGTTCTTAGCAAGGTGGACATGACATATCTTTTAATAACTTTGAATAATAAAAACTAACAAAAAATTACCTTATATTATAGGGAAATTATRAGTATAGAGGATCTCTTCCAGAAAAGACAACCCCCTCTCCCAACACCCCACCCCGCAATTTGATAAATAAAGCAGAAACACAACATAAAACAGTAGGTTGAGAATAATGTTTAAATGGATCATCACAGGTATCAGGAAAGAAGCCTAAGAAACTTGCAGGGGTTTTGATGAAGAAGGTAGCTGCCTGGTTTGTGGAAGGAAGGTTATTCTGTATGCAAGGACAGAGTACATAAAAAAAGGTGTAGGGGTCCATGTATCTGTTTCATTAATTCTGAAATCTGAACAAAGATGACTTACGTGGTTGGTTGGCTGGTAATCCTGTGTATCATTTTGCAAGTTTTCAGTTTTCAGAACTGGAGGACATAAAAGAAAAGGGGAGCACTGAAGAGGGGAACAGTGAAAAAAGTTATGGGTATTATTTTTTAAATATATGAAATTATGCTTTTAAAGAGTTTCAGTGTAGTTTTTATTTGTTAGGTGGTAGCAAATACTTTTTCTTCTTTAAGTATGGAATACAGGCCACAATCTTAAAATAGTGGGGTTTTAATGGGTTTTAGGTTTGTTTTGTTTTGTTTTTTAACTGTATGATTGTACTGTATGACATGATTTCTTATGCTTCTGTTTATATTTCAGATAAATACACTCAAATACTTAACCTAATGTGAGATTTAACTTTTGACTGTTCTTGAATTCATGGACATCTTAGTGTGTATTTAAATTGCCTCCTGTATAAACATTCAAACCCATTTATGTGTGTATTTTTTTTAACAGGCTGTTAAAAATGAAGTGAATGTGCCATGTTTGAAAAATTTTGTGGAGATGCTTTATCAGACTACCTTTGAATTGAGTTCAAGAAAGAAGCATTCGCTGGTATTTTAAAGAAATATTTCACCTTCTCCATTTTGCTCATCTTAGACTTTTAAGCTAGTACATTATATGAGAAAAAGCTAACAGCTGTATTAATTTAAATCTTAACTCCTCAGCTGAAGTGTAATTAAATTCACAACTTGTGTGCAAGATACGTGCTCTGTTATCTCACTTGTGAGACTGTATTGAAATCAGTGCTTGTTTTTGATTATTTTAGTGGGTTTTAGCACGGAGGTATTTAACCTAATGTCTCTTCTAAAAAGAACTTGCATTGAGGGAGTCTGTGTATTTAAATTATGTTTAACTGAAAGATGGAAGTGTCACACAAGACTTTTCCAGCAAAATAGCAGCCTGTTAATAGCCCTGCTCTGCCTGTTTTCCCCTCTCCTCATACACTTTGTTTTCTTTTTCCAATATTTTTTATTAGTTCTTTTGGATATAAATATCTGTGGGGTTTTTTTTCTCTAAGACTGCATCTTAGTTTTTCTGCTAAAACTGCATCTTATCAAGGATTTAAATCTCTTAGTAATAATGCAGTATTTGGTAATTCTTGATGACCATGGCAACCATGTTTCAAGTTGATTCACTTCATTTTGCTGGAAATGTAGAGCTGAATTTTGCATTACAATTGGCATATTCAGTAAATGCAAGTGAATTTAAAATGATTTATCCTCACTTTCATGTTAAGGACGAGCTTTACTTTCTGGTATTCTGGGCATATAAAGCATATGTCATTGTACATAGTTAAACTCCTTATGTAAGAATAACATAAAGTAGTTGATGTTAGCATTCACAATGTCATTTTATTTATGAAGTCAGAAACATTGCTACATCAAGATTACAATTTACCTATTAATCCTCATTCTTTAATTTTGCTCCATAACAAGATAATCGGCAGTCAGATTTGATATTAATCACCATTATGTATTCTGTTAAAGTATGTGGTGTTTAAACAAATCTTATGTTACTAAAGCAAAGTCATGCTAGTCTGCATATTCACCGACTTTATTAAATTGTGCTTCATTCCTTACTAAAAGTAGCCCTTGAGGAGCAGTAACCTTTCTGACAGCCTAAAGTCTGCCTCAGTTTTTACTGAGTTGATGATGTTTTTCCTGAATATTCTTCTTAAAGGCATTTCCCTCTCCCAGCATGTAGGACCCCATGAATCGCATCATGTGGTTGCAGGGAAAGAGCAAAGGGCGAGATCGGCTCGCAGTCTTTGTTTGAGATCAGGCCTTGCTAGGGGATGAGCTTCACCATGGTCCCACCACCCTGGTCTTACAGCACATAGGTTATACCCAGGACACCTTGCCTGGCATGCATGTCCTAGTGCAGGGGAAGGGCTGCCATGCCATGCTAAAACTGTGAGAGTGAGAGACAAGAACTGACTGTGTGTCTCATTCTCAATGTACAAGACTTGGGAGGTCTGCAAAGAGCAATTTGATCAATTCTTTTTCCCCCCTACTCATAGGCTTTGTATCCACTGATCACCTGCCTGTTGTGTGTCAGTCAGAAACAGTTTTTTTTAAATAACTGGCACGTTTTCCTGCAGAACTGTTTGTCGCATCTAAAGGTAAGAATTCTTTTCAATTCAGGAACTGTTGCAAATTGATAGCATTTGTTCCAATATGTTCTCAGCATTTTTGTGCCAAGTAAACAATGAATATTTGGCTGTTTAAAAGGACACGGTGAATTATTTTTTTTTTTAAAACGTCTTAAGTTTCCGTTAATACTAAACTTACTACTAAGTTTTTGTGATGCGATGTAATGCTGGAAATAGACGTGGCCTCCTTGGGGACCATCAGTTTTATTGAGTCAAATCTGCAGAAGTATCTGGTAATAAACACTATTTATGCCAGAGGAAGTACGAACTGTAATTCTTCTTGTGCAAATTATATGTGAGAAAATAAGTGGCTTGTCTACTCCTCTAAGTAGAGTGTATAGTAAGTGCAAAATTTCTCCCTCTTGTTCACTTTTTGAAGGAATAGAAAATGAATTGGGAGTCCAGAAAAGAGATTATATCTACAGCCTGTGATACATATTTTCCAAGGAAAATTTACAGTGTCCTTTTAACTCATGGCTTCAGTTGATGGCGTTGTAAACATGAGTTGATTGATAAAGAGATCGAGATACTTGGAAATCAGGGATTTGTTTTAGTGACTTTCTTGTAGCATTAATTGCTTTCCTTAATTTTGATTAACATAGTTCATGATTTTGCCTAATGTATTGATTTTGATAATTTTCATAAATTCTTTGGTCTACCTTCACAATATTCATTCTGGTTAGGTATGAGCAACCATTCTGAAGCTTATTAGTAAAATATGTAAAACAGCATGAAGTCAAAATCAAACAGGTTTAGCTGCTTGGATTGTTTTTTAAGGGTCATTTTGTTTTCATGACATCTTTCACACTTTTCTGTTGCTTGTTGGGTTTTTGTATATTTTTCATCTAACATTGCAGTTCTTTTCCAATATTTACCTTGATTTTTGTTTTGTTGTTTATTTTGCTTATGGAGGCTGCTTTTGCTTTTGTTTTTAAAGCTTTTAAAAATTACTTACAATCTAGGAGTTGCGTTTTTCTGGCCTCATGTCCATTGCTGATAATGGATGTATTAAAACTATAAATGCCAGTGAGTTTAACTGGTAGTTGCTGAGCATGCATTTTATATTTTACTTAGTTTTGTTAACCACTAACAGCTTAACACGTTTACTGTAAGGCTCTATTCAGTAGAAATTCTACATATGAATTTCTGCAATTCAGAATTTGCACTGTTATGATGCTGTATCATCGATGAGGTATTTAGGATATTTTATGGCTTGGTTTACTTTGACCCACCAAATACTATTGGTTTTTTGGGTGCCTACCTTGTTCAGAAACTTTGTTGAGTTTAATCTTGAAAAATATGCCCCCCCTGCAGCCGCCCGATCCTACGCCAGAACCATCGGCACCCCCGATAGAGGGTTTTCCTGATGATACTCCGGAGGCAAACCCCCCCCCCCCCCCCCCCCCCCCCCCGTCCTCATGTGTCTCATGAATTAATGTGTTCCTTTATTTCTGAAGCTAATTAAATGCATGCACTCTGTAATAAGTAATCTCATTAATTTATAAATCTGAATTTCACAACAGTTTAGTCTTTTAGATTTCCCCTTCCCCATTGTATTTCCTGATTTCCTAATGACTAAAGTTATTTTACTGGCAGTTACCTAAATATGAAAAATGCAATAAGGATTCCAAATCCATTGTCTCTAGTGTCTTTGTTATTTAGTAAAGTAATTTTGAGAGTTAATGGGATATACTTTAGTGTACTGAAAAGGTTCATCCACCCCTACCGTATTAGTTAAAATTAACAAATTAACGATTGAAATAACGACAACACTTAGACTCTGTTGCAGGGATATTCTATGAAGAGTGCAGGCCCATTAGCAAGTCACCAAGAGGTAACATAGGTCATGGATTCATGGTGCTTGCTTTATTCCCTGGTGAGAGCCCAGTGCAAACTCTTACCCAGCAGTGAACACCATGTGGTCAAACTTCGGTGACAGAAATAAGCAATTTCCCATTTGCCATGGTATGAAAGCTCACATCTTCGCAGTTGCTTCATAGTACCTGATGCATAGTATATTCTTACTCTGCCTTACCCTGCAGTATTTCAGTGCTACGTTGTACTTAATAGTGCCTCCTGAGAGTGCTCTGAATCCTAATCCAGTGCTAGCAATATTTGTTGCCATTGTAAACAATTTGTACTGGGTTTCAGTGCACACTACCTTTAGTTATCCTCAAAGCAGCCTTATTGTATAGGGAAAACATCGTAGCCTTGCTGAAAGGAGAAAGCCTAGGGGTCTGGACCGATGCAAATAGCAGATAAGTGACTTGTAACAGTCAGTTTAGACTGGGAGTGTACCAAAGGGTGTTTCTTGGTATACGTATAGCTGGCCTGGTCCCACAAAACGGTTGGGATGCTGTTTCAGCATTGAGCCCAGCAGGGCATTTCTTTACACACAGTAGTGTAGGCAAAATTCTGAATTTATTTATCAGATAATAACAGGGAGTCAGTATTGTAAGACGTTTTGCTTACTTTTTTGACTAGTATTTAGGTAGACTAATTCTAGCAGGTTTGTCAGAAAGCTGATAGATTCTTGGATGAAGCTGAGTTGTCGTGGTATCCTTACCACCTATTCCGGGGAGAGGAAGGAACATTTAAGAAAGCTGCTGAAATGGGAGAGGAAAATGTCTATCATTCTGCACCACTGTTGGGTGGAAAAGAATAATTTTTTTTCACAGTTTAACCTTAGTGTCTGTTACCACAAAACCTCGAAGGTAGGAGGAACGTTTTCTGCCACTGTAGCAAAACCTGTRTTTCTACTGAATAGAGTCCTTACTAGACAGCTATCTGTTGGTTTTGTGCTTTTTTTCATCTAACATGCATGTGCCTTCCATTCTCATGTTTGTTATGTTTTGCTGTCTCACATTGCTTTATTTAGATGCCATCTAACAACAGTATCAGAAAACAAATAGAAACATTGCAGGTGAGTTAACATGTTGTTATAACTCAGTGAAACATTGCTTTGTCTCATGTAAATACTTTGTTTTGTTTTTTATGTTAATTGTTGTATTCTGTGCTTTCCTTTCTTTGTAAAATTGCTGTTAGTACTGTTAAGAAGCAACAGGACTAAGAATAGCTAATGTTTCAAAGATCTTTTTTTTTCTTGCCAGGGAGTAAAGGAGAAAGATCAGAAAATGATCTAATATCAATTTTTCCTTGGGGGTGAAAATGTGGCTTTGTGGGATTGAGTATCAATATCACAGCTGGTTTCCCTGAACAGCAGTGCATGTTTCCACTGGAAGTAAACTACCTATTCAGATGTATGGTTTTTTCTGTTAATTCCTTTCAGAAAGTCTCTTGCATGTGAGCAAACTTGAAAGCATTTTCACAGTAAAAAAATGTGAAACTGATTTACTATAACAACTTTCAGTGCACTAACCTGAAAGACTTTTACACTGTTGGTTTTGCAGGTTTTAAAAAGTAGAAATTGTTTTAGTTCAGAACAGAAGAAAAGTTTAACATCAGTATTAAAAAGTACTTTCTTCAGTAAGTGACTACATTTGACTAACATGGAAAAAATGCTGTTTTGTTTCTTGCCTTCATTAAGATATGTTTCATTGACTCATCTTAATGTGTCATGTAAGACCACTGTAGATTTGCTCTTAGTTTTTCCGTTTTGTCACAGAGATACGGTTCTTGACAGCTTATTCCATCGTCTGCTGGTATAATTTATGTTAAAAGTTTTAGTATTTTAAGCAAAACTATGTTTGAAAAAAAAAAAMCAGATAGAGTGCTTTAAAATCTGACAGGCATCAGCTAAAAAGACTGAAATTCAGCCAGGTTGGTGAATTACGCAGCCATATATACCGTATTCTAGTTGCAGTAATCTCAAAGAGAAAAGGAAATACTGGCATATTAACACCAAGTATACAAGAAGTGTGCCATAAATTAGACCCAAAAAGCCATTTTCTTCTAGCATATTTGTTTAGTTCCTAATTATAGGAAGAGATAATGAAAATTTTCAATGCTTAAGAAATTAGAAGTAGTGCTGTATTTATTTTGTAACCCTTTTTAAAAGGTGAATGCCTCCTTATACATTCTTTTTTTTTTTTTTTTTTTTTTTTTTTTTTTACAAAGAAGCAAATTATGTCTTAAGTAATCAGAAGTAGCTATATTGGATGATAAACCTCCTAACAGATGGAATGTTGTTAACACATTGTAAAAGATCTGCTACCTGTACCATTTTTTTGATTAGATGATTGAAAGCCAATAGTAAATTTCTGGTTTTCTTCTGGACCTGTAAATTAAGCTCCCCTTTGGAATATCAGAAGTAAGAAAATTGAAGCATTATTCAGTTCTAGACACTGCTTTTCAGATAGACTTTGATAGTTCACGTACCAATGAATTCACCAGCCTACTTTGAACATGAAGAACTGTTGGCCTGTAGATTAAGTATGATGAATAATAATATCATGGATTTTTGCTGTTTAAGTTGATTAAAATCAAAGTTATCACAGTCTCATCCTCTCGTACAATTATGAGCTTTTGCTTCTTCCTCATAGAGGAAGTGAGTTTGTAAATTAACTGGACAGTAGGACAGTTATCTGTCTGAATACTAACCAGGGACAGGTGTAACTTTACTGGTTAGATTTTGTCCAGATCACCTTCCTAAATTTACCTACTGCCTAATTGCAGGTGTGCTAATTCAGAGGCGATGGCAGGAACACATTGATGAGTGTGAAGGGAGGGTAGAACAGCATTGTCACTGATGTAGACTTGTTTGAATTATTCCCTCTAATATTCTGCTGAACAGTCATGTAAGTTACTTGCCTGTGAAGTACCACTTTCGCCTCTGTGATTTTGTGATGGGTTTTTAGCCTTTCTTTAAAGTAAGCTGCTGCCAAAACCAATAGTCCCGACCCACCCGTGTTAAAGCCATCCAAATTACTTTCCTTTGTAGAGTCTATTGCACAGACTGGCTATGACATTATTTGGATCAACTTACTGATGTGAGTTGGACTTTCTTACTGCTAGAGTCAATGCAAAGGGAGCAGTGAGACTGCGGAGGAGGGAACCAAGGATGAGACCATCTCTTTTCAAACAGTATAGTCTTGGATCCACTTACACCCTTTGTGAAATTGCACTCCACTTGTTCTGGGAGGACAAAGTAGTCTGCTGTTCTGACTCATTGGCTTGTGGTAGAGTCCACAAAAAGTGACATTAGTTAGCTTCAAGCCATCATATAGATATGTCTTGAAACAGAGGGACTTCACTGGAGATGGGGAAGGTGTRGTTTTGGGGTTCTTTTGTTGTTTTTTGTTGTTTTTGTTTTGTTGTTTTTTTATTTAACTGAGAGAATGCCTAAGAAGATGACAACTGGGAATAATTTATTCTGTTTATAAGCTCATACTTATGCGAATTCCAAGAATCTTGCTGGACACTTCAAGATTATAAATACACCAAGAATCCCTAGTTGGAAAAGGGATTGCTGGAGTTGGTACGAAGAATGTTAGTTACTTACTGTTTTACACAGTTTAAGAGCTAGGAGGAGCAAAGCTAAACTAGTAGCAGCTTTAAGACAAAAAATAATTGTTTTTCATACAGTGCATAATTTAAACTGAATTATGCCACAAGATTTTATATTAATTCAAGAAAAAGCTAGCTTAATTGTTACAATTAAAATCCATTGGAAGTGAGTAAACACTAATATGGCCCACAGGAAATGGCTAAGTTGAGTGAAGCCTGGAGTGCAGACCCAGAGAAGTATCCTTGTGTGCCTGCCCTGTTTTGCATTCTTTTCTTCTGTACCTGCTACTGTCTGCGGTTATAAACTGAATGATGGACTTAGACTTTGTGCCTGATCCAAAGCAGCTACTCCGATGTTTTTAGACAAACTATAAGTTAGTTTGCTATAAAGTAGGTATTCCTTACCAATGGCTTTCTGAGAAAAGTTCTTGGAAGCAATACACTCTTGGTGCTCATCTCAAGAGGAATATCTGCTTTTTAGTTACTCCTCTGCTCTCGGAGTGAAAGACGTGTAAAACAATCTGGAATTACTAGTTAAATATTCAGGTAGTATTGGAAATATGCAATACAGGGTTGTTTTTATGAAAACACATTAAAACTTGTAGTCAGTATTAAATACATCAGTTTTCATTGTCAAAAAAATTTGAAAATATTCTCAAAAGTCAAGAGAGAAATAATAGAATTTTCTGAGTGTCTCACAGGCAACAGTAACTGTATTTTTCATTTATTTTGCAGAATAAAGATCCCAAAATGTCCCGAGTTGCACTGGAATCTTTGTATAGGTTATTGTGGGTTTATGTTATTAGAATAAAATGTGAAAGCAACACTGTAACTCAAAGGTAAGTTCATTATGCAAAGGATTTCAAGCTATTGATTGGTGGGGTTTTTTCCCCCTTAGTGATATCAGAAGAGATCTTGAAGCCAGCTCAGGGATGGTCTGGTCAGGTAAAGAGGGGAACAAAGACTTCATCTTAATAGAGAAACCCCAAAAAAACTTGATTACTTTGTCGAGCAGAAAGAACAGAGTCTGCAATGGTCTTTGCAGGGATATGCAGGGATAGAAGAGAGCAGAGAGATAAGAAGCAGGAAATTTATTAAAGTTAAAAGGCACTAATGGTACCAGAACAAATAGGATATGAAGTGGCCATCACTAAGTATGGACTGAAAATGAAAAGGTTTTCTTTATAAATTAGCATCATAAGAATTTCGAATAGCCATTCAGTTTTTGCCCCTCCTCCTGACTAACTAGTTTAAAGCAGGATCTTGGTCACTTCATAAATGAACCTGTGATACTGCTGCCTGTGACAGTAGAGGGCTGTACTTTCTGTAGGTGATCCTACCTGTCATATGCTTCTGTATTATTTAGTAGCAACCCCCCCACACTCTTCCAGATTTGAACTGTAACATCTATGCCATTATAAAGAGTTATTTTTAAAAGTTTTTTTATTTATTTTTGTTTCTAAATTATTGCAGCCGTCTCATGAGCATTGTATCAGCACTTTTTCCAAAAGGATCACGTAGTGTGGTCCCACGAGACACACCTCTGAATATATTTGTGAAGATTATTCAGTTCATTGCTCAGGTAAGAATATGTCTAGGTAGAGCTATAAGAATAGGATGAACATTATTTGGAAGAAATGTAAATTTAAGGTTAGTTTTTGAAATATTTGCACTGAATTACTGGTCTGATATCTTGAATAGAATTTCCCCAAATATGTATAACAAATGACTTATTCTGTTTCTACTAGTGGCAAAATTATTTTACTTAAACTTCGATAACTGTTGTGTATGAACATTATGATTATTAATATTTACATTTGTATTGCACTGTTGTGTGTGTGTATATATATTAAAAATACACTAATATGATTAGTATATTCCATTATAATATTTTTATAATGGACAAAGCATTCGAACAGTAATATCCACTTATATTTAGCGTGGAGACTAGCCTCTGTAGACAGGAAAAATATGCAATGCATGCAGTAGTGTGTAGTTAGTATTGCATTATGATTTGTATTATTTTAGGTGCTTCTGTTGTCTTAATATCAAAATGCAGGATGTGATCTCACAAGATAAACTCTCATTCATTTATAACCTTATAGATTAGAGACATGTTTTCCTGTCTTACAGATAGTTTGTCTGTGTTTCAGCTTCCAAAATGATTTGCTTCTGGTCATACAGAGATGAGGCAGGACACACAACCCTTCACTGTCTATGCGTGTTTCCTAGGGCTCCTCTTTTTATCACTAATTTTTAGTTATCTAAAACAGTTCAGCTCATTTGTAGAAAAGTGTTTGACCTGGGCAGAATTGTCTGGGAATTTTTTCAGGAGAAATGGTTCAACCATATGAGGGAATGAGCTGTGTTGAATTGTACTATATTTTAAAAAGAACATTAAGTCATAAGAATAAATAGGAAAAAAGGAATATTTTAAAACTTTTTTATTTTTATTTCTTTAAACTTTTAAGACATGATACCGAGCACCTGTGCAAAGCCAAGAAATTAACCTATGCATATTAACAGAAAAGACATGATCATATCAATCTATTTTCCTTTATAGGAACGTTTGGATTTTGCGATGAAAGAAATAATATTTGATCTTCTTAGTGTTGGAAAATCACCTAAAACTTTCACTATTAATCCAGAGGTAAAAAAAGCTCATTACTCGCATGCAGCGAGAATAGGGCATTGGGGGATTTTCTGGGGGGAAGTGGTTAACTATTTTTGAGCCGGGATGAAAGCAGATTAATGAGTATCTGAAGGGGTGTTCTGCTGAAACTAAAGAAGTAATTGTAGTTATGCACAATTGCTGTTTCGTTTCTGGTGAGTAAGGTAGTAGCATTACTACAGTTCAGACTCATTTTAACAGTAATTTCAGTAAGTATGTGTGAATTTTTGTTACAGTATAACTGTAAAGCCTTTTTTCAGGGAAGTGGTACCTAGCTCTTATGGTTCAAGACCCAATCTGACAGATGAGACTTCAAGCAATGTCTGTCTTCAGTATGTCATTCTTGGGATTCATATTAAGTCCTATAGTACTTTAGTACTATAAAATACTCGGTATATTAGCCCATGCCAAGTCAGTTAACTGGAATCAGAGTTGTGGGGAGGCACTGAAGGCTTAAACTTTATTCTTGTTATTTTCATTACCCTGATATGTAACATTTAAGTAATGCCTGTCCTATTGGAACCGTACTGCTGTCTGTTTAAAAGAGAGGAAAAATGCAATTTGTGTTTTGCCTYATCTGTGTTACTTTAATGTTATAATTTGTTTTGTTTTCTCTTTCCTTTTTCTTCCCTTTTTTGCTATTGAAGAGGATGAATATTGGCCTCAGAGTCTTCCTTGTCATAGCAGATAGCTTGCAGCAGAAAGATGGTGAACCACCGATGCCAACAACAGGAGTTGTTCTTCCCTCAGGAAATACTCTGCGTGTGAAGAAAATTTTTCTCAATAAAACGCTGACAGATGAGGAAGCAAAAGTTATAGGTATGTTGTATTCTTTTGTAAGTTGGCATTCCAATATGTGCGTATATGTTCTCAATTATTCTCAAGCAGTACATTTGTATAACTTTATTTCAATTGTTAGCGAGAATCTAATGATAGTCTGTTTTACCAGAATTGCTTTGATTCTTTAGAGAGGGCTGCTAGACAATATTGACCTTCTGGTGTCCGAGACCAAATCCATGGCTTTTTTGCGCTGCCAAATTAGCACAAAGAAGCCTGAGTGCAATGTGGTAAATAGCATGGCAATTTTTGTTCCCTTGGTGTCAGTCTAGAATGTCCCAAATGTCCCACAGCTGAAGTGGATTAAGACAATTTTGATCCCTATGCTCTATTGATCCCCTGTGGATGAGGTTGTCTTCTCTAAAGGACTGTTTCAACATGTAAAATTTAAACTAGAACTAAAATGCTCGGAATTGAGAAAACAGAAAAGCAACTAACGTTCGCTTCCTTCTTTATGTTCTTTCTGAAGGAAACTTCTGCTTTCATATAATACCTCCTACTACTCATTTAACATGCATTTCTTTTGACACTGAAAGAGTGTGTTTCATGTCATCTTTTAAGAAGAAGAAATTTGTCCTAAGCTGAATAAGTGGCAAATATTTTAATAAAAATGTGAAAATTAAATGAGAACAAATTAAAGAGGTGATCGGAACTCTTTGGCTTTTCAGGAATGTCCATATACTACCCTCAAGTCAGGAAAGCGCTAGATAGCATTCTTAGGCATTTGGACAAAGAAGTTGGGAGGCCCATGTGCATGACTAGTGTGCAGATGTCCAATAAAGAACCTGAAGACATGATTACGTATGTACTGAATTACAATATTTTCACCGTCACAGTTATGTCACATTATTTTTATTCTGTAATGTTGCACATGCCATCATTAATGCATTGCAATTGTTGGCTTTTTACTTGACTATTAAATGAATGCTAATTTCATTAATTAATGATAAACATTTTTGTTAGCTCCTTAGTTTTGACATGAAATGGAAAATATTTGTGGTGTACTGAAGTAGATTTTCCTGTTGTTCTGTTGTTTATAAACTGGTTTTGTAGGGGTGAGAGAAAACCTAAGATAGATTTGTTCAGAACTTGTATTGCTGCTATCCCAAGACTGATTCCAGATGGCATGAGCAGGACTGACCTCATTGAATTGCTTGCAAGGTAAGGGAAATGAAATTCTGCTCTTAGTGGATGTTCGTTTTTAAATGCTGTGTGTGTAGGAGTTTGTCAGTGCACTATGTAGTGTGAGTCCACTGCATACCGAATCTGTTCTTCCTATTCCTGCCTACCTTCTGCAGTTGGTCAAGTGTTGCTGGCCAGAGTAGCAGGAGGTAAATTTATCCTGAAGATCTTGCACTTATTTTTAGAAAGAATTTTTTGAAAAGTAGGAATTTATTTCTGTTGCTTTGTTTTTTGAACTTCTCTTATCTTTTTGTTACTACTATCATACTTCTTTCCCTTTTTCTTTTCTTTTTTTCTTTTTCTTCCTATTGCTAATACTGTAAATTATCATAAAGGCATTATTGTTTGACATTACCAAAATGTGAGACAGGCACTTATGGGAAACTTTTTTTCTTGTTCTCTACTAATCCTGCTTCCTTCTTCCATTTTTTTGATCCAACACTACCCATATTCTTCCATCTCTTACCTCAGTTTAAATTGAATGTGCCTTATCAGTACTGATAAGTAGTTGAGACAACTGGACAGCCAGGTGTTTGCAGGTGGGTAAACTGAGCATTCAGTGAGAATATGTAGTTGTGGTACATGCAGATAGTCTTTAGGTATCACTAGAGTGATAAACCTTCCTCTCTTTAGTTTTTTTATTTTTGATACAAGAATGGACTTGGTGCAGAAATACAGGATAGCTTTTAGCTTTGAAATTATAAATTCATTTGCATATAATGTGTTGAGTTACATATATAAAAAAGCTAGTAATAATGTGAGAGAATAAGATTTTTGTAACACTTTTTCTTCAGTGTCAAAAATCACATAAAAGGCATGAAGTATTACATAATAATACAGTACTGAATAAGTTTCTTCTACCACAGTGGGCTGAGACATATTTTTAAGTACATATGCAAAGGGKTTTTTTGCAAGTTTTTTCTCATATCTAAAGTAAAGCTGCTTTATCTGCAAAAACAATCTGTTCTTTTCARTTTTAATTTGAGGAAAACAACCTGTACATCACAGGGTAGCTGCCTACTGAGCTCTAAGGTGGTTGCTCAGATACATGCAAAGATGTGTCTATATGAAAGACTTGACCATCTCTCTTGAAAATGATTTGTTTATACTACGTTTTGTGAAGTTTTGCATTATTTTGTTGTAGTAGTAGCGCCTTCTGTTAGTAGCCAGTTTCAGATGTATTCAGTGCAGAAAATGCATCTGTGTGGAAGTATTCTATATTGTACAGTAAAGAAGGAAAAGTTAACTCCAAACTTTAATTTATAAAGGCTGGTTAAGAGTATGCCAATCTAGGGTGATGATACTAGTATTTTTTCTAAACAGGCTGACAATTCATATGGATGAAGAACTTCGTGCCTTGGCTTTCAATACTCTCCAAGCATTAATGCTTGATTTTCCAGATTGGCGGGAAGATGTTCTTTCAGGATTTGTATATTTTATTGTGCGTGAAGTGACTGATGTCCACCCAACGCTTCTTGACAATGCAGTAAAAATGTTAGTGCAGCTCATAAATCAGTGGAAACAAGCAGCCCAAATGCACAATAAAACCCAAGATTCTCAGGTATTTCTAAATAAGGTCCTTTGATGTTAAAATGTAGTTTCAATCTACATACAATTTTATTAGTAGACTTTATTGGTTTTGTTAAGTAATAAAAATTCAGCTTGCTTTCTTACAGTGCTTGAAGATTTTTAGACCTATTATTTTCAATCAGCATTTTTGCCAGAAAATTACTTTAATATTATTAAGTATTCCCTAAACACTAATTTGTGGCCACATTTTTGCTTACATCAAAAGTCATCATATGTAACTGGAAATATATTAAGTAGGAGTGGTTAAACAGAACTAGAACTAGGAAAAAAGCACCAATTTTTACAAGCAAACAGAAAGGGTTCAAATAATTTAATTTTGTACAATCCTATATGTATTACTTATTTATTTTTAATTTTGCCCTCAGTGCATCATTCTTGTGAAAAAGTGAAATAAGAAAGACTTTCTTGTGATATTTGCTTGGATTGAGTTCAGAGAGACGCTGAAAAGACAAAGTAGCTGGTATTATGCCATTCTCATAATGCAAAATTTGACTAGTTAGCCAAACAAGATCTAAGTACCTTATGATTAATTCTGCCGTTGCCAGAATGGAACTATAGCTTGGTTGTGTTTACTTTTTTCTTAATTTGCTTAACTTCTGTGATCTTTTTCTTAGCGTGGTGTATCCAATGGGGCTGCCCATACGCTTCCCCTAGAGAGGACTCTTTATTCCAGTGTATTTCACGTGGTGGAAGGCTTTGCTTTGGTCATCCTTTGCAGCACAAGGCCCGCCACCAGGAGATTAGCTGTCAGCGTTCTCAGAGAAATAAGGGCCTTGTTCACACTTCTAGAAATTTCTAAGGTAAGAGTCGATGACCCATTCTTGTGACGGCCTAATGAAACTGTTTTTCTCTTGACTTTCTTTGAGCTTTTTATGCTTTGCATTTTGTCTTTTGTAGAGTGATGATGAGTTGGCTATAGATGTGATGGACAGACTAAGTGCTACTATCCTGGAGAGTTTCATACATCTTACTGGGGCTGACCAGGTAGGAGAGTTATTATGTGAAGTTGGATGTAAGATGAGGTAATTCTGCAAAACTGTCCCAAATAAATTGTATATGTTTTAACTGATACTGTCACTATGTTCATGCTAACTTTATCAACACTTTATCACCTTAAAAAAACCAAAGCAACAAGCAAACCCAAACAAACAAACAAACAACTTTAAAAAACTTGAGGAATGTAGTGAGGCTGACACCACCATTGTACACTTTCTGATCAATAGTGTGTTGTTACGACCACCATAGACACACAGACAGCTCTATCTGTATCTGTTTTTTCTCATCTTGCTCATAGATTACAGTTTCTTTGAAGCAGAGACCACTGCCTTTTTCTGCAGCAATACAGTGTCTAACAATCGATGTGTCCTTTATCCATGATGAAAGCTATAATAACTATCGATGAGTAACAACTGAATTCCGGATTTATATATTTATCATTAACTCTTAAGTATCAAGGAGAAGCTCTTCTGATTTTAGGTTTAGGAAACAGGTTGGAATTCAGTAGTAAGGCTTTTAGAGTCTGGAATCTTTTGGAAGAATTAAGTCATCATGAGTGAAAGGGCCTTTTCTAGAATTTACTATTTCCTAATACCCAGTTCCTTCCCAAACAGCATGTTTATATAACTGTCTATATTAGAAACCTCTGTAAAAAAACCCCATAAATTAATTAATGTGTTCTGTCTATTCTAAATGTGGTTTTGACACTGATAMTTTATTTGATACTTAACAATTAAGAGATTGTTATTTAATATACATGGGTATTAAGTATAGCCTTGTTCTCTTCTTTGTGCACACAGACTACTTTACTGTACTGTCCCAGTTCAATAGATTTACAAACTCTGGCTGACTGGAATTCCTCCCCAATCAGCCATCAGTTTGATGTGGTCAGTCCATCACATATATGGATATTTGCACATGTGACTCAAGGCCAAGATCCATGGATTATAAGCCTCTCAAGTTTTATGAAACAGGAAAATCTTCCAAAACATTGCCCAACAGCTGTTAGCTATGCTTGGACGTTTGCTTATACCAGACTCCAACTGCTGTCTCCACAAGTGGATATAAAGTAAGTTAATTTCTAAAGGAAATACAATATACCATGTTGAGTATTCTTTCAAGATTTATCATCATTGTAATGTTGTTTCAGTGAGGTGACATATGCACTATTAATATCTTCTGTGGGTTTAATTCAGCTTTATATAACAAAAAATTAAAGCAGTTCTATCTGGAAAAAAGTTATCTGCTGTAAAGATTAATTAATTCATGCCTTCGGCCATACCATAGTTCAATAGATTTGACTATAAAAGCATACATTATTGATTCCGAATAATTTATTCAGAGTTTACCATCTTAACAATTTTGGAAGCAATGGCGTATACATAGTTGAAAAATAAATTCAATAGAAAAACAAAGGGAAACCTGGTAAGCTTTATTTATTATAGTGAGGTGTTTTGGGGTTTTTTTGTTGTTTGGTTTTTTTTGTTTTTTGTTTTTTCTTTTTTCTTTTTTTTTTTTTCTCTCCAATAGCAGCCCTATCAATGCGAAGAAAGTGAATGCTACTACAAGCAGTGACTCCTATATTGGACTCTGGAGAAACTACCTGATTCTTTGCTGCAGTGCAGCATCTTCTTCAAACTCCTCCACCTCCACAGGCTCTGTGAGATGTTCCCCTCCTGAGACGCTGGCGTCTACTCCTGACAGTGGTTATAGCATTGATTCAAGAGTAGGTTCTTCTATTGCTTACTGTAAATAAGTCTACATTTTACTGGAAGTAGAGGCTTCTAATAACTATCATGATTCTTAGAAACTTGTGTAGTTTGTCTGAAAACATGTTTTAGTATACATTTGTGTTTCATTTGTTTAGGATAGTGTTTCTGTTTGCTTCTCCCAATCTGTGCGGTAGAGGCTTTTCTGCTTATTTTTTTTAACACAAAATCTAATTGTGTCATGACAACGTTAACCCAAACTCAAAGTCGTATCTAGTGGTAATGAGGAAATGTTTTGTTTACCATTAAGGKTTTTTTTTGCTGTCAGTAAACTTCTGCACTCTGAGCAAATAGCCTGTCACATCAGTGACCTATACAGGCATGATGTGTCTTGTTATATTTTTCCCAACCACAGAGAGTTTTCTATCTGCCTTGCTTCACATTACCTGCAGATTTTTTTGTTGTTGTTGTTTGTTTGGGGTTTTTTGTTTCTTCTTTTGCTTCTTTTTTTCTTCTCCTTTTTGGCTTCCTGTAGAAGGTACAGTAGAGGTGAAGATAACTCATGGACTATGCAGCAGATTTTTGGCAGAAGCAGCCTATTCGCCTTGTTTGTTACCAGGATCCTTTCCCTAAATCTGAGAAACTGTAGACTGAAAGCTTTGTTCTCTTTGAGAGCCGCAATGGAGTCTAAGGAGTTGGACACCAGAAGTCTGCTTACTCTCCCTAAGGAGGGCAGATACAGTAAACATGCAAAGCATCCGTTTATCGTGTTGAGCCGCTCATTGTCACCTGACAACGAAAAATCAATTATACAAGGAATGGAGAAGTAGTTAATACTACTTTACTATTTCAGAAAGTCTTTTTCTGCATCAAAGATCAAAAATTTTGTTTTTATCATTTTAAGTCACTGATAAGTGTGAGAAGACTGTAAAATTACAGATGTTTTAATGTCACACCACGGGATCATTTGGTAACTACTTCATTTTGGTTTATTCTGGTTTTCTTCTTAGATTATTGGCATTCCATCCCCTTCCTCCCTGTTTAAGCAAGTAGTTCCAATGATGCGCTCTGAGAGCATGGAAATTACAGAATCCCTTGTGCTGGGACTTGGCAGGACCAACCCAGGAGCTTTTAGGTAACCCTTGTGTTTCATCTGTTTTTACGCTTACTGATTACAAAGCTGGGGAATGAGAGCTCAGAAGAAAAGGTTTGCTTTTTCTTCTTTTAAGAATTTTAAAAAAGCTGTGGAAACCGACTACCATCGTCTTTTCTAGCATTTAGTGGTGTGATAAAGATTATTAGAGGTTGAAATAATTTTATGTAGAGGTCCTGTCTGCATAAAGAAAAAGAAGTTAGTTGAAACAATAAACAGCTGCCTTTTATTGATATTAAAGACTGCCCTTATATGAAAGAACAGAGCATGTGGACTATTAACATTTGAAATGTTAATTATAATCATGTTTGTAAGAGTTAATAAACTCTCCTTATTGGTATTGCCAACAAACGTAAGTTTCTGAGCTTTTTTTGTGTAGGAGATTCATGATAACTGGATTCTAAAAAGAGATTTTTGGATCAAGCTGAAAAAAATACCAGTTACAATTGTTTTCTGACTAGTGCTGAAGCTTCTGAAATCTGTGGCACATCCCTCTCTCCGCCTTTTCTTTTTTTTTCTGAGTAAACTTCCTGTAACTTCATAGCTAATACACCTTTCCCATACATTGTACCGATGGCAAGTCCATGTGGATTAGTTTGGGTGCTGGTAACTGTGATCTTTAGCAGAACTAAATCTGCGCCAAGTCACTTGTTCTGTCAATTTGATTTCATACATCATGTTCAACATATTTGGATTCAGCTCATAATCCAAAACTTTTGTTTACCCTATTGTGACAATTCTTTATATAAATGTCGAATACAAAAAGGTCTATCTAGCCATCATGGCATTCCTACCTCAACTGAAATTTACTTTTCTTCAGATCCTAATGTACTCTACTGTCAATGTGTAGTACAAATCCACGGAGGTGAAAAGGCAGCTCTATGCCAGGAAGCCATGAGTTTAAAATGTACCTCTATGTTACTGTCCTCAACTGACAACTCTCTCTTTATGGAGGATGGGTGAAGAGGGAGAACATCTGAGGGGAAGAAAACTTCCTGGGAAGGCCAGTGCTCAGCAACAGATGTTCTCTGACAGCAGCCAACCTCTTATAATGGAAATTTATGCATGCTATAACAACCATAACTCTGCTTCTGCAGAAGAAACCAGGGTTCGCTAACACTCTTGGTTTTGACTGAGATGCTTCTTCTCTCCAATCACTTGTGTTCCACATTATGGCAGATGAGGAGCCAAAAATGTGTTTGAAACCATAAGGCGAAGTCCTCAGTTATAGTATTCTGTTCTACTCCTTTGATAATCTTCTAATTGTATATTGTACCTGACTTTACTTTCCTACCAGGAGTAACCTAAGACTTTGTCCCATGACCCTGAAGATCTACCAGACAGTTTAAATCATAATTGTGCTCTACAAGTCTAGAAAATGCTTTTAGAAAGGATTTCACCAGAAATCCTTGTTTTCTAAATTAGAAACAATTCATTCAGCAGACTTAAAAAAAATATATCTGATTCTCATCAGTCTTCTAATTTCTTTGTTCTGAATTATACGTTTTGTTTCTGATGATTAGCTTTTTTCCTCTGTCCAATGTGCATACTCACACCCGTTGCTAACTTTAGCCCGTCCTTCACCATTGCAGCTCTCCACTGATTTGTTGTTTTGGTTTTGTTTTTTTCATCACTTGGTATGTATTACTCAGGAACTCTTTTCATTATAGATTATATGTATATGCTGGCCACTTAAACTTGCTAGAATATTCTTTCTCTCTTCCATTTTCTGTTACTGATCACATGAACTTGTCTAGGTGTCTCTTGCTCTCCATTAGAAGCTGACACTTTACTATGTTTTTTGCACAAAAAAAGCTTCTTCCAAATTCTTTTGTTTTCTACTTTTGAAAGAAAGTATAAAACAATCCCTAACCATGCTTAATTCTCTTGTAATTCAGCGCATTGTAAAAGTTTGTGCAGCTTTCTGATCATCTGGACCCATTCTCTGAAGGAGGACCTTTTAGTGATGTAGCAGAGGAGTCACTCATTTACCAAAACTTGAAGTGGTTTATGCTTTTGATATGTCTGAAATACAATAGCACAGGAAATAGAAAAAAGTGTCACACTCCAACAAATCTAAAGTGGAGGTGGTAGTTACTATGTTAACAAAGTAAAAACAGTATGTTTTACCTTAGTATTTTGTCTGCATAGATCCATACTACTGATCTCCTTCCCCTTTCTCTGCCCCCTTTTTGGAGTCGTAAGAGAGTCTCAGTTTGGCAGAAGGAACTGAGTAGTGACAAAGACTGCAGAGTTTCAGAACAAATAGGGAATGTAACCACAGCATCAAAGCATGTTGCTTTTCAGTTTTCATAGAGACTAGTCTGACTTCTGTCAGCATAGTGATATTGGCCTTAAAGAAACAATCTTTATTAGCAACTAAATGCATCATGACAACTGAAAGAGCATTGCATGATAAGCTGCCCACATTTTTTTTTTCCTAATAGTATCTATTTGCACCATAAGGCTTTGTTAAACCCTGAATATGAAAATAAATGAAAATCATCTGTGACAGAAATATGCCATAATACTTGGTAAATGCAAATTTAGTGGTAATTATTGAGACATCTGTTTGATAGTCTGTCTTTAAATTAGGWAAATATCTTTCTAGGAAGCATCACTCTTAAATGCTGATTTATTTCAGAAAGCTACACATAAAGAAGGAAAACCTGAGGGTGTTTTAAGTTATATTGTACTAGTTGCTGCGAAACACCTTTCAGTTGAGATTTTAATTTAATGATTGTTTCTATCCTTTTAATTCTTTTATTTTAATTCAGGGAACTAATAGAAGAATTACATCCTATAATTAAGGAAGCACTTGAAAGAAGGCCAGAGGTAATTAGATGTTTTATGCTAAATTCAGTACACAGTTTTAACTATCTTCTCACAAATGGTAGTAAAGAAATGTTAGTCATGTTCTTTAATTTCTGCACCTAAAAACTGTCAGTATACCAGATAAAAAGGTGAGATGTTACTTTTTAAAATGATTATGAGGTGTGTACATTAGAAGAGCTTGGTGTTCGTTTTTGAGCTCTGTATTATTCCTGTATCAAAGAGGTTTTGTTTCAAATGATGAAAAAATTACTGTAACCTTTTTCACATTCTTTTAATTCCTTTTACCTAAGCATAGTTTTACACAGTTGTTACTTCATTGCATCATCAGTAACATGCCCACAATTAATAGTACCTAAGGCATAGATTTGAGTTCTACTGTCTACCAACTTTGTTTATTTTTTTTAAATGAAAAAGACTGTAAACTCACCTGACTGCTATGACTAAAAGTTTTCTGACGGAGAACATGTTCTACAGCAGGGTTTAGGAGCCTCAGTAGGTATTCATAGAAATAATAATCTCTGCAAACACAAACTCAGAGATGATTACTCAGTATTTTTTGTGGTAACTGTCATATTCTTATTTGTACTTAAATAAAAATTTGTTACTGATGATGGAAAGGAACATCACTTCTGTTCAAAAATGTTACTGCGCTATAGCGTGTTTTGTCGGTCTTGCATGCAAATATGTAGAAAAATTGGCATTTGTACTTCAGTTCATCATTTAATATGTTACACTTTGCGACAGGAGACTGATAAAAAACATATTATTTTGTTAATAAGTGTAATAGCAAACCTAGTACATCTCGGAGTTGCAACAGGGAAAAAATTTGTTCACTGTCTGGTTTATTAAAATTGCTAGTAATTTTGGTAACTCATCTTAAAAGGTTGGCACCTCTTGGTAATTGATGCCAGTAGTAGTACAAGTATAATAATGCTTTTATATGCCATGCTGGTTTTATACTTAGTTTTTCCTCTGCTTCATTTAATTTTGTGTTTCCTCTGTTGAATAGAACATGAAACGGCGCAGGCGTCGAGATATTTTACGAGTACAACTAGTACGAATATTTGAACTGTTGGCAGATGCTGGTGTCATTAGTCACAGGTAGAGGCAGCACTGATGAGATGATGTTGTTTATGCTTCTGAATTAAGTCACTAGTATTCTTACGACCCAGTATAACAAACATGCAAAATTCTTCAGTGAGTTTTAGTATACCACTAAATAAATAGACGTGATTTTATAAAAGTTGGAATTTTGCTGGCTTTCTAATCCCTCCCTGCCCCATGCTTTTTGTCGCAGTGGTCTGTGTTTTATTTAAAATGCTACTATTCTCTGGGACATTGCTTTGAACAAGCATTGTGTCATGTTCCTTTTTGTTCGTGTCTGTTCAAACATCGCACCAGTTACTCGAATCAGAAAACGCAAGTTACAACTATTCGATAATCAGTCTGGAATTCTTTGTCACCTGGAGTCCTGATGCTAGTCAGCATGTCCTATGCAGAGAATGCTACTGCTCATTAATATTGGACCCTTTTCTTTCTGAGGGAGGCAGAATGTTAACTGGGTTGTTTTTTTTCCTCAGTTTACCCTACTTGTGTAGTAGGGACATTTTGAAAGAAGACTTAAAATTCTGGCATATGTTTTGCAAGTCTCTTATTATTTGTTTTCTATGTGGGTGGAATTGGATAATAGCAAGCAGGCTAGGAGATGGTTAGGCTAGCTCCTCCCATTCTGGTATACAATGATACTTAAATATTTATTTGTCAACTGTAGCAATGTAATCAGTGTGAAATTCTCAATCTTGAAGCAAGCTACTACAGCATATTTCAGAATGTTGCCTCAGAAGCATTGCTAAAATGCCTTTCTTCATTTCGGCATGCTGATTTTTCAGAGTGCAGCTGTTAAAATTGTACTCTACCTTCTTGTCTTTTAAGGTACTCACTGGTGTTTAATTAGCGTATGTAAAATATCCCCTAACCACGGTCTGCACCCTGGAACTTTGCCAGCTTTTCTCTCTGAGGCCAGTCTGACTCTGTGGTAGAAGCTAGCAAGCAATTAAGAGCTACCATAAAGCTCCTCATCTTGCCTTTGGTGTGCAAGGCATGCTTTTTAGTTGTCTTCAGTACAAATGTGGAAAGATGATGGAGGGAGCTGAGAGGAAAGGAATTGTGCTAGCAGATCTAACAATCTATCTAACAATTGTTTTTCAAAAGAGGGCAGGTTTGAATCACATGCAGTCTTTAATCTCCTTATTTGGTTTAGTACTGACGTCTAGTCAGATGCTAAAGCAATGAAGATGGATGAATATATAAAATGAATAAATTGCTTTCATCTGCTAACAGTCAATAGCATGTCATGAAGTACTGAACATCTTGACTGACTCCAAAAAATCGGTGTGTAATATAGACATCTATAGTCAAGCAGTAGTAATTTTTCTTTTTCTGGTTTACAAATTGTCCCCAGTATAAGAACTAATTCTGTGGAAGGATGAGTGACTTCTGATAGTGAGGCTCGATTGCTAGTTTGCTTTCACTGGAGCTTTTTATTTAACACTGAAATAGAAGCTGGGTGAAGAAATACTTTAAATATTTGCAGTGAGGAGGTTGTAGGGTTTTTTAAGAGAAAAAATAATCGTTGTATGTATTTATCATACTATTTGATTTTTATTTTTTAAGTGCAAGTGGTGGCCTTGATAATGAAACACATTCCCTCAACAACACTTTACTTGAGTATGTCGATCTAACGAGACAACTCCTAGAAGCAGAAAATGAAAAGGATTCTGATACATTGAAAGATATCCGATGCCATTTTAGTGCCTTAGTGGCAAATATCATTCAAAATGTTCCAGGTATGTAAAAATGCTTTAATAACTTCTGATAACTGTCTTTAATATGCAGTGCATTTAAAAAAAACCAAAAACAAACACAAAACTGAACAAAAACTAAACAAACAAAAATCCACTTTTTCTCTGAAGTTTGTGTACTTTCATAAAAATAGTTTATGCCATCAGTTTTGTATGTAACTTCAGCAGCATGAGTTTTTAAGGGGGATTTTTGGTACTGTTTGGAAGTATACAATTAATTTTCTTATTTAGCAAAAGTCTTGTTGGTTGGCAGCACGTTTAAATTTTCTAGACTAATAAATAGCTTATTCTTGTATGGTAGTGGAATTAAACAGGACCATAGTAAACCTACATCCAGCTATTATGATGTTGAAATAACGTGTCTTTACTTTGATTTTTCCTTTTATATTCATTGTTTGGGTCTGTTACTCTTTTACGTACTTTATTTTAAAGAATGACAAGAGTGTGTCTAACTGTGTGCTTTTCTTAACAGTACACCAGAGAAGAAGTGTCTTTCCACAGCAGAGTCTACGCCACAGTCTATTTATGTTGTTCAGTCATTGGGCAGGTCCTTTCAGTATCATGTTTACTCCCCTGGACAGATACAGTGATAGGAACATGCGAATAAACAGACACCAATACTGTGCATTAAAGGTATTTTAGCACTTTTTGAATTTTGGAAATAGATTGTTATGTTGACTTTTCTAATGCAAATTTAACATTTGGGCTTTTTGGATGTGGTTTTCACATTCTTGTTGCCATTCATGACTTAGTTATTTTTCTCTTCTGCCTACATGTAAATTTATAACAGTTCGGCTTTTTCCATACTGTAAACTATCGCACTTGCTATAGGAATTTCTTAAAATTACTACTAAAGGTTCATTTCCCATGACTTTAGTCCTCAGTTGCCTAAGGAGAAAGGCTTTCATGTAAAAGTACATTAACAATCCAACTGACATATTAACTCTTACATATGTCAGCATTTCAGTATTGACAGTTCCTTGTATTTGGGAGTTGAGAAAAATGCGATTTGATAGTTTCTTGAATAAGATGTTAAACAGGTTTTTATTAGCCTTTCTCCCTTGACTGAATAGAAGTTAGTTTTCTGGTATTTTAATGGACTTGGTAAAAGCACTTCCTGTAGCTGAGTTATTAAAATGTAGTGTTTTTCAATTACTTTCTAAAGGCTATGTCTGCTGTACTGTGTTGTGGCCCTGTTGCAGATAACGTCGGGCTCTCATCTGATGGCTATTTATACAAATGGCTGGATAATATTTTGGATTCACAAGACAAAAAGGTAATACAAGCAATGTCAACATTGGTTTGCAACTATCAGTGTCTTCAACATAGACTTTTGCGGTCAGATTGGCCTAAATGCTTTAGAGTGGCTTAAGCTCAAAGCTGTTTTAGTAGTGCATATTTTTGCACTGTCCTTAATATGTGTATTCACCCTGTTGTGGGAGGCAGTCCCTAATCACAGCCTAAGAACAGACAAAACCGAATGAAAAAGGAAAGGGCAAGGAGTGAAACATTGTGTATTGTTTATAAATTAATCAGATAGGTTAAGTTGTAGTAATAAGCAGATCTTTTAAAAATTTAAAGGACACAAAATTTTGATCATGAACTCTTGTGAGACTGTAGAGTCCACTGGGGGTCCTGCGGAGTTACAAATACCAAGCTTTATATCTAAACAGTAAGGCAAGCTAAACACTAATGCACGCAGCATGGGCAGGAGCCGGAAGCCATCGTGCAGCAGGATAGCTATGACTTAGTTGCCATCACAGAAACATGGTRGGATGACTCTCATGACTGGAGTGCTGCGATGGATGGCTATAAGCTCTTCAGAAGGGATAGGCGAGGAAGGAGAGGCGGTGGGGTGGCTCTGTATGTTAGGGAGTATTTTGATAGTACAGAGCTCGACGACTGTGAAGATCAGGTCGAGTGCTTATGTGTAAGGATGAGGGGGAAGGCCAACAAGGCAGATTTCCTGCTGGGAGTCTGTTATAGACCACCCAACCAGGATGAAGAGGCAGATGAAGCGTTCTGCAAGCGGCTGGCAGAAGTCTTGCAATTGCCAGCCCTTATCCTCATGGGGGACTTCAACTTACCTGACGTCTGCTGGAAATACAACACAGCAGAGAGGAAACAGTTTAGGAGGTTCCTGGAGTGTATGGAAGATAGCTTCCTCAAGCAGCTGGTAAGTGAGCCTACCAGGGGAGGTACCTTGCTTGACCTGCTGTTTACCAATAGAGAAGGACTGGTGGGAGATGTGGTGGTCGGAGGCCGTCGTGGACTTAGCGACCATGAAATTATAAGAGTTCTCGATTCTTGGTGAAGGAGGGTGGTCAGCAAAACCGCTACCATGGACTTCTGGAGGATGGACTTTGGCCTGTTCAAGACACTGGTTGAGAGAGTCTCTTGGGAGGTGGTCCTGAAGGGCAGAGGGGTCCAGGAAGGCTGGACGTTCTTCAAGGAGGAAGTCTTAAAGGCGCAGGAGCAGGCTATCCCCATGTGCCGCAAGAAGAGCTGGCAAGGAAGAYGACTGGCCTGGCTGAACAGGGAGGTTTTGCTGGGACTCAGGGAAAAAAGGAGAGTCTACCGCTGTTGGAAGAAGGGGCAGGCAACTCAAGAAGAGTACAGGGATCTCGTTAGGTCATGCAGAGAGAAAATTAGAATGGCAAAAGCCCGGCTAGAACTCAATCTGGCCACTGTCGTAAGAGACAACAAAAATGTTTTTACAAGTATATTAATGACAAAAAGAGAGCCAAAGAGAATCTCCATCTTTTATTGGATGTGGGGGGGAACATTGCCACCAAGGATGGGGAAAAGGCTGAGGTACTTAATGCCTTCTTTGCCTCAGTCTTTAATAGTCAGACCAGCGATTCTCAGGGTATTCAGCCCCCTGAGCTGGAAGACAGGGATGGAGAGCAGAATACACCCCCCATAATCCAAGAGGAAGTGGTTAACGACCTACTGTGCCACCTGGACACTCACAAGTCTATGGGGCCAGATGGGATCCACCCRAGAGTACTGAGGGAGGTGGTGGAGGAGCTTGCCAAGCCACTCTCCATCATTTATCAGCGGAACTGGCTAACGGGGGAGGTCCCGGATGACTGGAGGCTTGCCAATGTGACGCCCATCTACAAGAACGGCTGGAAGGAGGATCCAGGGAACTACAGGCCTGTCAGCCTGACCTCAGTACCGGGGAAGATTATGGAGAGGTTCATCTTGAGGGCGCTCACAAGGCATGTGCAGGACAACCAGGGGATTGGGCCCAGCCAGCACGGGTTCATGAAAGGCAGGTCCTGCTTGACCAACCTGATCTCCTTCTACGACCAGGTGACCCGCCTAGTGGATGAGGGGAAGGCTGTGGATGTGGTCTGCCTGGACTTTAGTAAAGCCTTTGACACTGTCTCCCACAGCATCCTCCTAGAGAAGCTGGCGGCTCATGGCTTGGACAGGTGTACTMTTCGCTGGGTAAAAAACTGGCTGGACGGCCGAGCCCAGAGAGTTGTGGTGAATGGAGTTAAATCCAGTTGGCGGCCGGTCACGAGTGGTGTTCCCCAGGGCTCAGCTTTGCAGACGGTCTTGTTTAACATCTTTATCAATGATCTGGACGAAGGGATTGGATGCTCCCTCAATAAGTTTGCAGATGACACCAAGTTAGGCGGGAGTGTTGATCTGCCTGAGGGTAGGAAGGCTCTGCAGAGGGGTCTGGACAGGCTGGATCGATGGGCCGAGGCCAATTGTGTGAGGTTCAACAAGACCAAGTGCTGGGTCCTGCACTTGGGTCACAACAACCCCAGGCAACGCTACAGGCTTGGGGAGGAGTGGCTGGAAAGCTGCCTGGTGGAAAAGGACCCGGACCCCCTGGCTGACAGCTGGCTGAACATGAGCTGGCAGTGTGCCCAGGTGGCCAAGAAGGCCAACAGCATCCTGGCTTGTATCAGGAATAGTGTGGCCAGCAGGCGTAGGGAGGTGATCGTGCCCCTGTACTCGGCACTGGTGAGGCCGCACGTCGAATACTGTGTTCAGTTTTGGGCCCCTCACTACAAGAAGGACATTGAGGTGCTGGAGCGTGCCCAGAAAAGGGCAACAAAGCTGGTGAAGGGTCTGGAGAACAAGTTTTATGAGGAGCGGCTGAGGGAGCTGGGGTTGTTTAGCCTGGAGAAGAGGAGGCTGAGGGGAGACCTTATCGCTCTCTACAACTACCTGAAAGGAGGCTGTAGAGAGGTGGGTGTTGGTCTCTTCTCCCAAGTAACTAGCAAAAGGACAAGGGGAAATGTCCTCAAGTTGTGCCAGGGKAGGTTTAGATTGGRCATTAGGAACAATTTCTTCACCAAAAGGGTTGTCAACCATTGGAACAGGCTGTCCAGGGAAGTGGTGGGGTCACCAACACTGGAGACATTCAAAAAACATGTAGATGTGGCACTTTGGGACATGGTTTAGTGGGCATGGTAGTGTTGGGTTGACGGTTGGACTTGATGATCTTAGAGTCTTAATGATTCTATGATTCTAAGCTTTAGATTTAAAAGATTCGGCCTCCATGGCACTAATACTATGACTACATAAAAATACAGCTGCTGTGGKCTACTTTGATCCAAGATAACAGGCAAGTCCTTGTGTAGGGCTGTCCCTTGTGTCCCATTGGAATTCCTGCATATGTTTAAGTGTTTTTCTGTATCTGATGCTTTCAGGTCAGTGTTCAGCTTGTAGTAAGTGAAAATAGTAAATAGCTCAAGGTGGCCTTGGAACTGAGGAAAAAAAAGTAGTCAGTAGAGCTATGTAGTTATTTGCTTCAATAATTTATGACTCTCTGTGCAAGTTGAACATTAAACAATTTGATAGAATTACCTGTTGCTATTTTAAGCTGTGGTCTCATTGTGTTTAGGTGGAACAAATTTTGTGTATTGCAGTCTTTTTATGGTTTTGGTTTGGTTTTTTTGTTTTGTTTTGTTTTGTTTGTTTGTTTTTGGTTTTTTGTTTTGTTTTGTTTTAATTAAATATCTATTTCCCTTTTTTATGCCATTTTTGTAAGTTAGTCTTTTTTTCTATATTTATAAATAGATATTGCTTCTTTTCTGGAATACAGGTTCACCAGCTAGGCTGTGAGGCAGTCATGCTGCTCTTGGAACTCAACCCTGACCAGAGTAACCTCATGTACTGGGCCGTAGACCGGTGTTACACAGGTTCCAAGCGGGTAGCAGCTGGCTGTTTTAAAGCCATAGCCAGCGTGTTCCAAAACAGGTACTACAGCATTTTTCAAAACTTTAAACTTTCCTTTTCAAAGTGTTCTTTCATGCAGAACTGGGTTTCTTCCTCCCTCAAAGAGAAAAGATCACCCCTGTTTGTGTGTGTGTTACTAGAGAAACTTTTCAAAATGTCATGTTATCCCATACCATATCCCCTGTAAATTAAACTTTAATAAATTCAAATTTTAAAAAATCAAATGTAATTTTACTTATTTCACAATTGAAATTTTTCCCTAGGGATTACCAGTGTGATACAGTGACCCTCCTGAATCTGATACTATTTAAAGCAGCTGATTCTACTAGGGCTATCTATGAAGTTGCTATGCAACTATTACAGGTTTGTAAGCTAATTTTGATTTTATTTTTTTTTTAAATAAGAATTGTCCCTGTGCATTTAAAGCAAAAAATCTGTTGTTACTTGGTTGTCCCTTCAGTAATTAAATATAATGTATATATTTTTTTTCCTCTCTGTTTAGTGCATAGTTAGGCCATATCCTTACTTGGCACAAATAGACTTCAGTGGAAGTGTGTCTGTTTTCATGAACTGAGCACTCAAGACTTGTATTTTCATAATATCTGCTTTTTCAAGAGACAAAACCAAAATGAAGATTCTTCTGGTTTGGCCCTGAAACAGAGTTGTATATAGGTCCATCTGTCCAAAAGCACCTCAGAGAGAAGTATAGTGCTTCCTGTCCCTCTGCTCTGTCTGCTGGGGTAGCAGTCAGGTTTCTGATTTTTGCATTAATACCAAACATTTTTTCATCCATCTGTGTGGAGAGATGATAGTGAAAATCTTGTTAGCCATTTAATTTACTTTTGTATATTCCTTTCCAAGGTCATTAGGGGTAAGCTTAATCTTACAAGCAGCATTAGTGTTTAAAAATAAATAAATAAATTATCTGTGCTGCTTGTGGCTCAGACCACAAGTCTTGGAGGTTTTTTCAAAGGTTATTTTTGTAAAGTCCCCACTGAAGTCACACCCCTGTTGATGTGTCAGCACTCACACCATCCTCCCTTTCAGCCCCATCTTTCTTCTCAAGTGAACATCACTGCTTAAGATCAGCCAAAACTGACTTTTTAAAGTATCAAACTGCTTTAGCCTCCTGCTGCATCTCTGCCACATCAAAGATTACATTGCTCCTATCCATGTCTCACAGATGAGCAGAAATTGATATTGTTTGGAAATACAAGTGTTCAATATTATTTCATGTTTTGTTATAGAGAGATTTATATTTAATGCGGTATTTTTTGAAAGCAGATTTCTGAAATTTATTGCGGGAAACTCATCAAGTAGAGTGAGTCTTAGCTAGTCTTCTATGAAATTACCACAGCATTGGTGAATACTGTAGATGTATGGAGATCTGCACAGATGGGAAACATTAAATGAGAATAGATACATGAATTAGAAAGGTGATTTTTATATAAAGATTTCCATTGTAGCTCTATATTTAGCTTCAAATTCTGAACATTACTGTTGCAGATCTTGGAACCAAAGATGTTCCGTTATGCTCACAAACTGGAAGTTCAGCGGACGGATGGGGTTTTGAGTCAGCCTTCTCCTTTACCACATCTGTATTCTGTGTCGTATTATCAACTGTCAGAAGAATTAGCAAGGACTTATCCTGAATTAACACTTGCTATCTTCTCAGGTATGGTTTTAAAACAAAACAAAAAACTTCATCAGGTCAAAAGCATTGTACAAAATGTGTAATTCTTATTTTTCAATAATTAATTTATATGTAATTCACTAAAATCAGGACAACAAGATATCATAATGAATGGAGAAAATGGAATTTACTGAGTGACAATTTTTGTTTACTTGTATTTGAAATATATTCAAGAGGAAACAACATGAATCAAAGATACTTTTACTGACTTTCTAATAGCCATGAAAAATCACGTTAGAGAAATAATTTGCAGTTGTTTTTTAAAATTATTCTTCTATTGTTCTTTCTAGTGTTTTCTTGTTTACTGTAGATTGTTTAAAAATACTATTCTATAGCATTTTTAAACAGCTGCAGAATAATAACCTCTCACATCAATTAAAAAAACTACGAGGACTAATAGGAGGAAGAAAAAATTTTAAGTGCTTTTTTGCCAAAGTTGGTACATTTTTACATGCTCTAGGTTTTCACTTCCCTCCTGCAATTAGAGGAATATGTGTGTACGAATATGGTTTCTTCAATATACTGTTTGTCGGCAGTGTCTTCAATTAGCTCTACTGAAGACTGCGGACTTTATCATTATGAAATAGCAGTAGTCAGCTAAACAAAAAAATTATGTCTGTATCAGCATTACTTTATATCAGTATGGTCTACTGTGCTCATGGTTGTTTTTGTTATTACCAAAACAATTCTTATTATTGATTTGCAATTCATGTATGTACCTAATTTTTGAATGACAGAAGTAAGTCAGAGAATCCAAACGGCTCACCCAGCTGGGAGACAGGTGATGCTGCATTATCTGCTGCCATGGATGAACAATATTGAGTTGGTAGACTTGAAACCTTTGCCAACCATTCGTCGGCAAGATGAAGATGAAGAAGATTCCTTGAAAGACAGAGAAGTAATGGTGAACAGTAGACGATGGCTACGAGGAGAAGGCTGGGGATCACCACAGGCTACAGCTATGGTTCTGAACAATCTGATGTATATGACTGCAAAGGTAAAACTAATTACTTAAGTGCTCCATCTTGTTCCAGTGGATTGTTGTGTTTAGGGTGCGAGAAAATACTGTTCAGAGATACTGTGTAACCAAACTTTCAAGAGTTATTGTTCATATTTGTTGAGTTGCTTATGTATACCCAAACTATACGATAAAGTTTTGAGGTGTTACAAGAAATACCTAATATGTAATATAAATGTAATAGTCATTGTTATATATAGTAACAGTATATAACTGTTGTTTTGCAGTATAGATGACTAGCTGGATAGATAACACCAAGTCGCCTGTATACCTATGATCTCAAAGTGGAGTTTTGGAACTGATCTTTTTGCCAGAGGCTGATAGACCCTCCTCCTTTCTGTGATAGCTACTTCCAACAGAGAAAAAGTATTGGTCAAATGCAGTGCTCCTGCCAATTTTTGATATCTTTGAATCCTACTGATAATAGATCATGTTTTAAGCTACAAATTAAAAACTCTTGGCAGCCTGTGGTCCGTGGAATTTTATTCAGGATTGTCAGCAACTGGGAGAAAGGGAAATTTCTGCTAAATTTAGATAGTTTTTTTATTTATATGTAAATAAGTATATAAAAATAGAAATAAATTCACATAAATATTTGTGTATTTATGTAATGTATAAAAGTATATATTATATATAAATAAAATACATAATATATACAGGTATGTTTAGATATATTTTTATATATTTATAGCTATGAAAGAAAATAGTTATTTCCAGAATGTGTTTCTAAAAATGAATGTATATGAAAGCTTCATTCTGGAATGTTAAAAAGGCAACAGCTTCTTACAGATTTATGTCTCCTTTTTCTAGAGCCTGTCCCACTTGGTCAATACAGATCACTTTCAAATACAATGTTTTCAGGAGAGATATTTATTTTGTTTTCTAGTATGGTGATGAAGTGGCTTGGTCAGAGATAGAAAATGTGTGGACTACTTTGGCAGACAGCTGGCCAAAAAATCTGAAAATAATTTTGCACTTCTTGATCAGCATCTGTGGAGTGAACAGTGAACCCAGCCTTTTGCCTTATGTGAGTATGTGATATGTCTCTCCTTAGTGCTATTGCTATTTTAAAAATTAGTTGTGTGTCTAGCAGCAAAGATGACCAAACCAAAAATGTGAGGTAGGATTTCTAGTATCAAAATCTCCAACTGCATAATCGTGTCACCCCATATTTTATGACCACTAAGTACTATGAACAAATCAAATTCAGTTCTTTTGTTTGAGTTACTTCAGACATCTGTGTCGAAATTTCAGTATCAGTTTCAGTTAAACCCAGCATTCATGGAATGGGCTTGAGAAATTATATAAACCAAGAAAGGGTATCGCACCTTAAAGRTAGCTGAGGCTTCCTTAAGACAACTCACTGACTATTGCAATTTACTGAGGGTGGTAAGTCTGAAACACTCTACTAGCCGTCTTATCAGTTACGAGTTGTCAAAATTCAGGGTATACTAGGTGGACCATAGACCTTATTTAGTGAGTAAATCACAAAAAATGGAAAAGATTTACTAAAATGCCTACATCTGTCTTAGCATTTTTTTGTTCCTTTGTCATAAAAAGGAAACTTAAGAGCTTGATTGCTAAATTTGGATTAATTTTATTAGCAGTATACACTGAACAACTCCTTTCCATCATGAAACGCAAATCTACTGCAGCAGTTGGTCTTTGTTCATTAGGAAGAATTAACATAGTTCTATAAGTAATATTTTCATTAGAAAATTATTATAGGTTTTGCTAATAGTCAAAAATCTAGATATGAAGTAAACAGTCAGGAGTTATTAAGCTGTCCTTAGTAAGAACTTAAGTTCTTCATTGATTGGCAATTGTTTTCATTGCAAATTGGGAAATCTAGCTTAATGTTTCAGCCCAAAATCTTTGCATGTACGGTTTGAACAAGGTGACAAAGTAATTCCACAAGTCAAACACCCCGGATCATTTGCTTACTGTTCATCTTCGAGTTCTCTCAAAAGGATGGAAATAAATCATTGAGCAGTAATGACTCAAGAAAATGTCAGAATTAAAAATACGAACTTACTGATGTCTCGAGTAATCACTGACTAGCAGCCATCTGCTGCTGCTTAGCAGTGACTGGGATTATTTTGCTGAAGTAAGATGTAGTGGAGAATCCTTAATTACTATATGCTTAATAAAATATTGCTATAGTTAAGTGTTTATTCTTATCAGAGTATATAAAGGCATTTTGGGAATTAAATGGGTTTTCCCATGCTATAATTTAGGATGGTTGTAAAAAGCAGACAGATAATATAGTAAAATAATGCACCTGTCATGCCAAGTAGGGATAGTGTGATTATTCTCACATGACCAAGTATTAAAACATAAAAAACCCCACCCCAAGCTCCCTCAAAACCAATTTTATTTTTTGTCAAAGCATATGTGAGAGCACTGCAGAATAGCATGAGGAAAAATATGGTACCTGCTGGAAAAGAAATAGTGTAGAACACAACTGTGAAGTATCGAAAATATATCAGAATACATTCGCTCCAATGTTGATCTCAGATGTTGCTAAAACCTTTGTAAGAAAATCTTTTGCTTCTTAAATAACTGTCATTGAACTCAGAAGACTTACTTTCTTACTCTTGTGATATGTTTCCGGTGCTTGCTGCTATTGACAGCTGTGAAAGCAATTTTGTTTGCTTTTAGAACTAGAGTAAGTTTCAGGTATCTTCACTTGCAGTGCGGGTAGATATTGATTCTAACAAGTTGTAGTATTCAAATCTTATTTTCCTTTTTTTTTTTTAATCAAGTCACTGTAATAAGAATTTATTTATGTACATACTATTTTATATACATATACTTGTTTTTGATGGCAGGTAAAGAAAGTTATTGTTTATTTGGGTAGAGATAAAACAATGCAACTACTAGAAGAGCTGGTGAGTGAACTTCAGCTTACAGATCCTGTCAGTTCAGGAGTCACCCATATGGATAATCCACCATATTACCGCATTACTTCCAGTTACAAAATCCCCTCTGTCACTTCAGGTGAGAATTTATTAACTTAAGCTTTTATTGTTGTCAATGATAAACATGCTATTATCAATCAGTTGTAATATTGGAGTTCATTTGTAAATATTCAATAAGAGTACAATGTTCTGTTTCTAAAAATAAATTAAGGTACAAAGTTTGTTTTACAAGGACTGCAGTTTTTGATGTACCTAGAGTACTTATTAAAGAACATCTGATAGGTTCACAAGGAACAGGTTTGTATTAATATATGTGTTAGCCTTTGTCTATGTTCAGATCTTGCACTGTTTACTCTCACTACATCACTTTTATATTAATTCAGTTAAACAACTGGGAAAATTTATATAATTTTAAATCCATGTAAGTTGTTATATTTTAAGTTGTGTTATAGACACAAGCTGCATCCGTAGGAATTTATTCAAGAGGATTTAAGTGAACTTACTTAGGAGAATTTATTTAGAAATAATTAACAATTAACAATAGATCAATTATGAAAAAAAAAAAAAAAACCACCACTGAAAATATGTAAAGTGTCTACCTCATGCTTCAATCCAAGAACATGCTTAGAAATGTGGGGAAAAGCTGTCTGGTTTTGGAGAAGCGTCTTTCAAAGTGAGCCTCAGAAGGCATGGATTGGGAGGGTATCTAAGCAAGGACTTAGCTTTTGTGCTGCAAAGCTGTCAGTGTTATGAAGAAGCCCGGACCTATCACATAGGAGTTATCTGAATCACAAGGTGGATGCATTGGCACTTGTTCATGAAAGTGTTTAAAAAAGTATGAATAAAAATTATGTGGCTCTTGCACTTAAGTGTAATTGAGAGTAGCAAAATCTGTGGGGAGGGTGTAAAATTATTTCCAGTTGTGGTCATCTATTCAGTGTGATGCTTGCAAATTTCTCTTAAAAATAAATTGATACAAGCTTCACTGCAGGCTATTAGGTTTTAATCCCTAATCTGTTTGTGGTTTCAATTAACTGCATACCAAAGTCCAACTACATTTTATGGATTACTGTGAGGTATAGCATACAGGAAAGAAAGAAATAGGTCTCTAGATCCTGCTTCAAAAACAAGCCTTTCTACTTAATTTACATTGAAGACTCAGAGATTCCTGGAATGGATTCTTTTGATTTTTTCCAGTTAGTGAAGTTATGGTAGCAGCTCAGAATCTTTTAGTCTAAACAACAATTTTTTTTCTTGCATGTGAAAGTAATTTCTATGGCTCAGTTTGTCCGTGCCAGTTGCTGTAGTGTAAACCTGGTTAGGGCTCTTGGCATGGACAAGTAAATAAGGGTCATTGTGTAGTGCTTAAGACTGCTTTTCTTTTTTATTGACCAATCTTTTTCTTTTTCCATAATTCACAGGTACCACTTCTAGTAGCAATACAATGGTAGCTCCCACAGATGGCAACCCTGACAGTAAACATATAAAAGACAATATTGAAGAGAAGTAAGTATCTCCTTGGAGAGCAGTTATTAGTTGAATTACAGGAATTCCTGGTAGGTAGTATAAATTCTTGCATCTCAATGGCTTCAAGTATGTCTATGTTGCAGGAAATATATGAGTGTAAATTTTGTAAGTTTTAAGCAACAGAACTGGAATACTATTTGGGATTAACAGTAGCAGCCTCAGTTGTAATTTGAACTCAAAAAGCTGCAGAGGAAACTGAATAAATTAAGGGACCAGTCTAGGTTAGGCTTTGTATTGCTATAGCTATATTGTTATTGGTGCCAAAAATAGCTACTATTACACTGGATTGTATATGTTTACATAAGAGGAATTATACTGCAGGTGGATATGGATACATCAAGGGCAAATGTTATTAGTTTAGTAATGTAGCCAATTTGCAAATTGGTTTCCTAGCTCACTAGAAATCAACAGTGCCCATGGTTGAAAGCTAGTTTATTCTCCCAGTTAGGGTATTTGGATGCCTGGTATCTGTGGTAAGATCTCTTCCAGCTAGCTTTAAAACAGATGCCTCACTCCCTAATTTTTGAGGTTCTTGAGAACAATCTTTTCGAGAAATTTGCCAGACAGTGGAACCAGTGTGAGGGTTGATGGAAAGCAAACAGCTGACATGGACTTAGTCAGGGTGTGGACTTGGAGCTCAGCAATAACTGACTGTGGGCATGCTCTCATTTTGTGTTAAATACGAGTTGGCTAACCTTAAAGTGGAAAGGGAGTAGGGATTCTGTAATTAGCATGAGAAAAAGTGTGCACAGAAAAAAGTGCACACATGCCGTTACTGTAGAGTAGCTACTATGTGGTAAATTCACAAACCAGTTTATTTTGTGATGACTTGTTTGAAAGTCTTAGTAATTATATTTCCAATATGATTTCCCACTTGGACACCTTTTTTTCTTCCCTAGGATAATTATGTCAATATAGTTAGATTAGTAAATATATTGATAGAGACAACCCCAATACTTCAATTAAATTGGGGGGGCACCATGTGAAAATAAATCACAGAAGACTATGGAATCTGGCGTGTCATTCAGAATTCAGCTGAGCAAGGCATAGACAAGTATTTGGCTGCTATAAAGGCTGGAGCTGAAGAAACTTGTGAAGTAATGAAGGCAGTTTTGAATGTCTGCAAGTTTTGGCATACACTGTAGGGTTGTCTTAACACCTCCCCAGGGTATATGCTTTTTGATAAGACATACCACGTACATCTTAGACTTGCCAGGAGGAGAGAATTTTAGAAACTCATGTAGAAACGGCTTGGAAATTGTGCTTTTAGCACTCTCATTTCTCTGATGTCTTCATAGTTTATCAGGGTAGCAAGGTAGGGTCCTGGACTCTGTGTGTGTGTATGTATGTGTGCCAGATCAAATAGGGGTTTCACTGTTTTGCTCAAGAGTGAGAAGAACTTACTTTTATATAATGGTAAGAAATATTTTAATGTACTTAAATGTTAATGAAAATGATCTAACAAGTATAATTTATAGTGGATTATATCCTTGAATCCCCTTATTTAGCATTGCTACAGGAGGTGTGTCTTACAGCTGAGATGCTTTAGCATCATATTGATTGTCCTTGTAAGATGAAATATTTTTGCATAACAGTTTTGTTGAAATACAGTTTTACTGAGGGACCCTGATTAATTTTTGTCACAGAATGTCAGTTACTAATGCTGCTTTATTTGTTCCTACAGTTACGTACATCTAGACATCTACAGCGGGTTGAACAGTAACTTAAACCGCCAGCACCACAGACTAGAATCTCGCTACAGCAGCAGCTCTGGAGGGTCATATGAAGAGGAAAAAAGTAATATTTTTATTTTAAAATATTTCTATGAAACAATTTTCTAGGAAACAAAATTTTCACAAGKTAATACTTTTGCTGAAGGTTGTGGAACGTAAGGAAATAGGCATTATCGGTGGTTTTTGCATGAACCTATTAAAAAATATCGGTTTTTTGCATTCCTCAGTCTTAGTACTGCTATTGAAGTCTAGCATACATTTGATTACAGTAGAATGTGTGCAAGGAAGATAATACACTTTCTTTCCTTCCCTTGTCCTCTGGAATGAGTTGTTAATATCTTCCCAAATGAAGCCGTTCTACTCTATTATTTTCTTTGCCATTACCAACATGTGTGAACTTCTGAATCTTCTGCAGCTATACTTCCAAAAGGACAACTGGTAGAATCACTGAAACACTAAATTGTTGAGGCAGTCTCTTTTGTTTCTAGCCTTAACTGATCATTCTGAAGTCAAAGACATCTAATTTAAAAACAGAAGTATTTTGGATGTGTAACACAGTGTACTCTTATACCAAATAGCTGATGTGTTTCTTCCACTTTTGAAGCTTGCTTAATCGAAAAACTAAACGTCTTTCTGTGTTTTCTTGACAAATTTACTAATTTTCTGAGCAGTGACTTTTGTCAAGCAGTGGGATTGGGCTATGCTGCTGTAAAAGTGACAAGTTCTGTCATATATCAGGCCGGCATTGTCTGACACGCAGAACTGTGGATTTTTGCTAGCGAGATCTATAAAGAGGTGCTCTTGAGAAATACTATAATGAAATGCAGCTCTTCAAAATGAGTTCAGTATGATCTTGGGACCTAGCCTTAACTCCCTGACATGAGGTTTGAAATTGAAGTGAAGTTATATTAGATCCCTTTGCCTTTTTTTCTTTATGTGCATCCATGTTCCCTATGTGCATCCATCACTTTTATGAACCTATTCAACAAAATCTTACTGTTACGTGCGTGGCTTCTGTAGAATCATCCTTATGCTAAAAGAAATAACCACTTTTCTTTTTTTAAACTGGTTCCAACTACTACTGTTTATGGGTTGTTCCCCCTCTCCCAGATCTCAGCTTTTCAAGAATTTAAAAATATTTCTTTAAAAGACTATATAATACAGAAATGTATTACATATATTTTTCTGGTTTAATTATCTATTGTGTTAGGTGATTCAATGCCTCTGTATTCAAACTGGCGGTTGAAGGTGATGGAGCACAATCAAGGAGAGCCTCTACCTTTTCCACCTACTGGAGGTTGCTGGTCACCGTTGGTGGATTACTTGCCTGAAACTTCTCCTCCGGGCATGTCTCTTCACAGGTAACTGTTGTAACAATGCTGATGGCAATTCATTACATTTTAATCTGTGCTGCACAAATATAGCAATTTAAAGATAGGAGGTTAAAGACAGTAGGTTTAAAGATAGATTTATTTTCTGTGGTTTTACCCACAGGTCTAGCAGTTTAAGATTTCTAAGCCTTTTAATTTGGAGGACTAAAGTTTTTTTATCTTCATTGTGAGCATTCATCTTTTCCCTTAATATAACTTTGTGGATGTTTATACACTTAAAGAGTACTGGTTAGTAGCATATTAAGCTATTTGCAGCTCTTCATAAAGTTCATACATGATGTTCTTCTAACAAATTATTTTTTTTGTGTTTAGATGCAACATAGCAGTGATCCTTTTAACAGACTTGATAGTTGACCACAGTGTAAAGGTAGAATGGGGAGGATACTTGCATCTTTTGCTTCATGCAATTTTTATAGGTAACTAAATTCTTAAAGAAATATTTCTAACTTAGTAATTGTAGCTATTTATGTAACTGTTCTTTTCCACATTTACATTAATGTTTGCCATTGTGTTGAAATCTCATTAATTTGTTAATATTTACAATATTTAAAAAAATTCAACTAGATATCAGCYTGATTAATATGAATATAATTAAGAGGTTTTCGGAGTCATTTGAAGGCACTTTCTGTTGGAGCCACTTTCGCCACTTTTACCTCTTTCTCCTTGTAGAAGACACAGTAAAATTCAAATTTTTTTCTTTCTGTTTCTCTGTGTAGTAATTCTCATACAGAGCACATCTTAAGTTCTTATGCCGTTACGTGAGAAACAGGATATATTCATGTTTGTTAAACACTATGCTTTTGGTTTTATATTGAAACACTGCAAAACCATCACTTATTTAGTGAATTATGTATCTATTATTTGGTAAGATATAACAAAACAGTTTGAATACTGCTATTTTTTTTTTTAATAATTGAATTCAACATGCCCTTGGAATTTAATGAAGCTTTTCCATTTTCCTTTTATGTTAGGTTTTGACCACTGTCACCCTGAAGTCTATGAGCATTGTAAACGACTGCTTTTACATCTGCTGGTAGTGATGGGATCTGGCAGTAATGTACAGTCTGTTGCTTCTGTCCTACTTAGAAACAGAGAGTTCAATGAGTCCAGGGTGCTTACTGTCAAACAAACTACCCATTTAGACTATACCTTCACAGGTATGCTTTAGATTTATTAAGTGTTGCTTGTTAAAATGACATGGAAAGTTATTTTTGCTTCCAGGCATTATTAAAATTTCTGTTATTTGTAATATTTTCCTGAGCCTTTAGCATTAAAATGTATTTTGTTTCAGCTCTGTCTATCTGGTTAAAATGTATTTTAATTAAGTCAAAATTTTAATTAATTTAATTAAGATGGTTTACGTTACCACTTTGTGCCCAGTCATCAGAGTTGGGAGCACAGTTGAATGATTAAATACTACTGGAAACCACAGAGGGAGCTCGACATTTTGGATCTGTAATACAGCAGTTTTTATGATGCACTTGAAAATAAAAACCAAGAAGATACATCTCTCACTTGTTTATAGCAACTTTAAATTTCTGACTTTTGTCAGTTGTAATTACATTGTTCAATAAGCTATCAGAATACTCTTTTGTGATACTACCTTTTAAAGTTCACCTTAACATTACAATATTGTAGTTATGCAGGAAATTACAATTTTTATATGTATATCTTTATGAAAATAATATTTTGATGGTGTGAGCCTATTGTAGCTTTTAAAGAAATGCGAAATAGTTCATTTTGTTGAAATTTAGTACTCCATATTATTTCAGTAGGTGGCAGCATATTGCTATACAATCTGTTCATTCGTTTTGTTCACATCAGAAGCAGTTTTGTCACTAACAGGTGAAAATATTAATCTGTTTTCTGAATTTGATATTCATGGCAATGAGGAATTAAAAGTGGGCATAGTGAAGGAATTCTTTTATGTAAACCTATTCACAGAACTTTACCAGTGCACCTATATGGTGACTATACAAACCATGCCATTCCTAATCTTTGCAGTTTTTTTGAGTAAAACTGTCTAAGTGTGACACAGTATTTTGCTATTATTGAAACAAAAATGTCTGATAGAAACTAGAAAGAGATTGGCATCAAACATTTCCAGCTGGGGATTAAGATACAGTGATTACAGGTATGCATGCCTAGCATAAGGTCAGACAAGCTGATGTTAAATTTTATTTGAACCAGCTAATAATCCAACTCTGTAGAGTGAAAATTTGTCATGAATGTCAGCAAGTCTCAAGCTTATATACAGTTGTTACAGTAAAAGATTCATGACTCTCTCTTCCTTGCCAGTTTACTTTCTCCTAGCACCTCATAGGGAGGTACAGGCATAATGTGAGGAGTTACCGCAGTTGTATTTTATTGCCACGTAATTCTTTACATGGAGAGAAAAATCTTACAGCAGCAAGATTAAGTTAACTTCAGAGAAACTTTGTGCAGCCAGAGAGGCTGTGCTTAGAATTGGTTCACTAGTTAATATTTAGTGTTCACTGATTTAAAGTGCTGTCAGTTGTGCTGGGGCTGAGTTTTTTAAAAAAATGATCTGTGCATTATTAGGAAGTAGTTTATATCATTTGTCTCAACTTATTAAGATGAGATGCCTCAGAGACTGATGTTATTTCACCATATTACCAATACGAAATCAAACATAATACAGTGGTTTTAAAGAGGGATCTAGCAGTTCCTTATTAAGGGTCCATTCATGCAAAGGCACTGCATATATCAGACTTGTTGATTTCAGCAAAATTATTGCATCCATGAGATTATTCTCATTATGTTTGCTAAAGTATTGATTTTTAGAGGGCTATTTTTTCTTTTTATATATTTAATATTAACAGTCAACAGCTCATAATAATCTTGTTTTTATTTCAACAGGTGTTCATGATTTTATACCTGATTACCAGCCCTCCCCAATGACAGACTCAGGGCTTAGTTCAAGTTCTACCTCTTCTAGCATCAGTTTAGGAAATACAAGTGCTGCCATTTCTCATCTGCACACCACAATCCTCAATGAGGTTGACATTTCAGTAGAGCAGGATGAAAAAGTGAAAACTCTCATAGAATTTATTACCTCAAGGTAAGATTTCAATTTTCATTTTTGTCAAGACATGTATTTTGTGGAAATATAGCAAAACCCTTACTATTTAGCATCACATTGTCTAATTTTGTCTCTGTTTTATCACTAGTAAGAGACAGTTTAATCCTGAAGAGTTTTTATGTGATACAGCCTATGAACAGCTTTAACTTTCCAACAATTTCAGACAATTTTGGCCCCCCTTTCGTGTCCTGAGTGTTTAAAAGTCTTTTGCCACGTTCTGCACAGGTCTGTTATCTTTGCTTGCCACACAGTTTATAGAGTTCCCTTTTCCATCTAAAGGATTCCCATACTAAAGGATTAGGGCTGAAATACATAAAGATGATTAGGGAGCTGCAGGATTTGTGTGGAGTTTACGGATTGCCTAATAGTAGAGAGCTGGCTATTCAGAAAATACGAATTAGTGGCAAAGAACATCTTTAAACAAGCAACACTTGTGCAGTTGGTATGATAGTTTATATAAAGCTTTCAAGATTGGGTAAATCTGAAATCCCACTTGTTTCTCAAAGCTTTTGATTAATTATGCCAACAAAAAAAACCCACCTTTACATCAGCCTAAATTTAGAATAGTGGGGTGTATTGATGTGAAGAAAATGGGAAGAAAGGAGGTTGTTTTAAGAAGTGTACAATGGTGTTAGTTGTACTGGTTCTTTGTTAGATAACTAAATATTATCTAACAGAGAACATCTCTTCCTAAACTTATGCTGTTATTTCAGTTGGATCTGATATATTGCTTTTCACCTTGTCTTGACTTGTTGTATATTGTTGTACAATATTGGACAGTTGTCAAACTTCTTTCCAGTTTGTGTCTGCAGTTCTAAATGGTTTCTTTTATGTGGTAGGTGGTAGATTCTTTTGAAGTTAACCTTAAGTTTAAAATAACATTTAAATAGTATTAACGACAAAGGCTATATTTTGTATTCTGTTATGTTTACTCTATTTTTATATTTTCAGGAAAAGAGGGCCACTTTGGAATCATGAAGATGTTTCGGCCAAGAACCCTAATATAAAGAGTGCTGAACAGTTAACTGTGTTTTTAAAGCATGTGGTATCTATATTTAAACCATCTAGCTCAGGTATGTTAGAAAACAGTTGATGSGTGATAGAATGTTCAAGCCTGCAAACTAAATGAATTTTTTGTATGCCTGTAAGCTTACAGATGATCTATAAAATCACTCTAGGTAATCGCTTACTGCTTCTAAATAATAGATTTTTCTTGTGCATTGCACACCTCAGTTCATATTTCTATTACAACAGATTTAAATATAGTCTTTTAGGAATGAGATAAAATATCTTATTAATTTATTGTGGATGCTTACTATTCAAATCACAGATGTTTTATTCTCTACAAGTCTCTCCAGTGTTAAGTATTATGGAATACAAGTTCATACGCCTGGAAAGATTTTTGAGAGTAATACTCCTTGAGAAAAATGTAGAAGATGATAGTATTTTAAAGTTAGGAATTACTTTGGTAACTTACTCTTTATTAAATTCAAGTGGTTTTGGTTTTTATAAAGCATTGTGTTCCTTGAGTATTTATTTGCTTTTATAGGAGGATTTCAATTGGAACACCGTCTCAGTGAAGTTGCTTTGCAAACTGCGCTTTCATGCTCCTCTCGACATTATGCTGGGAGGTCCTTTCAGATTTTCAGGGCTCTGAAGCAGCCTCTTACTGCATCTACACTTTCTGATGTTCTCTCCAGACTAGTAGAAACTGTTGGAGATGCAGGAGAAGAAGCTCAGGTATTTGAAATTTTCGCCCCACTTTATTAGAAAGCTAAGTTTGCCTAAATGTCGTACTTAAATTATTATTTTAATGACAGTAAAATTTGAAAGCATTTTTGATTAAGTTGCTTTTTAATTTTAAATGAAGATATTTCAAATATCAAAACATTTTTAATCATGACACTTACTGAATTTTCACCTAATGAAATGATGAAAAGATGAGCCGTGCACATTCTCTTCTACAGCAATAGGAACTTTCAGGGAGTTTGATACATCTATTTCCTGAAAAAACCTTCTCTTTCATAGTTAGAGAATCCTAAGATCAGCCATATAAAAAATAATTCAGGTTTTCTTTTGTTAAGAACTTAACCTGGTAAAGTGTTAACAACCATCTGACTTAGTGTCATTGTACATCTAATGAAGTGGATGTAATCTTTTAATATTGCACAATGAGAATCTAAATGACTCCATCCTTTAAGTCCATCCTTAAAAATAATGCAAACCATAATGAATTTTGTGAATATTTAGAAATAAATTAGTTTTTTCCTGTCTTCAATGTATACTGCTAATTTGAGTTGTCTCATCAGGTTTGTGTTCTAATTGAAGCATGAAATACTAATTTAGTTACCGATACTGATTTTATACTTCTGTGTCACTACGCAGTAGATTTTCTGTGCTCTCCCTTGTGCATATTGCATAATTTATAATTACCTGTGGCTTTCCCCCAGGGTTTTGTCATAGAACTTCTTCTGACCTTAGAGTCTGCTATTGATACGTTGGCTGAAACCATGAAGCATTACGATCTGCTTTCTGCCCTTTCTCAGTAAGTTCTTTTATTAGTCAAGCTACGTTACACATTTTTATACATTTGAATTATTGAAGATCTGTATTACAAATGTAATGAAGTAGTTTCTTGTTGTCTTTGCAGAACAGTTGTATCCTAGTAGCAAAATTGCTTGCTCTTTTAAGTTTTTATCATTCTGCCTCAAGCAGAACTCATTAGAATGTAGATTTTCTGAAAAGAAATCTCTGCTACCTCTCCAACTTACCCTCTTGGGTCCAATTTAAAAAAAAAAAAAAAAAAAAAAAAAAAAAGGTGTTTAAGGTGTTCCTTATGGCTGAATTCTGAAATGTTGTCAGTTCTTTTGAAACTTCTCAAAAATAAAGGCACTGAGTGCATTTAGAACTTTTTTTTAATCAGGCCCTACTGACCTTGATTAATAGTGTAATTTTTTCCCTATATGTATAATGAAGGTAATGGCACCGATCTTTAAAATAGAATTTAAGATAATTTAAGGTTCACAGATGAAGACTCCTTTACTGCAATAAATACTTTTATCCCAATGTTAATACAGAAGAATTTTCTTCAGTAACAGCAAATGCTAGTCTCTTAGGCCTCAGATTTGTTGTCCGTATCTGAGAGAAGTGTAATTGAATAGTCTGAGTCATTTGTGTGTCTCATTACAGTCTGAGTGGTTAGCTCAATGACTTTTTATCAAACTGAAAAAAATCAAACTGAAAAAATGTTCAGACGTCTTTCTTTCTTTGACTTCATGGCAAAGTTTTTTGAAAATGTTGAGATTTCTAGGAATACTTTCATTTTCTCAGTATCAGAACTGGAAGGTGTTGGTTTTTCTAGGTCAGATATTTCAGACAAATAGGAGGTAATAAGTAAATAATTTAATTTATTCTTTCATTCATTTCTCTACCTTTATCACAACTGTAAGTAAGTTGGAATGCTAGATCTTCATTTACAGATAATCTTTTACATGCTATAGGCTAATTTTCTGATTTTACTGAATTGTTATGTAATTATTTTGCTATTCTGGGATTGTAAGAAATAGATTTGGTAGCAGAGATAACAGGATGCTACAGTCTTGTCCTTATGCTGTAAGGATATTTTAGTAATATATATAGAAATTCTGTATTTTCATATATTATAATACTCTTCTGATGATGAAGTGGAGTGTTCACTGTGTGTGTATATATGTGATTAGTGTCAAATATTTTTTCTTTCTTCCCTTTTTCTAAAGTATGTTATGGAAGTATTTTGCATGGAATAATATGTAATATTGATTTTTATTTTAGAACCTCATACCATGATTCTGTAATGGGAAACAAGTATGCAGCTAATAGGAAAAGCACTGGGCAGATAAATCTAAGCACAAGTCCCATTAATAGTGGCAGTTGTTTGGGATACTACAGCAATACAAGGAGTAATTCTTTGAGACTGAATTTAATCAGTGAGCGAAGAGGTGACCGTCGACGGAGCAACACACTGGATATAATGGATGGAAGGATAAATCATGGTGGAAGTTTGGCAAGGACTAGAAGCCTTTCCTCCCTGAGAGAGGGAGGGATGTATGATGTGCAGCCCACTACTGACCCTGTCAACTTGATGGCCACCATATTTTGGATTGCAGCTTCATTGCTAGAGTCAGATTATGAATATGAATACCTTTTGGCTCTCAAGCTGCTCAACAAGCTTCTTATTCACTTGCCTCTGGATAAATCAGAGAGTCGGGAAAAGATAGAAAAGGTGCAGAATAAATTGAAATGGAATAACTTTCCAGGCCTTCAGCAGCTTTTCCTAAAAGGCTTTACTTCAGCATCTACACAAGAAATGACAGTTCATCTCCTCAGTAAACTCATCACAATTTCCAGGCATACTTTGGTGGATCCTTCTCAGTTAGCAGGTATCTTTAGTAACTGTATATGTAATGAAAATGTATTTTCTCATCAAATTAAGTGTGATCAAAATCAGTAGTGATTATGCATTTGCCTTTAAAAAACACCCTTCAGTTAAATACTTTTTGCAGTTGTCAGTATTACAGTGCTAGATAGTGGGAATGCATTACAGACTATGATTCTCTGCCAAGAAATACTGCATGAAAAGTTTATGTATTGACTATTAACTTACTTCAAACTTGCTTGCAAGTTTTAAGAGCATGTGTATTATTTTTCATGATCTTGTGCTAAATAGCTCCATTAGTACTACTTCAAACATTTGCACGTTTTTGAAACAATGTGACTGTACTGCCTAAAGCTATCCAGTTTCATGATAGTTTTGCTTAATTGGTCCGGCGGTGATTTTATTTTCATCTTATGCGTATTTATACCTATAGACAGACACATTTATATACCTTCTACATACATACACACTTAGGTACGTGTATGTGTATATATAATTTATATATCTGTATGAATGTATGTGTATCATGTTCTAAGGGTTATTAAATACCAGAAAGATGTTACATGTTCACATAACTCCACATTAAATTAAGTCATATTAAAATCATTAGGGCTCATATAACTGTGTTTATGTATGTGTTTAGGATTTCCCCTAAACATCTTGTGCCTACTTCCTCATCTGATCCAACATTTTGATAACCCAACTCAGTTCTGTAAAGAAACAGCTGACAGGATAGCAAAGGTATGTAAAATGATGCTTGGGGAGTATCCTGGAGTTTATTACCTGCATTGCTGTATTTTTCTGCTCCCTTATGCAATACTTTCATGTGATTCTGATAGTCTCATAGAAATAACTATAAAAAGCTGTATTTTAAAGATGTGATCCAGTCCTGATTTATATAGTTGGTCCTCATATCAACCTCTGAGTTTCCCTTTGTCAATGAAAAAACACATTTTGCTTATTCTATAAACTTTCGATGTAAAGAACAAATTTACTTATTAATGATATCAGTTACTTTTTCTTTCTTGGCTGATTTTGCAGCTTGTAATTTTAAATATAAACTTAATCAATTTTTAAGCACACTTCCTGATTTACTTATGATAAGGAAGTGATCCTTACCTTTCGGACTTGTAGGTAGAGAAGAAAAGGTACTATGTTCTTTCTATTACTTGTGCACAGTGATTAACCTTGGAATATTTCTGAACTGTAGTGTCTGTTAAAGCAGTACATGGTACACACCAACAATCTCCCGCCAGGCTGGTGGTACGCTGCCCTGACAGCCTGCATTGTAAGGAAGAATGTGGAAAGGGGAATAAGAAAGTGCTGTCTCTCATAGGAGATGCAATCATAGCCCTCTGGCTTCCCAAACCATGATACGTAAATCACGTAACTGTGTGCAGGCCACCTGAAAGGAGTACATGCCTGATGCAAATCCAAAAATTACTGTTGTTCCTTAAATACATGCACTACTAGTAAGTTTGGTATGAGTAGTAGATAAACTTGGAGCATGGATGCCACAGTACCACTATTGCAGATACTACTGCCTTCCCAAATACAAGCCCTTGTAGCTCTGATAAATGCAAGGCTAGTAGACGAGGGCTGGTCTAGGCTTAAAAGAAAAAGGAGAGACAGGTCAAGGCTTATGAATGCCTACTGAGTGTGGTTGCCCATTCAGGATCGTGGAGCTAAATTTTTGTTATTTATACTTGATCATTCATTTATTTATTTGAAAAAGCAGTTTAAGTATCTTAGCTAATTCTCTCTACTAGTTTTTTAGTGAATTGCCAGGCTTCAAAATTCAACAGAAACTGTAGATGTTGCTTGTATGATTAGATTCATTTCAGTTATTGGAAAACAGAGTGAAATCTGGGAAAAGTACATAATGACTTGTGAATGCTTAGGTTAAAAATTTGTCATTTCTAATATAATTAAATAGGCTTTTTGCTTTTCAGGTTTGTGCAGAAGAGAAATCACCAACTCTTGCCAATCTGGCTCATATGATGAGTTTATACAGTACACACAGTTATTCCAGAGACTGTTCTAACTGGATTAATGTAGTGTGTAGATACCTGCATGACTCTTTCTCAGATGCCACATTTAACCTCGTAACTTATCTGGCAGAGGTAAATTTTTTTATTAAAAGTGTATCTCATATTGACAGTCTGTGATCAACTTTACATTTACTCATTGCCAATTTTTCGTTATTCTGAATATTGGGGAGAAAAAAACACATCTTCTATAATGGGAGAATAATAATACAATGTTCTAGAATATAGAAAAGGAATGACTACTGCCATTTTGGAGTGCAACAATTTAAATGTGCCTTGAAGTAATAATCTCTCTAATAAAATATCCCTTTTTATGATAATAGTGTTTTGTAATAGTTATTTATATTCCGTTCTACATGAATAAAATGTGCACACTGTCTTGGCTTTAGCAAAATATACTTGGTGCAGATTTTAAGAGACCTTTTTTAGCCAAATACGCATTTAAAGATATCCTTATTGCAACCTAAAAACTAATTTCAAAGTTCAATTTGTAAGTATTGCACAGTATATAATCGAAGATCATTTAAATTCTAGAATTCAGTGTATGATTCTGCTAGCCATTATTACAGGAAACCTGTTATTACCTTTGAAAAAGTACCTTGTGTGAAAAGCTTATAGAGCTTGTCCTTGAAGTATATCGCTTCAAATTGATGAAGGTATTTTTAAAAATATTATTACATTTTCATGAATGAATTTGTATGTACTTGTTTTGTTTGTAAACTTGTGTATACTAGCTTTCTCTAAGGCATAGACATAATTGTTTTTCATGCAGCTTTGAGATTTTGAATTTGTATGAACACTTTTAGTGAGAAGTATTTTACTCTTAGGCACTTTAGATCTGTGCTAAAGTCAAAATTCAGGGAAAAAATGAATTAGGACAGAGAACATTGTTCTATTGCATTACATTATTTTTTTACGCTAAAAATTTTTTGAAAAGCATGAAGTGGTACACTTAAGTTTCTTGAAGGGAAAAATAAATATGTATRGAAGTTAACTATATTTTAATGTTTGTTTTCACATTTTGCTACCATTAGAGGCCCTAATTAAATTCTGTAATTTTTAAAACTTTTTTTTAGCTGTTAGAGAAAGGGTTATCCAGTATGCAACAATCCTTACTGCAGATCATTTACAGTCTTCTGAGTCATATTGACCTATCCACAGCACCAGTGAAGCAGTTTAATTTGGAAATCATAAAAGTTATTGGTAAATATGTTCAGGTAGGTACTCTGAAAAACTATAAAAGCCTTTCTACTTATTATCAAAGTGGTAGCGGAATTRCATTTGAATTTTTTTTTGAGAATTTTTATATCTTAAATTAAGAGTTGTTCAAAGTCAGATTCCATAGTATTTTATTTTTTATCCTATGTACTTAATTCATTCTATGCTTATGTATTTGTCCAATTTGATTTACATCTTGTGGGACAAGTTACCTGATGAGTATGCATCTATTTACAGATGTGGGCAACTCTGCATATGTAGTTATAGCAGATGACCCTTGAACTATTAAAATATAAGGAAATGTTTACAGCTAAATACTGTGCAAATGTTTTTTTTTGAGTGTATATGTTTTCAAAAAGAAGTTTTACAGTCAAATACATGTTTAAATCACTTTCACTGATATATCTGTGAGGAACATTAAGGTGCACCTTAATGAATTCAAGTGCATTTTTTTATTAAAGAAAGTCCCTGAAAGATGAACAGTACTGTTTTGCCCTAGGGAATTTGATCCTTTGTACTTGGAACACAGTTTACTGAAAATCTGTTTCACGAAAGAAGGTCTAGCATCTTGCTGAAAGATTTTATGAAAAATGCCTGGAGCATAAAACCATTTCAGTGCACAACATTCTCTTCCCCTCTCCCCTGTCCCCCCTTTCTTTTTTCCTGAATTCCATTCTTGCCGAATGTATTTCAGTCAAATGGCTTAATCATAATTAACTAGGAAAAGTAGTGTTCCTGGATGTTTTGTTATTGATGGATATGTCCTTTAGATATTGTGCTCCTGTCAGAGTGCATTAGGCAAAATGGAATGATTAGCGTAACTATAGTTTTCATGGCCTGACGGCTGCTTGCTTCGCCTCTAACCTTTATCTGAGCTTTCTATGCAAGCCCACACTACCATGGAATGTAATCTTAATTTGAAGATGTTAGCTATCAAAATAATGGTACTGGCAAAAAAATATTCCAGAGGACCCTCTGTATTTTTGATACAAGAAAACATGTTACTATAGATGACAAAAGAAAAGATCATAAATGAACATGTCTTGTTTAAATGTGGTGCTACTAAGCTGATTTTTTTTTTTTTAGTCCTCTGCAATCACAATACATCTTAATAAATTTAAGTTGCTACAGGATGGTTCAAGTTTGAGACTACTTTTTTTATTTTTATGATGCACAGAAATTCAGGAGACTGTTGAAGTCTCTCATTACCTACAAAGAAGTATATACTACTTAGAGCCTTGAAAATGGTATTTATTTTTTTAATGTAATTAAAAAAAAATTCCAAACATGGCATCCTAATTAAAAAAAAACAAACAAACAAAACCAAAATCAAAAACCCAGACATCCTGCTTATTTCAAAAACTGGAAGATTTAAATTTCAGGTAGAGTCTTAAAATTTTCAGGAGTGTAAATCTTAACCCTCCCAAGGTGCTGCTTTTGGTGTAAATCTCCTCTGTGATCCACTCCACAATCTCTGTAGTTGAAACTGCTGAATTATTTACATTACCTTAATCATCTTTTTAAGGAGAGTGCACTTAACTCGGGCTCTGCCTATTATGTTCTCATATTTGTGCCCTGGCCTTTTTATGCGCTCCATCGGTTTGATGCTATATAAAAACCTTGTAAAAGTGTTTGCCTTTTTTTTTTTTTTTTTTTTTTTTATCTTTGAAATCTGTAAGGAAATATAAAGCACAAAATATTTTTGTCTGTTTCAAGTTCAGTTTACTCTGCCCATAAGTGTAAAATAATTAAAGATGTCAGGAGGTGAAAGTTGTTTTGCTTTTAAATGCTATCAATTTTTGTCTTCTGGGACATGAAGTGCATATACTTCAGACAATGATAAAAAACATAGTGTAAATACAGGGAGCGAGGGACATGGTACGGGATCTGGTGTGGCTGGCACTGTGACCTGGAGCTAGTGAGCCTGCCTGGCTGGACCTGACCACCCGCTGTGGGATGACCTGGTGCCTTGCCACTGCCTTCCCGGCACTTCAAGGTCCAAAGCTGCCCACCTGCGCTACCACCTTGCAGCTGTGCGTACAAGATTAGAGCTTTTGGTTTTGGGAATCTTGCAATGAATCAGTGCAAAATCCTACTGTACATTAAAAATGGCTGTCTTGTTTGAAGTGACTGTTTTGTGATTTGTGTATGTTCTCTTTAGAGTCCATATTGGAAGGAAGCCCTTAATATTTTGAAACTAGTGGTGTCTCGATCAGCAAGCCTTGTTGTACCTAATGATATTCCAAAGTCTTATGGAGCTGATATAGGTTCTCCTGAAATCTCTTTCACAAAAATTTTTAATAATGTCTCCAAGGAGCTACCCGGGAAGACCTTAGATTTTCATTTTGATATATCAGAGGTAATTGTTATATTTAAATTACAATACAATAATGACTTTCTGTTGCAAACTCAGATTTGTTTTCTGTTAGGCTTCTGCATTTATGTGTTTTAAAATAAATACCATTTTTAAGAATGGCAGCTGTTGAAGTTTTACATGTAATTAGAGTCATACTGAAAGATAAACTTTAAATTCTTTTATGTTGTGTTTTTGCCTTTTTCCCCCCTTTGAATGTCTGGGGAGTTAATTACTAAAAGTCAATAGGATTATTCTCAAGGATATTTCAGCTGTGTCAGAGAGCAGGCTAATGCAGCTGGCTGCTGCTTGCAGCTGAACATTCCAGGCTTTCATCAAATTAAGGGTTGTGCATTCAAGGGCTGAGAGGATTAAAACCCTGTACTGCAGTTTTGGCGTGGCTTTGGAAGGGGGAGAAAATTTAGAGGAGGGAGTAGGATACAGAATAGAGGAACCTCAGTGTGAGGTGGACACAACTGGAGAAAAACCTCATCGTTAAAAGCAACACCCCTACCCCCCAATTAGGGTTCATTAAAACTGAAAATAATATATTAATACAGCTGATGCTCATCCTGTGTCTGAAAAGGAGAGCATAGCCAAATGACTGCAGTGTAGTATGGGGATGTGAAAATTGTATAAACTTTACAAGTAGTCAAAAATAAGGGCTTCTGGTTGAAGCTGACCGTAGATAATGATTGGAGATATAGATGTGTTAGGAGCATTACTTAAATTGGTAAGTGAATTCCCTGCATGCATGAAATTTCAGTGCATGCAGATAACTGAGAGACAAGATGAATTCCCAGAGAATTCACTGGAGTAGCATTTGCTGTCAAAAGGGCTGAATTTGATCTTTGGTTTTCAGAAGTGTGCGTGTGTTAGTGCAGTTGCTGGTCTGTGAAAACAATTTGCATGTCTGTGGATGATTCTATAGAGAAGCTTTGCATCTTTTAAACTTAGAACACGGTTGTTTTCAAAGTGTGTTTAAAAAATATAACTGGATTGTCAGCATAAAACTTGCATAATTCAAAAAACCACAAGCCGGCAGAATGGCAGTCTGCTGCCTAGAGTAGACGTATTCAGCTTTGTATTTGCCAGTGTACCGATGCTCAGTGGATTAGGCATGAGCTTCATAGAATGCTTAAAAACAAACAAACAGACAAACCCTCCTACATTTTAAATAATGCTAAATTCTGAAATCAAATGTGTACTCTTTACTAATATGCATTTGAATTTTAAGAAGGTATTTGTTGTCTCTGATAGACACCAATTATTGGGAATAAGTATGGTGATCAACACAGCGCAGCTGGTAGAAATGGGAAGCCAAAAGTCATTGCTGTCACCCGGAGCACTTCTTCAACTTCATCAGGCTCCAATTCAAATGCATTAGTTCCTGTCAGCTGGAAGAGACCACAACTATCTCAGGTACAGTGTGTCTCAAGCACATTATGCATATATTATAGACAGTGTTTAGGAATGCATAAAAAAAAAATTGTTGAAATGTAATTTGAAGTCTATATTGTGTCTTAGCAAAACAATAAATGAGTATAGCGTAAACTAAAAGCTAATACTGGTGAAAAGAAAAAATGGTGAGATTCTTTTTAGAGGATGTTAGCATGCGAGATGACTAGTTAAAAATGCAGACATTTTACATTTTTACCTGGACCTCCAGCAGATGCCTTGCTATGTGATTTTCTTTGGTATATTTTTCAGAGAAGAACTAGGGAGAAGCTAATGAACGTGCTTTCTCTGTGTGGTCCAGAATCTGGTCTTCCCAAGAATCCTTCAGTAAGTGGTGATGGTGATTTGTTTTGGTTTTTAAATTCCGATAGTGAGAATGCTATTGCGTTTCCAGGTATTGGTGAAGTTACAGAGAGCGGTTTTTCACAAACTGGTTTTGGTTCAATAATTCACAAATCCAATCAAAGAATTAAAGAGAGATGGAATCATAAGTAATGAATTACTATTATTCCTCAAGAAGTCCAGTGGGCACCATTCTTTACTAGACAGGTTTCAAAACAGTATTTAAATTCGGCCAAAACTAATGTTGCCGTCTCAGTGAATTTAGGTCAGTCTGATAGGGAGAGGACTATATGTTTTAAAGCAAAGATAAATTACTAGGATTAATTCTTAATTTTTATCTTATGTGGTTATCAAAACAAGACTTTAAAAAAGTCTTTGGGTTGGAACTCAGATCTTTCCTCTCCAAATTAAAYTAATTGACTACTAAGGAGCTCCGTTGATCAGACTAATCCTTAATACTTTTTCTCAACATTTTACATTCATCGTAGAAGAGCAGGACTACACTGCCACTCCAGAATAGTGTGTTGTATGTTTGACGCTGCACATACGAATTTTAATTGTCTTGCCTAGAAGAGGGGCTTGAACTAGGGTCTCCCCTGTTCTAAGTAAATCTCTATCTAGTCCTTTATAAACAAGATGCGCTTTAGAGAGAAGGGGCAGCAATGGCTGAGGATTGCAAGAATGTTGATGCTGTTTTGAAAATACCATAGAATCCCTTGAAAGTGACGAGTGGATCACATGCCTTCAAACTGACATGGATATCGGTAGGAACAATAGTCTTAACTATTGAGTAAAAAGAGGCCAATGGTGTTACTTCTGTGTATGGCACAGAAAAGACCCCCGTTGGCATACTAAGCTTAATGGTGGTGATGACATTAAAAGCTTTTAAAATAAAGTGAGTAGCCTACCTTGGTTATCATCTAGAACATTGTTTTTTATTGTGACATAGAAGTTCTTAGCTGGGGAAAAATATTGATGGGAGGTGGATCTTCAATCTAGTGGAGGAGGTTAAAATAAATAAAATTAGATGCCTGAAAGCTGAAACTGAAGAGATTTTTAAAAATTTAAGTGGAAGTAAATAGCAAATTGTAATTTGTGAAGATTACCATCACTGGAAGCCATACCTTTTTAAAAGTATACAGCCCTTCCACAGAAGTTGGTAGGTGAAAATGATGTGACCTCTGTCATGTGGATGATTATTATGATGGATTATTTTGTTCTTAAGTTTGACTAATACTGTGGTTATTAAAATGAAGCTTCAGGGATATATTTTTCTCTTTATTTGTACCTTTGCAGCTCTCAGTTGCATTAAGGAGAGAATGATATCACTAGTTTAAAGATGTAGTTTGAAATCCAACTAGTCTTGAAACAAATTGCAGTCTGCGCTTGCCCTAGTATTATCATTATAGTGGTAAGCTAACTGCCACTAATGCCATTAAATTGCGGGAAGCAGGATAGCTGACTTTCGGAGTTACAGAAGTTGGAAGTTTTTATTTCTATTTTTACCCATATCTGCAGGTTGTGTTTTCTTCTAATGAAGACTTGGAAGTTGGAGATCAACAAACTAGTCTTATTTCAACAACAGAAGAAGTCATTCAAGAGGAGGAAGTGGCTGTAGAAGACAATACCAGTGAACAACAATTTGGAGTTTTTAAAGACTTTGACTTTTTAGATGTTGAATTGGAAGATGCAGAGGTGAGACCTTGGAGTTTCTTCTGTGTATTTCCATTTGAGAATGTTTTAAAAATTAGGTTATGTTGGTGCAATTCTAAGGAATTGGAAGCTCTTCTAACTAATCCAATTGGGAAGAATTTATGACATGATTGAACTTAACTTACACGATAAAGAAACCTGTGTCGCAAACTTTGCAGTGTTAAGTTGTTGCAAATTGTTGGGTGTTTTTTGTGGGAGGGTTGGGATTTTTTGGGGAGGTTAAGTGACTTAATGTGAAAGTGAAGTGATATGACAGTATAAGACAGGATGACAGCTGGGTATGATGCAGTAGAAAATTTAATTATGGAACAATATGTTAAGAAAATGGCGTAATCTTTGTTCCTGATGTGTTTCTGCATTTTGAAAACAAGAAGAATAGCTTTCAAAGTTACAAACTGTATGATTTACTATCTCATTATATATGATTGACTTGGTCGCCGTAATTGCTTGCATTGACTTTTACATTATATCTGGTTTGTTGCAGTTCTTATCTTTCCTCCACTTCTCCTCTTGTCAAAAAAGAGAGAGGAGAGGTAAAACAAAATTAAATATCGAGAAATAGTAAAGACGCTGTTAACAATTGTTACTTGTTTGGGATAAATAAAAGGCTTCAGTCCAAAATTTGCTAAAGCTTGAAAGTAGGACTGTAAAAGRACTGGGGAAAAGACATCAAATGCTTTGTAGTTTCTTTCAGTACTTTTGTTATAGTCTATACAAAATATTCAATTACTAATGGAGACCATTGCAGGTCATGAGTCAACAAGCTACTAAGAAGAATATCTGCCTGTCTAAACCCTAAGATTGTTCTTCTCCTGATTAATCTAGCCCTTTTTACAAAATATTGCTCTTTATTCCCTAATACTTCAGTTTTATCTCACTTTCTTCATGCTTCCTGTGTATTGCTTCACTTCAGCCAATATCTGCATCTTCTAGGAAAAAGTACAGGCTCATTATGGTCTATTGCATATATGTGACCACACACTATACAGATACAATTTCCTATATTGAATGCAAGTAGTCAAGCAGTTCAGAATCATCAAGGCTCAATAGTAGTAAAATATTATTTTAGCACTAGATGGGGCTTTGCAGGTAGGATGCCAAAAGTTGAAAACTTTGCCAAACCAAGTTAATCTTTAACTTCATTTTCTGTATTATTTTAATAGCAGATCATAATGAAGAAGACAGTTTCTTTCTCATTACTTGCCTGTATGCAACAGGTAGTGCTATACTTGCAAAAAAAAAAAAAAAAAAAAGTACAGCTTGTACAAATTTAGGGCATTACATATAAATTGTGCACTTGATATAGGAGCTGCCTTGTTCTGCACCAAAAATATAGAATGTTCTTTGTTGCTAATAATTAAATGTCAGCAGTATGAACTGGGGCTTTTACATTAAAATCTGAGTAATATTCAGATTAAATCGAAGTGCTTCAGCCCACAGAGGTAATACTTTGTTATTGTTGGCATTCTTTTGCTTTACCATAACTTTTCACCCTTTTTGGAGTGAAACAAATCACTAAGAGAGAAAGAGACTACAAAATGTTGAGTTTGCTTTGCGTATTTAACGCATCATGATGATCTCTTAAGTCACCACAAGAGTCACTCGTTCTGTTAGAGCAGTTTTGGAACCCATACTTGCACATTTGGGGCTAGATGTGGGGTTTTCGGAACTGTCTGTAGACTGGCGAAGTGAACTGATCAGGTTTTCCATCTTACTTAGACGACTTGTTGAAGGTTGACAAAGTGCTTGAGAAAATTAGAGATCGTTATTGTACTTGTGAATTAAAGCACTAGTGTTTCTAAGATACGAATTTCACTGAGTATGTTGGATGTTTGAAACCCAAGTATCCCAGCTTTAAAATGTGCAAACAGAAAGGATCCAGCTATTGGTGTTTAGGGTGCATTTCCTAAAACTGGCACAAAGTAGCTAGTAAAACAGTTAATGAAGACATTGTTTTTTCTACAACCTGTACATAATTAATGTTGGTAGTGCTTTGTCAGTTGGATGTGGTCAGTTTAGATTCATGTGTGTTAATTAAAGAATTTCATCTAATGTTTGTTGAAACAGTTGCTTTACACGTTATGCTAGAGAAAATGTATCATAAGCATGCTGGTTTTAGTGTTTTGTCATCAGTTTGTTTATTTTTTTAATCAATCTCCCATGAGAAAGAGAAATTATTTTAAATACTAGCTTTTTGACTAAAGCTTGTTTTCAGAGCTTGAATCAGTCTTTTACTGTTGGCAAATCTTATGTAATAAAACATTTTTCCCTGGTTCTAGAGTATCTTTAAGTGTTTGTCCTCGTTCTTTCTAATTATATGTGTTTTCCTTTTTGCTAACCAGGAGCTGCAGGTAAGTTGCAGCCTGGTGCCCTGGCTTATTCATCTGTTGTTGTCTGTGGTGTGTTTGTACTTTCTAGTCAGATATATAAAATTGATACTGATATAGTTCTAGATTATATATTGAGTTACTTTCCAAGAAGATATTAAAAATTTTTCTACTTCATTTGCCATATATTTTAATTTATCTACAAACATCATTTAACAAGGTATTTAAAATTTTAATAAAATTAAAGGGCTGATTGAAACTCTGTTCATAATGCATTCAGTACTTGTGTTTTCTGTGTTGCATTTGTGTATTAATTTTATTACGTTGAAATTCGTACATACATATGTGTGCAAACTTTTTTTTATTACAGGGTGAAAGCATGGACAACTTCAACTGGGGCGTTCGTAGGCGCTCTCTCGACAGTATCGACAAAGGAGACACACCGTCTCTACAAGAATGTCAGTACTCTGGTAGCACACCCAGCTTGAACTTGACCAACCAGGAAGATACTGATGAGTCTTCAGAAGAAGAAGCAGCCCTGACGGCAAGTCAGATACTGTCTCGTTCACAGATGGTAAGTTATTTTTCTGTGAAAGGGATCTGAGAACTTAAGCTTTCACTTGCACTTTCAATGGGTAAGTATGGCTCACACTTTCAGCCTAAGTGAACTAAAGAGGAACTAAATTAATGTGGCTAGGCTTCTTTTTCATAACAACATCAATGAAGGGAAAGGGTTCCTTTACCTACTGGTGGTACATAACAGGTTTATAATTCTAGTACAACATTCATTTTTTTAGTGTCTTTATACTTACTATATTTCTTTAAAAGTAAATGCAAAATTGCATGTGTTATATATAAAGTGTGTGTCTTTGTGGATTCCTAGCTTCAAAAAAAAAAAACCCAAAATACTAAATAAGAACAAGAGCAGTAAGTGATCCCATGGGAGTTCTGTTTAACCATTGAAATTGCTAATTTAATTATGGTTTTGAAGCATGTGTACATATAACTGAAGAAAATGAAGAATGCTGGCCACTCAGAAGTCTCTCTGCATTACATAAATGAAATTAGGAAAAAATTGACTGAACAGGGAGCAGCAGGGATAGTATGCTGCTTTTCAGACTTCAGGCAAAGTTTGTATTGCCCATAGCAAAGTGCTCTGTTCTTCAGTGTTTTCGGTCTAGCATTTCACGAGTGCCAAAGATCTTTAAGAATAAGAAAGGAAATAATTTTCTGGATCCCAAGGATAACTTCAAACTTCTCTTCAAAGTTAAATGCTACAGAAATGCATGCAATGCTTGTAATGGTTTTAGTGTAAAGCTGTAAAACTCWTAATATGTAAATAAATTCAAATAGCTAACCATACCAAAACAGCCTATTTCAAAACTAATGTGTTTTTTCCCTGTAATTTATATGTTCGATAAACTATGAAGAATTTCACATTTCTTTCTTTTCTGTCTTAGTTAAACAGTGATTCTGCCATAGACGAAACAATATCAGATCATGCTGGTTTATCGCTTCAGTCTCAGGATTCCACTAGCAGTGTGGGAACAGAAGAGGTGCTTCAAATCAGAACTGAGACCCCAACTTTGGAGGCTTCTCCTCTAGATAACTCTAGCAACCAGCTGCCTGAGGTGGGGAGAAATGTGGGCTGGTGCATGGCTGATTTGGGCTCCTTCTAGTGTTTCGTAGCAACTTTGGCTTTCTTTTCAACTGAATTTTCATCTTTTACACTGATTATTTGATTTGCTTTTAATATTTCTAACCTGTTGGAATGTTCTTACAAAATGTTCTCTCAGAATGAATACTACTTGGGATGGACTGAGGGAACTTACCACAGGTTAAAAATATTCTTGAAGGGCTGATAATGATCATTTCATGGTGGAGAATGAAAATAGGCTAATATTCAAGATGCTTTTACTTGATATGGTTGAAATCCTTCTTGAGCAACATTTTCTTTCAAATACTTTTTTATTCCCTTCCCCCCCCCCCCCCCCCCCCTTTTTTTTTTTTTGTTTTTTCTTTCTTTGGGTTAATGTGATTGGTGCTATATGGGAATAAAACCTCAGGCCAGCTGTGTTAGCAGTTGGTTCCATTAAATAATCCTTTAAAAAGGACCACAGATGCTAGTGGTATACTTTTCTGGAAAGGCCTGTGTGGACTGAGACAGATTTCAAGCTAATGGCTGCCTGCAAATCTGTGAGTACTTCAGTTTCTTGGTTTTTAAAATCTTTTGAATAATTTAAAATTAAAAAAAAACTCATTTAAAATAAAACTCTCACCTTCTACAATTGCTACAATATTTAGCAGTTGTACTTAAAACCTCTATGTTGTTTTTTTTCTTGAATTTGAAGTGGCTTGGTTTAGGTGAACTTTTTATCTCTTCAGTTAAAATTATTGATGCTACTGGCAATCTTATTTTTATTTGGACAAGCATTGCTAATCCCATCTTTAACAGAACATACAGTTTTACTGAGTTTTCCAGAAAACTAAGCTATTCCTATGTGTATTTGAATAGCTAGTGCACAGTTTACACTTACGAATGAGTCTTCAGCCAACTTGATTTAAACAGTCGACTGACTGGTTCAAGTGACTGGGGTTTCTGAACCAAAGGCTCTAGTCTACCTGTTTGCTACCTAGAAAATCACTCTTATTAACAGGCAAACCACCTACCTACCTAACATCTAATGAAGATGAAGGTCTTAAGATTCAAGATTTATCTTGAATTCAAGGTCAGGTTGGACGGGGCTCTGAGCAACCTGATCTAGTTGAAGATGTCCCTGCCTATGGCAGGGGGGTTGAACTAGATGACCTCTAAAAGTCCCTTCCAACGAAAACTATTCTATGATTCTGTGATTCTAAGATAACTGTAAGAACAAAAGACATACTTAAGAGTACAGCAAAGGGAAAGTGTGGGTGACTGGTTTCCAGTGATAAAATCCTCACCTTCTAAAAGTGTAATATTGTGACTTTTATAAAGCAGCTTTATCCCACATTTTTCATATTTCTCCATTAGGATTATCTATACGATTTTTTTTGTTTGTTTAAAGTGTTTGATTACGTTGCAGTTGATAAATTGTCTCAACTTTTGTAGAGCACCTGTGCTTAGATAGTCAAACAAATTGTTCTTTTAGCACTTCATCTGCTTGTCCACAACATGCATTTTTGTTCCAATAGAATTTTGGGTGAGGAAGAAGACTTAATCTGGATGACTTTTTTCCACATAGGATAGATGTTTTATGTTAAGATTTCAAAAGGGAGAAGCAAATATATAAGCTGGGATTTTAGAGAGTGAAATTCACCACCATGGAACTTTTGTCTTCTCCATTGTTTGCTTGTGGTACATTGTCAGCTGTAACTCATTTTTATGTTTTCATAGTTCTTTCTGAGACTGCCTTTATACTTGGATTCATTGTTCTTCTGCAACTCCCTTTATAAAATCACTATACTTCTGATAATCCAGGTGAAAACATTCACACAAAAAAAGCACCAATGTCATTGAAAATATTGAAAACATTTAAACTGCGCTGTAAAATAATTTCATGACAAAGCAGCATCCATAAAAAAATTACTATATCAAAAAAAAAAAGACTGCAAATGCATGTAAATGCAATCACTAAATGTGATGTGTTCCAGGTTTTTTTTGTGCTTGTTAGAATATGGAATTCAGTCAAATACATATGTTTTCTTCAAACACAGTTCAAACACTCARAGTTATCTCTCTAGAAGGGTTAGCTTATCTAGTTGGATTTTGTTGCTAAAAGGGAGAGCTGGCTTTATGCCTCTTAGCAGGATGAGCTTTGAAAATATGCACACTATTAATTCACTTTGAAAAATTTGTGAAGCCAGTAAAACTAATTTTGTTCTGAATTCTTACATTGCACAACCCGCAGCATAGTGCAGTTGTTTTTTCCTATGCTCATATACTTTATATATAACTCTTTCAACACAGGCATTTCATTGCATGCCAAGTGTCAGTTATCAAAATGCTTTTAATATAAATAAATATGTATCAAAATTAATCTAAGGTAAAATAAAAAAAATTGAAGCCATCATCTAAAAACATGTGTGTGTGCTGTTAGATGCAGCTGAGTTCCTTGTTTCTCTTGTAGGGATGCTGAAGAGTAAATAGTTTACTTAAATGTATTTGGCTGATTCCCRGTAATAGCATGTATCTTTGCAAAAAAGGACAAAAAGGACATTTCACATTCCAGTTGGGAATTTACAGTCTAGCTTACAAGAATATTTTCAATTTTGTACAATAAGTTTTACAAGCTTAAATATATGAAAGTTTCTGACTAAAATGATTCTCTGGTTTACTCAATTGCACAGTGGATTTATGAGGGAATGGTTTACTAGAAGTAATTTTCCTTAGGTTCTGTGGAGTTGTCAACTATATAAATCACATTTTTAAGATAGAGGAAGACCAGCACACTAAGAATGAAAACGTGTGATAATTTGTGCCTTCAGAAAATAGCAAGTACAAGAAAGTGTTATGTTTATTCCACAGAAAAATCCAATAAAAGGTTTCAAATGGATTAATTGCAAATTAACTAAATCTGAATTCCTCTGTTCAATATAGCGATGTTAATGAGTATAACAATGCTAATGGAGGAAGGAGGGAAGGGGGAAGGGTCATTCTGATATTACCTACCTGAGTTTAATCATCAACTCTTTATACTTGACACTGATTGAAAGCCTACATTTAGGGATTCAGGGTTAAACCCTTAAAGTTCCCTATATTAACAGTAATGGTAAAATAAGAAAAATAGTGGAATGTCCCTTTTCCATTGTTCATCTGTTACACTGTTGCTCAGTTATGGTTTAGAAACTTGTTAAAATGGAGAGTGGAAAGGAGAAGAAATGTTCTGTACTGGTTCCAGACTCCAAAGGCAAGCATGAGGCAGTCATTTTGGTCCTTACCTAGAAAAGTGAAATATGAAAGTCTTGATTGTGTTTGTTGTGAGCTAAATATGTTTGAGGCTATTTGCAGATATTTTTCTGGGAGTGTTCTCTTAACAAATTTAATTGAGTGTATTTGAGAAATTGTATTTGCTATAAATAATAAGTCATATTCTAGGATATTAATGATAACCAGAAGTTGTATTACAAAAAAACCTGTGTGAACAATCCAAAGAGCTGAATGATTAAAGTATAAATGCATATTTGTAAACAATTTTTTTTGTAACTCTGTTACTTTACCGTAAGAAAAACTGATGAGAATACATAAGCCCTGACAATAAAAGTAATAAAAGTGTGTTTGCTTCACAGGAAGGCAGTTCAGCAGTAAGGGATGAACAGGTCAGCAGTGCTAGTGAAGACACTGGGTCGTATCTATTACAAGAACAGCAAGACTGTCTGGTCTGTCATGAATCTCTTGAGTTGGAAGAGGCCCCAGAACTGGCAGAGGCAGCAGCTCCTGAGAGCTATTCTGAATCTATCTGTGAAGAGGATGTCACTCTTGCTTTGAAAGAGCTAGATGAGAGATGTGAAGAAGAAGAAGCTGACTTTTCTGGTTTGTCTAGGTAAGGTTAATATTAGTCCTAAATAACAGAAATTACATGTTATCAGTGCATGAATCAAACAAAGTAGGCTTTCTTATGGTGTGGGTTTTTCTATGAATCCCATAATACAAGTATCTAAAATGATGTTTTGCGTATCTGAAATAATGGTTGATTGGTTTTGCCTGTTATAGCAAACTCAGTACTTTGCTCAGCAGTTGTTTCTGGTACGGGGAAAGCAGATGTGCAGGAAAAGATGAGAATTCTTGAGTAAAAGAAATCTAGCACACTTCATCACTGTCAATAGGATAGAAATGTGAAAAGAGGTCAGAGGGGTGTTTTGGAGCATTTTCTTGGCAGCCACCAGCTGCAAGAAGTATAACATGGAAAAGCCCTTGAACTGCTCTCAATCATGGCAGAACCTATTTTGGCATTCAAAGACAGGAAAAGACAGGAAAAAAATGTTTTGTTTTGTTTTTTTAAATCAAAGCTCCTGTAGGAGTCAGGCCAGTGTGTCTTTGAATTTGCCCAAGGTTTATTTTCAGAGGTAAGGTTAATCAGTCTCTTGTATATTTCCAAGACATTTTAAAGTAAAATAACATTTTTCCATTTTTTAATTACTATTGAGAGGAGAAGTTTTATTTAGTCCTAGCTGGTTGAGTCATATTTAAAGTGAAACTCTAAGTCCCTTGAAGGTAACTATCTAAGAAGGAAGGAGAACAAACAAAAAACCCCAAACAAACAAACAAATAACCCCCCAAACAAAACAAATAATAAAACCAACAAACAAGAACCCCAAACAAACAAACAAAACCCCACAGACAAAACAAATAATAAAACCAACACACAAGAACCCCAAACAAACAAATAAAAACCACAAACAAAACAAATAATAAAACCAACAAACTAAAACCCCAAACCAAAACAAACAAAAAAAATCCAAATTGTTCATAGACTTGTTCATACTTAAAATTTGTTCAGAAGTTTAGATTGAATAATACATAGACTTAGTGTGTGTAGGAACATAGGCTTAGTGTATATTCTGTCAGAGAGATCGTTTAAGGAGCCTTTTACAGAAAAGGACACAACAGGAGCTATAAAAGACCAAGTCGTTTGAGAGGGTTCTACTGGGACAGAGACAGAGAAGTTGAATCTTGTAATCCCATACGCAACCTACTGCAATATGCCTTGCAAGAATTAAAGGCTGGTACCAGTTAATAGCAGTTTACTTCCTGATGTGAAACTGAAAAATCTCTTAAGGTTTTAGTTTGTTTACACTAAGCAAACAAATGAAAAAACCCATAGCTCTAGTTTGAAGAGCGACAGTGATTATTTATAGGGTTGATACACTAGTTAGAAAATATCTGAAAATATTTTTGAAGCTTTGCTTACAGATATTATTCAAAAGGATTGCATCTTGGCTTTTGAGCTTTGTGTTGCTAAAATGAATGTACCTAAAAACAGCACCCACACTTCTTGTTTAAGACATGTTTAAGTCTTGTTTAAGACATACTTGGTGCTGCTGTGAATGAGGTGGTTGTTATAGAGAAAAATGGTATGTGTTTAAAAAATTACTTTAATGAACTATCTGTACTTGAAATCCTCCCACRAGTATTTTTGCTGCGTAAGTACAATTACACAAGAAGAACTGTCAAAATGTATCATTCCTTGTAATACAGAAAATTTTAAACGATTGAGTTAATGATTGTAAGTAGTAGCATTGATTAATTTATAGTTTGATGTTTTTATTGGATGTTTGGTGCCTAATGGAAAGTGTGACTGCAAAATGCTCTTTGAACAAAGGGCTGTTAAATTGAGTGCCCATAAAAATGAAAGTGTTCCAGTCTATCTCCATTCATTTATGGTGTTACTTAAGATAGTTCTAAAAGACAGTTATAAAATAGTATTACACTGCTAAATGAACTCTTGTGTTTCTCTTAAGGAAAGCTAAAATTTGTTATAGATATTGGTGGACCATATGTTTAGATGAATAAAAATTTGAAGAATTGAATGTTAATTCAGTTACTGGGGGCAAGAAAAAAATATCAGTTTCTGAGTGGCGTGTATATATATATAGTGCTGTATGTAGCTATATATAACCTACAGATAGCCCTTTGTCTGTAGATATGCGTAGAAATAACATGTTTCAATAAACTGTGGGGGTATTTGAGAGTACAAGCAATTTCTTATATTGCAATAGCAAAAGTTTTTTATTTTTTACTCTTTTCTCGGTTCATAGTTACCTTAGTTGATTGATGATTTATTTTACAAAATACTATTCTGAATTTCAAAGTCTTATTTTTTCTTCCTACCAAAACGAAGGATTTTTTTCCTAAAAAACTTACCGAGGAATTAATTTCTGTTGTTTGTTATTTATAGCCAAGATGAAGAAGAACAGGATGGTTTCCCAGAAGTACAAACTTCCCCACCTCCTTCACCATTTCTTTCTGCCATATTGGCAGCTTTCCAACCGGTGGCATATGATGATGAAGAGCAAGCCTGGCGCTGCCACGTCAATCAAATGCTGTCTGATACAGATGGATCTTGTGCTGTCTATACATTTCACGTCTTCTCGAGATTGTTTCAGGTCAGTGAATTGCCAGTGCGTGGTTGGTTGTCTGAAATCCTTTCCTCCTGCTTTCAGAACTGTTCTTCCCCTCCGTAACTGTAAAAGCTCTAAGATTATGGTAGCAAGAAGCCTTGGAAAGCAAATCAAAAGCAGACAAAAAAAMCACGTTGCTAAAATAGTGTTATATGGTCATACGCTATTTTTCCATGGGATATCTGCTGTATTCATTGTCTAGGAGTGATTTTACTCGGCGGGGGGGGGAACCAGCTCAAAAAAAACAGTTCAGTGTTTCGTGTAAGCTCTTAGTTCAGGTTGTGTCCCTTCTTTTATTTTCTGAACGTCACCCAGGTTCTGTGCTGATTACAGAATTGATGCCTTCCTCCTAGGTTTTCTGTGGGATTCATTATTATGGGATTGCAGCATGACAAACATTAAAGAATTTATCTTGCATCTGTCTTGTGAGAAAAGATTTTTTTTTTCCTGCAGAGAAATAATTGAAACACCAGGAGATCCACTAAAGCTGGAAGTTTCAAATGCATTTCTTTAACTATATTTACCTCACAGATCTGGTATCCAACACCAAATGCCTATGGCTTAATTTTTCTGGCTCCCTTCTCCCTATAGGGGATGGGTTTTTTGTATTTTCAAAGTGGTACCACTTGGACGTACATTATTCTTTGCGACTTCTTATGGGATAGGAGAAGCACAGTTAATCCACTTTATTTACAGGCAACATGCCAAGTGAGCTAAGAGCAGATTCAAACCAAGACTTTATGACTGCAACCCTTTCTTATATCCAATATTAATTTTGCCTGCTTTTTGGTATATCATAATACATTTCTCAGTGAAAGCCTTACTTTGTTTTACCACACCAGCACACATTTTATCGCATATGTATGGGCAGGTTTAGGGTTAGTACCATGAAGTAACTTATATGTGAAGAATTCATACTCTACCTTACCCATGGAATAACTTGTTTGTGCATCTATACCCATTTTCCATTTTTAGTTGAACTAAGTATTTTGCTACAGCGCTGTGAAATTCCTGTTGCTGGTTTTAGATTTTTTGTCTTTTTGCTTTATCTAGACATCAGGGGTTTAGTTTCTCTGTATTATACCAAAGCTTAGCTGCAGTTCCTTTTCACGCATTCATTCATTTCCTGAAAGTGGTAAAATGGCCGTTCATATTCTGTTCATTAAAGATGCTAGAAAAAAAGGAGCTAGAAAAAAAGGTGAAACTTCCCGTGGCTTGACAGGATAACCCTCAGTCAGCTGGAAAGGTGGATACTCTGGGAAAAGGGGCAATAGCAATCCAGGACTCGAGCCTGGGCAAAGAAGTGTTCCTGAGGAGTTGTTGCTGGGTACAGAGGAGGGATAAAATGATTAAATGAGACCCTGGAGGCCTTGTTTGACTGGACCTTTCCATTTTGCCTTCTGGCTCCTCCTGTGTTTAACTTTGCAGCTGTAAATATCATCTTCGTATAGTTTTATTGTACAGGTAACTTTCTAGGATTTATGAAATAATATATAGCAAAGCGCAGTGTTTTATTAGGCCAAGCCAACAGTCTATATAATCGAACATGATATACATGGGACTGATTTTTGAAGAAGGTAGAAACCCTGCAGGTGGCAGTTTTGGACACAGATGGGTTGTATAGTCTGTGTGTAATTTTCTGCTACACAAACACTTGAAAATAAGTCGAACTACTATCTATACTGCATAAAGACAAGTAGTCATCCACCTATACTGAAGCTAGCAGCCTAGATATGAAAGGAGTAGTTGTCTTTATAGATACAGGCTGGTTTGATTGATTGCATTTTCTGAAGCTAGTTTTGCATAAATTTCAGAGCAAATTATATATTAGTTTGCAATTTAATGACAAAAATATATGCTGTTATGATGGAAATTTGCCCTGAAATTCTTAATTTAAAAAGCCAGAGGAGAGTAGTAAAATACAATGTAAAATAAATGTTTTTCTGATTTGATTTCTAGACCATTCAAAGAAAATTTGTATCTATAACAAATGATTCAGTCAGCTTTCTTGGCGAAAGTCTACAGCGCATTGGAACAAAATTTAAAAGTTCTCTGGAAGTGATGATGTTATGTTCAGAATGTCCGACAGTCTTTGTGGATGCGGAAACGGTAAAAATCTCATAAACTTACATGTTGAAATGTCTGTCTGCTTCAACATTTTTATGTAACATACAAAATTATGTTTTAACATTTGGAAAATAGCAATGCTCGGGAAGATTTTCGAAGGTTTAAATAATATGTGTTAATTATACTTTTGCCTTTTAAAAGGTTGCTCTCTGACGTCACTAATTTAAACATCTGAATAATTTTGGGATGTAAAAAAAAAGATGCTTTTTATAATTGAAATCAGAAAGGAATTAAAATGTTAGGTGGCCACTATGTATCATAAACATTTGAAAACACAAGTGAGAAGTGCATTTTCTCCAAAAATAACCTCCAGCTGTAACAATGAACAGTGAGGGAGCTTACTGATACTAGATATCACTTAAATTCCCTTGCTATTCTTTACCTTCCCTGCTGGTTCATATTTATTCTATATTCTTTGCACAGAGAAGAAAAAGGAAGAGTACTTACCTAGCAGCAACTTTGCCTTTTTAAATTGTATTGTTTATGTATATATTCAATGATGCATGAGAAAAACATTCTAGCTACAAATATACAATGAAGGCTTTGAATTGTTTGTTGTTATGCAAGTTGAAATCTTGGGTTATAATAAATATTAATGTGAGAAGTCAGCCCAATGTTCAGCAGCAGTCAAAAAAAGCTATGCTGAATAGTTAAGAAAAGAGACAGCAAAACAGAAAACACAATTGAGCTAATGTACATATCCCTGATATACCTACATCCTGAATTTTGGGGGCAGTTCTGGTCCCCTGCTCTCAGAGAAAGTACAGTTGAACTGGAAAAGGTTCCAAGAAAGATCACAAGGACTATGAAATATGTGGAATGGCTTCCATATAAGATATGAGTATGCAGGCTACGATTTTTCAGCCCTTTAGGAGAGAAATCTGTCCATAGATGTCTTGATTATCATGGAAAACTGATAGAAATTATAGTATTGTTGTCTTATTTGATGTTAAGGGTGATTAAAGTAAGCTAGCAGTGACTTATAAAACATACAGAACCAAAGCTAGGTGATCCTTCCTGTGATACTTAATCAAACTGTGAAACCCTGTCCTTTTTTACAGTGTCTCTTCATGTTTTCAAAAAGCAACTAAAGAGATTCATGAAAGAAATAGCCCTGGATAGATTTTTGAATATGCAGAACAACATGTTGACAGAGGCTAAGAAAGCGTTCTGGAGCAAGTGGATCACTATGTGCTTGCCCCGTTTTGCCCTTCCTTAAGCAACTGCTATTAGACATTGTCAGATGGGGGACTGAGATAGATGGATCTTTGGCCATGACCCAGTGTGAGACTCTTCTCCTGACCTGCTTTTTTTCCCTTGGTGCTAAGGGCAACTCTGCTCGTATGCTCTTGCTTTAAAATATAGGGACTAAAAAAGCATGATACGGATAGTGCATTTCAAGGGAACCATGTGTAATGTTTTTTGCTTAACTTATGCAACTTTAAAAGCAGTAGAAATTAACCAAAAGAAGAAATTTGTTTGGGATAAGAAGCCACAAGAAGAGTTACACTAGTGTCTAGCTAGAACAGCATGTGTGTTTTAAAAAATAAATAAGTAAATATATAAATATATATGTATAAAAATACAAATATAAAAAAGGAGTAATTAAATATAATATATATGCACACAAGTATACAGACTTGTGTGTATGTGTACGTGCATATGTATGCACATACACACATTAGTGTTGTTACATTGGCAAATACTGTGTAGATAAATCTTTCCAAGTAATTTAATTGAAATGAACCTACGTGTTTATCAGATTAAATCTCACTAAAAAAGAATGGCTAATCCAAAATAACGTTCATGCACAAATCTTTGGTTTCGTGATGTCTACTCATGTGTACAAGATTGGCATTTGATTAAAATTTGGCCTTTGATTCATTCAGAAAGTAGTTTTCAGCAGAAGGATACCCCCTTACATCAAAGCATGGRTTCACAAGCGATTCGGGAGTGGCTTATGGCCTACTGCTGATACAAGATGCCCACTGACTTCTTTGCACTTTGATGTTATTGCACACATGGAGTGCAAAGTGGCATTATGCCACAGAGCCATAACTTGCTTCTTGGATGATGTGGACATAGAGGTTGAGAGTAGCAGTGTCTTAATATGGTGGTAGAATAATAATCTTGATGCACTTGGAAAAACATGTAAGCATCATTCCCACCCCACCTGAGTAATGTGGGATACTGTGACTCTCCATGCCACAATTTTGTGATCACAGTCTTGCGCTTGCACTTTCAAGTTGACCCAGAGGTACCAGGTAACAGGGATTGGAGAAAAGTACAGAGCTCTTAATGTGTGCAAGGGGTGACCAGTCTGAGGGAGGAAGCATCATGTTAGAGGCATGATTATTACAGGAAGTGACAGGAGAAGGATTAATAAGAACAACCTAAGTGGAAATAAAACTACAGGGAGAAATGGTGTGGAGCAAAGCTGAGGTAGCAGCCCCTGAGGGAAAAAGAGATTTTGAAACTATGTTGAAAAAGGCAAGGTCGTTAATGGTGGAAAATTCTTCAAATATCCAACAGTTCCTGCTTTGACAGTTCCCGGTTCCTACAGACTGAAGCCTTTGCTGGTGGTATAGTTTGTGTATTGAGAAGGGCAAGTAATCCTCACTGGACACTCCTTAGCTGGCTACAGGAGCAATCCAGCAGTACTTTTTTTCCTGCTGCAGGCTATTCTATTTACACTGGCTGTGTGTATATGAAATATTATTCTTCTTTTTGAAAGATTAAAAATCTCATTGAAATCTCAGATATTAACTAGGTACTGCCCTTCTTATTTTGGAATCAAAACTGTTGTTCACTGATTTAAATGATACAGCTACATGTGTTAGTTTACTAACTCAAAGGTGTCACAAATGATCTGTATCCAACTAATTCCAATTTTATTGTTCTTCCAAATGTGGACTTGGAATTTCATATTATATAGTTTAGATGTTAGACTATGGATTATAGTCAGAAGTTACATGACTACAGAGGTGATTTTATCTTCCAGCTAATGTCTTGTGGCCTGCTAGAAACATTGAAGTTCAGTGTTCTAGAGCTCCAAGAACACTTGGATACCTATAATGTCAAAAGAGAGGCAGCAGAACAGGTGAGTCTCTTGTATTTCGAAACAAAAAATATGCGAACCTACTCATCAAGAAAATATTGCAGGTCTTTATCTCTCAACACGGGTAACTAAAAGTAAACCGTGGGAAAAAAATCTGAAATAAAATCCTGTTTCCATTTCTTACTACTATTCTATGTGTATAATCTGAACCTGAGGTTTTTCTTGTGTGATTCATTTTTGTTGCACATATTTCTGAAATTGGCTTTTAATATATAACATTGCACAAACGCAATAGCATTGGGAAAAGCACATTCCTAATTTAAAAATGCTCTTTTTAAAATATTCAGATATTTTTAACATGAATATCAATAAATCATGGTATTTTTTTCTCTTTATGAACATTCTGGTTTATTTTATTAGACTAGAAAAGTGGGATTCACCTCCAGATTAAGACATTTATAGATAACTCTCTATATATGAATTAAGTGCCTTAACACCCATAGTATCCAAGGATCAAGTCAATACAATAAAAGAAATCAAGAAAGCAATGCATTTTATCCCAATATAGATACTGACTTGTTGCTCAACTGAATAGGTCTTTAGACTTCTTTTTGTTGACTGGATCTCCACTGACTGTAATGGGGGCTTAAACAGCTGTGTCATACATAGACACATAAATTTAGGTGTCTCATCCTGCAGCTGGATCCCACTGAGGCTGACGTTTATGTCAGTTATTTAGAATAATATAGTTTAGTTTTCAAGATATATGTTAGTGGTTATATCCTTTTTGCAAAGAAACACAAAGTTTAAAAGTTGAAAATTTCTGTAGCAAGGGTCTGTATATTTGTTTTTGTGAACCTTTGTGTGAAATTCAGGAAGGAAGATACTAACTTCAGAAAACTGAAACAGGTAAGATTTCTTTTTCAAGAGCCAAAACATGGATCTACAATCAGTTTTGCAGGTACAGGGAGAAAGAGAATATATGGGGGTTTTGTTGTAGAGATAAAATGATTCCTAGGAAATTAAACATGCATTTGAAGGAACTTTTTACTGATCTCAGCAGCCTGTGAGGCCATGACAATGGCCGTATAGGCAAATTTGAGTGATGCAAAACAGAACCAGAATTCAAGCTGTGACATCTTGGCAGAGCGGTATTTTGCAGCACAAGTGGCTCCATGTTTCTTGATCATGCTGAGTTTATTAGGAAATGATGGCCTCTGCCTTGCAAGGATTGCTGACAGGTCATCTGTTGAATAGAACAGACATCCACTTTTTTGTGGAAAGGATCTTAAAAGAAACGCAGTTTCCTCAAAACCAATGCTAAAGTATGCCACACAGCACTGTTAATGTAGATAAACTGTTTCTAGGATCCAAGCCAGCATTTCTGCTAGAGTTGCTACATTTTTTGCCCTGCTCTGTGTTGGTAACAATTTATTTGTAAAATAACTCATGAGGTCTAATATAATGAGTTACATTTTACCATTTAGACTTAATCAGAAACAAAGTGCTCACCTAATGGCTAAGATTACATCACTGGATGTAATATGTAATGTCTGACAATATCCAGTGCGTAATGCTGTCATCACTCCTATGAGAAAATAATGTATTTTACTCCTCATTTTAGAGAGCAACACTGAGTCACAGAGAGGCTAACTGATTTGCCCCAGGGTAAGACAGGAAGATTTAAGGCAGGGTAGAGAGGAACTCGTGTGTGTACGTGTGTGTACTTAGAATGGCGACTATCCAAACATGGAGGAATCCTCCTTATATAAACTCCTCATTTAGCCTGCAGTTTATCATGGCAATAACAAATGGTACTGTTTGGTTGATTTGTCAAAGTATGATGAGTTAAAATTGTGTCCCTTTCAGATGGCAATGAATTCACTTAAATGTGTTTTTAGCTAATTTTGCACTGCCATGTATCATATTGACATAAATCTATGCTGGATATTAAGGGCTTGTTTGTATTTTCTTTTACTTGATAAAGGAATATGGATATCAGTTTGATGGCCTCTGTCATTATATCATAGTGAAAGTGTGTTGTTTTTCTGTAGTGCAGCTGTCAAAAGGATGTCCAGTAACATGTTTCTGTGGTCAGCCTGTCTTCTGCCACAGGATTTGTGAGTGACTGGAGCAGGAAAAAGATTCACAGGATGAAAGGAATTGTTCCGAAATAACTGAGAGCATTTTGCCAGGGTTTTATTTTTATTTAATCATTTATAAATAGAAAGCAGCAGAACTGGGGCAGAAGAAATGTATAGCTTTGACCAATCATTTCGGACTCTTGATAGCATGTCATTTAGCTAATTTATTGCATTATTTAAGTATTTATTTAGCATGTTAATTTAGAAGTAGTGACTAATTATCTCAGACAATTTATTTTTCTAAAACTTTTTTTAAAAGGATTTCTTCCGCTGTTGGTCCTCAATTTTTTTTGTGTGTATTATATAGTATCTGTAGACTAAGAACCTTCCAAAGCTATTTCTCAGATATGTTTTACTGGTTTTCCTACTCTGTCCTATTAAACAGAGTATAGGGAATGGTTGAAAGAGACTTCCTCAAGTCAAATATGAATTTCTGTTATTGCAGGCAATTGTGCCATGTATCCTGTTCGATCTGAAAGTATTAAGGCAAAACACATAATGATCTTATTGCAGATCCTTGCTTTTTTCATAGAAACATGCAGGAAAATGGTCAAACTAAGCTGGTTGGGCTATTGTATAATAAAGTAAACATAAATTAACAGATATTTAAATAAATATAATTTGCATGTTAATCTGGTATCCTCTAGAATCGAGCACTGGAAAATTCTGTATATTAACTTCTTTAATGAAAAATGGTTGTTTAAAGTTTACCCTAACAGATGATGTTTGTCACTATCAGTGCTGTGTGTTGTACTGGCATTCACATGAATCAAATTTAAAAAGTAAGAGGCTTGGGCTGCAGTTGCTTGAAACTCTTACCTATGCACTGAGATGAGAGAGAAAGATACCTATAGTATAGGGGGTGGTTTGGGATGCCTGTTTTGGGGTTAATCTGGCAAACCAACCTGTGCTATGACCAAGACCAACCGCAGACTTGCTGATATTACACTTTCAGCAACGCTCTTCACCTATATCTTTGTAGGAGATATATGGGGAAAACATAAATTGACGTAAAGCAAACATATAAAGAAGATTATTTTGTCACATGATCTACTGCTCTTCCCAAAGAGAAAATTTAGGTCTTTCTACCTAAACATATATTCTGTAAAAACATGCTGAACATATATTCTGTAAAAATTTTTAGCAAATTAATTTTGTCACCTTTTTGGAGCTACTGTTCTATTTCCTTGCAAGGAAACTGCTTTGACTTCATGTGTGTATTAGGGACAAAGATACTGAATCAGATAAATGTAATAGAAAATATAAGGTTATATGTATATTATAATATTCTAGGCACACCCTTTATTCAGACTGGTTTTAAGATTTTAACAATATCTTAAAAGGGCAGTGTGTGAAAATAAATACTAGCTTCCCAATTGCTGATGCTGTTTGTTCCAGTGCAAACCTATTCCACTGTCACTGATGGATGCTGTCAGATAAAAAGAAAAATGAGATTTGCTGTGTACATTGGTATCCATGTCACTAATTGAAACTGACACCACAGTGCTTAGAGAATTCCATTTCTCCTCTTGATAAGCACACAGGCCTAGTTAATTCACTAAGTAACCTTTATTAAATTGAGCAGATGGGAAATCACATTTTTCTTTTTCTTGCATCAGGCAAAGGTTAGAAAAAGGTCACTAAGATTTCCTGTGAGACTCAAGATAGCAAGCACACAATATGCTAAATTATTCTTCCTTGGATGTATAGAGCCTGTTCTTCATTTCAGAAGATAATCTGTACTTTATCTCAACGTGACGCATTCCCATTTCAGTAATACCCGAATTACCTCATGCTTGCAGTTGTTTGCACTGTACAGAAAAATACACTGGGCACTGCGTCGATGAGATGATCAGGTCGTATTGTCCGATAAGAGCATATCTGATTCTGCAAATGCTTCATATTAACACTTTTAAATTTGYGTGGTTGGTTAAAACTAGAAGAAGAGATTACTCGCTGAAATTAATAAACTTGTTGTCTGCTATAGGAACTGGGGTTAAATACAGCCCTGTATTCATGATAGAGAGAGTGGAATCTGCATGTTTGCATTGTGTAATGTGAGAATACTTTATCTCCCTGGCTTGTATGAACTGGAGGTGATTCTAAACTCCTKTTGAAGAATTTATTTTTTTTCCTCCCGTCCAGTAAACCTGCACTCGCATCTAGTTACACAGGAGAGCTCTATTTCTTCTGTTTCTAACGTAGTCCCAAGAAATACAACAGGCTTACTTTTACTCTCCAATTTGAATTAGTGCTATATTTTAAATGCTGAGAAATCATGTTGGTGTAAACCTTGTGCAGCAAGTAAAGAGAAAATATGATCTCATTTAATGAAAGGGATTTTTCTGCCTCCACCCTCCCACACGTCTCACTGTAACAGTACCCAAATTCAATCACAGATTAGTATTTATGCTAAAGTGTACTGTCCCCATCTGGGGTAATGAAGGCTGCAGGAAATTTACAACGGAAGTGATACAATAAAAACTACAAAGTGATATATCAGAGTGGACATCATTAGCAGAAACAACGTTGGCAAACAATTGATTCCGTATCACAATTTTTGATGTAATCTGAGAACGTGCAAGACTTGATGAAGTGTCTTATGCAGTTTTAGCACAATCTTCAGTTTGCTCTGTTTCAGAAAATGTTTAATCTTGTTTATATTTATTTTGCAGTGGCTAGAAGACTGCAAAAGAACATTTGGTACTGATGATGGTATTCATGGCACTAACACAGATGCCCAGGTAGGTGTATGTCATTTGTGAGTCTCTGGATATGAGATAAAAAAAATCTTTATATCGATCGCACAAAAATTCCAATATTTGCAGAGAGATTAAAAATGTATTAAAAGCTTTTCATTTCAGTTATCATACTATCTTTTGGAAACTCAGATTCTTATGAAGTAGTGGCCTAATAAAAAGGGCTCTTTTTAATAAAAGTTGGTAACTCGTCTTGGGTTCTAGGCTTAATAATACTGAGTAGATAAGCAGACTAGATACCATCTGTGTACCAGCAAGTCTGCTTTTCTGCAGCTGTTTCTAGAAGAAAGATTAGCATTCTTCTCATATGCTCAGATAAACTGTCTAGCCAAAAACCTCTACTGAATTTAATATAATTAGTACCATATAAATACATATCACCTTTCTGGAGCCATTATTTGGGTGTGAAGGAACAGGGAGTGAAGTAGCAGTATGGCAAAAATCTCATTAAACACTTCTATCAAAATATCATCTAACAACAATAGGTGAAGTAACCTATTAATATTAGTTCAATATTTAGTATGTATTTGCATGGCAGTCATCCATGTTTAATATTACTAATTGCTGTAGTAAGTGATAGCTTTTCCCGAAGCAGACTAGGACTTTTTTTTTTTAAAAAAACAATAGCTGCATAATATTGACACCGTAAATAAAAACAAATCAAAAACTATCGTTAGTGGGTACAAGGAATCTGCCATCTAGAGTTCTGTAATAAGAACAGTGAAAGATGTAAGAAAGTAGAATTACAGGTAGCAGATGAACTTACCTTTTCACAATGACATTTTGACAAAAATCCCAAATCCAAGCTGAAAAAGGAGGAATTTTATTCCTTTTATTCAATCAAACTAGTCATTGATGCACTTGGTTGTGTTTCTGCTGTTGAAAATGTAGTGTTCAGCAATAGAAATGTCTACTGTGTGCATGGACTATTTCTTCTTTTGTACAGTTTTCATTTGCTCTCATATATATATGTATTTTTTTTTAATTCAATCACAAAATGCACCTGAATTTTTAGAGAAGTGAAGCATGTGATAATATACTGTTGATTTTTATATTGCATTTAAAAAAATATTTCATGTGGATAAGTATAGGTAATACGGCAAAATAATTTGCTACCATTTGCAAGGATTTTTGCTTTGCCTATGAACACTACACAAATCAAGTGTATTTTACACTTGGTTTACATCTTCGTATACTGACTGGTACATGTTTAGAAATATGTAACAACATTTACTATTACAATACAGTAAATGTTCTACATATTAATCATATGGACTGAAATACATAAATGCTGCTTTTTAGAGTGTTGTTTATATGCGCCAAGAAACTGTTCCAACATTTAGCTGTTAGAACATAACCTTTCTTACCATGAAGGTAAATGTTACTGTTCCACTGTATAGCTAGGGAAACTAAGAAATGGAGGGAAGGCCACATGCGGGCTTTCATTTAGCTTGCATGGAGGGAGTGCAGGATTCCGAGTGAGGCAGTTTTGTCTGTTCTTCCCTGTTTCTGCAGGGTTTGAAGATAGCCTCTGAAAAGAAGTTATGTGTCCATTCACATTGATTATTTGTGGGGACCTGTTTTGATTTTGGTTTTCAACCCTAGCCCACAAAGCATGCTGGCAATTTTTTCTTTACGTGCTCCTTGCACTTGCAGGTTCAGTTAAAATCATTTTAATGTATAGTATCCATTGAGAAAGCAGAGTCCTGTTATCCTGCTTCATAAATATACACAATTTACAGAAGTTCTAAATTTATTCACAGAAGCTTATAGTGACTTGAAGGAGATTGAGAAGTTACCCAGTGTAAGATCATTGTTTCAAAAATCCTTGTAAATGGAGTGTGGGGCTGATAAGTCTATCCAGTCAACCAGTTAATGCTAAAAATATGTGTTTTCTTGTTCAGGAAAACAGAGCTGCTTCATTCAACAGATATTTTTCATTCACTAACACAAATAAGATTTTCTTACTAATTTTTAGCACTGTGGTCAATACAGCTAAAGAATAGTGAGATTAATTCTGTTCTGGCTCGTGCATTGCCAGCAGACTTGCAAGTAAATCTAATTATTGGATTTTTGCTATTAGTACTTACACGCAAGCCTGAAAGAATGCATCTGGACTCTGCCTAGACTGTTTGTACAGGACTGGCAGGTAGAAAAATCAGATTATTTCTCAAGTGAGCAAGTATGTGAAAGACACTGAAGCAGTACAAAGCCGTTTCTAAAGGAAAACCTCTCTTGAATTTTTTAGAATAGCTATCAAGGTGTGATTTTGGGGAGAGGCTTACAGTAATAATGAGACTTGGCTTAAAGAACACTGGAACTTAATGACTAAAAATATTAAATAATCGACCCTGCCATTCCTCAAAGTCTGATTCTGTGTGCTTCATTAATTCTTGTCGACTTTGGCAGTTCAAGATCTTATCTCTTCGCAGTGTTCTGTGCATCAGAAGTTTTTGCTTACATAATAATTGTGCTATGTATATGATAGCACAGAGTACAGAACAAAAGCATGCAATGTTTATAGTCTGTTAAGCACATCGTGTATAACTTACACCCATTGTGTATAACTATGTGCTTAGTAAAGCTCAACTGCTTCTGCCTGTTGGAATCAGACATCGGTTGCATCTTCGTATGTTTACTATGGCCATTGTACCTGCTTACATGCCATCAATATGCTTTAGCGCTGTACAAAGCACAGAAGTGAAGTTCCTGTCCCCAGGCCGACAAATATATTTTCTGACGATTTCTCTCCCTGTCTCTCTTTCCCAAATGTTTTTCTGAAATAGCTTGTAAAAACCAAGTGCAATTAAATTACAGAAGTCTGACAATGAGGTGTTGAGAATTGAGTTTAGCAAAACCAAGAATTTTCTAAACTGATTCAGAATCCAAATTAACATTACATCTCAAAATTTAAAAGGCATTATTTTTGCTGAAACTATAGTGGTACAGAACAAGTAAGAAGCATTGTACAGATGTTCAGACCTAAGTGTCCTTGGTTTTGATTTCCTTAAATTTGCATACCTTTAAGACTACACAATGTATAAAGATCAGACAGGGTTGTAAGTGAAGTATGTTACTCATGTTATGGGACAACAAAGCCAATGCTATCTATCGTTAGTTGTAGCAGCAAGTAATTTCACTTCAAATTAAATCTGTTTAATTTTTTCCATTCAGGGTATATTTGGAGCATGTTACTTGTATTTCTTCCTCCATTTTACCTGGGACATCTTTTACCCTAATTAAAATTATTTCCTACACTAATTCTTGATCTTTTTTTCTTTCTTTGTATCTTTGTGACCTGCTCATCTTCTTGCTTAGCAAATGGAAATTCTAGCAGTAAGTGACGGTTCTTGATTTATCAAATGCTTAACGATGCCAGTCACCAGACTGGTCTCCATCTGTCTTGTCCATTTGTGACATAGTGATGTCTTGTCATAGACTATTACAAAAATGCTGTGTGCTTCAATTTTGCATCATCTAACCCATTGAACTGTTGGTCCTTTATAGATAATAGGATCCTGTAGTTACTGGAATGTTATAGAAGATTATTCCGTTAGCACTAGCTTTTATGTCTGTATGTAAAGCAGTATTAACATTGTCTGCACTTTGACTAGTGTTTTAGACCCATCAAAATGGAAGCAAGACAGTGCATAAGTTAATGCTGCCGTTTCATTTCCTTAAGAACATATCACGTGGTATTTTCTAAAATAGAAGCAAACCTTTTATAAAGTAAAACATTATTCTTGTCCCCAAGAATGGAATTATTCTCCTCTTATTCCATCAGGCAGTTGTAAGCTAAGGGCCAGGTTATATATTGTGTTACGTATTTATATTAATGGTTATGAAAGATTCCATACTTACAGACCACAATTAGATCTTGAATTTAAAACAGTAAAATATCAACAATRAAAGTAAGTGATCTATGAAAATCTGTCTCGGAACGTGACATTTCAGAATGCCTTTTGAATCACTTTACATCCCACCCTACCCCCTTTCTTGGAAATGTAACTTCTTATTAAAAAGTAAAATTTAAACCTATGTGAGAGGGGTTACCTGTAAATATAGGACTGAATGAAGCTTTCATCTGCTTTTCATTAGCTTCCTGCTATGTTAGCTTCTAAATCTCCTTGGCATTTTCTTCAGTAACCAAATAACTACTTTTAATTTTGCACATTCTATACTGAAGAAGTTGTCATTTATTGTCTCTTGTATTGGATAGTAGATGTTTTGTACTTCCTGAATATAATAATGTTGTTTACATTTGTAGGAGCTGGAGTTGTGTCGGAGGCTATACAAGTTGCATTTCCAATTGCTGCTTCTGTTCCAAGCCTATTGCAAACTTATCAGCCAAGTAAAAACAATTAAAAAAGAAGCAGAGGTAATGAAAACTGTGCCATTTAGCTATTAATTGTTGACATTTTAAAGCCAAACCATTTAAAATACATTTTTATAACATCTTCATCAATGGGACATCTTTTTTGAAACTGAAGGAGGGTACCAGCTGTTTTGTAGCCAATTAATAGAAGATTTGAGTAGAGCTCACAAGAATTTTCKGAGATGTTCAATTATCTGTGTTGATTTTTGTACTGCTTGAAAGCTCTTAAATAGACTGGAACGCAGGGAGTCCAGTGATGAGGATTTTAAATATTTCAGTAGCACTTCTGATGTATTTTAATCAAGCTACAATCAAGGCACATCAACTCCAATCAACAGAATTCTGTGAAGAAGCCCCTTTCCATCACCCCAGTGTTTCCTATTGCGAACACCATCACTTGCTACCAGCTGATTTATATAACTCTGTCACTTCAGCCACCATTCAATTACTCTGCAACCTTAGTCCCCATCCTAAGTACAGTTACTAATGTGTTCTAGGTATCTTATGCCTGATTTTTAGTTGTACTAACTTTAGAAGTAAAATGTGTCCTTCAGCTGTGCACATGGTACATACGTGATGTTAATTGAGTTAATCTGAATGCATTATGCTATTAATAATGTCTTCTGAAAGTTCTCCCCTGGGTCTGTAATGCAATAAATAGAGGTAGCAGGATAAAAAGTGGGTCTGGTCTTGCTTGATATAGTAGGGGGGAAGATGAAAAAGCAGGGTGAAAGTCTTTGGGTTTTGAGTAGCTTAGGAAAAAATGATGCATGTTCCTCACTTATATTTCCAGATTTTTGTAGAGGCTGCAAATAAGTGATTTCATTTCCTTCTCGAGAACATTGTGGAAGGTCGGCATCACACCAGTCCCACTTCTTGCCTAAGTTAGTCAGACACAGAATCATATTCTGAGCGATGTCTTTGTGTCGTACATTGGAGCTAAAGCCAAAACTACTATAGTATACGCTGGCTGCACTATTCTGCTGGGTTACCAGTCTTCCAGATTTTTTCTTCATATTTAAGTTGTCCTTGTAATAACACAATTGCTGCTGTACTGTTCCAACATGTTTAATTCTTCTTGTCAGTTTGTTATTAAGTGATGTGGGGAGAAAAGAATGTATTTTTTGAAACAAATTCTAAAAGAACTAAGATGGAAACTTCATTGGGGAAAGCCCAAATACCTGACCTGCACCCTTGGGCCATTAAATTAAACGTATGCTTAAGCAACTGCAGCAAATATTTGGATGTACTTTTTCTCCCTCTCATTTATGATTGCAGAGAGGAAGAAAAATGTAAGTCTGATCTGCTGAAAGTTAATTTGGCTGAAAATACATTTAAACTAGAAAAGGTAATTCTTATATTTGTTTTAGGTCATAAACATGTCTGAAGAACTTGCTGTTTTGGAGAGCTGTCTGAAAGAGGCTGAGGCTGCGTCTGACAGTGGTATCGAAGAAATAGAAATTGCAGAGGCTTCCCAAGCTAGCACAGAAACAGCTATTCACTCTCTCATTGAAACCCTGAGAAACAAGGAGTTTGTGTCAGCTGTAGCACAGGTCAAGGCTTTCAGGTAAGTGCTTAAGGATTGCTTTCAGACCTGAGTTTGCTAATGGGCCTTTTTAATTTAGGGAAGGCACTATTCCAGGTTTTTTTCAGCTCTTGCTAGATGTCCTTATTGAAACGGACAAGTACTGTTGCTTCATTACAGCTTGTTCATATGCATTTTCCAATTTTAAAAAAGCAATTCTAGTAGTACTTGTTCTTTAGAATTTCTGAGAAAATAATACTGTTAACTATTAGGACTCTACGGAAGAAACAATTCTCTTGCTTTTCCTATGTCTTCTGTTCAAATGTCTGTTTAAAGAACAAGAATATTTAAACATTTAAATTCTTTTTTTTTAATGTTTAAATCCAAATTGTGTGTTTACAGATCTATTTGGCCCCACGACATCTTTGGCAGTTCTGAAGATGACCCAGTTCAAACATTGCTGCACATATATTTCCGTCATCAGACGCTTGGTCAAACTGGTAGCTTCGCAGTAGTAGGCTCCAACCAAGACATGTCTGAGGCCAGCTCAAAGCTGATGGAACTTAATCTAGAAATTCGAGAGTCTCTACGCATGGTGCAATCCTATCAGCTTCTAGGGAAAATCAAACCAGGAATAAATCTTGTGAGCACTGGATTCTGAACAGCTGTCATTTAGAAAAGAACTGATGATGAAGACGCTTCAGACCATTATTGAGCACCTTTCATAAAAAAAAAAAAAAAAAAAAAAAAAGAAAAGAAAACCTCCAGCAGTTTCATCACAGCAAGAAATTGTTTCATCAAAAGTAACGATCTGAAAATTGAACATCTTTCTTGACTGCTCTTTCTACACAGTAGCTGTGTGGCAGTAGTATTTTTTTATTAAATATATGTATAAAAACTACATGAAAGGAAAAGGGCTTAAATGTAATGCATACATATGCATTATTTTCTGGTGTAACAGAACTATAAATGGTGTTTGCAGTAACAGCCTCTAAAGGTTGAATCAATATCGCAGGTGGGATGAGGCTAAAATCAAGGCTGGTTTATTTTGGCTGAAGACCTGCAAGGCATCCTGGCTTTCCAGCAGTAGTAGATATAATCGTCAACTAATACCTAATGAGACACTTTGCAATGTCATGAAGAATGTGCGGTCAAACATGAGTAGAATGACTTACGACTGCAAAAACCGTTGACTTCTCAATGTTTTATTTGCTTTTGTTGTCTGTAATAAGGAAATTATGTGTGTGAGTTAGAATGTATGGCTATGTGACAGTTGTTTTTTGAAGGTATGGATGATTGTTGAATAAGGTCTCAGAGCACGCTTAAAAGAGCTGCAAGATTATTTTTGAAGAAATTTTATTTTATTAGATCTAATCCTCATAGTGTGTAAATGTTAGGACATTTAATAATATTTTAAACTGGGATTTCCCAGTGTTTCTAAAAGAAATAATATATCTGTTAACTTTATTGGAATGCTGCTCAGTTCTCTGATCAGTGCTTATGTTACAAATACTGATAACAACTAACCAAAAAGTAGCTGCCTGCAGAGACTTTAAAATGTATATTAAAGATATATGCTGCCCATCAGCAATTCTCGTTAGAAGTTAACTTATTTTATTCTGTATATATTCTAGAAACTGTATAGTGCAAAACCAGTATTTTTCTTGTAAATTTGTGAAATGCACTGTTAAGACAGTAGGTGTATAAAGCTATGAGGGGAGGGGGGGGTTCTCCCTATCGGTAGTCACATACGTTACTTGCAGTCTGAGTAGTCTGCAGGGTTTAAAGAGTTTGAATGCACGTACATGCATCTTCATGGCTCAACTTAAGCCTAAGGAATTGGGACTATATAGAAAAAAAAGACTGACTACCAAAACATGCAAACAGGCAATATACTCATAGTTCAGTGTCAAAGTCTGTAGCATAAACCAAACTGGATTCTGTTGAAACCAATAGCATTTTGTTAAAAAAAAAAAAAAAGGAAAAAAAAAAAGAAAAAAGAAGGAAAAAAACAAACAAACAAAAAAAACCAACAAAACACCAGAAAAAAGAATGTAGTCCCATGATTCCTGTGATTTGAAAGGAACACCCAGTATTTTTATATACATCTCTTACCCACTGTGATTTTTTTTAATGGGCTCTAATTCCAGAGTTTAGAATGTAGAACTGAAATTCTTAGCTCTGCCTTTTTGGGGGAATTGGACCCCACTAGAAATGTAATTATGCTGAAATGCATTAATTGAAGGCACTGTGCACGCTGTTGGACTGCTGACAGTAGTTATGTTATCCTAACAAGCTCTGTAACTGGTCAAGGCACATTCATAATCACTGTATTTTTTTCCCCTGTCCCTGATAAAATTGAATTATTTTGATGGCTTTGTGGTACTGTAGATGGTGTTCTTAATTATTTAATAAGTATTTACTGGGGAGAAGTAGTTTTACTTAGTGGCACATTACACTTTTATTTACATCATCTTTTACCAGCTTTTTTGTAAAAATAAAAGACATTGTATCTGTCATTTTGTGTATTTTTACAAGCTAGAGTTTAAATACTTTAGCTAAACAGACTAAACACTGATAACAGAGGCCTGGGTGCCCTGAAATCATGGGTTTTTTTCTTTTATGTCCTGTCAAAGCAACAGCATTTTCCTAGGCATCTTCTGAAGCTGTTAAAGGATTTGGCATGCAACTCAAACCTGAATTTATATATATAATTCCTTACGTTACACATCTTCCTCCATTTACAATGACTAGTGGAAATTGGGACCTGCCCTATGGAGCAGAATCATGCTCCATAGACCGTCTTGATATTTCTTTAACTTCATGAAAGAACTATTTCCAAACTTCCATGTGTGGCTTGTTCTCGTTTTAGAGAGTCCTTCCCTTTGCCTCTAGCAAGTCTCTTCACCAAGAAAGCATTACACCATTTTGAGTGTGGTTCTTTTTGCTGGTTGCTCCTATATCCGCTTCTCCAAAATTACTTGTTCTCAACTACTGCAGAAGCTGTCACCCTACGTTACCTGGTGCCAGGTCTGTGCCAAATCTATAGTAAAGCTGTCTAAAAACAAGGGAAATGTCAGACATCTGTAAGATGCAATGAATACAGCATTGAGCTAACACATGCAAAAGAATCTCCTCATGAAAAAGCTGTACAAGGCAAGTTCAAGGTATCTTTGAAGGATTGGCAGCATGAAGACTGTTCCCTTCTGCTTTGCATAATCACATAGGTCATGAGTAGCTTTCCTTCTTTCCGCTGAGTCTAGAAACCAGTGCCCGTGATAGGCAACGTCTGCTGTCAACGACGTGACAGGGCAGTAAAGTGGAAAAGAACTGTACTTTGGCATCCAGCAGTAAAAGCATTGAATACACTTCTGTAAGAGGAATGACACATAGAGCTACTGCAGAACTGAGGAATGCTACAGGAGGAAGGAAAGCTTGTTTAGTATCACTGCCCACTGCACCCCCATTCCTCCAAGCCTCAAAACCTTGCAGTAGCTGATGAAAGCAGGGCCAGCTCTTTGCTGCTACCTGCCACTTGGAGCTTTCATCAACCGCTTGTTTAGACCAGTTGCTGTTGAAGCGCTCCATACAGTTCAGATCAGCTAGGCCTGTTCTACACCTTAGCAGACAGAAGCAACTGCTGCTTTGACTGTAGTTGGTGGGGATGACAACTCTAAGATGTACTAAATTTCACTTTAGGCTATTACTGATAATAATTGCATAAGAGTCACCATGTTCACAGCAAGTAATCCTCAAAGCAATGCTTGTGAGGACATCKGTATAAATAGGAAGCACTCAACTGCTCATATTGCTGTGAGTTGCCACATGACTTCATACTGACATGGCACAGAGCTTAAGTTCTCAAACTCATTACCAACATGCACAGACTCATCGTAGTCAGTCTCCCACACTGCATCCATCGGGAACAGACTACAGCTGTTGGAATGGGGAAGGCAAACAGGAAAACATATTGAAGAACATCCTTAGAGGGAAACATGCTCACAAATAAAGACATCCCAGATCACAGTTGCAACTGTAAGCTGAGGCAGACTGTCRATGGCTGCAGAGGGGGCCTCAACTGTGTTTCTCCTCAAGCTGGAGACTTGCCACTGCTCCTGACTGTAACTACAGGTGAGTGCAAGGGACATGCATCTACAACAGAAAACTGCACAGCTGCAGTTGTGCTTTTCAAGTTGAACAGGGCAGGGATGGAACTTGCTGTGAAAGTTTTTGAGTGAGCTGGTAAAGGATATTTCCTTTTAGTGTGATACAGGGGAAAATGCTTCAGGTAGAAGCATGAAATAAAACAGTACCCCGTTCTGGGGGTGGTAGGTCTACTTGTTCCCAGTATGCCTCATGCTGCTATAGTAATGAATGGAGCAAGAATAAATAAAATTACTTGGCACTAAATTGGTGCTGAGGCATTATGCCTTAGTTACTGCAGCAAGTTCAAGAGGCATGTTAAAGCAGGAATCTGCAGCAAGAGGAGTTAAGCCTACAGAATTAACACTCACTGACCCTCTAAATGGACATTTGTTGGTACAAAGGACAATGTTTGCCTACCCTGCCATACACTAGCTTCCATTTAGAGATGCAAGACCACCTGGCACTGAAGCTGTTAGGCAGCATGGGCTCAGTCTGGTTCCCCCTTTAGTCTTAATAGTGTGGTCTCAAGTAAGCTGGGTACAGGTGTAGGTAAGTAAGTTTGTTACAGCCAAGACAAATCAGTCTTTCCAAGTCGAAGCTACCTCAAAAGTTCTGCAAAAGGCTTTGTGCGTTATTGTGTTCAATTTCAAAATTAACAGCTTTATTAGCATTCTCAGAAAAGTGTGTTTTCCTCTAAGTTTATCCAACTCCTTGGCTACAGGGTAGACTAGTGGGGCATAGGTTTTACTAGCTTGTGAATCTGCTCAGATGGTGATGCTGTAGGCCCAGACTCAGCTTGTAATGCTTTGCTGAAGTGTGGTGTCCCTACAGAGGGCATTACCACTGACAGCACCAATAGGCCTTGGAGAGCATCATCTGGAAGTAACTGTGCTGATTCTGCCATTACTACCAAACACTAGAAGTACAATTCCTAGTTGTAAACCCAATCCCAGAAAGGTGTGGGAGTTTGATCCTTCCCCTATGGCAAACAGCTAAACCTTAACTAGGTGAAACTCTTCAAGTGTAAGCCACTAAGTGCGCAGCTGTTTGTGCATCATCTGCAGGTACAAGAGGAAGACAGAGAGATGCAGTATCATACTTTGAGCCTTTGAAGTATCACTTCTCTTGATAACCTTGTGGAAGTAAAGATAGGCAACACATTTACCAAGAGGTGATAACATCAGTGACTCCTTTCCCCAGCAGTTTGTGAGAACTGTCCCTGAAGATGCATTAACCACAAGCTTTCTTTGGCTTCAGTCTACAAGACAAGAACAGCAGCGTAGCTAAATGCAGACCAGCTATACCAGTAGAAGTGACCTAGTTTTTACACAGCATTTCTCAATCATTTTCTAGCGATGAAGAACAGGTGCAGGAGACTTTCTACATGGAATAGAAGTGTGCACAGTAAGTGCATATTACTAGGTGTTTTGTTCATGAATGATGCTTTACTACCTACTGTAGATGTCATTTTGATGTTAACTTCAAGTGTTTGATTAATTCAAGGGTAGGAGAAGTAACAGACATCCTCTCCCACCCGAGATTCTACAAGGTCCCAAGTCAGTTGCTGCCAAGACCATCACTGACTTACAAAACATTATTTGTAGGCTCTTCCCCTATGCAAGTTACAGAAGTTGCAATATGCACCCTCTGACCTAGGCACAAACCCACCTGATCATTTGAGCGTGCTTTGCAATACTTTTATTTGCATGCTTTCCTAGCTACACCTCACTAAGTACCTTCAAACAATAACAACAACAAAAAAATCTGCTCTACTTGCAGTTTTCTAGAAGAGCCCTAAACAAAACCAAAAATAACCCCATCCAACTCAGATGATGTATTTGAAACTAAATGTGCTATCGCAGGAGAGGCGTTTCCCTTTGCATCTCCCACAGAGGTCCTGGCGGTGGGGCCTCTTGGGATCCACGTGGCGCATCTTCACGGGGCAGGTGCACCTCGTCTGCTTGCAGCTCTGCGGGAGAAGGTGGCGGTCGGCGGGCACGGCCCGGGGCAAGGCAGGGCGAGGCAGCGCGGAGCAGGGGGGTCCCTTACCTGGCAGGTGATGTCCTCCACGCGGTACGGGTTGTAGGACTTCTGGCAGGTCCGGCAGAACTGCCGGAAATAGACCTGGGGGGAAGGCCGGGGTCAGCGGCGGGCGGGGGGCCGCGCCGGGCCGAGCCGAGCCGAGCCTGCCCTGCCCTACCTTGTTGGTGCCCTGGACGCACCAGACGTAGGCGCTCTCCCAGCGGATGTTGCAGTCCTTGCAGTGGTAGTAGCCGTACTTCTGCTCCAGGAACTGCCGGGGACAGCCGTTACTCGACGGGGCAGGCGCCTCCCGCGCCCCGCTCCGCTTCCCCCCCGGCCGCCGCTCACCTGGAAGCGCAGGCGGGTCTTGCCCGCCGCCGGCTCCCGCTTCTGGGGGGCGGCCGGCGGCTCTGCCCGCGCTGCTGCTGCTGCTGCCGCCGCCGCCGCCTCCTCCTCCTCCCGGCTCTCCTCCGGCCCCGCCGCCGGCGGCTCCGGTGTCGCGGGCGGACGCTGCCCCAGCGGCTCGGCCGGGCGCGGCCCCAGCGGCTCGGCGCCGCCCTCGGGGGGCTTCTCCCAGCTCGCCCGCACGGCGGCCGCCTCCGCCTCCCGCTGCTCCCGCAGCGCGGCCGGCTCCTCCTCGACGGCCGCCGCCGTTACCTCCTCCTGCTGCGGCCGCCGCTCCGGCTCCGGGCCCGGCTCCTCCAGGAAGGCGGTGAGTCTGCGGGACGCCATGGGCGAGTAGACGGCGATGGTGCGGGGGAAGCGCACGGCGCGGGTGCTGGTGGTGGCAGGGCTGCCCTGCTCCTGCTCCCGCTCCTGCTCCCGCTCCTGCCCCGCCTCGCGGGGCCGCGGCCCGGCGGGGGGGCCGGGGCGGCGGCGCAGCAGCGTGCGGGGCCCGAGGGAGCACTGCACCGAGGCGTCCTGCCGCGGGTTGACCTGGACCCCCACCTCCTTGGTGTTGGCCTTGCGGAGCCGCGGCGTCAGGTTGGGGTTGACCTGGGAGAGGATGGCCTTCAGCTGCGCCCGCTGGTAGTTGTCGAAGTACTCGGCGGCCGCCGCCGCCTCCCCGTAGCCCGAGAAGTAGCCGCTGCCCCGTGGCCGCCAGCCCCCCGCCGCCCCTCCCTTGCCCTTGGGCGGTGGGTAGCGGTAGGAGTAGGGGTGGTAGGCGGCGTATAGGTAGCTCTCCATCGCCTCTTCCGCCATCACACCGGACCCGGGGCAGCCGCCGGGGGGCGGCCTTAAATACCCCCGGGGCGGGGCCGGGGCCGGGCTTCCCCCCGCCCCCGACGGGCGCCGGCCTTGGCGGCCCCTTCCCGTCCCCGCCTGGGTCGGGGGCTCGGGCAGGGCATCCCCCACCCCCAGCACACCTCTCCTGGTCAACCAGGCAGCGCTGCCCTTAATTTCCCCCGCGGGATTAATCAGCGGTGAACACGGGTTTGGTTCAGCTTCGCCATGTATTTGCGGTGAGAACAACAAGCACAATGCTTTTACAGCGGGTGGGAGGCACGGAGATACACGCGCGCAAAGTGGTTTGCCCGTTTGTCCGCACTGGCACAGCGCCGCGTTGGCTTCGCCTCTGCAAAACACTGGTGTCCTTCCTTGTACCCAGTCCTGCTGCACTCAGGTGGGCAGGAGCCTCCTTGCCTGAAGACGTACGGTTATTTGCGTCGCAGTGATACTTTCTCCTTTGTTTTTAAATTTTTTTTCATAAGTATTTTTGAGGAAATACAACTGTCACGGTAATAAACACACATCACCTTGTACAATGGGAGCGGCTGGAGAAACGATGGAGGCCGGGCAGCTCCGCTTGCGCAGCAGCGAGCGCGGCCCCAGCCTGGTGGCAAGCACAACACACATCACACATCCCCGGGTGTTGCCTCCCTATCTCGCCTAAAGCACCGTCTGCGTCGGCTCCATCTGAATGGAGTTGTGCTCCTCTGTGGTCACTGTGCCGTATGAAGTATCGGCCACCTCCTCTTCCTTCAGTTTCTTGTAGGAAATATCTGTGTCTTCCTCTTCACCGAGTGTATCTTGTTTGTAGCTGTCTCTCCCGTACATCTTGTATACCAGCACAAAGAGTCCCGCTTCTGCCGACTGAAAAAGCGCGTAAAGCAAGGGAAACATGTACATGCTCCCTATGAGCTCCGGGGGAAAGGTGAGTTTTAGGATGGCGGTGCAGAGCTGGACGTTTTGGCACCCTGTTTCCAAAGACACTGTTCTCCTGCAGTGTGGGGGCATTTTAAAGACCGTGGCTAAGCCATATCCCAAGGCATACCCCGCTAGAGGCATCAACACAGCAATGGTGTAGACAGACGCAGGAATATGTGCCATCAGATCTGGGCCCAGCATGGTCCCAGTCAGGATGAACAGGATCACCAGAGTCACCAAGAGGGACCAGAGGGAAATCTGGCAACAGATACAGACATTGATAAACAACACGGGGGTTATTAGTTTAAAAGGATAATCATAGCAGGTAGAGGCTTGATAGAGTCTAAACTGCAAACCGTGGTTGCGCTGCCCTTCYCGGGTTTGCTCCTGGCTCAGGATTTTGGTGGTGTTTGATCATATACCAGGAAGGGAAGGGGCTGAGATCACTCTCCATCGTTTTGCTTTCGCTTGACTTGCTGGGAAACTAGAGAGCTAGGGCTTGTGCCTCGCTCTTCCTTTCGTAATTAAGTTAATTTGCTTGCATGTTTTAAGGAAGCGTCGCCGTGCCTGTGGGTTGGTTTGCTAGCCCTGGGTGTAGCGGGAGCGGGGAGAGAGCAGGATGCCGGGGAATGCCTCTGCTTCAGGGCCTGGGCTGCCTCCCGGGGTGCAGCTGGGGGGGTAACCTGTCCTTTCCCTTGCTTTCCGTCTCTGTCCCACCGTTTTGTTTCAAGACTGTAAGTCTTTATATTCCACCTAAGTAGTGGAATATGCCTGTGTGAAGCTACCATCGGTTCGGAAGGACCAGAAAGGTTACTGCCGCCAGACCCCCTCCCCGGTGCCGTCCCCAAGCATCCCCCGCAGCGCAGGCGCCCCGTCCCTCACTCCCCGTCCCCGGGGCCGTGCCTACCTTAACCAGGAGGTCGGCGGCGCGGGGGTGCCGGTATCGGATGAGCACCCCCAGGCCGATGGGCAGCAGGGTGCTGCCCAGCGTCAGGCTCACCGCCCCCAGGGGCAGCAGCTGCACCAGGGCCGTGTTGATCCAGTGTCGGCTGTAGACCCAGAGGCAGAGGGGCATCAGGAAGAGGGCCAGCAGCGTGGAGGAGGCCGTCATGATAACGCTGCGCCGAGGGAACCAGAGAGACACCGGATCACCGCCCGRCCGGCCAGGGGGCAGCCCCGGRAAGCCGCAGCCCCCGCGGGAAGGGGGCTCTGTAGCCGGCCGGGGCGCTTCTCACGGCAAGAGCCCCCCCTTCCCCGCCCGGGCCGGGGCGCGGGTAGGCAGGCTTTTTAGGGAAGGGGGCAGGAGGCGTGTGTGGGGATCCCTGTAAGACCCGCCTGCCCCGGGAGCGGGAGGAGAGCAGCGCTGGGGGGTTCCAGCCGCGCCGTGCCCGTCCGTCCGTCCCGGCCCCACCGATTGGTGCCCAGCAAACCCCCTCCGCGTCCCGGGGCTGCCGCAGCCCCCCGGCCGGCTGAGGGCGAGGGGGAGCCGGGCGCCTACCTGAGGTTCATGTCCCCGTCGACGAGCACCGACATGAGGTTGGAGAGGTTGCCCCCGGGGCAGCAGCCGCACAGCAGCACAGCCACGGCCGCCACCTCGTCCAGGGCGAAGATGAGGGCGAGGAGGAAGGCCAGCAGCGGCATGGCCACGAACTGCCCCAGCAGCGCCAGCAGCAGCCCCACGGGCCGCCGCAGCTGCTGCCCCAGCTGCCCCAGCTCCACGGCGCAGCCCAGCCCCAGCATGGTCACGCAGAGCGCCAGCCCCACCAGCACGCTCAAGCCCTGGCTGAGGGAGCGGTCCCCGAAAGCCTCGCCGCCCCCCGCCAGCGACCCGCCGTCGGGGCCGCCGCCCCCCGCCGCCGCCGGGGGCTGCGCGGAGCCAGCCATGGGCTGCGCGGCCCTCGGGAGCCGCCGGCTCCCCGCCGAGCCCCGGAGGAGGGAGCGGGCGGCGGGGGGGGGCGTCAGTGCGGGACGCGGAGGCGGCTCGCCCCGGCGGCCCGCTGCCGATGTGCCGCGGCCGGTGGCTGCGCCCCGGCTGTCTGCTGCGGGCGCCGCCCGCGCGCCCCCGGACCCACGCGGGGCCACCCCCGGCGTGGGCGGTGTCTCGCTGCCGCCTCGACGGCGGGCAGTGCCCGGCCGCCAGCGCCGCCCCGCCCAGGCGAAGGGAAGCGCAGGCGGCGGCGGGGGCTCATGGCCGGACGCCCCCCGCCCCAGTKCGACCCCCGGCAGCCCGCTTCTGGAGCCGGCACGGCCGCCTGCATCCTCCCGAGGGCCGGGGCAGGGCCCCGCTTTTCCAGCAGAGGAACTGTGGCATCGGGGGATTTACTTTGGCATCAGCACCCAAAAGGCTATCAGCGTCGCGATGTCACCCGATGTGGGTGGGCAGCATCAGTCCCCTTCTGCTGAGGGATATCCGAGCTCGTTCTCCCTCTGGGCAAATTGCCGGCTATTGTGAAGGCTGCAGGAATGGGTGAGGAAGGATGTAAAGCTCTTTTAGGAGTTCGGGGAGGCACCACTTTCTGCTGGTGAGGTCCCAGAAGCTTGTAAGGAGAGGCAGTACCTTTATAGGGCAGTCAATGCAGGTGGAGGAAGCAGACAAGCTTGCAGGCACACAAGTATTCAAACCAGGGTAAGAAATGTTGTCCATCACCCAGAAATCACATCCGAAAGTGATTATAGTGTTGTCAGTCATAAAACTGTGCTTAAAACATTTATGTTTCCCCTATTTCCTACTTTTCATTTAATAATTGTGTGTTGCCCTGTTCCTTCAAAAGCGAAATGCAGTACGGGATGCCAGGCTGGGCTCACAAGGGCAGGAGCTCCCCAGAGAGGAGGGCAGCCTCCAAGAGCAGGATGGACGTCGGTGACTCTTATTCTGTGTTCTTGGCATTGCTACTGGCCGCGTCTGGGGAGCGTAACCATATTTTCTTCTTTAACCCAGAGGATTTAGAGGGTTCACAGCCGCTGTCTCACATCACTGCTCCTGGGTGGGAGTAGCTGGCTCAGCACGTAGCATCCCCAGGGGCTGACACTTGGCTTCCACCCTGAGCCTGCTGCTCTGCTCTGTGTGGAGCAGCTCGGGTCACAGCTCAAGGAGGATGCACCGAATTTAAGGAGAGAGCCTATGGGAACCGCCCTGAACGGCTGCTTGCCTTAAGCTCCATCGGACAGCAAGTTTCTCAAAAATGTATTTGGGTAAAATTTTAGGCTGTCCCAGGATTCAAGTAGAAATCATTGGTGACTCAGGAGGAAAACAGACTATTTGCTTATTAAACCTTTAAGTCTTACTTGGGGCGCAGGCAGCACAAGAAGTGCAAGTAGTACCTAGTGACAAAATCCTGGGTATGGCAACTTTGCCAAAATGATGCCGAATTTAATATTGTTCTGCCTGTATTTGTTTCCTTGTCATTAGCTTGAGTAGAGCACAGGGAAAATGTGACTATTAGAGCTGAACAACCAAATAGGATCTAGATTGCTTTAGTTCATTCATATTTTTGGGCTGTGTGCTGCTAGGCTAGGGGACTGTGGAGTCTGATTGGCTTTCTGAGCCAACAGTGTCCTCTGGACTTAATTTTCAGGTCTGCATATGCAGAAAAGTGCTTGCAGTGTATTTATGGTGCTTCTTAAAGTCTTACCACTGCTGTATCGTATCCCATCCTTCACGTAGCCAATATTTGGCTTCCCAACATGCAGGTCATTTGCTTATCATACCCTCCCTGGTTTGTAAGTAAGTAATGCCCATGCGGTTTCCCTGTGGCGGGAGCAAGAAGGGATCGCCGTGGGCAAGCCCAGGGTGGATCAGTTGTGCAGCGCACAAGGCGGCTGCTTATCGAGCAGGTGTGAAGGGCACAGGCCAGGCCTCCTGTTTTATCTCCAAGTGTCACTCCACGAACTCCCCGCTGGGACAGGGCTGGTCATGGGAAGATATTTTTGTGTCATAACATATAACATATCTTATAGGCAGTTATATGACGAGTTCAGTAAACTTAGATACAGTGAAGCAGATGCAGCCTGTTTCAGAGCCCACCCAGTCGTCATAAACTTCAGTTTCAAGGACACCGAACTATAGCGTTTATATAACGGGAAAACGTGAATGCATCATAAGAAATCAAGAACTCTTGAGACTTTTCTTAAAATTTATCAGCTGGAATTCAAACTTAGCTCTTAGTTTAAACAGGAGCAGTACCGCTGACTTCAGGGAAAGCGAAGTCTGAACCCAGCTGATGTGCTTTGCTAATTGTCCATCCAGTGGGTACTGTCACTGCGGCTGGCACCCGGCATATTTTCACATCCAGTGCGTAGAGTGAAAAAATGTTGCATCTGCTGCTGAGCATGGTTCTTGTCTCTTTAACTTGCTGCAGGCTTTCCCGATATGTCACCATTAAAATACAGTCTGGAGTCTGGAGTGATGCAAGTAGTTCTGCAGCATGTGGCTGTGAGGCAGCCGGCTCACATGTAGCGCACACCACGATGTATCTAAATCAATGGCTAATTTCTTCTCTGTTTTCTTTCGTGGAGGGCGGGAGAACACATACTGCCTGCCCTGCTATTACTGGAAGCAACAGATTGACTATTTGAGTATAAAAAGACTTGGCAAATAAAACCGACCATATATCATTCTCAAATTATTCCTCGTTAGTCCTTCTGTTGAAAGATGGGTGAAAGGATAAGAGATAACAAGAGCAAGAAGAGGGAGGGAAAGGACTCATTGAAATATGAGCTTGTTGTAATTTGTAACTTATAAGTAATATTGCCTTACATTGCTCTTGGGAGAGGTTTGATTTCCATAGGAGAGCACCTGTGCTATAAACCAGCCTGGAGTAGCAAAAGTCCTTCAAACACTAGGAATTTTGTTCGCTTTTTAAAACAGGAATTTTTGTGCCTTCCCTTTATTTAACTGGAAACAAAGGTGAAAAATAGAGGATAGGCTTGTAAGGAACTMTGTCAGTGCTGTAAGAAATGAGCAAAGCGACCTTGCTGTTCGTGCAGCTAGTGACTGCTCCAGCACGTTGTGTGAATCACTTGCTTCTCCTGCCAGAGACTAAAAGCATCTGGCATAGCCCAGCATTATTACAAAATTGCAATCATTGCTTATATGCAATGAGGTCCCTTCAGCGTCCCCCAAGGGAAGGTGCTGTGGGTGTCATGCGCTGTGCTGAATTTGGGAGGACAAGAGGAGGCTCGGTGCGCACAGCCGTTATGCCCGTCGCTCCGTGGGCTTAAGAGCCTCAGGCAAGAAGGGTTGGTTTACAAATCCCAAGCAGGTTATGGATGAGGCAGGCACAGGTAAATCATAGTCTTGGACTTGGAAGCCTAAATCCCGACCACGTTGCACTTCAGGTGCATGCACGCTGTGTTTGTGAGCATTACATAAAAGCAGGATGACGGGGTGGGGTGAGAAGGCAAAGGGCGGGCACCCCCTCTTTTCCCACTCTTCCCATTTCATCTCGGTATCCATTTCAGCTCCCCGCTCCTCCCGCCTGCCTCATTACGTGCTGTGCCCGGGTCTGCGGGAAGCGGCGGGATGGCGTCATCCGCCCATAAGTCATGCTTCGTCCCTCTGCATGTCCACGCCGGCTGATTTGTGGAGCTGTGCCAGGAGTTTGCAGAGGAAGAGAGGCCTCCAGAGGACAGTCCTGGAGGATGGAAAGCTTTTGGTCAGCACCTTTAAGCGCTGGTGCTACTAAAGAGGCTGGGAAAAAATACTGTGAAAGTGATGTTCAGGTGAGACCTAGCAGGAGTAGTTTCTGATTTTCACAGGACATAAAATCCCTTGGTTTCTACTTTACTTGCTATGCACCTAGATTATGGATAGAAATAAAAATGAAATTTAAGACTTAATAGAACAGTAATCATTTTCCATGGGGGAAAAAAAGGTCTTTGCTGTCATTGTCTTGGATTAAAATAATCCTTAAGGTGTATCGCGTGATCCCCTGCACGCAGTTTAGGGTAAACTTGTGGTAAAAGCCATGAAATATGTATGCCCATTCTTATTTATAACTTAAATCCAGAGCGGTTATTTTTGTGGCTTAGGAGAGTTAGGAATTGGAGCAAAATTGTGCAGAGATACTGGTGATTTTGCTTGTTCTTCCATGGTTGTCTTTGTGCTAGGAAGGACGCATCAGATGGTTCTTTGCTGACCCAGGTCCCTCTCCGACACCTGGCTCCCGCTCCCTCTCTCAAGTGCAGCAGCACTGAGGGCACTTTGCACCTTTTGCCACCCCCGGCCCGTAGCTCACCTTCGCTGAGCCAGCGGCCAGTGACTAGAAGATCTTAGCAGTCATGGCTTTTTTTTTTTAGTTTTATATTGTCTGGGAGCTGGTTCACTAAACAGGCAAGAAAATACATTTTTAAAATAAGATGAAGCGTTGAGATCTGTGCCATTAAGTTGTTCCTAAGAAACCTTCCCAGCCAGACACAAGCAGAAACTGCCTTGGTGAGGATGTGCTGATCGATTGACGTTGCTCCTGCCCTAAATCGCTTGTGTTTCACACAGAGTGCCGTTGGGCCACGTAGGTGGAGGACACGCAAGAGCTGTGGGTTTCCCGTTAGTTCATTGCTCCCGCAGCTGCCTGTAGTGCAGAAGGGCTAGGACAGAGCTGCCTTCCCTGCCTCCCAGGCTCCTCTGCTGCTCTCCAGCGTGACACCTGGCCCCATCCCAGCCCTGTGACGCCTCGTCCCACACTTRCTTTTCTTAAACTCCCCTCTGTCCTGTCCTTAGCACGGCGCCGCAGCTCGATCCTGCTCGGTAAATCTCCACAATAATCAGCATCTTTTATCCCACGGCCAGTGTCCTCAACCAGACCCAGGGTTTGAATTTCAGGGTGGGGAAAATTAGATACATGTCCCTTCCTCCCCTCCTCGGCAGGAGTCGTCCCTGCATCCCTGTTGTCTCTTCTACAGGTGGGATCCCACCAAATCATCCTTCCTTCCCCTTGGCCCAGGTGGCAAAGGCAGATCTCCTCCTCCTCCCTCATCTGCCGCGCTGCGTCTGCCTCTCCTCTTCCCTGCTGCCTTTGTGATTTCTCCGCTCATGGGAGTCCTGTGCCCTTCTCCCTCCGATTCCTCTGCCAAATGATGCCTGTTTCAGTCCAGCTTTACTCTGTATTTATGCCTCCCTTGGGAGAAGTGCTCTGCAACTCATAGGCTCTGAGGTTTTATTAAATTGAAGTGGTGTGGGAGGGAAACAGCACAAGCCTTGTTACTCGGCTGCGCTGGCTCCTTTGTGTCCCCGCTCTCTGTTCAGTCTCTCTGAGCGGCTGGGGATGGATCCTTTCACTGAAGCTCTGGGTTAGCAGTCAAGGGCAGAAATTATTATAATAAAACCCTCCTGTTACACTCGGTGTTTCCCCATGTTTATTTTTAAGATGTTTGAAGACCATTAATCAACAAGTAAGCGCAGCACAACTCGGGTCGCAATGTTCCAATAATTCTTAATTAGAACAAAGTGTTTAAGGCTGCGTGATCTGCCTTTGAAAAACAAGATGCAGAGATCTTTTGCCAACCATCCCATTAGAAAAAGGCTTCTGGTCCATGAGAGGAGGAGAAATCAGGAGATCATTGAGGAATAATCTTGTAAATTGACTGCTGACAGTCATTTGTTGAGGCAGTTGTACCCCTACAACTGTAAAACTAGTAGCATTTTTTTCTTTAAGCAATTAAATGCCTTTATGTGAGAGACCTTCACCCAAATTCAAATAGGAGATAATTCTGCCTCAGACACTGTTCTGTTTTGTTGCCATTTGATCTTTTCCTGGAGTTGGAGTATTATCAGGATTAAGATGAAAAGTCGTAATAAAATAAATGACCTGATGACTAATGCATGGCTCGGTCCAGAAGAGCCAAAATTAGCATCCTGTCCAGCCAGGCAGGGACAGGAGGTAAGATGAGGCTGCCTCTCAAGGCATCGCATTCAGTTTTAAAAGTCAGACGGTATTCTGGACCGCCGGCGCAGGTCTCGCTGCGCGTGGGCTCTTGCGGGTGGGCAGTCTTAGTCGTACTTTAGAGACAGGCACGTCTTGGATGTTGCAGCCCTGATTTACCTCCCTGCAAGCGCCGCGAACAGCCGTTCAGCATCTGTGGGAGCGGGGGGAAAGTGCGGGGGGACCCTGATGGCTGTGAGGGGACAGCGGTGTCATCGAGGCCAGAGAGCACACTGAAAATGGGATGTGCACAGTCTGCTAAATGGTGGGGCTTTAGGATGCATGTGCGGTTGCAGGCCCAGATCCAGCTGGGTTTATTGGCTTCCATTGCCCATTGAGGCTCCCAGCCCCCTCTTAATTTCCTATGCAGGAACCGCGTCAGGGTTAGGGACATAAATCAAGGGAGGTAATATGGAGGTAGATCACACAAATGTGGTTGTGTGCCTATAAAATCTGTGATTTGGGTTTTGCAAAAAAAATGCCAGATCAGAGTAAATGACACCGAGACGGTATTGTCCCACAGAATGGTTTAAATGTAAAAAAAAAAAGCAAAAATAAATTTAATAATACCTACATCAGCATTTGCTTTATAGAGTATTCATTTAATTGGAACAAAGACACCCCAAAGACAAATTACATCCCTCTCCTGCCAAAGCTTTCTCCATATTAAAAGGGATGTTAATGGTGAGGCCCATGGGAAAGATAAGAGCATTGATATTCTATCTCAGGTTGCACGAAAAAGATGTTTGCACTTGGCATTTGTATCGCTGCATCTAAGGTGCCTAGATGTGGACTAAGACTGTTTTGTGTTAGAAACTATCCAACATAGAATAAAAATGTTTCTTGTCCTGCTGCCAAATTTTTGTGGAATAATAAAAATGAGTATCAGTAACGCTGATTCAACAAATAAGCAAGCCCCCCAAAATAGGTGCACTATTACCTAAATTAAATCTGAAACTGCCTACAAAGACATCTCAGAAGACGAATGGAGAGAAATAAATCTCAAACATAATAGGAATCTCTTAATACTTGTCTTAGATAATGTTGTATATTAATCCCATGAAAATAGCCTTGACATACTGTGTTATGTGCACTTTTAAAACTGTGATAAAGTAGGTCATTTTTTAATAACCTAAAGAATCTTCTGAATTTTGAACCTATGGTATCAGTAGAACTTGCATGTGACTGCAGCTGAGGAAGATGTGCCCTAGGTTTTGTATACCTGTTGATTTGCCGGGAAGATGAAAGCGTGAATGTCTTAGTCAGCAAGATCTTTTATTTCCTTTTTGGGGTGTGTAAGCAGGAATGCGGGGTATGAAGCCAGGAGGATATTTCTTCCTGCCTGAGGTGTTCAAAATTGGAAGTAGTGTCTTTATAATAACCCAACAAGACCACGGAGATACAATGGGTTTAAGCTGCTGTCAGAGAGATTCAGGTTAGATACTGGTGGGGCAAATAAAAATAATGGTGGTGAAGCCTGGATAGCCTGGGGAGGCAGTGGCGGTCTCCCAGGAAGGGTCAGGCAGGCGTCTCCGCGGCAGGGTGAGCTGCAGCTGCTGGCTTGGCTTTGGGTGACCCCGCAAAGCTCCTCCTGGCCTCCGGATACCCGGTTCTCTGGTACCTTGCGCGAATGCTCTTTATCCTCTGCCGGTATCGATAAAACTTCTCATCTCTTTGTGGCGTAACTGCTGGCAGCACGTCGGGGATCTGGGGGATCTGGCCAAGCTGGAAATGTCAGGAGGGGTTCACAGCCCAGAACTGAAGTCTGCGGCCTGAACCGCTTGCAAATTTTATTAAACTGGCAGCATCTTACCTGCTTGCTAGATAACGGGCTGTGGACAGGGCTGTTTGAGACTGGATAGTCGGAGGAAGAAATAAAAAGCCCTTGGCCCTTTAATTCAGGGTGAAAGAATTCAAGGAAAACAAGAGATTGGAATGAACATGTACAAAATGGCTACCTTAAGAGCTCCTTACCTTTGCTCAGTCCATGATAATATCAGAAAGCAAAATATTAGAAATAGGATTAAATTAATTTTAATGTATTAAATGTATAACATGTATATTACATATACACTTTTTTACATATAATTTCCAAATAAAACATTTGAGACATATATTTTACCCATCTATAGCTGGGTAGCCTAAATGCTGAGTAATTATCACTAGGACAGTCTCGTGCTGAAGTCGATTCAAACCAGGACCGTAAGAGTAGCTGTCCAAAGGGGTATGTAAGGTACCAATGCTCAGCATTTCCACCCCAGTGTGAGCGGTGCTGTGCAGTAATGCCAGCCCCAGAAGGGAAGCCCACCCAAGCGAACCCTGCCCAAACCCCTCTGGGCAAGGAAGCCCCGTGCAGGACAGGAGCCAGGGATGGACAGGGAGATAACAGAGTTGCCACTTCCCATGGAAACAGRGAAACTCCTTCTCGCAAAGCATTTTGCTTCAAACTGACACCAAGAAGCCCAAACAAAAACAAGTCCCAAAATGCTAGGTGCTAGGCAAAACCAGCTAGGGAGGAGTTTCTGTCCTTCCCCATTCCGCAAAGAGTTTATTATCAAGTGCAAAGGAGGATCATTACATTATCATGCTCATGTACAGCTGGAGATGTAATACATTGAGATTAATTCATTTGCTCAAGATCACACTGGAAACAGTGGCAAAGCTGCACACTGGAGACAAGTGCACTGAGCTCCAGCAGGTACCTTCCTCAGGAGGAGTAAGCATGCAGAGTGTGATCCCTTCATCACAAAAAAAACATCTCTGTGTCTCTACAACTGGTAAACATCCACAGAATCAATTTTCACTTTTAGTTTCTTGAAGTATTTGAGCGGTATTGCTGAAACCCTCCGTAGGACATGCCGTAAGCCATGAGCAGCCACCTTCAGTCTCTACAGACACGTATGAATTCTGCTCCCAGAGAGGCTCCGCAGTGAGGACGACTTGCTCCTCTCCTCCAGCAAGCAGCAATACCCAAGCACGGGGATTTCATTGCAAGGACTTCTTTAAGCCCTTTGATTCAGTGGGACAGCAAAGACATCCAAGCACTTTTGTCCCTTCAAGTGGAGAGGCTGCCTTGCAGCGCACGGCTGCTCCCTGTCCCCGCAGCATTCCCTGTCCCCGCAGCATTCCAGCACTCACCGTTAGCATCCCAGTCCTTTTCTTTTCAAATTCAAGAGATTTTTGGCAGTGATCTCAACCTTTACTAGATAATGAAAGATATCATCCGAGAACTAAGGGGCAGATTTTAGAAAGACCTTAAGTAACAAAAAATTCAATGTTAAGGGCATAACAAACAGGAAGAGCAGTTGGGCAACCAACGTACTGAGCACTAATACACCAAATGCAAATTCCATTGTCGCTTGTGCAAGAATGCAGGTCGCAGCTGAGCTCTTCCCAGTGGATTTCTTGGATCAGATGCCCAAATCCAGAAGCCCTGAGAAGCCAGGCTCTGCAGAAAAGGAGACTGGCCCGTCCTCCCCGTTGCGGAGTAGTAACAGCATCAGTTTGCAGGTGCTGCTGTTGCCCAGAGCTGAGGCAGTCCCCGTGCGACACAGACTCCTACCACGGTAATTTCACAGCCGCGCCGGTGGCGGTGGGAGTTGGTGGCTCATTGCTACGCTGAGGTTTCTCGGAGGAGCTGCTCTGGCGGTAGCTGTACTCGAGTGCTGTTAACTGCAGGTGGACTGCCGTGAAGAGAAGAGGGCTGTATGGCTTGTGTAATCCACGCCAGCTGTGAGTAACTCAATACTAGCCTTTTTACATCCCACAGTGCTGAGATGATGCTGTGTGATGCTACACATTTAGTTGGAAAAACCCAGACCAGTGGGAAAATATTTATCATCAAATATCTTAAACGTCTCAGCAGGTTGAAATCCACCTGACATGAGTAAAGTTTAACAGGGGTATTTCAGACTCTGTGATATGTATGAAAAAGTCCTAAATCATAAAATCTAGACAAGAAGATTAAAATACCAAAACTGGCAGCGGAGCGGTCATTGATAACCTGGGGTGGAGCCTGGCATCTGTAAGAATGGAAGGTGATGTGCAGGAAAGATACACTGAATTTCATCTCTTCTCTTTTAGATAAAGTCACCTACCTGTACGAGAGGTGGTTTTTATGGCCAGCTGTGCATGGCTTGGTTTTCCCTCCGACTGGAGCTTTCCTGGCATAAATAGAGCTGTTAAATTCATTCAGGACCTTCTGGACAAGTTTGTGTAAGTTCAGGATGATGTGGTGAATTGAAGCCGAACTAGATCGAGCTTTGGAGTGAAAAGCACAAAGAAAGCAAGACCTCCCTCTAGTGTTTGGAGAGTCCTGGGAAGGAAGAGAAGAGAGCAAAAGAAGAAAATCCAGCAATATTTGTAAGAGTAAAAAAAGCACGAAAGACAGTAAAATAGAAGGGCTAAAAAGAGTGCATAAATGGACTATAAATGTAACCTACCTGTTGTTTTGAATTTTGAAATGAGGTTCCTAGTAGGCAGATTTCAGTGATTCGCTTTGGTAATTAATGTTATTTAATTATCTTCATGCATGAGGAGGATGCAGAAAGTAGGAACACGCTGACAGCAAGTATCTGCTAATGAAAAACACTTGAGAGACTTTGGGGGGGAGGGCAGCACAGAAAAATGGCTGGGGTGAGGAGTGGGAGAGATGGGCTGAGCCAGGGCCCTGCAGAGGGTGCGTGGTTTGAGCCCCGTAACGAGAACCACTTATTTTTCATACTTCAGTTCTACCACTGAGGCACTCAGCCCAGGGAAAGGAGCCCTAAGCTGATGTGGCACCTCTGTCAAGGTGGGAGAACAAGGGTTAGGAATCAGTAGAGCCTACTATGCAGTAGCAAGCCTTGAGCAGTAGGTTGCAAGGTGTTTTTGGAAAAGGAGTTTTCCATTTCTTCTACTGACAGTGGGCAGGACGGCTGGCACTGGTGGCTGGAGGGATGCAGGTGCCTGCACTGAGGGCTGTAGTTCACTGCTCTGGGCAAATTTTCCTGTAGACATAAATCATGAAGATGAGAAGCCCACCAGATATCGATTAAATGCCTGTATTCTGCTCAGGAGAAAGTAGCCTGAATTTGCCAGCCCTTAGCAGAGCCTTGTGTTACCAAAAGCTGCTTTGCTGCTGAAGGAGAGGGCTGAGCTGGACTTGGGCCCTTTACCAGACCCACGCCTGTAAGCAAGTCCCAGCGGGCAATCCCATTCATGCTCTGTTGAGCTGAGCCTGTGTGAATGGCAGCTTAAATACAGTAACTAAATCTTTCTAGATTTTTTTTTTTAAAGGGAAAAGAAAAATCCCTCGACGCTGACATTTACCATAGACATTATCTGCTCTCTGACATTTGGGCTCATAAACTGAGGTCGACCAAATATCCGTTCCTAACTTATCCCACTGTATCAGACAAGATATGAACTGACTGGCCAACCCTTTCTCTAAATAGCAGAGCACCTGCCCCTCGTTCCCAGCATGCAGGTAATGAAGACTGGTACTTATTTCAGTGATGATGAACTGAGCGCCAAGAAAATAAACGAGGCATCATCAAAGTGTGTGGTAGAGCAGGGAACTGACTGAGGGTCTCCTATAGCCCAGTCTTGTACCATAATGATTTATTTTTTTGCTCCCACAGGTATTCAGGAGGGCTGCGTGCACTGAAACAACAGCGCTGGCTCTGCACCAGCAGTACGGGAGGAGCGGTGCAGCATGCCAGCAATGGCTGCTGTGGCTCTGCTGCACCCTCTGCAAGGAGGTTCGGGGTAGCAGCCGTGCCCAAGAGAGTGACCGCGCTGTGTGCGCGGGCAGGGCTGTCGTGCTGCCCAGGAGCTGCCGGTTCCTGCCAGCAAGGCTGGGCATGGACGGAGGGGGCTGCTCCGGGCTGCTTTCCTGGGGCTGAGTGACGGTGGTGATGCCATGCTGCTGTCACTGACATCCAGGCACGGCTTTAAAAGGATGAGAATCAGGACAAGGTTTTCATAACTCCTTTGAAGACAAGTCAGTTGAAGCAGCATTAACAGTGGTTTTATGTGTCTGCATTAGCCCTGTGGGGGAATGGATGAACAGAAACAATACAACCTTGCTCTGGGCTTAGTGTTTGGGTGAATAAATGTAGAGTAAATGGACGATCATAGAGCTGAGAAAGCAGAGGTTGACAGGAGCTGAGGCAGAGCATGGAGAGCAGAGGGCTTGCCTGAGCTCTCCCCCCCCCCTCCCATTTTCTTTGGGGGGGGAGACAAAATGGCAGCATTTGCATCAATAAAATTTCATTTCTGAAGGAGTAATGAAGATATATTTAAGATGGTGCAAGAGACTCCTGTCCTGCCTGCCGATCTTCATTAAGATAAACAGCTCTGCTTGAAGAAGAAAGATTATGTAGTGCTCCTTTAATTTGTCATGTGCCAGGTTCAACCAGCTGGCCTTACCCTCAGCCCTGAACAGGATGCAAACCAAACTCCTTGTAATCCAGAGCCTGGTCCAGCATCACTTTCTCCCAGCAGCATTTTAGCACCCATCTGGAGCACCGAGAGAGCAGCAGCTGTGAAATGATACGGCAGTATTAACTCTGCTGAAYGAAAGGGAGGTGAATAAGGGTCAAATAACTAAGCTTTTGTAATGGGATCTAGAGATTTGTTTCCCAGTGATGTCTGAAGGGAAACAAAAAAACTTAACTTAGGAAGAGTGCCTTGAGACAAATATAGGAGGCTGCCAGGCGTTAGTGCAGGTGGGGTGATGGTGGGGTTAGAGCAGGGGCACCTAGTCCAGCCCAGCAGCCCGCCTCTGTCTATGGCCAAGGTGGATGCCTGGGAAGAGCACGAGGGTGAGGAAGGCCCAGCGTGCCATCCCCCGGCTACACTCCCACCGCCAGCATGTCACGACTCACATATTTCTTCACCTATGTGGCTTTGAGCAGCTAAGGCCACGCAGAGTCCCAAGTCAAGTCATTGCTGACCTACTCTCATATTAATAAGTAGTTCTTTTTCTTGGGCAAGAAGACAGGACACGAGTGTCCTTGTTCATCTTCCTGTTACTATATAGGGAGTTTTCATGCAAAAAACCTCCAAACCCTCACATGGACCACTCTGATGTTTTTGAAGACATTAGCTGTCCTTCTTACAGCAAGAAACTAGTTGAATTGCTCTGTGAATGCTTTTTCCTTGAACACAAAAAAGCAAACTTATGTAGAAACCAACAGAAAGATATACTATTTGACTAATTTCACCAAATATTTTTAGCAAGAAAATAGCTATGTCAGATGAAGAAATGCTGGTGTTCTCAAAAATGAGCTATCATTCACATGAGAATTGATTCCATTAATTTCAGTTTTATCAATAGACATAGTTGTAAGAAAGCTTGAAAAATGTATTACACTAAGTATCTCCCAAACTGAGTTTGAAGCTGAGCTGGCCAGGGTGGCAGGTATTCACCTGGTTCTTCTCACGGCCTTGTTGCTGGAGGAACATGGAAGTAGTGGTGTCAGGCTTCCTGAGACCATGGGCTGGGTGGGGGGAGTACCTCCTCCGACATCAGACGACATTGTTCTTACTAGCAAGGTTTTTAAACAGCTTCTCACGGCAGGGCTCTGAAAAGTTGCAATTTTGGCTACAGTCTCAAGAAAATCATGGCAAAGAGAATGGAAAAGAACAGAACAGAAGCATCCGTAGTTTGTATTCTGCGTGTTGTGCAGGATGACCGAAAGTTGAGTAACACTGGGGATGGACCGCACAGCCACCTTCTCAGTGAGGCATATACTATTCATACCTAAAATGCTTATTTTTTGAATCTCACTTGCTGTAGCTGACAACAGAAATAAGCTTTCGGGGATAATTTAAAAGCAGCCAGGAGGGCTGAACACACTGGGAGAGAAGGCATCACAAGCCATTCTCTTTTAGGCTTTATCTTTGTAAGATATTAAAATCATTTTCCAAAAGAAAATGGAGTTACATGTGATTACCTATGTTTATCTTGATGACAGGAGCTCAGCTTACAACAGCAGAAGTATCTTTTGTTTAGTCTTAGTCTTCTGAGAGATACAGTCCAGTTTTGTGAGAGTGCCAGGCTACATAGAGAATCTCAATCTTTCCACCCTTCAAAGCTAATTTTTTTTCTTTTTTTTTTCTTCTGTAATTCACTGTAACAGGTGTGGATGATGCACCAAGCTGAAAAATCACTTGGCTGGTAAGGAATCATTTTAGCTACCTGTTCCTTTAAATCCTGCTGAAGATCTGCAAATTAGTTTAATCACGACAGTTATGTCTTGTGTCCTGTAGGTGCTTAATGGAGTTGCAACAGAGTTTATCTTAGTGTAAAGAGGACAGTGACGCACAGTACAACTGTATGAGATACCGGGGCTGAACAATCCTGTGGAAAGTGAGTCTAATGGAATCTGCTCCTTTCAATTCTTCAACTCTTCGAGCAGAGAGGATCTTCGTTACTGTGAAGCTGTGTGTAACACAAGGGTACCCCAGAGCGCCCGAATCCCTGCCTCATCTTCCTGAAACAGGCCAACCGCAGATAGACTGCCTGCGGGCGTCGGCCTCCTACTGCAGAATGGCCAATACGCACATCAAGAGCAGGTGGGGTTTTTTGGTTTTTTTTAATCAAAGCAACCTCACATCACACCCGTTTCACTTAAAAAGTAAAAATTAAAGAAAATCTCAAGTTTACTCCTGTTCTTACAGATCAAAAGAGGGAGAACTAAAGACATATCACTGTCATTTGTTTCCCACATCTGTTTTTCTTCCTCAGAAATATTTGTATTAAAAGATTAGTTTTAAGTGATCAAAACTGCGTGCTCTGCAGCCACCCCAAGACTTCAGCAGCATAAGCAGCTTCAACCTTCTGCCTCCTTACACGTTCATCGCTTATTTTTCTTCACCATTGCGATCAGACTCCTAGAGGGTGACACACTATCGAATAAAACATGACCTAGCGCTTCTACACCAAAAACCAAAGGAGCTGTCATACCTTTGCTCAAAATAAGAGAACTGTAGAAACAGTATTTTCTATCTTGAGTCTGGCAAGATGATGATGCTAAATATAAAGAATAGTTTAATATAGAAGGGTTTGTTACAGAAACCTACTAAAAGAGAAGCGGGAAAGGCTACTAATTGCCTGTGATTTTGATACTGCTCTGTTTTCCTGAAGGGGTGTGGGGCAAATGGTGCTTGACTGCTGATCTAAAAAGCCATGAGGGATGGGGGAGTGGATCGCATTTTAGAAGCAGTAGGTGTGAAGCCAGCTCTACATAAGTAGGTCAGCTAACGGGGGGGAAACATTTTAATCTATTGGCTTAATTACAAGATAGGGGACTATGCTGGGATAAACAATTAATAGCGAATCTCATGGGTTAAATGTTGTTAAACAGATTTAATATTAAGGGGCCACCAAATAGAAGTAAACCTAGCTTAACTTTATTAATACCAAGATAAGAAAAAGATGGCATTCACATTACTATTGGATACGTTGCTTTGTAGCAAAATGCAGATTACAGAAAAGTTAGCAAGTTCAGAACAAACTTCTTGCTTGTATCTGAGCCAAAAGATAGAGGCATTCATAACCGAGCTACGTAAAACGTGTACTTAACAATTCAAAGAAGGCTTACTAGGAACACTTTTACATTGCTCAATTTTCTGCATAAATTTCAGAATTTTCAAAATGAAAAATTTGTTTCATGTGGTGGTTTGAAGTGAGCACGAATCCTGTAAAAACAGAAAGGCCGCTTGTGTACTTAGAACTGCACAAACAAATCACTCTGGATGAAAATTCAGAATACAGTTTTTCACATAACTCTGAATTATGCATCATCCTCCCAGAGCAGAGGCACAAGTCTACCTCAGTCTGTCAATGAAATCACAGATTTCACCCAAATGCAGCATACAGCATGTACAGTACTCAGCTCATGAAGTATAGGGGGCAGAAGCTGATGTTGGTAACTTCTGGAAAGTGAATATGGCTCTTGAAAAACAACCCAACAAGCCCTAAAACAATACCCTCTAAATTTCTAAAGGCTTTTAAAAACAATTTGTTATAAAAATAATGATCCAGGAAGTATGTTGTGGTAAGAATATTTTATATATTTTTTTACACTTTTAACACTTACAAAACATTCAAACACAAAAAAAATTAAATAACTTTGGAAGCAGAACAAGTCCTTCTGCCTACACACATACAATTCCGAGCTGTTGGCACAAAAAGTAATCCACATTCATAAAACCCTTACTACTATATCAAACATAAGTTAAGTAAATCATAGGCACTAGTTTATCAAATCCATATTTCCACACTTCTGCAGTAAATCTCTAAACACAGAGCCCCATGATTTCCTGATATCAATAAACTGGTGATGCACAAAGGCTTTCTATTAACAGACAGTCTGTCTTTTCAGGAAGTCATTTGCTGTATTTCAGGGGGAGAACAGCAGAGAAAAGAATCCTTATAAAACTTAAACTGAACTTACCCAAGTGATGAATTACTTAAGGAAAGGTACACAACAGTTTGATGCAGCCATGGTAAAACCCCCAGTATCATCATCTAAACTGACTTTCAAAATTTAAAAGTCAATCAAGTGTTGATAAAATCCACCAATTAAAATTCACCTTTTTTCAATGAAGACTGCAGCATTGCTTTGTAAAATGCTGAAATGTTAAAATTCGGGCTTTAGTGAGGATATGTGCATTTGATCTAGTCCTCCCTTCTGCTTAACAGTGACATGAGATACTGACATCGTTATCTGTGCCAGCGAATGACGCAAGGCATTGGTCTCATGGTATGTACTGGTCTACTGGTGCAAGGCAGTGTCTTTACCTCTGCTGAAATCTTACTGAATTACAGTATATTTGATACGCTGACTTCAAAGTCTCAGCACAAATCTTGGTCTGGAGTGTGAAGTCATTCATGAACCCAGAGTTTGCTTGAGTAATTAGAGCTGCAAATTAGTCTCCACTCCTTCCTATTTGGCTTCTTCCAAGTCAAGTAGTATTGCATGGCTTTTCATCCAGGAATATGTTAATGCTGGCCTAAAATTCAAGTGCTAAAATTTCAGGGTTAGTTATCCTCTTAGTGGGGGGAGTCAAAATACACCAGCAGTTCCAAACTCGGATACTAAAGGGGTTGAAGGCTACCTACCGTCCAATCCAACTTGTAGTGTTTGTCAGTCATTGCACGAAGGATATACCATTCACATTCTCTTACTTCATCAACTGTACATCCAAAATACTGAAAAAGCTTCAAACAAAATCCCTTCCACTTAACTAGTCCCACCCAATACAACTTCAGTTACAAATGTTTGCATGATGTCTTCCAAATCAGAAAACAATGGTTCAAACGCTAATTATATGAACGAGTTGTTCTGAGCAAAATGTGTTAGAGTAAGTCAGAGCCACCAGAGGAATTTAATAGCTTGTAAACAGACATAGCAGGTTCCATACTCTGTTACCAGTAATGTAAGATACACATATGTAAGGCAAAGTACATATTGAAACACACTTACATGGGCAATATCTTCTGTAAAAATATTTACAATTTAAAATAAACCAATTTAAGAAATGGATGAAAGTAAAAAAATAGGATACAGAAAACTCCCTCATACCATGGAACATCACATAAATGAATATCATTTGGCATCAAGAGTCAACTCATTACCTTAAAATTTGTATGTTACAAGTGCATAGTTGTGTTTCCTTCTCCTTAACTATCAGCATTTACAGTTGCTCCAGGCTGCAAGCATAGTGGTATGGTATTAGAACAAATTAACATTACGACTTGCTCTTTCCTTTTTAAGGAAACCTGCTATAAAAAGTTTTTCCCAAATAGCGAGCCATGTGATAAAAATGTGGCTACTACAATAGCAAAGGCCATCTTTCCTGAGCCAGGAACTTTAATGTTAGAAAGATTGTACAACTGATACTAAGCCCTTTTGGCAATCAAACATGTAAGAGCATGTAAAGCTGATAAATCAACATAGGAAAGATGCAATCTATACTATTGCATTTGTGTGTGTCTGCTACATTCAAACCTTTTAATGTTAATAAAAGCCATGGCTACTAATTACTGTTCTGCCTAATCCTCCAGAGTAACTTCTGATTCTTTCTGAAGGATGTACGTACCACTTTCCCCAATGCGAATCTCATACAATTGTTAAAAGCAATGTTTCACTAGCACTGTAGCAGTCTGCAATCAGAATATTAGCTCTGATTAACATAGTCTTGTTTCAACGGTACATATTCACCAATCTTTCTGCTGAATTAAAACAGGCTGAAAATGAAGTTTTGGACAATGTAAGTTGACTGTTACACTTGCTGTTTTTCAAGATGGGCATTTCTTTGGCATTCATTAGGTTTTTGCCCAGAAATTGGCCACTGTCATAAATGCTCATATTGATACATTTTTAGCAAGCAAGAAAAAAAACCCAGAACTGATAGCAATTTAATGTAGAAGTGATTGCATGATCACCAAACATCTGATGTTAGATGTCATTAAAGTGCTGCTTTATAATCTCTGCCAGTTTGTGCTAATTAGAGACAGAGAGGTCTGGAATTTTTACAAATCCCAAAAGTCACATCTGAATAGTTTGTATAATCAAGCTGTCTTTTAGCCTGGTGAGGAAGCATCCATGAGCACTGGAACTTTGCATTAAGCTTTGCAGATCAGTAGCAGCCATCTTTCCAACTCTCGTCTTTCACGTTGCCATAGGTTTTGGGAGTGGGTAATGATCTAAAATAAAATGAGATATTTTTCAGTTTCATACATAACTGCTGAAGTCTCCATCTACAATACTTAAGAATTTAAACATTTTATAAATAACTGAAATATACACTTCACTTAATTTACTTCTCTGCAATATAGGTTACTTAAGGTAAACCCCAAAGTATTTTCAGTTTCAGGTTCTGTGTGTTGTATCTTAGCAACGACCACATCAGAAAAACATCTGCAGAAACAGACAGAAAACTTTTTGCTATTACACTCTGTGAGGATACAGACTTAATCTGCTGCCATCTAAAAACAGGCCTTTTTTTTCCCAGTGATGTATGAACAGGGAAATCCTTGTTTAGAGTATTACATTTTGCTTACATCAAAATCTTGACGTTCACAGACAATTATTGCATTGTGTACAGATACTGCATTATGTATGTAAACCTTCAAAAAAAATAGCTGCATAAGTTTAATAAGCAAAACACTTTTCTATAAGACAAGTTGTGATTTGGACAACCACACTTTGCTACTATTAAGAACTTCCTGCCAAAAACAACTGCTTTTTATTACACGAAGTTTCATACTGCTGACAGCGCAGCCGCGGAATGCAAAACAGCCAGTAATATGACAGTCGCTTGTCATTCCCCTGCCCAGCACTCACTGCAAAACAGAACTCCTCCACTTTGCTATTTACTGCTGTTTCATCTTTTCTACGGTACTGAAGACCAACTGTTTATCCTTTCTGTTTAACGTGACTCTTAATATTCCTCATGGATGACTGCTTCTTTACGTCAGCTGGCTTCCACTTGACACCTTCAGTGAAAATCCACATTAGCGTGGCATTAAGAGCATATATTCTAAATTATGCATCACTTCCTTCTGATTCTCCCGAGGACTAACGTCCATGTAGCCTTTCCAGTTAATATTTAGTCTCTCTTGTGGTTGTTTTCCAAAGCACTCTGACATTAAGCAACTTCTACAGCTGGGTGCTACCACAGAGGTTATGTTTGAACTGAAAATTCTGGTTTGTCCTGTGGGTTAACTGCATTTATTTTTATGTTAAATTTAGCAAATGCTATGGATGCCTCCTCTGTCCTCACATGTCCTCCTTCCTGAAGTTTCTAGCTGCCCAAGGAGAGAAACTGTTCTCACCGTGGTACTGCTGCTTGACAGATGGATTACAAAAGGAACTGCAATCATTCTGACTTCAGAACGTGTCACTCAGTGGTACAAATGAATTTTCACTTGCCAGATATTTTGGTGACTTTTTACCACATGAAGACAAATTCTTACTGTCTTCTCAGCCCAGACTAAGACACTTTATTTGCTTAGTTCAGTATCTTTTGTTATTTCACTGTTACTCCTTCACCTTCACTCTCTAATTCAAGAACCTTTTTCTCTCGTTTTTGCTTTAGATCTATTTTGGAAAAACAGCCAAATACTTCACGTGGTGGTCTCCGTTTCCATCCTAAATACCTTAAGACCAAAATAAGAATTGCGGCACAAATACACAATGTACAAAATTCATTATGAAAACTTCAAACTAAGACTGCTTGTCACATACTCACCTGCGAACAGGCTGTGCAAGTTTGCTACGAGGCACTGGGATACCCCCTGTAGAAGGGGCACTGGGTCTGGGCAAACCACTCCTCATCCCTGCTGTCCCTGCCGCTCTGGTAAGAGTAGTACTGTTAATACTGCTGGCAGGGCTTGGCAGGCCTGAACTCTGGGCTGCAAGAGGCCCTGGCGAAGAACTACTGTGTGTCAGCTGTGTGGCTTCTGGAGAAGCAACTGAACCGGGTCCATGGTTACTAAATGCTTTCACTGGTTGTCGGAGAGCTAGGGGAGATGGTGCTGCAGGTGAGCGGAATTTACTTGAAGAAGGTACTGGAAAATAAAATACAGAAGTTACTTTCATGCTTAAGTTACAGTATAACTGAAATTAAAAACAGGAAATTACTTTATGTGAAAATTCAAACAATATGGAATGTATCATGGAATACAGCCAATCAAGCAGCAATGAGAAACAGGAATTCAGATGTCCTCTTTTTCATGTGTTTTTGATATCATAACTCTAATGCCCCATTTGCTTACTACAACTATTTCTTTATCTGGATTTGTAAGTAATACTAGTAAGGCTCTAAGCATTCTATCTCTCTAAGAGGAGAACATATTTCTTAAGAAGAAATTTAGCTGCTTCGGAAACCCACGAACCTAACTCCTGCCCCTGAAAGAACACGTTGAAGAATACAGGGTTCTAGTGCGATACAGTCTTTAAATAGATTCAAAGTGTGTATTAGCTTTCAATGATGAAATTCTGAGCACAGGGTATCTTAATGTTTCTCTTATGCTCTTCTTTTTAACTAAATCCATTGAATTAGAAATCACGTAAAGATATGGTCATGTCCCAAATTTATTGGCTGTCAGGGAAAATAAAGATAGGGTCAGCCAACCCCCAACACCAAAGAGATTAAGGTGCTGCTATGAAACTTAAACTAGACAACTATAACAATTTATAGCCTTCCTCTTTTTACAAACATTATCTAAATTATCAATATAACTAATATCTGAATTCAAATACTTTGTATCTGAGTTAGTACGTAAAATATAGGTCTTTAGATAAAGTCCTTTCTGGGAAAGGTTAATAAGCCAGTGAAAATCCATTTAGAAGCTTAGACTTTCAATACAGCACATTGTCTGTGCAATAAGGTGCACATGCAAATGTACTCCACTAACAATTTTTTTTTTGTACGATATATCTATGTTACTCAATGCTATTAATGCAACAGCAAGAATTCTTATTTATTATCTACTCAGGAATTACTTCTGAATTTTAGTAGACAGCTAGCAGTGAATGACAACTGATCCTTACAGCAAAAATACTGACAGAAAGACTATTCAACAGTTCTTTGATAATGCCAAACCTTAAGCACAATTACTGATGACTATGAGAAATATTTTCAAAATATGCATAATGCATCACTAAACAGTATACTTAAACTAATCCATCATCTTAATAATTAAATGGCATTTCACCAGCTTTTCAAACTGATTAGTGGAGGTCAGTAACAGTCAACAATCAGGAAAGTAAAACAAAATCACATTTACATTTAGTTTCACTTGCATGAACTATTCCTTCCTCCACTAAATAAAATTTTTTACAGAGACCAAAGTTGAGACCAAAAGAGACCAGCATCTTTGACAGATGTTGTACATAAAGAAGATGGTCCTTCACATAGCTTTTAATATCATTTTACAAGGTAGATCCACCAAGAGCATGAGGAGAGAGAAGGGACGAGTAATGACAGGAACGTGACATCCTAAATGGGGTACAGAGGAAGTGCTAGTTTTCAGGTTGCATTTTGAAGCCATTCCTTACAGGGGATGTCTAGAAAGATTATTATGTGCCTCATTGCAGATGTGAAGTGTATTTGATTCCTTTCTGGATTATTCAAGAGGGCCTTTCCACTGATAGCTATATCAAACACAGTATGAAGCCGCTCATTGGAAAAGCTGACAAAAAAGGTGGCAGAGATGTCAACAATACATGACAGTTGGTAAGTTGCGAGGAGAATAAATAAAAACCCTTAAAATAAAAACCTTGGTGTGAAGCCAGAGGATGGATTAAGGAAAGCATTAACAGCAGAATGACTGGACAAGAAGAGCAGCGAAGTGCTCCTAGGACTAAGACAGATTACATATTAGGAGTTTTTAAAATGTGACATTGACTGTAATGTTGGTGCAATCAAATCTGCAGGATTTCCAAGTGATTCTACAGTGTAAACATAGGGAGCTTTCACCACTAAACTTCTCATTATAATACATGCTTGGAACACAAATACAGCATCATGTTAGCAACTGACCAACAGAGCCATGCCAGTGTATAAAAACTGAATATAGCTTTGGACCTCTGTACAAGCACAACAGAGAAAAAGTGTTTAGGTACAGAGTATAAGCAATGAAAAGTTGTAACTGAAGAAAGCTTGTGACATTCCCAGTGAAAGTAAGCATCCAGTAAATTAGTCCTCTCCATTCTCTCTCGTTTTCTGTTGACCATATTTTACCATGCTTCCAACTTGAGCTGTCAATTCATTAAACATTTCCTGTCAGCACAGCATTGCAGACGTTGCTGAGAGCTGTATTCATTCTTGTACATAAAGGAATGAATTGTCTTCCAATATGCTGTGATCTCCAAAGCAGTCCACATGATGCAATCTCTGGCAAACTGCCTAATAATTCTGCTCTACATAAAAAGAATTTTGTCTTAGAGCAGTTTTGGATATTTACTAAAACTCAGTTTGGCCTATTTGTAAGAGAAGATCACAAAGAGTGAGGTACTGCCTTAGTCAAAGATAATTGTATACCCATGTGCAGTATTGAGCTCATCCATGTTTAATAAAAACACGTAAACGTGTTAAGGGTAGTGCTTAGCAACTTTACACAACTCCCTCTCCTTAGAAACTAAACAACTAGAACCAACTACAATTAAAACATCTGGCAACAATAAAAATAAATGGCACTGTGCAGTCACGACGTTCAGATTTCCCACCCTCTCTGGATTCTGTCCTGGATTGCAGGCAGGGAGCAAGAGATCCCCAACTGGCAAAGTAGGATGCTGTGAAGCTACAACCTTACCTGGCTTGCACCCCAAGGCCAGCTGCTGCACGCCGACTTGAAACCAGCATCAATTCTGATGCAGCTGTTAAATCATAACCATCGTGATGAGATGATTCAGACCGATACAAAAGAACAGATGAGGTAAAACGATGGGAATCAATGAACTGTTCAGTCATCTCAGCACAAGACAGACATGGACCTGTTGGAGCGGGTCCAGAGGAGGGCCACRAAAATGATCAGAGGGATGGAACACCTCTCCTACGAAGAAAGGCTGAGAGAGTTGGGGTTATTCAGCCTGGAGAAGAGAAGGCTCCGGGGAGACCTTATTGCGGCCTTTCAGTACTTAAGGGGGGCTTATAAGAAAGATGGRGACAGACTTTTTAGTAGGGCCTGTTGCAACAGGACAAGGGGGAATGGTTTTAAACTAAAAGAAGGTGGATTCAGACTAGATAGAAGTAAGGAATTTTTTACAATGAGGGTGGTAAACCACTGGAACAGGTTGCCCAGAGGTTGTAGGTGACCCATCCCTGAAAACATTCAGGTTGGACAGGGCTTTGAGCAACCTGATCTAGTTGAAGATGTCCCTGCTCATTGCAGGGAGGTTGGATTAGATGACCCAAACCATTCTATGATTCTATGATCTGACTGATACTGGATTGCTGCATAAGCCTTAAATCTGTTACAGTGACTTARAGAGTTGGTTATTTGAATGTATTTTGAACTGTTTTACACAAAATGGTAAAAAAAAAAAGCCAACACGTGTGTGTGAAAGGTGTCAAGCTATGTAATGAACAGTATTTTAAGAAACTAAAACCAATTGTTGCTCATAGTTATTTATTCTTTTGAAACAAAAGTCTTGTTTCATAACTGCATAATGCTTCTATACTTGTGAGAATCTCAAATCAGAAGCAAGAAAATCAACACATCAAGGACTATAAAATAGCAAATAACTGAAAAGGACATGTTGGGTCCTCATTTGCAGTGAGGAATAACAGCAACTATAAACTGGAATACGTAACTGGCGGCGCAACATGCTTGGTTCCTCATTCTCTAAGGTTTAATAAAATTTTACAAATAATATTAACTCAAAGAGAAGTTAATTTTCTGTACATTTCCACAGCTCCAGACTAGGCCATCGCCCTAATAAGTGTTCCAGACATCCAGATGAAGGTGAAGGCATGGCCAACAGGAAAGACAGCATGGAAAGCTTTGCAGAGGAATCGAGATGGTGGTCTTATGCCAAAGCAGAACACTGCGAGAACTTTTCTCCATTCGGTATGAAACATTATGAAGACTGTTAGAGACCTCCTATTAAGCCACGTGAATCTGTTTCAAAGTCATCATACTTTGCTAAAACTTTCTGCATGGAATGAAGTTGACCCAAAGAAGTTAGTGTTGTTAAACCCCTGAGAGAAATGCATGCATTTTGTCAGCCACCCTCGGTACCTGCACAAAGGACTCTCACAATCCTTAAAGGATTCTAGCATATACAGAGCTTATGAACTGGTCTCAAGTGAAATACGATCTTTAAAATGGGATCTTATAGACTGTAACAGACAACAGGACCAACTATGCTTAAAACCAAAATAATGAACTTGTTTTATCTTAGTAGTGAAATTGAGGCAGGATCACATACAAGGCTGCCAGAATTAATTAAAGATCAGTTAAAACTTGTCTAATTGGATTAGAGACTCAATATTTTTCTTCTCCAAAAAAGCCAACTTCAGCCGTTAGCAAACTGGAATATTATATACAATAGTCTCTAATTCCTTGAGAAAAAAATACAAATCTAAATTACTGTATGTTGGGGTTAATCTTCCAGTTTTGAGGGGAAAAGAGAAAGCGCAAGCATGTGCGCATGTATGCGCAAAACAAGTTTACATTCTATGCTCATCTTTTCAAGGATAAAGTTGTTAGCTTTTGTTTCCAGCACAAAGGATGATATTTTCACTTGCCTGCATATTTTTTCACAATCAAAAAAAAAAATTTACAACTTTTGTTTTTAAAAACTGTATTTTACAATTTAAAAAATTCCTATGCAAATGTAGCCCTAATGAATATGGATTCAGGATTCTACTTTTCTAATCCAGATTTCCTGATTAATGCTAGAAGTCACCAATCCTTGGATTTTATCTCAAAATCCAATTTAATACTTTTTTTCCTACATGATGCAGGGTTTTTTTTTTTTAATGTTTAGTCCAAGATGTTTTATACTTTGATACAGCAAGGACCACTTGGTTAATCTTGACATGCAACAGCAATTTTATTAATCTAGAATGTGTGAGATTTAATGCAGGTGAACAATTATCTGAGATTTGCTGGAGCTTGATAAGAGGTTGCAAGTTAATTACCTCCTTTTGTAGATGGAGTTTGAAGAAACTGTTTGGTTTTGAAGGCAGCACGAGGCAAATTTTTCTGCCTTTGCAGAGCTGTTGAAAAACAAGAAGTGTTATATTTGTCTAAGAAGGTAAGAAAACTAAATTTACTGGGAATTTCAGAATTGCATCCACTTGTGAAGCATCAAGGAACAGAGTGAGTAAAACACTCAAATGACTCTGTTATGACTCTGAAAGTGATGGGTTTTTTTAAATGGTTCTTAATGGCAAAGAGTTACAGAGGAGCGTGTCCGAAATTTTGCAGTGCAAAACGTGCAGATTCTGTAAGAGTAAAGCTTCTTGCAGGGCAAAAAGCCCAGAAAGGCAAAAAAAATTAATACACCAAAGGGAGAACAAGCCACCTAGCAAACATGCTACAGCAATATGAGTGCAAGATTAGATACGAAGATGAAAATTAAACTGTCATATTTGACCTAGTAAGACTAAAGTTTTCATTTTAAAGGAGTTTTCAAAAAAATATTCTAACACTATAGAAAAGCATAAATCTTTGTCTAAATGTGATCATCATATAAAAAAGTTATATTTTTCAGTTATGCAAACATAGGCCATTTTGAGAGATGTCTGGGGTTTTTCCCCTCAAAAGGTATGCAAGAGGACTTAAACGAAGACATAACACTAAGAATTATCAGCTGGCAGCATGCAGACAGCATGACAAAAATTGGTTTTTATTGCTCCTATGTCCTGCCTTTTTTCTAGTAACGTTCAAGGGTTGATACTGCCTTGAAATGACCTTACTACCTACCAGTTACCAAGAGAGAAGCCAATGTTCCAAGAGCTGCAGAATCTTGGCAAGGAGAGAATTACCTATTGCCAGAATGAGCACATCGACTCAGCATATTTTCACCACAGCATATTTAAGGGGGGAAGGAGGAAAGTGGTCAATGAAATAAAGCTTTGCCTACACAAAGGCTTCTTAAAATGACAAGGTATGAATAAATATCTCTGCTCACTGCAGTGTATGGAGTTTTATACCAGCAGAAAACTGATTGCACTAGCAAGGCTTATTTCCATAGTGAGAAGGAAGAAAGACGGGGGAACAGCTGCGCATAAAGTTCCTACCCTGAGTAAGAAAGCTCAGTAATCCTATCACCAATTGGTGAATATCACTATAAAGAAGGTAGGGGAAGAGCAATTAGAATCCTAATAATATTAGTCAATCCTTTTCTAAACTTGATAGCATATAATAATTGCCATCACCTTTCCGATCCTTCAGTCAGTGCAAAATCCACAATATTTTGTGAACTATAAAAGAAGTTCATCATGTGTTTCACCTTCATTCTGAAAATATGACTAGGTGGTCTATTCATTTTAGTCTTAATAACTAACTAAAACCTGTCATTTTCAACAAACAGCAAAAAGGAATTAAAGTGTTTATAAACATGATAAAATGCTGCTTGTGGCTATTAAGAATAAAAAAACCCATTCCTTCTACCAACTAGAATCTAATGCAAAAAAGCATGTGGCAATATGAAATCCTTCTTATTCAACTTCTGGCACATGGTCTTGCTATAAACATTTTTTAAGGCATACCCATAAACAGCCAATTAAGCACAGTAAGATGTTTAAAAATGAGCACAATTCCTAGGAATTCAGTGAGGCAAACCACTGGCCAGAGTGTTTCTGTCCACAAGTATTCCATTATGTCATTTTTTACTGAATCAGTGTTTTTATTATACCACACAAAATTAAGAACAGCTTCTTCCTTCATATTTATGATCTTGAATTTAGTTTGCCCTAATTTATGCAGTTAGATTTAAATATGCTACTGCACATGGCACTAAGTTGCTTCCCCCATCATTATCTGCACTACTTGCAAGTCAGAGATGTGGGATGATATGGAAAGGATTTAAAAAATATGTCAAATTCTTTCCTTCTCAATGGAGACTCCAGGAAATAGAGACTCAACAGCTAAACAATTATGTGCACTGAATCACTGAAAAGAACTTCAGGCAGTGCAATTTGATCAATGCTGAGGAAACATGCAGTTTGAGATAAGCCTGGAGTGCGTGCTTATCCACACTATTTGCTGCTCTTGAAGCGCTCCGTATGCTATTACATTACCTGTCACAAATGGTGCATGCTTAATACACAGTTATGTTTACTTCTGATCAACTGAATTTGAATACTCTGCTTCCTCAAAACATACACTTTCTTCTTTTACTCTGAACATGCCAAGCAGCAGCTGGATCTTGGCAAGCAGACTAGTTACTTTACTGACAGTTTGAACAATCTACAGCTCAACTCTTTGCAAAAGTATTCTATTTAACTCTGCTTACAGATTTAAATTCATGTGCTAACAGTGCCAGGTAAGTACAAAAGTATCACACACAATCCACTAGAAGGCACGTAGCTCCTATGTGGAAGCCACCCTGGAAGTTCTAGAGCTTTGTACAATCTATGTGGTGTAGGACACAAATACAGAGAATTCCCATCATTCTAGCACTTCAAAGTCTAAAAGATACCTACTCCTTGAAGAACGCAAGTATTACTGTATCTTCCAGTGTTTTAAGGTGAAATATTTAATAGCTTTCACATAAAAACGTACTTTCCGCATAACAGCACGAAGAACCAGATATAAATGAAGATTCTAATAGTTACAACTACTATTTAATTCACTCATGCTCAACCTCTTTTCAAAAATAATTTGGATTTTTCACCACATTACAGCTAAAACTTAAAATGCCAAATGTTTTCATGTTTTACAGTTATACCTCTAAACATATTGAAAGTATCTTCCCTCTACTCTTTAAGCAAGCGTGTACAATTTGCCTATGTAACCATACCAGGAGTGGTCTTTTCAGAAACTTACTGGATTCCTAACTCATTTTTGAATGCCAGCAACCATAGCAAGTTCAGTATTGCAGCCACAGCAAATGTGCAAGTAGATTATGAACAGCAGATTTTTGACAAGGAGAAAAGTAGTGACCTCGGGTGGCAAGCCAGCATCCTTGCAAAGGTAAGCTCATGCAAAACTAGCAGGTGTATGAGGAAGCTTTTAATCCCAAGACCCAGAAGTCATCGCCAAGGGAAAACAAAAATTTGCTGCAATTTAAGAGTGCTTTGTGCAAGGTGACAAAATATAAAACCAATAAAACAAAAAGCATACAATAAAAAGGACACAATTCTGGCAATTTTTATACAATGTACAGTTTTGCAGAAAATTTTTTATTCCAGACTAAGCAAAGATACTTACTCATTGACTTCATACACAAACCGTTTTACGATTGTCAATAGCAAGACTCTGACAAACATCTGTAAGAGCAGGGAAACTGTAAAAGCTAGAAATCTGGGCTTTATTAATGACACTTAACTTACATTTAAATGTAAGTTGGTCTAGAGTGGTTCGCATTTGGGGAAAGATTCCCATGAAAGGCAAGCAAATTTACCTAATAATTTCTGTGATTCTCAATCCATCCAGAAGTTGAAAAAAATTATACATGTGTAAACATAAGTCACACTACTTTGGCTCCTGCAATGAAGTAACTCACTAAATATTGAATATTGAGACTTTTGCTGTCTGATCTTTCCATAGAATTTCACTGTGAATATACTTTTAATACTGGAAATAGCTTCCTAGCCAGCTAAGCTGCCCTCTGTGCTCTTCCCTTCCCAGTTCTCCCACTTTTAAAACACCAAATAAAATCTGTACAGATTTTTACTAAAAATATTTTTTCCTTCATTTTCTTTCAGGTCATTTTGATTATTCCTCCCATCACAAAAATAACACAGTTGGAGAGCTGCTGTCCAACTGCTTTATAGTTTGATAAGCCTGCCTAACAGATGACAGTCCTGCATTTGAACTACACACATGCCCTTTCAGTTGTAAATCCCACCTTCTGAGAATTTGTGAAGACTGGAAGAAGGGGGCAAGGTGAAGGGATGCGGGGGTTACCGATACGAACAATCACAAGGTCACATTAACTTCTTTGGCTACAGCATCACACACCTGGGACTGACTGTCCACACAACCCTTACATCTGGTCTGAGTCACTACAAAGATAGAAATCTTGTAGTCATTGGCATGGTCAGTATTCCTTATTCTATATTTAACTGTATTTGGTTGCATTAACACAGTGTTTTGAAAGGACTAGTTAACAAGGCCAACTAGGTATGCCAGTATGCCTTTACTGTTCAATGGGTAAAAAAAAAATTAGTTTCATTCACAAATATTATCTTACATTTCCCATCAAATATTTATATTACTGATGAATTTTTATCACAGAACTTTTATAGTTCAAAGCTCTACACATAATAATATTCATATTGTGTTCTTCCCTTGAAAATGTCACACAAGGTTTTTAATTCTGAAACTTGTTTTAAATAAAATGGTCAGGAAACATTTAAACAACAGGAACTGTCAATATTGACATATAAAAAAGCAGTGAATATTTAAGTTTCTTTTGCTTTGGCTTATTTAAGGTCACCATTTTTAAGAGACTTGTGAGATTAGCAGTGTTCTCACATCACCAGCTCATTTTTGGACAAACTAGCAGCCACTAGCCCAGCAATAGGGCTAAACAAAATAATTTGTTTCACGGGACACAGGTTCATCCAAACCTTTTCTGAGAAATACTGACACTTAAAAAGGTAAATAAAATTTGCAACCGAATATATAATTTCCAGGTGACAAAACAAAAGAAGAAAATAAACTGCAAACAAAGGTTAAACTTGCATGAATGATCTCAGATCAGGTTTCACTATTTAAAAAAAGCAATAAACATCATCTAGGTAAGTACTTTCGTAGCCTAGTAAGTTTTTGTAGTCTGAAAATAAAATACAGAGTACAAAGTACTATACCTTCTGTAAACCACAGAAAATAAATGGTTTCTGAAATGTGTAACATTACTGTATTTATACTATAGTACTTCTACATATGCTGTTAGGAAACTGCATGATACCTTAATAAGAGATCAGGAATTCTTTGAACATACTCAGTACCAGATTTTGTGTACCAAAAAAAAAGCAGATTTTCACACAAGTGTGATTAAAAATTAAGATTAGCATCTCCAGTGTGACATGCAATGCTCCTCCTCTTTGCCATGAAACTGGAAGACAGCTGAGTACCATCACTTAATTCTGAAATACACACTGAAGTGTCAGTAAAGGTACTTACTGGCTGAGGCTTGAGGTTGAATGCGAGGTATTCCTCCATTTGGCACTTGAAAGTTTGAGTCACTTCTGCTGTTTTTCACAGACTCAGCTTGGATGTTAGATGTCCTGGACAGGTTTGGAAGACTACGCCTTAGTTTTTCTGTATGAAACAACACAAAGTACCACATGTAGTCTGATGCCGGACAAAGTTCAGGTTATGAACCCATAGTTGAACTCCAAATCTAAGTGACACAAAATATTAGCGATATAAAACTACACTGCAATTTAAAAACATATTTTGTTACATTACAGTTCTTCCATTATCTTGAAGTGCTATATTATTCTCAGATCTATCATATACAAAAGAATGTACATTTTTCACCTGTGGTGAAAAAAATCAAGCATAGTATGTTTTTAAATTGAAACATATCTGGATTATGACTCTCTGGGTTTTGTTCTACTGTTACGGAAATTGAATAGGCAAACCTAATTTGCAGCTTTGCACACTTTTTTGAAGTCTTTACTGAGGAAGTTATTTATAACTTTATATTTATATTTATATTTATAACTGCCTGCCTGAAGATTAAAAACACATAGTCATTTTTTGAGTCAATTTTGGGGACTAGCCAGTCCCATATCAGCACATTATGCAACAAACAACAGCCACCCACTTGGAAAGAAACTCTTCACACACAGCATTCAAAATTATTGAAGTGTCCAGTTACGCTTCATCTTTCACATATGACGACTATCTATTCAGCTAATACTAGTTCTTCAAGGGTCTTCTAAAATTTGTACCATTGCTTGCAGAATACAAAAAGATGCCATTAAATATCTCTCAAGTCTAATGACATTCTGTGTATCTCCAACCCATGCAGAGCTGGGTTGATGACATACTTCAGATAGAAGACTGCAGATGCCTTGTCAGGATGAGTGGCCAATCTGATTCTGTAGAGGGATGCAGGAAAGAAGTACGCTAACCATGCACAAGCAGTGAAGATGAAAACAAAACTAAGAGTCTTCATAGGCTGAATATTCCTACAAGTGTACTTTCTGCACTTAGTAGTTTGCGTGCAGTTGGTACATTGTTGAACCCTGTCAACCAAATTTCCCTCTAACCATTTGAGAGAAAAAAAAAACCCCAAACAACTTTTTCTGGCAGCTGCCACATCAACTCTGAATATCCAAGCAACATTCAACTGCAAAAACCACCGCAAGAGAATGTCTTAGAAGTGTTTCAGAAACACATGATCGCACGCTCTATTTTGATCCCTCTGGTATGTGGGTTGCCAGCTTTTGGTACCTTGCCTCTCATGGGATATTTTTGCTGTAACTCATCTAGCATGCATTAAGACTTTAATGAAACCCTAGAAAAGAATGGGAAAGGAATTCTCAACTAAGTCACAATATAATTGATAAGCTTTTGTGTTGTACATTTTCCTATATACCTAAAACTTCCCCAAACCACTATTACCACATGAGACTTAAGCTAACTCTTCCAAAGATATTCTCAAATAGCTAATTAAATTTGCAGGATCACCTTCCCCAAAAGCTCTAGCCTAGCACACTGATTTTGCTCATTAAAATTCTAAAATTTCTTAGTCAATGAAATTCTCCAAGTAGCACAGACCTCTTTGCTGTATTAGGGGGAAAAAACACCCAGAAAATAAACTGTTTAAAAATCCATTTCTACATCATCTCTACTGCAGACACTTTGCATCCAGCTTACCTGAAAGATGAAAAAATAYGGTGAATTCTTAATACCTAAATGTATATTATTTCTGAATTTAAGGTTTTATTTGCCACATAACAACTACATTTGTTAAAATGGGAATATGCTTGTGAAATTTCAGCCCAATTAAAGGAGTTTCTGCCAGATTGCTACCAGGAAAAAGTACATTCAAGAAGGAAAATCATATCAGGATATGACATTTTGTCCTATGGCAATGTAGTATAATTGTGTCAGGTTTATGGCAAGATTTATTTTTTATTACGCAGCASTTCGCACAGCTTTGAGATATCTAAGGGATCCAACAAAGGCATGACTTAAGTACTAATATTTTTAAGGCTGTGTTCATGCTCAAAGAGTTCAGAGTCCTGCACTGCCAGAACAAAGCATTCAGCTATCTCACAGGTTACAGGCATGCATAAATTGTCATGTTACTCTTATCTGACCACAGTTACTTTCTCTGCATTTTATTGTCATCTGCAAGGCCTAACCCTACTGGTGAATGATAGTTTCCCTTGGGCTCTGCTTTATTTTAGTGCATTCGCCTGCCAAAGATAGAACTCAGTCACCACGAAACTCAATTACACCCAGAGTGACTGGGTAACATCTAAAATAAATATAAGCCTATCAACTCATCTGACTGTAAGGGTTCCCCAACAGAACTTAAGCTTTGCTTCCTCTGCTTTTTCTTCAACAACTCTGAGATTAAACCATGATGTTACACAGACGTACAGTTTTAGCACTGCACACTGACCAAAATCCTTTACACGTACTACACAACTGGTGTAATGAATCTGAGACAGAGCTTTTTACCTTCACTTTTGACATTACTAGTCTGTAAATCTGTAGGATGGCCTTGAAGCGAAAGACGAGGTTGCTGTAAACGGCTAATCATAGGTTGGGGTGATGCTCTGCTGTATTCTATGCTTCGAGCAGGTGATCGGGAGCGAGGTGAATTCCTTGGAGATTGTTTTGGTGAAGGCCAGGGAGAACTGCGAGGTGATGGTGAGAACCTGTTAACAGCGGGGTGCACTGTGTGATGCGTGCCATCTTCTTCATCTTCTAAACTCTGCGCATCGAGCTCCTGATCGCTGAACGTGCCTCGTCTTGTAGAATTGCAAGAAGAACCAGAACTACGCCGAGACGCTGTTGCTGCATACTCTTGCCGGAGGCCTGGCAACAATGAGAACATTGTTTACTTGCTTCTAGCCCACAAATGGTTCAAACTAGAGACAGTGCATACAAATATCTACCCAGTGCTCAAACTCACACTTGGCTCACCTTAACTCCTTTTGATGCATTAAATTAATTCCAGATTAATACCAAAAAAGTTATCTACCAGCTGATAATGTCTTGAAATAAGTAGGTGAGCTCATTCCTTTTCCTACGACAGCGATCATCAGTATAGGTGTGTTGTGTACTTGTTCATCTCCTCTCCCAGGCTGGATACTAGCAACACAGGCTACACCTTAATTTTGATATCATATAACATCCTATAACAATTATAGCAGCCACAATGAAAAGTCTCTTGCAGTGTATTAGTAAATGTAACAAAAAAGCTCTATGATAAGCTACCCCTAGAGAAACTAGAGTTGTTAGACYAGTGGACTCCGAAGTGGGGTGCACRCACCCCAGGGGGTACACAAAACAATCCACTGGGGTGCAGGAAGAAAATTTTGTATTACTAATAAAATAATATTTTTAAAACAGCATTTATTTCATCTTTATCTCATTCTTTTAAAATTTCTATTTTTGTGTATGTAATATACTAGTAGAGTAGTACATGTATATAATTTATAAAAAATATACATATATTGGGTGTTTGGGTTTTTTTTCCACTGATGGGGTATGCAACAAAAAAGTCTGGAAACCACCCAGTTAGACAACTGAAATTGCTACCACTTTCTGCGGTCTCAGAGGGACAAAAAGATGGACGAAGTCTCAACTAAACCTATAATAAAAGAGAGGCATCTTCGTAGGGGCTTTTCTTAACTATTCTTTGCTATATTGACTTTACATTTTGGTGATTTAAATCATGGTTTAAGCACTGATGTCAAAAAGACTGGATTACATTGGGAAGGCACGTATCTCCTGAGAAGACTGGTGGCAGGCCGTAGTCCAGTCTAACCACCATCCTTTTAGCATATAGTATATGCTACAAATTCATACTCTCTCTAGCGTTTCTTTTGTCCACTGTTCCTAAAGAATATTTCTGCACAGCGACTTCCTTTCCTTATCCTGGAGGCAGAATCCTTAGCCAGCCTTCTCAGGAGAACAACATTTGCACATGCATAGTAGAATCTACACCACTTTTCCATTCCTGCAAGTGCTACTGCATTTATTCAATAAAAAAAGATTATCTGCTCCACTTTGTTTTCAGGATGTAAAATACTTACTTTCTTCCTGCATTCGTGCTAAAATTTGCACATCTGTAACATCATTTAGCTTGTAATTAGACCCAATAGAGTCTTCATCCATCTCTGATGCACTTAATTCACTGTCCAGAGAGGACTGTGGACTTAGCGGAGGATTTCTATCTGCTGAACTTTTAAGATGACCTACAGAAAGAAAATAAAGTAATAAGAAATGTTAAAAAAAAAGGGGGACAGAAAAAGCAAGCTGTATTTCCTTTCCTAGTAAAAGAACCACCAATGTGAAAACAGATTATGACTGAGACATTGAGTCTGACAGACCATTTGAAACATTTGATTGTGAATCTAGGCTGAAAATATAATTTACACAAGTGGAGCTTAGCCATTACCTTCAAAAAGGAGCAACTTTATAAAATCATAAAGGTGGCAAAACAAATTGATGACAAATAATCTGGTCTACCTGTACCAAGTTTCAACCGCTATGAAGTTTGCACAGCTCCTACAAAAAGAGCAATTGCGTACCTGTTCCATTTGTGCTTTCATTCTCGTCTCTGCACACTACCTTGTAAGACATAAGTTTGACTATATCTTTCTTGACAATAAGGACTTGCTGATCCAATGAGTATTGATTCAGTTTGGAATGCTTAAAATACAGTTTATCTGAAAATACTACCTGTTCTGTGTACACACCTTGGCTAAACTATAACACACCAGAAAAAATCTTCCCGTTTGCTGCCTTCTGGCTGACACCCCATTGCCAGTTACATTTCATCTCTCTGTCCTGCAGGCAGATACAGCATTGTAGYACACAATGCAGAGCAGAGCTACATAGATTGAAACAAAACCTGGGTAACGGGTCTGGTGAATATACTGCAGTGCAGGCTTCTCTTTACAAGTCCACAGCGAACTACAGATATTTGGAYTGTCAATGCAGTTTTTTCATCTTCCCTGCAAGCTAACTTAAGTATATATAATAAGCCAACATTCTGACTTCAGAGTAATGTTCCAGGCATCAATTTTTCTGATGCAGAGAAAGTGTCTATGGTGCAGAATAAAGGCAGACAACATTGCCGGAAGTTAATGTTTACATTGATGACTGCAAAGCCTCAAGGAATGCCTTTAATTAAAACACATGCTTCTTCCTTAGATTATATTGTTCACATCTCAGAGGTACTGATGGATACACTGCATACCAAATGTTTCAGTTAATAAGTAATAGGGTAGTTGCAAAGACTTTACAACTACCAACACCTAACCTTTAAACACCCACTATGCAACTTATATCCCAGTCAATTACAGTGCCAATTCTAGAAGCCGCTTAGGTATGTGGGACTCCACAGAACTACCGCTACGTGTGTTTTGATCTAACTGCTAATATGCATCAGTGATCTTAGGGACACAGACATCCAGAGAAAACATTTTAAATGTATCTCATGCCAGGAAGTCTGTAAAAAAGCCTTTACTAAAAAGCTTAAATACTACATGATGCAAAAGACTGACAGGTTTTTGGTGTCTTTCTTACTCGAGTTCAATGCAAATGTAATCTATTTGAGCACGTTTTTGAAAGGAAGAGGAGAAAGGGGAAAGGGAGAGACCAGACACTCACAAACACACTTACCTGAGGTACCAGGAGGTATGAGCTGTTTCACTAAAGCAGATTTCACTGGTGTTGAGGAGGGAGAGTTGAACCCACTGCTGTAGGGGCTACTAGTATTTGGACTATAGGAGCTTGCGTAACTGACCGCACTGAAAGGGCCGCTGTACAAACTCTGTCTCTTGAGAGCTGTATGAAAGAGGAGGGAAGTGACAAATTATACTGAAGGAACCAGTGGAAAATGAACACAATCCTATATGATATCTTCAGTGTGACTTAATTACCATACAATTCCAGTAGAATACTTCAGTCACCAGGCAGTTTTTCAACTGATTTCTTCATCTCCTAGATACAACCATACTGCGGAAGAAGTGGGAGAAGAGGGCAAGACAAGATAGCGACAAATATTTTCCTTGTAAAAATCAGATCCAAGATCACTACAACTGATGTCTTCAAGATGTTCAGTGTAGGTGTTGGGAAGGAGAAGCAACTCAAAAGACAGTAGTAGCTAAGCCATGGTAACATACATCCTACACACAATTACATACAAACTAGAGCACACCATGAAGTCTAGTTCTCCAGAATTCACAGACCTGTCCACATCACACAATATTTCAACAGTAACCCCCAAGACCAGCACCACAGAACTAAGCAATACCACCTACAAAATCCCACAAAGCATATGCTAAAATGAAAAACCATTAAGCATGGCAAATGCTTCTGTTTATATTTCTAGGTACCATGAACCTACTAGGCACATGATACTGCAATTCCCCTAGTTGCCAGGTGTATGATTTGTATAGTTACTTAAATGACTATTTTGTTCAGAAATTTACATTTTATTTCAATATAATAGAAAATGGAACTTCAATGGGGGAAGTGCAAACCAAAGGAAATTCGGTCACTTCTGGTAAAATCAGTTCCTTCACTGCTGAAAGTATTTTATGCCAAACAATTGTATTTAACAAATAACAAATTAAATTGCAAAACATTAAACTGAAAGCTAGAGATCCAAACTTATGATATGTAAATCTAGGTTAGATTAAGTTGCAGCTCACCTAGCTGCTAGAAACTAAACTCTCTTCAAGGCAGGACATTATTGAAACTATGCATATATATTATAAACTGACAAGAACAGGGCTGGCAAGTGAATGGCAATACACTAAAGCAGTTCTAAAAAAAAAAAAAAGGCGGTGAAATTGAGCTATTCAAAGAATATTGTATGACATTCCTGTTACTGAAAAAGCGCTTCAATTAGTGCAGTAATAATTAGGCCACTGATAGTAGTGAACAAAAAAAAAAGGAATTGAACTCTATTCTACTGTGACAGACAACTTGGCAATAATTTGTTTACTAGAAATCCTTTTATTCAGTGTAAGATTTTTTTTTTTGACATTACAAGAAGCCAAGAGACTACAGTTGCATGAAATGCTGCTTTCAGCAGCAAAGCCTGCTGCAGCTCCTTCTCCCACCCCACTTTGCTCTCCTGGTCACTACCTCCTCAGTTGTTCAGTACAAGCAATGGTGGGGCTGCACTATTATCCAGCCTACTAAAGTGGATTTAGGTTAAAAACATCTAGAGTATTTTAACTGACTGCATCAGTGAATTAGTTTTTAGTAGCGCCCAAAAAAAATATATCATCCAACCAAATGGATGGCAGAATGCAGCACAGAGGTAGAAGCAGCAGAAATTAAAGTTTACTTTGCAGCAGATTCCTTAAATTGCACCTCRTGTAAAGACCCTCACATGTCTAAACCAGTTAATATTAGTAGTGTTTTAATTAGAGTGAAAAGACAGTTATAGATAGAGGATGGAAAGTTTATATTCCAGTTTTCACTGCAAGTCTTAAATGATATGCACTAATTTCAGCAATTAGTGAATTCACTGAGTTCTAGCAAGTATTCTTGAGGTACCTCCAGTTTATTTTGAGAGTGTCAGAAGGGAAATCTCCATTTTATTACAAAGCTCAGTTAACAAAACCAGTAATTACAAGCCAGTTGTATTCTGGTTGACTCTGATGAGACAACTCCTTTGATAGCAAGTTCTTCTGGCATTCACATAGGAACCCCAAAGCAACTATTCCAACTGAATCTTTGTTCTCACGCCAAAAAAATTTACTTTTCGTCTCTTGCTGAAAAGGACAGTAAAAAAACCCTAAAATGTAAGTCTGCACAACAGTTCTTTATTTTGTACTTATTACACTTAAAATATTAACCACAGATTAGAAAACAATTGTACTACTGTATAACCTTCAAAACAGACTCTTTGTACATATCCATAATTACACAAAATATTTGATCACATACAGATTTCTTTAGATGAAAGAAAGCATACTTTTGTTACATATAAATATATAAGTATGCTCTGGTACATGATGAAACTTTATATGGTACAGCAGTTTTCACCCTAGCTAATGTGAACATCTACCTTCCCCAGGACTGTATTTTTTCCCAGAAAAAAAAGCTGGATTCAAACAATTTTTCTGGCCCAGAATTCCTAAAGTTTTTCCAACAGGGATTTCTGTAACTTAGGAAGACATTACTATTTTTACAACAACTAGAGATATAGTCTTTATTAGGAGTGTCAAACAACATTAGTAAGACAGGTTACTCATTTGAACATTAAAATGATGCTATATTAGATGAAACATTAGGTTACAAAAGATTACACATTAGCTTTCAAAACACCAGAGGGGAGGGTTAATGATCAACACTTTTATTTTAATGTAAATTTTCTTTTATAACATTCAAAACCAGTATGCGGCATCTGATTTATTTTAGTCAACGTTTGGTTAAATTGGTCTTGAATCTCTCTTTTGCTCTAGAAAATACGAATAGAAAAAGTTGAGTGCAGAAAACTCATGCTTAGGTGATTCAGAAGATCTGCTGTATGAATCAAGTGCAATTTTTCCAAATGCTTGAGACCTGATATTTATTTTTGTTACTATGAAGTGACAAATTTATTTTAGCAATCCCCATACTAAATCAAAGCAATCATTAGCAAAGTCTATCACTGAGATCAAAGTTAGCTAAAAAACGGTCGGTTTTGAACAAGCTCAATGCTTAACTAAAAAGTCAAACTCACTCAGCATGGAAAATATGACAGTTTTTACACATACAGCTACGCAGTTCTCCTACCAGCTATACGAATCATGTGTTTGATTTCAAATATTTAAATAAAAACACCGCCTTAGTAAAAACTGCAATATGACCAAAGTTACTCTTTTCTAATTCTGTGCAACTATGTCTTAAGAAAGCATCTCTTCCAGAAATTCTTCCACCTAGTATTTGTTTGTTCCTGCAGCTGCTTTCTTAACGTGCTCTACCTCTATATGATTTTAGACCACCATGTGGTGGAAGCCATGGTTTCCAGCCAACATGGAATGCACTCTTGCACTTTTCAACAGGGACTTGAGGCATGGCTAAGAGAGGTCCTTGCACTAGAATATACCTAAGGTTCCCTCTAGTCTGAACATGCTTCCAACACTGAGCAGGACTCGCTCTGCAATTGTAAACCTGAACTAACTAGCGACAAGGCAGTGTGCATCCTGTGTTCTCAGTAGCTGCCCACAGTAGCATGGAGCTGAAAGCTGCTCTTCCCTCCTTTATTATCACACAATGGAAAAGATTACTTTACAAGAAGGAAGAGGAAAATGTGGAATACAAGAGTGCATTTGAGACTGAGAAACAGCAAAAAGATATTAGATTAGAAAGACATAACAACAGGAACTGACAAAGAGAAAATAGTCAAGGCAAAAGAAACAGCAACAAGGATTCAGGAGAGAAACTAACAGTAGTATGAAAAGCCTTATCCACAGAGACTGGAACTGAAATTGATAAACTGAACCGGTAACTAGTAATAAGTTAAGTGATGGGTCCATGAGGTACAAGTACTATGTAAAATACAAGTCACAAGATATTCCAGAAGTTGTGGGGTAGGAAACACACACAAGGTTACAAGCAGCACTACCTGCTCTATCTGTAAGTAGGCTGGTTGCTATAAAGGACAATTTTCTTTTTTGTTACAAATTCACTTTTCCATGCAATCTGCTCCAACCAGCAGTATTAGTGCCCATCTCTTCTACTGCTAATATTTCCCCCTATTAGTATTATAGATGAATTGTGGTATTCTTGCAAGTATCACTGCCAGAGGCAGATTCTCAGGTCTATGGAAAAAAAAGAGGTAAAGTTGCCTTGACACATCATTTGAATGATCAAACTTTCAAGTCTGTCCATTTCATAGGGAAGCTTCCTGACACTCTGCTTCAACTATGACTGAATTTTTAAAGATACCCTAAAGGTAACAGAATTTGTGGTACTTCTAGAAGATTTCTACTCAGTTCTGAAAAGAAGTTAAACCATGAACAGAATTGTTCATGCTTAACCCAACTGCTATCCAKTCCTAAATACTCAGCAGTATTCAAATTCCCAAACTTGTGTCATTGTTCATAAATCCCTGTGACCTGGGTACTTACCATTATTTAGAATTTCAGTCTTTGCCTGTAGCAAGCTATGATTCATGTTAACTGTTCAGGAAAATTTTTAATAGACGTTCATCAAGGCAGCATACACAAAGCACAAGAAATAGGGAAATATCAAAGGTGACTCATACTGAAGGCACTTTCACCATTATGCCCACGATTTTTATAAGAATAAGAAATGGACTTTTCATGTGATCTACCAGCAATGTTTTCAGATTTTATTAAGAACGATTTTAGTACAAACCAGAATAAAGACTAAATTGTTCCAGAAAAGAATCCAAGGAGGGAAAAAATGTTACAGTCAAATGAACTCAGCACAAAATTTATGTACAACCATGTAAAGGAGCTGGTAGCTGGGAACGCTCCTGGAACTGCGTGTTCACATATTCTTAGCTCAAGTCCAGCCATTCTGCTAATTCCTGAAGATAACAGTTAAAAAAAAAAGATAGATCACACATAGCGCAAAAAAAGATGGAAATACAGGGAGAGAATAGATATTAATAGCAAGAAAGTAAGTTATGTCTTAGCATAGCTTTTTTTTAAAAAATAAAAATAGGCTCTAACAAAGAAATTAAAATAAAGCAAGAAACCAGATGGACAGAGAATTCTAATCAGACTTTCAGCATTTTGCTGCTAGTTTGACATCAAAAAGGCTGGGAATAAAAGGGTGGAGAATGTAGGCTTTCATCTTCACAGGGCCAAATGCTCAGTCATTCTCCAGTTTTGAATATAACCAACTGATCTGTATCAAGGAAGAATCGCGAACTCTGGATTTTTTAATCTGACTGTGACAAGATCTTAAGTTACCAGGGATGGGAGGAAAAGAAATCAATACTACCTCCCCAAAGTATTCAAGAACTTCAGCCTCTGTTTCCTTAGATGAAATAAAATAGCTCATSTAGCAGAAAACTAAGTTTGGTGTTAACATACTGAGAAGCACCTAACAATTATGACAGTTTAATACAGGTTTCCATTTTAAAAGAAGACAAGAAAACCTCCAAGTTAAGGACGTTGTTTCTTCCTGAAAACTTCTGACCAAATTGTAACTATGCAGGTAGTATAAAACTCTGAAATCATGACTCATGCTTCCTTTCATTTTATTCATACAGTCCAGAAAACGAGTAGAATGAATTACTGTTTGCAAACAGTAATGAAAACTTTAGACAGAAGTAACTGCTGGATCTCACCCTCTTCTCTCACAACTATCTATCAGCTAATTCTGACTCTATTTCAGAATAAACATRTACAACCTTGTAGTGTTAGCATGCAGGAACTCACCTGACATTGTCTGTTCCAGCCTGTGGATCAGCGACTTTTTAGCACATTCAATGTCAGGACTTGGGTAATCCAATACTTGCCTGCACCAAACTAACGGACTGACGCATTTTTGCACTGGAGTCTGTTTCTTCTTTGGGGATGTATATAACCTGAAAAGGAGAGGGGGAAAAAAAAAAAATCTATGAAGACAAACAAAATGAGCATAAAATCAGGCATGTAATAAAATACCACATACTATGCTATTTCTATTTTTATACTGTCTCTACAGTACAATCCCAAAATATAAATAAAGCACAAGTTTTACCTTTAAATTAACTATTTTGGATACAGTATAATACTGGTAACATATGGCTACCCAAGGACTTCTATCAAGAAGTGATGCCTGTATTGCTACACTGGGATATACCGACTGATATGTCAGGAAAAAAAACATCTTCACTTTTCACACACGTTAGGTACATGGACAATTTCACTATGTCACATAAATGTACAAATCAGGATTATCCTTTTCAGATTTAAGTAACATTCACCTGAAAGAAGGAAATAAAGCACTATGCAATATGCAACTGTTGTTTTCCTAAACACAAAGATGCAGCAAGTAATAAGCAACTTAATAGCCAAGGAGCAGTGCTAAAGTACATGGAACACATCTACTATTTCAGTAGCTTTGAACAATAAATGTTTTATTTTTACTTATAATTTGTATCCTAGCACCTGATCCTTTAGTTTTCCTTTCAACACACAACAAAGGGACTATCGCTGTCCTAAGGGGTATATAGTCAAGCATTAAAAACAAGGAACAAGAGATAATGCACACAGGAAAGTAGAGAGAAACAATGAGATCATATTGTTCTGCAGGACATGCTGAGGCCTTTGCCCATCAGCATCGCCATTCATTGATTTTAACATCAGCATTCTGTGACTGAAGAAAGAAGTATTCCAGTTTAAAGGCTCTAGAAATTTAGCTGAAAATTTATCCTCCCTCAACAAACAGATTAAAGGAAAAGTCATAACCAATCACGCACTCAAAATAGGGATATTTAAGCCTTATCTTTGGACTAGAACCAAACTTCGAACTGTGCTTCAGCAAAAGACAACAGTGAACTGCAAGATCTACAGCTCTAACTGGAGCTTACACATTTGCAGAAACAGTTAAATGAGTGTTTCTTCTAGGAGTAATGACAGACTTCATACTCCAAGTGAATATGGTTGTACACCACACACTAACTTAGGAACATTTGACAGCCTAATCAGCCATGCTTCCACACAAAACAGCAAAAATTCTTTTTTCCTTTATGCCAATGACATCAGCAACACAGAAGTTATTTCCCACAGTTCTATTACGAGATTATTAGCTGATCCTTCCTCTGTAATTCTAGAACTTGAACTCAGTTTGTTTTATAAACAGCTTTAAAAGATTATTTTTTTTTAATTACTACCCTTAAGGTCACTTCTTACAAAAGCTTCCCAAGAAGCACGCTTATAAAACTACCACGAACATCTCACCCAAAACACTGATCATTTTGTTTAGAGCACGCTCTGAAACACTCTTCCCTCATAAACACTGAAATTAGAAAGCTATGTTTGCAAATGCAGGAGAGAGGATTTTTATTAGCTGCCAGGTTTTCAAACAAAAATGAAGCTGTTTGTAACAATGCAAATAGCCACTGCCACATACTATAGTCCATGTGGCTTACGCTCTGGCCTGGTCATTAAAACTGATTTTGTAGAAATCCTTACAATCCTTACAAGCACTCTGCCCACAAGAAAAGCTAAGAGCACATCACATATTTATAGCCCTGAAGATCCTTGGAAAGCACAAGAATCACTCAATTTTTACAGTTCTATGTAAACAATTACACAAATTGCTGTACTTTCTGCGATTATTTGCATATAGTTAAAATTAATGTTTAACATTTACTAGCTCTCTAACACTTCAAATTTACTGTCTTTGCAGCATTTATTTGCCTGTACTCTTTTCTGTCCTAAGGTATGTTTACACAACACAAAGAAGTGTCAAAGGCAAAGCAGCCAACTTTTGTGCTGTACAGGCTAGACTCACTCCTAGCTCTCTGGATAGCTGATGTGCCTTGCTGTGTTTGAGAAGTTCCATGCACATTTGAAGTGTTTACAGTAATACCCAGTATAACAGGCAAGAAATTAACATGTATGTCCTCCTCGAAAGATACACAAAAGTGCTATCTTCAACAAACCTACAAGACTAATCAAAATGGCACCTGGTATTTTAAGCTCCAACACATTCTTCTCTTCAATTTCCAATTGTTGCATTTGTTTCACAAGTAGTTTATTTACCGAAGCAATCCAGGCTCAAGCAACTCCCACTTTTCCACCTCCCTTTCTAACCAAGCATATATTGCATATTCTCCCACCTCTTTCCAGTCAACTGTTTTTCCTTTACCACTCTTTGTTCCACACCTTACATTTCAAGAAGAGACAGAACTTTAGAATAGATGTATTTCATGCAATTCCACTACCTCATGACAAACACACATGCATCGATGCAGTAACACAATGGCTCCTTCAGGTCAGCTTCTTGCACATCATGCAGTTACGAAGTCACATTATTACAAAGCAGTGATCTTGATTTCCCATCAGACAAAGAACAGCCAATCTCAAGTTTCTGAACTGACTTAATTCTACTTGCTTCGCCTAATCTGGATTAAAAAAAAAAACAAGACCAAGGGCAAGGCTAAGAATCGGAGTGATGCTTCTACTACTTCTTCCTCTCTTCCCAACAGCAGAAAGGGAAAAATAACAGAAAGGAGACTATGAAGCATGTACGAATAACTTCATACAGCTAAGTGATCTTCTTTGTCAAACTACTGTTTGATCCAAAAGATATAGGTCCTCCTTAGCTGAAGAGCTTTCCAGAAGAGATTCATTCCCATTTGTACCTGTTAATGCATTCTATAGCAATGCCACAGCACTGACTTGAAGATTGACTTTATATATCTTTAAACACTACTAAATCACTTTCTCAAAACAGGAAGTTGAAAGTGATTGAGGAAGCTGACAGCTTACAGTTACCACCCGTACTACAAACATTAACACACCAGAAACCTACAGTCCAGCTTCTCCACAAGAGAGTAAAGACTCTACAATTCAGTGACACAAGGTCGTGTAAAAGAAAACAGTATATAAAAAGAAGCCCAGGAGCTTCAATCTATTTTGAAACAGCATTAAGAAGCCCAGACACTATGATTCTGCTGCACACAGTAACATTCCCTTCCTTCAGCTGTCACTAGTCAGCTATGCCAGAGCAGCGCCAATCTGAGGTTTAAAGCAGCCAGGGGCTCTACTGATTAGTTCCAGGAAGACGCAGCACAGAAAGGGCAGAGCTATTGCAGAAAGACTACTGTCGCTATGAGCTCATATGATAATGTCAGACGAATGGGGCAAGCTGTAGCGTGTTGCACTGGGACACAGCTGAGTTGGAAAAGGCTTTGAAGAAAGAGGCCACGACATTGAGGTAGGAATGGAATATCTGCATAGGGATTACCTCACCTGAGGAACACCTCCCAGTGCATTAAAATACAAGAGGCTAGTTGCCACAGGCATGAAACCAGAAGCCAAGATTCTAATCAGGAAGAAAGGAAGAGTCTTTTTGTATCAAAATTATTCTGCTGCTCAGTACAAGAGTGAGAGAAAAACATGCAGATGAAGTCACAGATCTGAATTAGAAAGAAGATGGCAAGTGGAAGGAACTTGAGTTAGAGCTCGTTTATTAACTTTACGTGAAAACTGGCAGGTACAATAGAGGCAATGAAACAAGAGAGCAGACAAACATGTTGCAGGCAAAAGCAGGATCGAGAAAGCAACCTGAAGAGAAGATGTGAAGGAAAAATAGAAATCTAAGGACAGATTGGCAAGAAATTCCCTTGAAATACAGGAGGAAAATTCCACAACGAAAAGTTGCTAAAAATAAATAAAATAAATCGGGAGACAATAGTACTGGACAGTCGTGGAAACAGAGAATTTAGAACACAACAGTGTCAATCTAAACTCTTTTAGATCAATCTAAAACTTTCAGAAGATCCTATTTGGAGAAATTTAAGTAAGTTAAAATTTAAGATGGATTTTGAATAAACAGCTACAGGTAAAGACCTGAAGAGAATCTCTGGTTGTAAAGAAAAAAAAATATGCAAAACCTAAGTGACATCCCTGCACATATCTGGCCCACAGATTTCCTCTTCCCCCACCCCTGCAAAGTTCCTATCCTGCAGTTGTAACTGRCAGACACATTGCTCAGCTTGTAATTACTAATTTGTTGTACTTAACTGAATGCTTCTACTTCTGAGATGCATGAGTTACAGCAAAACTCCAGGTCTCTCAAAATAAGGAGATGAATACTACAAAAATGCTTTGACAATCTCATTAAACCTTCATATTAAAGCAGCACATCTCAAATACATGATGTGATTTTCAAGTAGAATCGGGAGGATTCAGAGAGATTGAGAAGTGCAACTGGGAACACAACTACCTTCCTGTCACCAACAATTATAGTTAGCTGTGCTCTGGCTAGTTGCTGGAAATTATAGCCATTATTCATTTCCTCAGCTCAAAAGAACATGTTGCTGTCTGAAAGGGATGTTGTAGAACAGGAAAAGGGGCCTTCAAAAGCTTGGAAGACTCCTGTAGCACCATCATGTAGCTTCCCCAGAACTGTCACACAAACTCTGTACAACTGCCCACTGTTTGAGAAGTTTTTCAGAAGGAACTTGTTAGAGCATATATGCTCTAATGTGGTATTGTCGATACTTACATGGAACAGAGAAAAGTTGAGAAGTTCTGTGTCCTATTAAATGTGTTCCAAAATGTAAGTCTGCTTAATTACTAGGCTTGAGAACTCTACCACCACCTACAAAAAGTAGAAATGTGAATCATGCCTAAGCAAGACATGATTATGAGGTAAATTTCAGGATTACCATTAAGACGATAAAGGAAATTTGTATCGAAGCTTTCATAATATCAAAATATCAAACATGTTTAAAAGCCATAAATACCACACAAGAAGTTAGAAATGCAAAAAAGTTCTTCCTACGGTCCTCAAACATCCACTTCACAAGAAACATAGATATCTCAAAGACATTAGTCAACTGGAATATTATTTGATGTTACACCAGTTGCTTCATTTGACAAACTGGTAACTTCTCTAATCCTTAGTTCTCTCACATGCTTCTTTTCAAATTATCTTCCTAGTTTGAGAAGCCATTATCTGAATTTGGTTAAAAAAAGTTTTAAATCAGATTGACATTTAATCTGCCACAAAATGAAAAGCATCAATTTCCCTTTTACTTAGGTCACAGGGTAGGAATTGATCAGAACCTGTCCAGTTTCCAAGAGGCCTAAACCATATTAATACAATGCCATTTAGCAGCTGAAGAGGAAATGCTGCAATGTAACTTCAGCAATGGGAGTTCATTCCAGTGCAGCCTCTATCCTAAAACACTCATCCTACACTTTACTAGCTCACTATGGCAAACTTTAGGGTTCCAAAACATAAAGTTAGTGCTCAAAGGACATTAAGCAATATGAGCTGAAAGACAATCATTACAGATGACAATCATCTTTTCATCCTCTGTATATCAAAACAGCTACTCAGCCAACTAACTGGAATGGATGACTAGAATGGAAATACAGACTATTAAAAATAGGCGCCAATTTAATAGAAATAGCTGCTGAATGAGAATGTGTATAATAGGAAAAGTACTTGCTTTCCATTTTAACTAAACAGGACACCAAACCGATATGAGGTCTTCAAAAACACTAAAAATGTTACTTTGAATTATTAATATAAACAACCCACTAGTAATTTCACTTTATACACACAGTAACTGCCTTTTGTTTATAMATTAAGTCAGTCAGCTGTTAGCTATTTCAGCCCTACCAAGGAGACTTTAGATTGCAGTGACATGAAAACGTTGATAAAGCTAGGCTAGCTTTTATAGCACTATCATTTAAAGAGGATGCAACTGTTCTGAAGTTTGCTGAGCAATTATATGTACAAAACCAAAGCACAGCAAGCTCTATGCTCTTTTATGCATATACTACATATAAGTTTTGAAGCAAAAGCACTGTATATTTTCCTCACATTTAAAAGAAAGCTCCTCTGAAAGTTTAGGTAAGTGACTGTGTAGCAAGTTACCACAAAGCAAGTTACAGTGGATTCACAGCACATTAACTAAGCTACAGTAATTGCCCACGTGTGCACACTTATCCTGCAATAAACTCGGGACAGCTCGCTTTTAAAAAGAAGCATAGCAAGCCACCTTGCGTACTGTTACCAAGTTGTCTCGAATGTGCTACACATCCACGCCCAACCTGACCCAGCGAGTCAGGCAAGCAGCTGTATGCCTCGTCCTGCCTCTCTGAAGATTTCTCCACTCTGGTTCCCCTTCCTGCCCTTTTGTCTTTTTAATTAATTAATAAAAAACCCTGCTGAGACTGTAATTTGAAAAAATTTAGATTTGATCCAATCTGGTTCAAGAACAGTTAGATAGGAACACCCATAGAACAGATTACCAAAGTCACTGGTAACTTCTTCAGGAAGTAATCAGCAGGCCTAAAGCAAAGCCACCGTGGGACTAGGTACAGCTCAGTACTGTGTGCATGTGCATATGTGCCTATTTGCAACCTTCAGTACCCTATCAGGAAGAAAGTTTCAGCATAGTAAACAGGATTCAGAAGCATATGGCCAAGAAACTCAATCTAAATTCACTGAAATATTTTTAGTAATTTACCATATGATTTGAAGATTGTCTCATGTGCTAAAGTGTTTAAAACCTAAACCATATCTGGATTTAACTAACCACAGCAAAGAAGAACAAGTAAAAATATAAACAGTCCCAAAGTTCACTAACACTGTAATGCTGTTTTAATCGCTAATGCTACTACTAAAGCAGCAGTATCAAAATTCTTTTCACTTGTTAGCAATTTAGGCTAGTTCTACTTTCTCCTTTCATTTTTCACTTTACACTTCTGTCCTGTGTAGACTTATCTAAAAGCATTTGAAGAATTAAAACCTAAAAATGAGCTGATCAACTCCAAAATGTAGATTTAAAAAACCAACATGTCACATTCCAGTATCAATTTCAGTCACAGTATTAACTGTTCCATCCTAGATTCATAGCCAAACTTCACAGGCACTAATCTCATGTGAGCATTAAATGTAAAACAATGACATTTTAGCAGTGAAGAAAAATATTTCTTCTACCATTACAAGGCTGCAGACAATTTCATAATGGGGTATATGAATACACGGACTGAAAAAATGCTTGTATTACACAAAGCAGAGAGAAGAACAGAGGTAACCAGCACCCTTCATCATCTATTATCTCCCACAGCAAGGTCTTCTGAAATGAAAAGTAAAGACTAATCTAAGCTTCCATATGTAGACAATCAAAACAGGCAAGATGAATCAATTTTTTTACGCACAAATTGCAATTTAAATTTAGTTTGTTTCCACATAAGGTCTCCTCAGCTGGTAAGTGGTCTTTGATTTCTACAGTGGTATAATCCCACAGTTTAAACAGGATTTTAGGTTAAGCAGTAGTGATCCAAATCCATCTGAACCYGAAAGAGTTCACATGAGGTTTAAATTTCAAGTACATTCACCCTGTCAGTCGATTCCGTTACTTTTTGAGTGACCTTGCATAACCGAAGCCTTAAGAGTGGGATCTTTATGAAACAGTTTAAGAGAAATCCACTTACTCACATCATCCCTCCTATTTTCACCGGATTGTTTCTTTTTGATTGCTTCACTAGCCCTCTGAAAATTTCCAACTTCGTTTAGAGCAGTAACCTCCATTCATCAAATGCACAAATACAAAGTCATCCTACCTTCATAAGAAAAAAAATGGTTTTAGAGTATTTAGTGCCTCAACAGTCGAATTAAATGATGTTCAGAAATTCCAGGAACGTGATTTCCATTTTTATAGAGCAATTTGGAAAAAGAAAAATCATCAATGTAGCCAAACCACATTCATCATTAAGTGCATATTAAACTATAGCATGAAAAGACTTTTTTTTTTTAAGTACATTGCCATATTTCTGGACACGTACAACAGTAAGTAAATTTTAACAACTGCTCTTTTCTAGGTGTATGCTTTCGTGTCTCAGTCATTGTCCCATGTCTGAGATTGAAAACTAGTACTATAGTTGCTAAAATATTAGGAAAGGAATGAAGACATGTAATAGACTGCATTTAAATTTTGTTGTCTTTTGAGGACTAGAACTTGCATAGAAACATGACTGAAGCCACAATAACTGGCAGTGTGAGTAACGTGCCAAACACCTGACACCAGCAAGAGCAGTGCTCAGGGAACTATGCTGCCTGCCCATGAGTGTCCAGAACTGCAAAAACAAAAACACACAGCATTTATGCTGTCACTGTCACCATATGCTCTGTTGTGACATTAACTTCCACTGAAGTGATGCACTATGTTGCCCATGATTTAGGATTAATATATAAAATGATAGTATCTATTGTCACAAGAATTCATGACATTCACAAATTTGGCCATCCCATTCCAAACTTACTGTGCAAATTTAGTATATCCTATTTCCCCCACATGCCATAAGCCAGTACACTACAAGGCATAAGCTGAGAAATAAGAGTAGCTGCCTTGCAYGGACTCATCATCTGGAAGATGATGCCTTGTGTTAATTTAGTAAGCTCGTGTTGGTTGAGAATAAACTTATGCTCTCATATTTCTCCAGTGGATCAGGCTGGATGTCAGGCAAATGACTTCTCTGAGGAAGTGCAGACATTGTCTCCTCCCTGAGCAACTAAAACATTGCTCATGCATGGAATCATTCCAGCATTTTTAAAGGTGTTTCTAACTCTGAAAGACATTTTTGTTTGTTTGTTTTAAGTTTGTCTATGTGTTCGCTCCAGGAAGAGACCTTTGTAGATGAACCTACAACCAGCTCTGACCCAAGTCAGACTGCTTTTGTTACACTTCTCCCTGTACGCGCTTCCCTTGTGTTTCTCTGTTGACACTGTGCTCCTCCCCACTATTTCTCCTGTAGCTCTAATGCTGCTCCTCGACTAGTGTCATAGGAAACTTCAAAACGACAGCTGGACAACAGCATGAGAGAGCTGTCCTTGATTCTCAGTAGAAGCTCATCCAAGTGTAATAAAGACAACGTGAACAGCCACCTGCAGGTGTTTCTGCTGGAGCAGCAGGGTAAGCAGTTCATTTAAAGAGAAGAACCGCCTAAGGTAAACCATGGTCCTACATCATTAGCAATAAACAAAAACACCTAAGGACAACACATCTATGAGATGAAGGAGTATGTTACATTTGCTGCCTTCACAGCTGAAAAAAATTAAGGCTTAAAACATGTTTGATGCACATTTGAGGAAGTATTAACAGTACCTGTAGGCTAATTCTGCACTACGCCAGAAATTTTCCACAAGTTTCTCAATGCCTCCACACTTTCTAAACTTGTGAAAACACTGGCAATTGATTTTGCGGCGGAATTGGAGCCTGCTCCGGTCTCCAAGTGACCCGATGCAATACTCTCAGCGCGGCCGAACAAAAGCAGAGCTGCAGGCCTCCAGGGAGGTGCGATGGGATGTGCAGAAACCAAAACACCCTTCCCTGCAGGCTTCAGCACATCTTGGAGAGCTAATCCCTTCATCCAGCCCCAGAGGGCGAGGCTGTCTCCCTACACAAAGCCCCGGGACCACCTCCGACACCAGGCACACGTCTGGAAACGGCCCCTTCCTCCCCGGGACGGCGGGTAAGGGGGGGACGGTGCCCTCCCCGCCTCCCGGCGGCGGGGGACAGCGGAGAGGGGGGTTCCCACCCCATCCCCACCCCGGCCGCCTCCTCACCAGCCGGTCTCGTCCTCCTCGCAGCCGGCCAACCGCTCCAGCTCCTCCGGCCTGAGCAGCGCCGCGTCGTCCAGGAGGCCGTTGCCCTCCTCACCGGCCGCGCCGCCGCCGGGCTCCTCGGGGGGCTGCCGCCGGGCGGCGGCCCTGGGGCTGAGGCAGCGGCCGTCGGGCGGGGAGGCGGCGGGGGGCGACGGGGAGGGCCCGCCGCCCAGGAGGCGCTTGGGGCTGGCGGGGGCGGCGGGCAGGGCGCCGTGGCGGCTGCGGAGCTGCTCGTTCTGCTTCTCCAGCTTCTTCACCAGCTCCTGCAGCTTCCGCACCTCCGCGTCCGCGTTCACGCCCGAGCCGATGTCCTCCATGGCGCCCGCCGGCAGAGGGGCGGCTGCGCGGGGAAGGGCGGCCGCGCCGCCCCGTCTACATGGCCGGGCGGCCCGCGGCGGGGGAGGGCTGTGGCGCGGCGGGGCGGGGCGGGCCCTGCTGCTGCTGCTGCCGCCTCCTCAGCGGCGCCAGCGGCTGGGCGGGGGGGCGGAGGACGCGCTTCCGGCCCCCGCCGCCATCTTATCACCTCCCCCGGCCCGTTTCACCGCCTTGACGTCACGTGGGCAACCCGGAAGCGTCACCGCTCGCGCCGGCTTCTCCCTCTATTGGGATGGGGTGACGCTGCGGGGGGTGGGGTGACGCTGCGGGGGGTGGGGCCGTTCGCGGCGGTGAGGACGGTCCGCCGGTCGCCAGTTAGTGGCCGTGTTGGGACGGCCCTGCCTCACCGCCGCCTGGCGCCGTGTGAGGGGCGCCTCCGGCAGCCTCGCTCCTGGGGGAACAGCCTGGCCTGGGCTGGGCTCGGCTCGGCTCGGCTCCCGTCCCGTCTCTTGGGGGCCGCAGGTCCCAGCCAGGAGTTGTGCGGGAAGCCCCGGGATACCTTCCCAAAATGSTCGGAATCCTCTGATGGATAGGAGGTGTGCCCCTGGTCCAGGGCCGTGGCGATGGTCTTGGGCCCTCTGTGTGTGACAGGCACGTGAACCGCTCCCTGAATACCACTTGAGCCTTTCATGGTGTATGAATACATACATATTCTTATAAAAAGTGGCATGAAGTTGCCAGCTACAAGAAGACTCTTACACCTTTAGGTTTAMGAAATTAGTGGGGTGTGGGGGTTTGTGTCTCCATCTGCTGGCGTCGTGGGGATGCTCTGCCCCCCCTTTCCCCATGCAGCTGTGAGGTAGTGCCCTTAGTGACATCCCTTCACAATTTTTTTCCTCTTCCCAAGCTCCATCTACTCAACAGCTTCATTTTGGAGCCTGCATTTGCTGGGGAGAGGAAGAACACCAGCAAGTGGGCTGGAGGAGGACTGGAGTCTGCAGGGGATGACACTGCAGATAAGTAACCTTTACCAGGCTCAGGGAGGGAAGAAGGGAAAAGAGACTGGGGTGCTCAGACCTGTGGAGTGTGCTGAGGAGGTGTGAAGCTTGGGGGCAGTAAATGCCATATGATTGTGTTTGGGTTATGTCAGGTATGGTGCATGGACTGGTGGGTGTTGAGGCTGCCAGACACGAGTCTACAGCATTCTTATGTATGAGGACAAGGATGGGGTCAGTTCCTTGCCTTACACAATACTCTGCCCTTATACATTCAAAGATTACATTATCTCTTTATGCACGGCATTGTTTGAGGGTTTATGCTGGGGTGGTTATCCACTGTTACTGTTAGGTCCTCGCCAGAATCCAGGCCTTTGATCCATAASTACAATTTATGTCATTGTTTCCTCCAAATTAATATCACTTTAAGTATTTAACTGTATTAAAATACTTCTGGGCTGGTATCTTTTAATAAAGCAATTTAAATTACTTTTATGGTAATCTGTCTTCATTATCTGCTGGCAAAACAAACTTTTTATCAGCAGCAAACTTTACCACAGATTTTGTATAATTGTCACAACTATAAAACTATTAAACAGTTTTGGCCCATGAGCTGAGAGACCTTTGGGACTGTGCTCATCGATAGCACGTTAATAACCATCAATGGCAACCCTTGGAGACTGGTCTGTAAATTAGTTTGTAAATCCACGTCATTCTCTCTTAAGTCTGTATCATCTGGTACCAAGTCAAGCGCCTTAAGGGAATCSAGATATATTCTGTGAGCACAGTTACTTTATTAACAGAACTTACAGTCCTCCAAAAGGCAAGCAAAACAATAAAAAGGTTTTTGACAATAAGGATCTTCTGTGACACTGACACTATCAGTGACACTGCTGACAATTCAGTGGTTGGTGGGTGTAATAGTGGTCTTAACCTATGCAGGGAAGTTTATTCCAACTTAGAATATTTATAGCAGGACCACACAATATAGCTTCCTTATCCTTCTTTAACTATCTTCAGTCCAAATGTCGGTGGCACGATAAACCTTCAGTCACTTGCATTAATCATGCTTTTATAATASCAATAGAAGGAGTTTGGTCCTTCCTATCCTGCAGCTACTGGGATCAGCATGGGGCTGGTGGCTGGGGCTGGGAGGGGGACAGAGTGTGAAGTGGGGCTGTGACGAAGGGCTCTGCCAGGGGGCGTAGGACAAGGGGACAAGGGGACAAGGACCACAACCAGAAAGAGCCCCAGGCTCCTGGGAGCTGCTGAGTCAAACTGCAGCTGTTCATGGTGATTATGTCATGTTTAGGGACCCACTCTGTGATGTAATGGAGCAGCTCTGAGAGCCTCCAAGTGGTCTGCGCACTGCCTGCATCCTGCCTCTCYTCTCCTTCCTCTTCCTCCTCCCTTCCTCTTCCCACAGCCCCTTTTATGGTCTGTCTGTCCCCCAGATTCCCTACCCCAACTTTCTGTCCCCTGCTGACACCATTACTTTGCTGCCGGCAGCTCTAGCAATTATGTCTCCCTACAAGATACACTCCTTGTAGGTGTGTGGATGGGGGGGAAGGAAAGTGAGAAAAAAGTCTGAGAACTGCTGAATCATCTGCTATTTTTACAAAAAGTAAAGGCAATTGAGATGAACAAAGGGAGTCACTGGTTAATAGTCACCATAGTCTGTTATTGAATAGCAAGGACTACTAGCAGGACGATCCTGCTTTCTCATTCACTGTTGTGCTGCGAGTGCCTTTCTCGTGTTTCGGGAACTGAGGAGCAGTGAGGCTTGGACCAGAAGCCTCCCGTTAAATATCAGGTTAATATTGGGCTTCCATGAGCTTCTCGGTCATCAGATTCCAAGCTTGCACAGGCCAGATGTGAGAGACCATGCCCAAGCAGAGGCCCCTGGGTGATTATACACAAATAGCATTAATTGACAGTAATGCCACAAAAAATGAAATCTTTCCACTGTGTCACAAGAGCAAGAGAAATTCCTCTGGATGTGAAATTAGACCTGTTGCAGATTTTTTCTGAGCAGCTGTGGTTTGCGCCCATGCTATCTTTTCCACACACATGGAGAGGGAAGGGAAAAGCAGCATTTCCGCAGCAGTATTTTCCAAATCTCAGTACCTGCATGGGTGCTTCTCTTCTCTGACTTGAGTCAGGTTCTTAACTCATGTGATGAGAGGAAATGAGGCGCACTCCCTCCAAGGGAAAAGAAGCCTGAGCAAGGCTCCCACATCGGTAAAATAATTCAGCACACATCCCTCTGACAAGTGGTTCCTGAGAAAAAGGCCACCAGGAGCCTTGTTTTGATGGCCTTTGAGCTCTTTAGCAGGGCCAACTCTGTGGTTAGTTTCTCACAGCTGTAATTCGCTGCATTGTTGTTTTTACATCTGGCAAAACTGTTAGAATCTGACTTTGAAACCTTTATTTCGGTTGTCACCTGGGAGAACAAAAGATCCCTCAGGGGATGAATACATGAAGATGGGCAGATGCATGGTGGGAAGTTAACATTTGTAGCAAACATTTAACTTCATACCTGGAAAACTAGAGTGGTTTTTAAGCAGCTTTGTTTAGTCTCCTGCAGAAGGTTGTTGCCTGCCAGACTTCTCAAAGGAGGTGTTTGGCAGGCCCACACATGTTTCTGTTTATCTAAATGTTTGACAAAATAGAAAGTATCATTTGTCATTACAATGTATAGTATGTGCAAACATTGCATACACAGTAGAATAAGTATGCCCCTTTCATAATATGTCCCTTTCAGAATTAACTTCAAAACTGTTCAGCTGGTTCTACTGAAAGAACCAACACTGTAACTTCAATTACTTATAAAAGATATCTCTGAGTATATTTGGCCTCATCAGTGGCGAGATAACACATATGGCCCTTTAGATTAGACTTAGGTTATTTAGAAACTCAAAAAAMCAGTCAGTGTCTCTGCACACATCTTCAGTAACTGTCCTCTAGAAACTGTGAACAGCGGTGAGCTTTGTAGAGGCATCTGTGCATAAATACACTTGAAAGTCTTTATAAATAATTTTAAAAAGGTGTTTACTACTGGCACTATCATGGGTGAGAGAAAGACCCACATTCAGTACTCTGGTCTTCTTACCAAGTTACAAGCCTGCCTGAAGGGCAGGCAAGCTTCCAGCTAAGTTCTGCCATTGAAAGTACATCTATCTTTGGTATCATCAAGTATAAAATGTAGCTCTTTGGCATGAATTTATATGCCTTTTCTTTTTCTGCACAGAAAAAAGGATGTTCACATTTTGACCACAACCATCTTTAAACATGTATTTTATGCTCCAAAGCTGGAGTAAGAGCAATTCTAGGATACTACACAGATTCCTAATGAGGCTGGTATTCATGGCATACCACGTGGCTAGAAAATGTATGGACAAGTATGTCCTTCAATCTTTATAATTTGTATAATTAATTTACTGATGACTCTTTTCAAAGATTATCATCACAATTGAGTATTGTAACAAATCTTTCATATCACAGAGTCACAGAATGGCTGAGGTTGGAAGGGACCTCTGGAGGTCATCTGGTCCAACCCCCCTGCTCAAGCAGGGCCACCTAGAGCTGTTTGCCCAGGACTGTCTCCAGAGGGCTTTTGAATATCTCCAGGAATGGAGACTCCACGGCCTTTCTGGGCAAGCTGTGCCAGTGCATGGTCACCCTCATAGTAAAAAAAATAATTGTTTCCTGATGTTCAGACAGAGCCTCCTGAGTTTCAGTTTGTGCCCACTGCCTCTGGTCCTGTCACTGGGCACCACTGAAATGAGCCTGGCTCCGTCCTCTTTGCCCCCTCCCTTCAGGCTTTTATATTTGTTAATAAGGCCTCCCTGAGCCTTCTCTTCTCCAGGCTGAACAGTACCAGCTCTCTCAGCCTCTCCTCGTAGGAGAGATGCTCCAGTCCCTTTATCACCTTTGCATCCCTTTGCTGGACTCTCTCCAGTAGCTCCATGTATGTCTTGTTCTGAGGAGCCCAAACCTGGACACAGGACTCCAGGTGTGACCTCACCAGTGCTGAGTAGATGGGAAGGATCACTTCCCTTGGCCTGCTGGCAATACTTTGTCTAACGCAGACCAGGATGCCATTAGCCTTCTTTGCAGGAAGGGCATGTTGCTGCCTCATCTTCAACTTGGTGTCCACCAGGAACCCCAGTTCCTTTTCTTCCAAGCTGCTTTCCAGCTGGGTGGCCCCMAGCATATACTGGTGCATGGGGTTGTTCCTCCCCAGGTGCAGGACTTTGCACTTCTCCTGGTTGAAGTTCAGGAGGCTCCCGTCAGCCCATTTCTCCAGCCTGTGGAGGTCCCTTTGGATGGTAGTATGACCCTCTGGGGTATCAGCCACTCCTCCCTGTTTGGTGTGTCATCAAACTTGCTGAGGGTACACTCTGCCCCATCATCCAGGTCATTAAGGAAGATGTGGAATGCTAGTGGGCCTGGTATTGACCCCTGGGGTACACCACAAGCCACTGGCCTCCAACTAGATTTTGTGCCACTGACCACCACCTTCTGGGCCCGGATCACTGCAGACACCCCACATAATATTTGAATATTCACACTAGGTTCATCTTGATGGTATCTGAGTACCTTCCACAGGTTTAAGATCTTTTGCTCCTTGCACTTTTTGCATATCTGCATGTACAGTTCATTAACAAATGCAAATTCAGTTTTGTCATGGAGTTAGCTACCAGTATTTCATGTTTATCAATCACTTGGAAATAACTTAATTGCTCTTTAGAAAACTGCTGAGCTCAACATACTTAAAATGCTGTGGTGAGACCAAAGTGACTCAGAACACTGGGAAAGGATTTTCTGTTGTCAAGAAGATTCATGATGTATGTTCATTTGCAGACTGCAGTGATTTCATTCACTTGGGTAACATCGAGTGAAACCTTATACGTCTCCACCCATATGAAGCAATCTTCTGTTCTAACATTCAAAAAAAGTTTCTAAATTTACTGAGAACTCTCCTGACACGCCTTTATTAACAAGCTAACCCTGGAAGGAAAAAGATTTCATTGCGCTCAAGAAGTTCTTAAAACAGTTTTCCCTGTGCACTTTTTCAACAGGAAAAAGCACCAAATCTTCTTCCGAATGCAAAATAATTGAAAAATTCAAACATGCTGGAAGTTTGAAATGCTGTATTTACATGCATACTGGAAAAGCTAGTATGTTTTAAATATATTTTTGGTTAGATTTTAATGAAAATTTGTAACTGAAGGGGGGAGAGAGGGTATACAGATAGCATAGACCAAACTTTGCAATTAAATTAGTTTTATGCTCAATTGATTCATTAATGACTTGTATTTAACAAGGCTGTGCTTCTGTCTGAAGACAATATGCTAATACTGGCAAAAATAATTAAGGTTTACAATCAAGAAAGGAAGATGTGTGACCAGTTTTAAAGGTGGTTGTAGTAACAGAAATACTGTACGCAAACAAAAATATTACCAAAGAAGCCTGAGGTATTACCTCTGTACTTGAGCCTGGAGAGAAAACAAGAATACCTTATTTGAGAAATGACATATGGCTGTATTATTGAAAACTACAGCGTAATGCAACTTCAACTTTTGCTTTTTTCCCCTTTTCCTTTCCTTTCCTTTCCTTTCCTTTCCTTTCCTTTCCTTTCCTTTCCTTTCCTTTC